>CAMRHE010000190.1:1837500-2450000 GCA_947044405.1 Leptodactylus fallax
CCTTCTGATGATGGGCAGAAAACTAACGGCACTAATATCTCCAGCCCCGGGGCGCATAACGGGAAAGCCGACAGTGCACTGAATTCTGTGCAGTGTCGGCTTTCTAGCAGTATATAAAACCGCATGTGCAGGAGGACATGAAAGGTCCGCTTTAATATTCCCGCTGGAGTGAGATGCGTCTGAATTAAGACTAAAAGTGCCCCAATACTAGATTGGTGATAATCAAGCATGTATATTTGGCTTTATTTTCTAACCCCAGATAATGGCTTTAAATGGGTTTTACAGGAGTTGAATACTGATGAGAACAGGTCACAAATATCTAATTTGTGAGGGGGTCAGACATCCGGGACGAGACCAGCTGTCCAATGTTTAAACTTCATGGGTCATCAATATTTGATTCTCAAAAAACCCAGACAGAACAGAAGAGATGGGGCCCATAAGCAAAGACACTAGGGTGCCAAATTGTGCCCCTAGCCACAAAAGGTTTTTTGTTTTTTTACCTCATCTCCTTTTCATTACCCTTTTTTGACTCTTGCCACACCCTTGCTTGGTCCCACACAAATAGCAGCAAAGTGGGACCTATTAGGACTGGGCTTTTATGGAACATACACCTTTGCAATAAGCAAACATATCACATATCTGTCTTGCACAAGTCTGTGAAGATCAGGGGGGATTTTTTGCACTGAACTTTGCACCAAAATACTGTAAAAGATAGTAAAATTAGTTTTTTTTAGCACATCTAGTTTATTATATAATATTTCTTTTACTGACCTGTAGGAGATCTCTTGCTGATCCTCTCTTTTCTACATCCATCTCCAATGAACGATTCAGAAAATCTCGGAAAATTGGAGAAAGTTTTTCGGGGTTCTGCAGTTCTGGGGTGCCATTAGTAGCAATCAAATATAAAGCCTGAGAAGCAAGAATGGCAGAAAGAAAAAAAAAATAATGAACCGCGGGATATGCATTTCTTTTTCAGATTTAGTTCAGTTTCTGTGTATTAGTGGCTAGACTTAATACAATACTGAATCTTGAAAAGACCTGTCGCCAGGGCTGAAAAACCCAATACATCATCTGATAGGCGCTGTCACCTGGACCAGTTTGACATTTTGTTTGTTTATCCAAATCTGTTCAGCCATTTCAAAGATACAGTGCTGGCCAAAAGTATTGGCACCCCTGCAATTCTGTCAGATAATACTCAATTTCTTCCAGAAAATGATTGCAATCACAAATGCTTTGGTAATAATATCTGCATTTCATTTGTCGTCAATGGAAAACCACAAAAAGAATGGTCAAAAAGCCAAATTGGATATAATTCCACACCAAACATAAAAAAGGGGGTGGACAAAAGTATTGGCACCCTTTGAAAAATCATGTGATGCTTCTCTAATTTGTGTAATTAACAGCACCTGATACTTACCTGTGGCACATAACAGGTGGTGGCAATAACTAAATCACACTTGCAGCCAGTTGAAATGGATTAAAGTTGACTCAACCTCTGTCCTGTGTCCTTGTGTGTACCACATTGAGCATGGAGAAAAGAAAGAAGACCAAAGAACTGTCTGAGGACTTGAGAAGCAAAATTATGAGGAAGCATGAGCAATCTCAAGGCTACAAGTCCATCTCCAAAGACCTGAATGTTCCTGTGTCTACCGTGCGCAGTGTCATCAAGAAGTTTAAAGCCCATGGCACTGTGGCTAACCTCCCTAGATGTGGACGGAAAAGAAAAATTGACGAGAGATTTCAATGAAAGATTGTTCGGATGGTGGCTAAAGAACCTCGACTAACATCCAAACAAGTTCTAGCTGCCCTGCAGTCCGAGGGTACAACAGTGTCAACCCGTACTATCCGTCGGCGTCTGAATGAAAAGGGACTCTATGGTAGGATACCCAGGAAGACCCACTTCTGACCCAGAGACATAAAAAAGCCAGGCTGGAGTTTGCCAAAACTTACCTGAGAAAGCCAAAAACATTTTGGAAGAATGTTCTCTGGTCAGATGAGACAAAAGTAGAGCTTTTTGGGAAAAGGCATCAACATAGAGTTTACAGGGAAAAAAAAGAGGCCTTCAAAGAAAAGAACACGGTCCCTACAGTCAAACATGGCGGAGGTTCCCTGATGTTTTGGAGTTGCTTTGCTGCCTCTGGCACTGGACTGCTTGACCGTGTGCATGGCATTATGAAGTCTGAAGACTACCAACAAATTTTGTAGCATAATGTAGGGCCCAGTGTGAAAAAGCTGGGTCTCCCTCAGAGGTCATGGGTCTTCCAGCAGGACAATGACCCAAAACACACTTCAAAAAGCACTAGAAAATGGTTTGAGAGAAAGCACTGGAGACTTCTAAAGTGGCCAGCAATGAGTCCAGACCTGAATCCCATAGAACACCTGTGGAGAGATCTCAAAATGGCAGTTTGGAGAAGGCACCCTTCAAATCTCAGGGACCTGGAGAAATTTGCCAAAGAAGAATGGTCTAAAATTCCAGCAGAGCATTGTAAGAAACTCATTGATGGTTACCGGAAGCGGTTGTTCGCAGTTATTTTGTCTAAAGGTTGTGCTACCAAGTATTAGACTGAGGGTGCCAATACTTTTGTCCGGACCATTTTTGGAGGAGTTTTGTGTAAAATGATCAATGATTTGACTTTTTTTTTCATTCTCTTTTGTGTTTTTTCATTGCAATCAAAATAAATGAAGATATAATTACCAAAGCATTTGTGATTGCAATCATTTTCTGGAAGAAATTGAGTATTATCTGACAGAATTGCAGGGGTGCCAATACTTTTGGCCAGCACTGTATAAGCCCCTTTAGTGTTGATGCAAATTTTGGAATATTAGCCAAGTGTTTTGTAACACCGCACGGATACAGCACACGGTATTACCACCCACTTGGCTAGTAGATCCTAATGTGCATATACAATAAATGATTCCTATATCTGGAGTGGTTGAACAAATTTAAATAGACAAAGCACCATAATGCTCAGGGTGACACAGCGCCTACATGATGAATGCCATTGGGTTTTCAGACCTGATGACAGGTCCTCTTTAAAGGGGTTGTACAGGATTTAGGCTTATATGGTCTATCCTTAAGAAACATTTGATTGGTGGAGGCCCCTGCACCAATCACTGTATAGGGGCACTTCAGACACCCATACTATACACAACACAGGGTGGAAGCAGTTGACTCCATGCCCTGTATAGGGACTTCAACAAGAACTGATCTGCAGTACTGGCATTCAGCCACTATACAGTGTGTGGAGTAATCTGCTTCTGGTCCCATGTTCTGTATAATGCAGGTGTTGGAAAAGGCCCTGTACAGCGATTGGTGCTGGGGCCACACGTCGGCTCTGCACCAATCATATATTTATGGCTTACCCTAGGGATATCCTGAACAACCCATTTAACTCCTCCGTTCTCAAAAGATAGACACTGGTGTCAAAACCCAACAATAAGTTTACAAAGTCTGGTCCATCCAGGATCTGACCACCAAGACCTATTCAGACTTTTTTTTTTTTTTTTTTTTTGGGCAGCCAAAGTTTATAATGGGCCAATTATACAGAATCTGGAGAAAGTTAGCAGAAGGTGAAGTCACGCAGACTTTTCCCAACATCACTTCATTCTAGCAGAGGTCACAAGAGAGACCCCCAACCATTGAAGGCACAGCTTAGCAGTATGCTACTGAGTCAGTGGTCTCAGGAGACAAACATGTGCAATGTAATGGAGCCGTCTGCCATCAGGTGAGAGGAGGATCAAACGTGTGTGGGGGGTTTAATCTGCCTCTTTTCAAGTAAACCTGGACATTGGTAAAATCAGAATCAGTATATCGATTCCGCAAGTAGGGTGAGAGCTAACAGTAATGTCATGCAAATGGCCAGCATTAGGGCAGGTTCACATGGCTTTTTTAATGTTAAGACTCTAGTGTACTTCACATTCTATTGTTTTCAATGGAAATTCATGCTGTAGATCATATGGTGTTAATTTTGCTGTGTAAACTGCAAATCTTGGAGCTTCTGCATGGATTTTTTTTTTCAAAATCAGTGGCCAAAACAGCCAAGGGAACATGTCCTAAAGGCATACAAATCATCTGCTTCATTATTGGGTACAAAGTACTTACCCTTAAAGGGTTCTCATTTAGATAAGGTGGTTCTCCTTCTACCATCTCAATAGCCATAATTCCAAGTGACCATATGTCTACTTTGGGACCATATGCTTTCCTGGTTACCACCTCAGGTGCCATCCAGTATGGCGTCCCCACCATGGTGCTACGCTTGCTTTGCTCAGGTGTGATCTGAGCACAGAAACCAAAATCAGCTAAAGGAAAAAGAAAAAAAGGTTTTTAGGTTGTTTGCAAACACATTCAAGTGTGAACTTGATGACTAAGGCTAGGTTCACATCTGCACTGGAAGTCCATTCTTCAGCTCCATTGCAGGACCAGAAGAATGGAGAAAGTGACTGCAAAAAGAGGGGTCAAGAACGGAGCCTGAGGGACCCCATTGACTATAATAGGGTCCATCAAGAGTCCATTTCTTTTTAACTGAAAATATCTGATGAAAGGAAAAAGTGGAAAAATAAATAAATAAAATCAGGCAGCACAATGTCGTCTGACGTCAATTCGTCATAGATTACCCGCCGCTGTCGTGAACCCATCTGAACTGGTATAAGCAGTTGGTTTCACCAATATCAATATTATGGCTAAATAAAAAGTTTAAAAACACCACATTAGTACTTTCATCAAATTTACAATTTGCTTTTTCACAGACGAAGTGAAATAAAAAAATACAAAAAAAAAAAAAACACACTTCGAAATGAAGCAGAAAACCCCACGACAGGAGAAGTTGTATAAAATCTAAGAATCCAAGCATGTTTAGCGGGACAAGTTTTTTTTTCTAAACTTAGTGTCACCCCTGTTTGGGTCAGTTTGGGAGGAACCAACTGATTGAGAGATGGACTGCTAAAATGGAACCCATTATAGTCAGTCAGTGGGATTTGTGGGACTACATCAGACATCCATTGTTATAAAACTGAAACTTGCGGAGGAAAAAAAAAACCTCTGTGCAGGACTTTCCACCACTGATTTTCAGGCAGACAATCTGCCACAGATGTGGATGTAGCCTGACTGATTTTGAAGAGACATCAAAATAATTACATTTTTTGTTTAACTACATTTTATGTTTTCATTTTTTTTGTGGAATAACTTGAAGTTGCATGGGATCACTACGCTAGACAAAATAACATGTTAATTTTACAGTATGGGCTGTCTTGTAAGTAAGTGTAAGTTTCTCTTTTTCCATTGAATAGCACACAGCTGACCAAATTTCCTAAGAGGGGTACGTCTCTAAGTTTAGCATATCCTGCTCCAGCACACTTCAGATGGAGATATGAAACATTTCAAAATAAAATGCCTGGTTTCCATTTCAGTGTTCAGAAACTAGTTATTGAAGAAGTCATGGCAGAAATATACTTACTTAGCTTGACTGAGCCGTCCATTCCTAGAAGCACATTATCACTCTTGATGTCTCGATGAATAACCTGGTTGGCATGAAGGAATTCCAGAGCTTGCAAACACTAAAATCAGGGAAAAAAAATAAAAATTCTTAGGAAAGATTTATATAGTCTAAACACGTAATGTCTAGCAAGCAAGGAGGAAAAAGTCTTCTCATGTTATAGAGGTAGAAAGAGAGGGCAAGGAGTAAGGGGAAAGCTAAAATTATGTAGAAAGACTAGGCATAGTAACAAAAAAAAAAAAAAAAAATCCATAGAATTTAATCAAAATAAAAATAATAAATTCACACAACTATACAGATATGGATTATATCTGTACCCAATGTGTTGGCAAATTGCCCAATGGCTGAAAATTTCTGACACAGCTGATCTTTTTTTGCCAGACAAAAGTCCATCATCGCAGATGGTTGTTTGCAGTATAACAGCTTGAATCAAAAGAAGGACAAGACTAAGGGCGCTTTCACACTACCATTGGTAATGTATGTTGCTGTCTTCCGTCATAGGATAACAACAGACATTAAACTGTTACAGAGAATGGTCACAGACTGATTCGGTGTCCATTCCCTTTGACACTAATGTCATGTTTATTTACTTCTGTAACAGAAGATAAAGTCCTGCATGCATAAAATCTGCCCCTATGACTCTTATGATTCAGAAGGAACAAGAATATTTGTATATTCATACTTTGCTTACTAGATTATGGCTGTTGATTGAAACATATTCCAGGTGTGTTGTGCGATCTTCCCATAGTATTTAGTACAGTGCTATAGATTTCCTGCACAAAGGTGTACCTACCTCTCTACATACAGCAGCTATCTGTGCTTCATCCATGCAGGTTTCTGTTACAACATCTGTGAGAGAGCCACCAGCCAGATACTCCATCACCACGAAGAGCTCATCTCCGACCAGGAAGCTGCAATACACACAGTATAGACCATTACCAGATTAATGGGGAACAGAGGGGCGACTGTAACATCACAAGTATAATGAATCTACAACACTCTACAGGAAAGACAACTATACCTTACTACAAAAACACTTTTTGCTACTGTCACACATCAATTCCCTTAAAAAGGGGCTGTACACTGATATCAATGGGAGCCTAGCTGCAGTAACAACACCCAGTCACCATACTGGTTATGGAGCCATCTGCTTCTTGCACTCTATAGTATGGGCATCATAAGAAATTCTGACCAGCTGATCTGTGGGGGCTGACAGTGAGCCCCTGCGCGGATCAAATAGTTATGGATTATCCTAAGGATAGGCCACTAAAAATAAATAAATCCTGGACAACCCCTTTAAGGCTGAGTCCACACACTATAGAAAAGCTGCCAGATTATGCAGTATTTTTTTTTTAAACCAATGCCAGTAGTGCTACTTAAACATCCATTCCTTTGGAAGCCACTACTTGTTTTGGCTGAAAAAAGCAAAATCTGTAGAAGAAAAAAAAAAATAAAAAATATGCAGCTTTTTCACAACATGTGGCTTCACCTTTAAATGAGCTTTCCAGTAGTTAAACAATGAAGGCCAATCCTTAGAATAGGTTAATATCTGAACAGTGGTCATCTAATACCTGGGACCGCCGCAGATCCGCTGCTCACAATGGCAGTGGCCCTTGGGTAATCACGGCTTCCTCTTGACAGGTCAGTTCTATTTAAGTGACTAGTACTGAGCTGCAAGCACTCAATCAAGCATTGCAGTCTCTTCAACCAGCTGATCAGCAGGGGTTCCAGGGGACACAGGGGTAGGTACAGTCAGACATATCCACAATTTACTGCGGTGACACTAGTCTCATGTATAGAGGACACGGCAAATTGGAAGGTTTGTTGTCCCAGGTTAGTATTACTTCACTACATAGGAAAACTTCACATCGGTTAAATGTAGCAGCCTCCGTCTGTCCTCTAGTGGTTACATTACTGTAACGCATAGAGGCAATATTCATTTTACAACATCCAAACATTGACAGAATACAACTGATCTCCTCAATGACATCACTAAACTTTATAAAAGGACTTTTCACATGGTATCCTGTACAGAATTTAAACTCTAGCTAGCACAAACTGCACAAAACGTGAACACATACAGAAATAACAAAAAAAAAAAAAGAATAAAAATATTATTATATATTATAACATATACAGTAATACCTCGTACATTCGCGAGGTTAGGTGACACAGCGGGTCGCGGATCGCGAGGAATCGCGAATGTTTGGTACAAGCGCTTAGAAGCGCTTACAATGCCGGTTTCTAATGTTTAACCCCTAAATATCAATAAACTTTACCCTACAGTACTGTACAGTATACTAAAGTATACTGTACAGTACTGTATATTAATACATTCATTCATTTTTCTTATACACTCACAGTAAAATGAAACTAATTACCGGGTACGTAACGAACAGGACGCTACTACCCAATAGCGAAGGTGTTTTTTTTAATTAAATTTCACAGATCTGAAAAAAAAAAAGAGCAAAATCTATATATGTTAGTTGCCAAAAAAATATCGCGAATCTGTGAATTCGCAAATTCGGAAACGCGAGTGTACGAGGTATTACTGTATTAGGGCTTTCCCCACTAACACTTATCCCTTATAGGAGAGAAGTGTCTGATCACAGTTGGTCCAATCTCTGGGACCCCTGATAATCAATACAACAACCGCCCCCCATAGATCTGTGTGTGAATGGAGTAGTGTGCATGTTTGTCTACTCCTTTATTCACTTCTGTGGGATTTCTAAAAACAAACAAGGACAGCCCTCTATGAATTGAATGGACATGTGCAATACAATTCTATTTCCACAGGAAACTCTCCGACCCCCTAATCTTGTGGTCGCTGGGATTACCTGTGATAAAATACTTATTCTCTATCCTGTGCTATACATGTGTGACAGCTAATACATTGTGTACCTGTCCAAGAAGTTTACAATATTTGGGTTCTTCAGCTCTTTCATGACAAGAATTTCATTTATTATCAGTTCTTTCTTGGGTTGCTTCTGGAGGTTTATTTGTTTGATTGCAACCTGTAAAAAAAAAAAAAAAAAAAAAAAGTTACCTTGTCACAAGATATCTGTGAATTTATAGATTTATAAAAGACACACCCTGCACAGGCAGAAACAAAAAAAAAACAAAAACCACACAGCACAGACTACACATGAATGACATCTATGTGCGGTCTGTGCCCTCAAGGATCAGTTCATTTCATGAATGAGCCTGGGCTCCAAACAGAATATAACCTGTTATGAGTTTTGCACCTAGGCTCACGGCCCCTTACATGGTCCCATGATAATACCCAGATGTGTATATGAGACCATAAGAAAATATTGGGTCAGTGTGCTAGCTATTAAAAACAGGGCTAGCACACCAACACCCATGTGCAGAGAGCCTAAGTAAGTGGAGAACATCAAAAAAAAAAAAAAAGTGGGAGGTTTATCTATGCCAAGGGTTAGGTCTTACCTCTTGACCAGTGGCTACATCGATAGCAGTAAAGACAGTTCCAGAGGCACTAAAACAGACAAAATACAATTTAGGTATCATGGAGAGAACTGCCCGTACTTGCCCTACAATGATAAGGTGTAGGAAAGGACAACCTTTTATTGCTATTAGCAGGAAAGTATTAACCTAGTGTAATAGAAATGCTCAATATAAAACAGTCTACTGTCCAACAGGGAAAACGTTCCATAAAGTGTTCCAAATTGCTAGAAATGTACGAAAGACAATGACACTAGGTTCAAACTAGCACTTGCTCTCCGTTGTTCAGGTCTGTGGGGACCCTGAACAACAGAGAGGCAGACCGCTTAAAAAATAAACAAAAATAGTTTGTATTATTTTTCTGGTTAGCCAATAAATGTATCACACTTACAACATTTTTGCCTTTTTCGACATAAAGCTATGAATAAAATTAATAAAAGGGGAAAGTCTCTGGCCCTTCATTCCTGATGTACATCGATGCATACTCCTAGAAAACCCCTCTATGATACAGCCACACAATTTATCCACTGCAAATTCCATGCTGAGAGATCGGGGATGGAAAACTCACAGCGTTTACAATAGCAGCAAATTGGATGAGAATTTCTAAAATAATCTCATCTATGAGCTGCATATAAAAGAAAAAAAAACAAAAAACAAACAAACACACACAGACACACAAACCGTGCGGAAACTTTACAGCAAATTTTAAAAATGTTAATTTATGTTGTGAGTTTTAATCATGGATTTCACCCTAGGCTGAAACCTGTGGCAAACATGCACCAAAATAAATGTGTGACGTGTATATTAGCAGTCTGTGCAGTTTTTCTTTTGTTTAAATCCCATCCACTTTGACGCAACCGTAAATCGAAGCGAGCTAGCCATCAGCAGTTACGTGGTAGTTAAAGCATACAATAAGAATTTTAAAAACTGCTGCAAAGGTGTACATTGCCTTTAAAATCGGCTTTCCAGGATAAAATACCCTAAACACAGGTCACATATCAGATCTGTGGGGGACTGACAACCGTGAGCCCCACTGATCTGAGCTGTTCTCACAGAGTGCAGAAGGAAGCAGACAGTTCTGTTCTGTGTGTAGTGGTTGAACTGCAGCTTAGGTCCCATTCAAGTGAATAGGAGCTGATCTGCAATACCTGGTCTGACCACCACATAGAACATAACTGTCTGCTTCCTGTTCCATTCTTTGTGGTCCATCTTCAGAGACTTCTACCCATCTAGAAAACCAGAGATTCACAAGGTGTGAACCCTACCAGATATTTTGGCCCCTCTTGTGCATGCACAGGAAAAAAACAACCTTAATGAAGGAAAGTGAAGATACTCACCCCTGACCAATCTTTTCATATCTGGTGTATTTCTTCTTAGGATCGCCTATGCTGACTATAGTTCCTGTAAAATAATAAAGAAGGGTGATAAACAGGTTAGATCCAAGTTCTGGTTCTCAGGTGAGAACACTCGGCAGCTTTACTTTACAATATTGGCAACGATATTAGAGGTGTGCATGACACCATTATATATCACTAACTGCAAAAATAGAAATTTCACAGCCTACATTTCAAAGACCCACACATCGGAAACTGGACTTTTGCATGTGGCATGTGCCTCCTATTACTTTACTTGTTTAAATGGTACAAAAAATAAAAAATAAAGTATACCTACCCAATTCCTTCTAAAAACGTCTCCTAAATTAAAATTTGGATTTTTCTCTCATTTTGTTTATAAAGTATACAAGAAAATAAAGCAGAATCAGAGGCAGAGGTCTGCATCAGAATCTTCTTCATTTTCAGTTCTATGAAGACCTTAGGTGGGAGGTAGTGCTCTAGGATTACCGCTCATATTGTAGTTGGATTACCTGTACCGTCTTGTTAACCTCTACTAACATACAGTAACTTGTGCTGTGTATTTTATTTTTTAGCATGTATTGCGTCTTTTCAGTTTTTGCTTTGGCTACTATGCATTGCACTTTCCTATACAAAGGGTCACCACAAGGAAGAAAAAAAACAAAAACAAAAAAACAAACACATACTATGTGTATGGATGTACAGCATTCAAATGACAAGAGTAATGCAACTTACGAAGCTTCTCCATTATCTCATCATCACTCATCTTTGTCTTCTTTTTCTGTTTGTCTGCATTTCTTGATGCACTGTCAGCATCACCAGCAGGGGGAGGTATTGGGTCAATTACAGAACGGGTGTACATCTAGGAGGAAACAATTCATTGTTACATTGTTATTACTTCTCCAAACAGAGAAAAAGTTGATAGTGTAAAAGGTATGAACATCCTGCGAGTCAGACATCATAGGGCAACAGACATTTTATCTTGTCAGCTCTACAGAATAACACTGCTTTTTTATTCCTAAATCCTCTTTGGGGAGAGCTCTCACTTCAACAATAAGGTAGATGACATTGCACATGGCTTTCTCTAATAGAATACAGGACCTGCATTCTTGAGATAGATGGAGGGTCCCAGAGATGGGAACGTCATCAAACATTTATCTCCTAGCATGCTGACATGCTAAGACCCTTTAAAGGGATTCTATCATTGGGAAACCCATTTTTCACTAACATCACGTTGGAATAACCTTTAGAAAGACTATTCGTCTCCTACCGGTGGAGAGGCGTCAGCAGAAGAGAGAGGCAGCGCTGGATCTTTGAAATGGCATCTTCTTTGAGAACAGGGGACGCCCCCTGTGCTTTCTGAAGACTCATTTGCATAAAGAACAACAACGAAAATTCTCAGAAACGGTGGCACGGAGCACAAAAATGAAGGTAGGAGAAGAATAGTCTTTCTAAAGGATATTCCGACGTGGAGTTAGTGAAAAATGGGTTTTCCAATGATAGAATCCCTTTAATCTTTCAATATCACTGCAAATTTTTTTTTTTTTTTTTTTTTAACTTTCATGAATTAAATTTTCCAAGACGTAAAGGGAGAACTTTATTAGTTTTTAAAAAGCATAGACACTGAGCAACCTGAATCAAAGAGCCTGCCACGGCATAAGCCCCAGCCGGTCCCTTTTTTTTATGTCAATAGTTTTTATTGAATTTTTGCATGAATATAATACAGGAGATCAACATAGGAAACACAACATACAGAGCTATTCCCTTTTATTGATCAATTGACATTCTTTTAGTGACCATGCTTGAAAATCCCTTGCAAGTGCACACAATTGGGAGAACTGTGGGTATGTTCCCACTGAAGTTTTATTACCTAAAAAAAATTCAGTTGCAAGAATTTAAAGCCGTATTTTTCCACCTGACTAAATGCCACGGTGGATTCCATGAGGGAATCTGCTAATTCTCCACCAGGCGGTATTTTTCTACCTTCAATTAATTTCAATGAGAGTTATCAGGCAGAATCCACATGAACACTGAGCATGATGTTTATTTTTTTTTCCCCCTAGCTTTGGGGCAAAAAACAGCATCCGCCTCCCGTTGAAATGAATGGGAAACATTTCAGGTGGAATTTGGAGCAGTTTTTGAGGTACAAAATGCTTCAAATGCAGCCGTGTGAATATATGCTTATTAAGACTGGCATTCTGTAAGTCAGTTTTAATAAAGCCCCTGGATCCCATGCGCCAAAGTCTATGCCAGTCAGGAATTAGCGTAGATTTCAGGTCTAAGTCACGCCAGCTGTCTGGTGAGAGTTACAGAAATTTTGTCAGGCTGAGGCGACACAAAAAATTAGGGAAGTAGTATCAATGTGGCGCATCTTTGAAAGGGCCATGAACCAAAAATGCTCCATATCTGCACTAATATGTACAATGGGTTGGTGCAGAGCTGCCTCCCACAGCAGCTGAACATAGGACTTAACTGTAACTACACAAGTGATACAGAAAAAGAAATGTCAAATCATTCACTAGGGAAGGAAAGGAGATACGCAAGACTTACATCAACAATGTTTAAAATAGGTGACAGTACCCCATTAAAAAAATTGCAGGTTGCATAAAAATAACCAAATTAGACTTGCCCTTTACAGTACATACCGATTTTGTATGTTCGGGTCGTGGAGCAATAACTGGAGGGGTAGGATCTTCATCGTCATCATCATCTGTTGCTGCTCTTGTAGGTTCAGACCCTTTAGCATTTGGCTATTTCAAAAAAAAAAAAAAAAAAAAAAAAAAAAAAAGTTACTCCACTCTTCATTCTTCTATATGAGCAATTTACAGCCTGCTCCTAGTTTAAAGGTAGTCTACCCCCCTCACCCAATCACTCCAAGCATACTGCCACCACCGTGTTATATACCAGATTACAGTGAAACAATACACCTTTGTTATGTTTGCTACTTCAGTAGATTTAGAGAAAAACTATTTGTAAGTATTATGTAAATGCAGAAACGAGGCACTTGGTGCCCTGGGGGCGGGCCTTCAGTTTCCTGGAGCACTGCTCTTGCCACTCACATCACTACCATCACCTGCCTATGAAACCCTGTACAGTGGGTTTTGATTCCTCCCCCAAGTGAAGCTTCATTCCTATACGGATTTCTGCTTCTACAGCCCATGAGTGCTGACACTAATGTTTAGGAACGCGAGATTCTTCCTCCACTGAGTTTGCTCTTCTCTGTACACAACATGTCAGTTTTCCCCCCTCCCCACGCTCTGCAGACTGCTCTGAGTGTGCCTGCCTCCCCTCCCTACAGTTTGATACTGTACAGCCTGTGTGACCTTGCCTCCCTGCAGATCTCTACATTCTGATCTGTCATGTACAACTTCATCCTCAATTCTGCTGCTCTCCCTCTAATACAGAGAGGAAAGAAGAGGAAGAAGTTTATTTAAAATGTATTGTTATTTAAAAAAAGTGCAAAGGTGTCCTTAACCTTTAATTCTATTCTGGGTTATATTGGCTAAAATATGTAAACATCACAATATACGGACACTTACAGCGGGTGACACGCCAGAAGGGAGGCCATCTTTATCTGAATTAAAGAAAAGAAAATGCTATAATAAATGCTACGAGGTTTAAAACTGAAAGCTACTTATTTGGATACGTAGTGTAAAGTGATTAACATTTTGTAAATGTTGCACAGATCACGTACCTGGTGCCGAAAAACTAAGGTATTTCTGTTTAGCTGTGTCCTTTGAGTCATAGAATTTCAGCACATCCAGCACGGCCTGTGGATTCTTTTTCTGTTCGAGCTTTGTAATGTTTGAGGTCTGCAGCAACCGTGCCCATTGCTCTGGCATACCCTGCAAAAATATAAAAATATTAAAATATATTATAATATATATATATATATATATATATATATATTTATTTATTTATTATTAAAGAGTTATTCACATTACCACCACCACAACCTCTCATCATAGTTTGCTTTGAGAAAGATTTATTTATTTATTTTTTTTTTTTGAGAGTACAAAAGGATTTTTCATCTGATACCTGAAGATTAACTTTTTTCAAATGACTGACGTATTTCTGTGGAAGACGACTGCAAGCATGAGGACAGATTTGTTCAACTAAACATATTGTGCTATATAACTAATATGCCATCACTTTATGATTAATAATGATCTGACCTCATGGAGCCCAGCAATCCTAAGAAAGAAGGTGAGGAGCAGCTCTGTGCAGAGCAGCTGGATGGCCAGGAGCAATATCCGCACAGAAAGCTTAGGAGACAAAGCACTAAATCAACAGAACACAACAGCATCATGGCTTCTGTTTTTGGGCTAAGACCCCATGTAGCAAAAAAAATAGCATTTTTTTCTTCCCGTTACATATATAGGGAAAACGCTTGCGGTTCGCAGTTAGAATTAACATGTTGCGTTTTTGAAAGAGTTCTGCAGTTTTTTTCCCCCTCACAATGTGTAGATGAGATTAATGAAAACTCACTCACTTTGCTGGTAGTGTAAAACAGAGGATTTTTTCCTGTGTTTCCACAACATATGGGGCCTTAGCTTTAAAGGTTTTTTTTGGGTCTTAAGTAACCAGTGGGCGTTAGACATCCAGGACCCCAACAGATCAGCTGGCTTGAAGAGATTACAGCATTCAGGAAAGCACTGTAGCCTCTTCTGTGAATTCCAAGCACAGTACCATATATTGAAAAGGGTTATGCTTCGTATTGTAGCTTACCATGATTCAGTTAAATGGGAATATGCTGCTACTGTACCTTATGACATCACTCGCATAGGGAAGAGGCCACAGTGCTAGTCAGCACTGCAGTCCCCTTAAACAGCTGATCTGGGGGGTCCTTGGTTGCAGACCGACTCCAATCACATATTGGTAACCTAACCTAAAGATGCAAGTCCTGGAACACCCCCTTTAACAGAGATCCAGATTTCATTCTTGCCATCAAAGCTGCACACCAAAATTGGCCTGTCTTGACCTATACCTCCAACAGACACTGCAAAATTCGGTGTGAAAAGAGCCCAAATATGACAAGCCAGTAACTTGCTTTTGGCAAGCATGAAATCCTGCCTCCAGGTTCAGCATTTCTTCTATATCTGCTTCTACTTGGTTGTTTTGTGTAGGACTTACAGTAAACTCTCCAGTCACCGCATCAAAGCCCACATGTATAGTATGTTCAAAGTCGGAGGGTGGGGAGATCTCAGGACGTTCCTTCTTCTTACCCACTGTCAAGACAAAGAGGCATCAAAAATCATTCAAAAAAAAAAAAAAATCCATTCACATAAGTTACTGCGATCACACGTATAACATTCCCTAACCATACATTTTACCAGGAGAAAATAAAGGATAGACAGTATTATGATCTATAACCTGCATATATCTCCTTCTATACATCTAGATATATTTTATGTCAGGGGCATAACTAGCAAAGACTGGGCCCCATTATAAACGTTTGAATTGGGGGCGGCCCCATCTCCACATGGCATAGCACCCCTTTTCCTGGCCCCCAGATGGTATAACACCCCATTTACACACACTATAATGTTCCACAGTGGCCTCCTCCATCCAGAGAATAATGTCCTATAGTAACCCCTACAGTGTTCATTTGCAAATACTGCAAAAATTTTGGGTTTAGCAGAACCCAAAATTTTTGTTGTTCATCACCCATGAGCCATTACTATACTCTTCAGACGCCAGAGTATAATAATAGTTTAATTTCAGAAGTGTTTGGTCTGAGCAAAACTACCAGGCAAGCTTCTCATCGTTTGCCCAACAAATACTCTTGCTGTGGCCCTACTTACCGATCCCCACTCCTACCCATGGCTGCCTCTGCTTCCTTTATAGCCTTCTAGAGGGCCCCATGTGTCCCATATCAGAACGCTGTCAGCAATGTGATATGGGACATATGGGTGCCCCTTCACCCTCCACCCCCCCTTACTGCAAACTTCACGAGAAACCATGCAGAAAAGGTGAGGATGGTGAAGGCTACAATCAATAGCTTCTATGAAATAAAAAATTAATCTGTAAGGGAAACTTACAAGGGATTGGCTGCTTTCCAGAGAAGTTTCAAAAATGTCATATACCAACAAGTAATGGTACAATACTCTGCAATCCACTCCAGGCCTTACTTTAACCCCCACTGTGAAGATTCCCCCTTGTTCTAGTTTGAACAGAGCCACATCCATGTGATTCTAAGTATAAACACACATACAGGGCATACATGATGACGAGGCTGGATTACAGCTTGTTATGCCATTACATGTTAGTGTACGGTATTTGTAAAATTTCTCTTGAAAACTGCCAACCCCTTTACACACATTGTGGGCTCTCGCTAACACACATTAGATAGTTGGCACCTGAACAAGCTCATTCCCTCATTCGCTCCCTTTCATAATTATTCAAAAAAAAACGCATTCCCAGGCAGTCAGAGATTACTACTTTAGTACAGATAAGAGAAAAAAAAAATAAAAAAAATTTGCTTGGGCTATGTAAAGGCCAATGCAAATGAGCACCAGCCTGTGTAAAAGGTCTATATGTTCTTGTCCTATTAAGACGGCAGAGACAATTCTTTTAAACCTCTTAAAGTTGCTTGTCAAGCTAAAAATATTGACTACCTAAGTATAGCTCATCAATACCAGATTGGTAAGGAACCAATACGCCATCCTGTTCTCAGCAGCAGATACACAGAGAATGGCGCAGGAAGCAGACCACGCTGTCTCTGTGTAGTAGCTGAATGGAGTTACTGCAGTAACCTGGACTGGCCAGTCCATATCCAGAGGAGACTGCTTGATCATAGTTACCCAGAGACAACTTTCTATAAGGGGAAATGTCTGATGCTGTGTGAAGTGGTTGCAATGTTCTGCCATACAAGTCTACATTCCCGTTCACCTTTTTCATTGTAAGAGAAGATGGATATGATTTTGTTTCTTGACGATTTCCTCTCCTCGGGGATCAATGGGAGAGGCTTTAGGCTGTGATTGCTCGACAGTGGGTCTTTTGTCCCAGAGCTGAAGACGGCGCTGCTCATCCGCACTGGGGGGGCTGGAGGTTTATCTTCAAGTTCTCCATTATCAGACATGGTTGCTGCAGCCGAGTGAAACCTAGAGAAGAAAATACATGTATATTATATAAATGATTGCTAATATCATAAACATTATACTGACATGTATATCAGAAGTAACAGCAACCTAGAGGAGTTGCCTGGTATTAGAAACAGCTTTCTCCCCAAAAAAGTGCCACACCTGTTCACAGGTTGAGTGTAGCATTGCTGCTCATCCCGATTTATTATAGTGCAGCAAAGAATCTACATACTAGACACAACCCATGGACAGGTGTGGTGCCACTGCTAGAAGAGACCAGTCATGTTTTTCTAATTCTGAACAACCCCTTTAATGAATATGCAGAATCTCTATCCATTTGATCTGGTTCACCATTTCCATTCCCATTCCATGCACTTTAACCAGACGGTTCAGTAAAATTAACCCATCCAGCACACTAGCCAGCATACTATCATTCCCTCCTCCCCCAATGTCCCATTTAAAAATTTTCATGCTTCCTGTGCTGCACAAAAATCTATGCAGAGTATCGTCTCTTTGTATATTCACAAATACATACAAATAAATAAAGAGGAAAAGTGGAAATTGAAGTCCACAGCAAATAATCGAATCAATGCAGTGTCCGCTATCTGTTCATGAATCAGCCAATATACATACACACACACACAGCAAAATCACCAAGATCTGTTTACATGGTGCTAGTTTATTGCTGACATTTGTCTTCATTTAAGCTTTCCATATATGTACGAGTAAAGTTGGTGGAAATTTCAGAGACCATATGATCGAATGAGTGTGGGGTTGTGCAGACTTGTCCCCAATAGATCAAGTTGGGGAATAGAAGGATCAGATTCCCAATCCTTTTTTCTCACAAAGAGATGGCTAAGACCTCATGCACATGCCCCATTCTGTTGATAATAGAGCAGGTCCTATTCTGTTCTGCGTCCTGACGTCATCCGAGTGCTTTCTTGATCGTATGCATGTAGCCTTACTCTCCTTGTCAACACATGTATACTCAGCCATACACCTTAGGTTAAGGTAGGCCAAACCTTCTGATTTTGGAGAATTCGGCCGACCACCTAATGAGTATGTGGGTGTCCAGAATCCTCAGATGACCAAGCAGAAACTAAAGGACAGAGCACTCAGCCTAGCACTTCTGTCTCATTGTTCTAGTGATCAGTGGGGAGAAGGGACTCTACTGCTGGACTGCTGGGCAATTTTTTTTTCTAATCTTATGGGCAAATATTGATTGTAATCTTGATTTTCATGGTTTTTGCTTAAAGAAATTAAAAAATAAAAAAAATTGGTGAGACGACAGAGAAACATCAGATATATTGGGAGCTGGCTTCCTTGTTCTACTACCCAACTACTCACTGCAATGAAGAAACAACAGTTTGCAGCCGCGAGAACGCCTGCATGGAATAGATCAGGCTGCGGCACACGGCTAACAGCCATTCTGATGAAGATCAGGATCACCATTTTTTTGGTCTGATGAAGGAGAAGCGGCTATGAAGACACGTGACCCTTTTTATCTGACATTGCAACAATAAAAAGACCATTAAATGTCTTCCCTGGTTCATTCCATTGGTTACTACAGAACAGCCATAGAATTGCATGGAGTAAGCACAGACAGGTCCACTTTTCTGCTGATGAGGAAGCCCACATCTATCCATTTCATAATGACTAATATAAATAAATATTATATATTTATATTATACACACACACTCTTTTTCAAAATTGTATTGGGTCATCTTAATATCTTTATTGTCTTGCACATTGATTTTATAACAGAAGAATAACAATGAAATAAAGAAAAAAATAAAAATGCATACATCGCATTTTCTAATACTCAAGTAAAGGTTCAGCAAATAAACCAGCTCTTGTCTAGTCAATATACCATATAAAGCAGCACTGTATTCACACATGCCATTATACAGCTTTCCTTTAGTAAAACATTATACAGGACAGACTTGTTAAATAATGTTGTCAAACATATGCAACTATCTTCCCAATATATCTTGCTTTCAATACAGTTACAAAGCTATATATGAACAAATATCATTAGGGCAAGGTGGACATAAATATGGCCAATAGGCCTCAACAACCAAATTTAGTTCTTGAACTGGCCAAGTGTGAAAGGAGCCGGCATTGTGCCATCATGGCTTTAGGGCAGCCGCTGGGTGCTGGTGTGGCATCCCAGAGCTGGCTATGGCTGGGCTGAGGGTGAGCTCTGTGCATTGTATTATTTCCTGTTGCTTCATAGCCTGTGTGACATAGCAGGGGGTCCTGAGTCTCACACAACACAGCGCCACCTAGTGAGCCTCACACATGCATTACACCTCCCATAGGATTGAATAGTAACCAAATGTCCAATGGGAGGACATCGCCTGGGAAAAGGGGAGGAGTCAGCTGATCACTGGGTCCCCATGGTAACACCCCTGCAGGAAGGTCCTGCCTGTGAGGAGTTAGAAGTGTGGAGTGTTAGGAGGAGGAGGTGAGGAGAGAAGTGTGATGTCCTGTGAAGAAAGCAGTGAGTTTAGTGCAGGAATCTCAAGTCCTAGACAGGCCCAGGAAGGTTGGAGAGCTGACAGACTCCAGCTATTCAGAAGATCCTGTCCCCTGTCTGCCTAGCCATCGCCCTGAAGGAAGTCAAGCATCATTATCTTGTCAGCATGAGACTGTGGAGAGAACATTCTGGAACACGTGCTCCATAGCCAGTATCACAGGATCCAGGGGCCAAGGCCAGACCTGTGGAATATCCTGCCACCCTGACTATTGCACCCCGAAACTCTGAGCTATCAGGACCACATAACGTGAGTGGGGAATATTATGTACTAGTATCATGGTGGGCATCCTCCTATGAGCCAAATAGGAGCCCAGACGCACCTCAGGGCTGTAACACTGAAGTATAAGGGGCTAGGAACACCTTTCATCAAGTCTACCCTGCACCCCAGGACTTTGCTGTGTCACCAGGCGTACCCCGTTATTTTGTATTGAAGAAACTGTTTAAGCATTTGTGCCTCCACACCCATGGAAGTAAAAGTTCAACTTTACAACCGTTTCTGTGTCTGACTCTGCTCCGACAACATCAGGGCGCCCCAAACACCACCAGTCGGCACAGTATAGGGGAAGCGCCCCGGGGGAACAATCACCACCAACATTTGTGCAGCCCCCTCATCACCGGTACCAGTGGTGGTAACGTGGGACAGCACCAGCGCTGCGCCCTCGTGCCCAGAGACCGTGACAAGTCTGCGCTGTTTGCACCCCGCAATCCCAACTGCAGCGTTACCTTCCATCTGGTCACCGCACTGGAAAGCAGGTTGTGTGGTTTTATACAGCAGGGTGCCCTCCCTGATGTTGTCACATTTAAGGTGCACACTGTGCAATGTCCGGCAAAGCTGCACTTTACACATGTAGGGAAACCACCTCAGGTAAGCAGTTACTGGAAACACTAAAGGTTAATTCACGGAGCATGCTGTGATGTGTCACGTCTGTAGAGGAAGTACACGTGTACTATTATATCATAGTGAAGAGCACCCAGGCCCAGAAGCAGGAGCGGCCAAATAAGATCATAGGGCTGTGCAGGACATAACATCATGTAAATGTGTAGATTTAAAGGTCATGTCCATTTTTTTTTTTTTGTCCCAATTCATAGAGAATGAAACATGGAGAAAGTGTGCGGTAGGTTTGTTTTGTTTCTACTGCACCTACGTAGACCTATGCATCTCCATGGTGACAGACTACAAACAAAATTCCTGTGTAGTGTGAACCTGCGGTCATAGGCTCTTCCATCTGTCCTCTACTTAACCCTCCAAAAAGTATGTAGTCATAAAACTAGGAACAGATGGAAATATGACTGCAGGATCGTTAGTTGTCTGTTACCATGGAGACGCAGAGGTGTGCATAAAAGCTGCAGAAACAAAATCAGGAGGAAAGGGTTACATTAAAAAGCTTTCCAAAGGGGTTGTGCCATTACACACACTTATTCCCTATTCACAGGATAGGGTATAAGGGTCACCCAGTGATCAGAAGAACGGGGGACTGAAATGCATGGTCTCAGTAGCCCCATAGCAGTGAATGAAGCATGGCTCCTGGAAGTAAATAATCCTCCTCGATGAGAATCCGCACAGAGCTTCAGTCTATTTCCTGTGCAGGGAGTGGATTAGTAAGGAGCTCTGATTCAGAGGTGCAAGTCCCGTACTTGTAGAACTTACACACCTGTACATTCCTCCTCTCTTCCAACACCCTGGTTCCTGGCCGCTGAGGAAGTGAATGTGAGCCGACTGTCTCGGGACAGGAGCAGTTGCATAAGAGAAGGGGGTGACGACCGATGACAAGACACTAAACATCTTCTGGGAGAAATTCAGCCCTATCCACACTTTATATATTTATTTAAAACAAAAACATCCCTTTTTTCTAACCCTAAACACTCCCCTTATATAGTGCTTTTGGCTATTGTAACCCTAAAGTCAATAGGACGGACTTACAATGGATGTCCAGCAGGTATTATTTTTTTGACGGAGCAGTATACTGTGAAGCCTTATGCTAGGTTCATGCTAGTGTCAAAGGACCATAACGGAGAGGCAGACTGCTATAATAGCAGTAACACAGAGTCCAATGGACCACATTGACTATAATGGTGTCCACTGTCTTAAAACTGAAATCGGATTTTCAGATGGACTATCATGAAGGGATTTTTTTTGCTCTGCCGATTTTCAGGCGGACACTGCAATGGAGTCCTGGGCAGTTAGGAATGTGGCCTTATCAACTGTGTGATTTCAAGATTATTTGAAGATTAGACAGTGCATAAAAAAAAATGTATAAAAAAAAAAACAAAAAAAACCACACAAACAACAACCACCACCACACACACCAAAAGAAAAAATTATATATATTATATAGAATATGTTTAGAAAGGACCTTTCACATCCTCTGGCACCAGTGGCATTATATACCGCTAGAAAGCTAACAGTGCACGGAATTCAGCTTTGACGGTACGTGCCTGGGTCCCAGAGATATCGGTGCTGGTAGTTTCAGTACTGATATCCTTTCACCGTCAGCAGGGCAGGCCTTACATCTCAGCGTCATCACTGGGCAGTAAGGAACACTGCCCTGACAGTACAAGGCGTCTGAAGAGTAGCATCAGGGGGGCGTTCCTGAGCTGTAAGGCCACCCTTCTGACAGTGGAGAGATATTGGTGCCGAAACTAAAGACACCGATATCTCTGGCACCAGGGCGCATAACGGCAAAGCTGAAAGTACGCTGAATTCAGCGCACTGTTAGATTTCGAGTGGTATATAATACCGCTGGTGCCAGAGGACACAAAAGGTCTAACATTAAATTTAAACAATAGGTCAATTTCTGATGAAACATTTTTTCATTCCCTTTCAGGCTAGATATAATGAAAACAATACACACCCAGGCTAAAAAAAACTTACAAGAAAAATAACTCTCATTGACTATGGAAAATTTTACTATTATGTTGTTGCCAATTCCTTTAGCCATTGTTCAGCGGTGGAGCTTATTGTTTCTACAGCAGGCACCAGCAATAGTGGCAGCTAGGATCCTGCTAATACTAATAGGAAAGGGGATGACAAGGAAATGTGTGCATGCAAGTCCTCCAGCATGCGGCATAAGAAGTCCCATATGGAAACGCCTCATGCTGGGTACAAACTGGAGCAATATCATGGAACATGACCGGCAGAGAGTGAAGCAGCAGGAGCGCAGGTCAGAACTCTGCAGACTCTGGTTCATTGTATATTGTAATATTTTGCATACAAAAAAGGTAAAGGGGGTGTACTTAAGGCAGTCTGTCAGCAAAATCCAGCCCTGCAGATAGGTAGGTTAAGGTCACTTGAATGAAACTGTTTTCCCTTTGTGATTTGGTGCCCCCCACCCCGGTGACTGAGATATCCCTATTTTCGCAATCAGTTCTTTGGAGCAATGAAAAGATTTCCATAACTCTAAGGAGCTCATTTGCATACTGACAAAAACAGTGATCTATCAGCAATAGAGGCACCTATTCATGAGGGAAATATGCAGCTAGATTGCTTAGGGTCACCTGAATCTATCTGCGGGGCTGGGTTGTTATGCTGGCTTCTGGTGACAGACAAATGAAAAAGGGCCGACAAAGCCCCAATACTACGCCAGTGGCTGGGTACGATAGCACCAACTGTATAATCTTGTATACCGGTTATCACAGGGCCAACATAAAGCTCATGCTGTATGCAAAAAGCTTAGCTTGCCTTTACGCTGGCTTAGCAGGATAACCAACATGAATAGATGGCAGTGAACCAGTACCCTGCCATTTCTTGTGATTCCAGTCATTGCCCATTTCAGGAGTTACGGTAATATAGGCCACTGAGTTCAGGCTGCTATACTCTAAAACACTGTGTATAGGGTAGCTAAAGCCAAGTTTACACCGGCCGAAGGAAGCCTATGGCACAGAACATAAAATGCTGAGGCAAAATTCAGGATATCATCAAGGAACTTTCCAAAGATATCACTTTACCTACTACAGTACATGAATGCCATGAGTGTATACAGTATAACAGAAGCCATGACATATGCTGGATCGTGACAACCATCAGAACCAGACATCTCATTGACTTACAATAGGGTCCATTAAGGCTCCTCACTTTGCCGGGTAAATAGCGCTGCATGCTCCTGTGATGGAAGTTGTGAGGGGACTTTGGGGTCATTTATCAAAGCCTCTTGTGCCCATTTTCTTCTAATTCTGCCCCCTTATATTTTCCAGTTCATGATGTGTGCACTCAAGATTTTTTTTTTTTTTTTTTTTTTTAAAGGCATAAAAAAATCCCCCAAAATATCTGACAGCAGCGGAATCACAATTTTGTGCAATATGTATGATGCAATGGTGCCTTTTTAGTAATTTAGGTGCATGGCGTGGTGAGACAAAGCCGTTTAGTCACGGGTGCAGTTTCTCGAGCCATTTAATAGATTATGAATGGACGCTCTCTTCCCAAACACTGGAAGAAAATATTCACATCCTTCCTAACTACTCCATGCTGAGAAACAGGTCACATCTGCATCGCAAGAACGAACACGTGGAAAACCAGCGCTGCCCACAAACTGCTTCACCAGAGCAGCTCCGGGGTCAGATGTGTGCGGAGGAAATCCTACAATGACAAGCAGTTCATTTCACAACACCACTTCCACATCACCTCTGAGACACTCACCACAATGAGAAGCAGGCGGCCAGCTGCACAAGCTCTTAGGCTGGGTTTACACAGTGCTTTTTCTTTCTTACTGAAGAACTAACTACACCGTGTTTAATTTCAGTAATGCCTAACATGTTACTATGTATTTCGTCTGTATGCTAAAGGCCCTGGTGTACTAGCATAGTAGAAGTGTGCTACTTATGAAGGTGCATGCTCATGGTGTAGATGGGTGAACTTAAAACTGCAACGAAAAAAAATGCACAAAGCCTTTAATGTGGTTTTTTGTGCACTTTCTTAAAAGGGGATGTCCGAGACCTATGGGTAATGGATACTGATGACCTATCCACAAGCTAGGACACCAGTTGCAGATCAGTGGGGATTCAATGTCCAGTCCCTGCACCGATCAGCTGATGTGGCTGCCAGAAGCCATAAACAAAGTAAGCGGCCAGAAAGCAGCTCTGCTCCTATTCACACAAATATCCCTATCTCCAGCACCACAACTACACTGTATAGCACTATGCACTGTACAAGCAGTTTAGGGAAACCAGCCATTCACTTTAGTAGGAGCAGAGCTGCTTCTGGCAGCCGAACCGGCTGATCTGTGCAGGGTCCAGGTTGTCTGAGAGCTACCAATCTGACACTATACTGTATACCAGTATCCTTTACCCATGGGTCAGACAATCCCTTTCAATTTTACAGGTGAAACACGTTTCTTAAACATGTCCCTTACCTCACATATGCCACCTGTAAAATGATGAAACTGCACCACAAACCACATCAAAACTGTTGCAGTTTTTATACAGTTTTTACTGCACCATGTGCATGCACCCTAACTGCAATTAAAAACTGCATGCAATTGCTCAGAAAAAGGGAATTGTATAAAATCCTCAAACATACACTGACCAGCCATAACATTACAACCAGGTGAAGTGAATAGCATCGATCATCAATGGCAGCTTCCCAGGGGTGCGATATGTTAGGCAGTATGTGAACGGTCAGATCTTTGCGCTTGCTTGGTCACGCTTCAAGAACTGAGTGACGATGACAAGCGCTACATTGTGAGGGTAGATGACTGGGTCAGAATATCTTCCATATGGCAGGTCTCATGGTATGGAGTGTCTCTGATGCAGGGGTGATGTGAAGGCTAGCCCATCTGGTCCAATCCCACTTTATACAGTCATGGAAAATGGCAAATAGTTGGCCAAGATTTTCCAACAGGAGAGATTTTTTTTTTTTTTTTGCAAGTCATTGCAAATGGACGGGACGGTCGCAATAATTTTTTTTCAACCATCACCTGTCGAAATGGCCACCTTTAAGAGTCTCGATTACAGATTACGTCTCAGCATGTTCTTTCATGATCTAACACCATCCACCAGGACGGAAGCATTAAAGTCAATGGTATCCAGACGCAGTTTTCTCTACTACGTGTTACCTGGGTAGTAAGGAACATATCAGTTCACCTTCTTCCTAAATACATGACGTATACACATTTACCCTCACAGCAGACAAAGACGAGTAGTGAAATGTTAGCGGTGGGATTTTCCTCAGCCAGGTGCGATTCCAGTCTGACCAGCAAGCCTCACAATACATTTCACAACATGATACTACACATTCACTTCTGCAAAAGCTTGCCTTTGTCCTGTATCTGGACTGACAGGCTGGCACGCAGACCTGTTCGTGTTCTAGCATATGTATAAAAAAGCAGCCTACCTGAAGCATTCCTGTATAAAGACAAGTTTCGGATATGCGGTTAGAACGTAGCCATATGGGGCAGTCCCCACAGTAAGCCGCAAAGTTCACGTGCAGGTGTATGAACAGCAAACAGCGTTCTTCGTCTGTATCCCAATGAAGTCATTACATGTAATGAATGTAAAGTACATTCAGCTCAACAGGAAAAAGGATACAGTGTTCCCCAGACTAAGAATGTGTATATAAAAGGAAGTTCCGTGCAGGATTTCCTATTGGAGAACCACTTACGCTCCCTGTAAAACATGGGCATAATTAGACTTACAGATGATGAGGCTCCTCCTACATCACCCCCAAATGCCCGCTGCAGGAAACCGGTCTCACCATGGCTGACCGACGTGGTCAGCACATCAGATAAGAGGCAGCGATCATCACTATACAGACCTATTATCAATGGCCACATGTGAAGTTCAACAAAGCCATGAAAAAACATAAGGAAGCATCAGGGACTGCACTATGTGTGTAGGTTTCTTCTATAGAGTAGCTGGAATGAGCAGAAAACTTTTTTTTTTTTTTTTTTTTTTTTTTTTTAAGACTGCTATACATTGCACATTCATTATGTGTGTCACACTGGGTCATGTAGGAACCTGTATGCCTGAGTGATTTTTTTTTTTTCCATTTCGGGGACAGGTTTACACGGTTTTATTCCCAGCTGCTACTTAATCTAGACATATTACCTTTCAATGGTGACCGGTCAAGGAAGAAAATGTATTACTGTACAGGGGCACATGGAGACCCCTGTCTGTATTATATAGCCTTAGGCAAGCTTGGGGGCTGCTCACACGGCAGAAAGTGAAGAGGAATTTGAGGCAGCCTTCCGCTTCAGATTCTGCTCCAAATTCTGGCCTGGCCCTGTGCATCCCTGTAGTAGAAAGCAATGGGGCTGATCGGTTGTAGTCTCACACCACGGGTTCTGCGGCAGATTGAGCAGGATGCTTTTTAAAAAAAAAAAAAAAAAAAATTATATAAATATATAAATATATATATATATATCTATATATCAGAGCTGATTTTGAGGCAGAATCCTCCTCAAAACCAGTTCCAAATTCCTCCATGTGAATGTGGCCTAAGTACCATTAATATTATAGCAAATTCATGATGGAAGACATGGCAGAATTGCCACAGATTTATAGTACAATATATACAGATATACAATCTACTCATTACATGAAAAAGTCTTTGCTGCTTTTCTGCAATGGTGACCAGGCTTGTATTATTTATCACAGATTTCTCCCACTGCAAAATCCTCACATAACGCTTCTGGAACCTGCCATGGATTCTCTACAGATAATATCCGCCATCTCTCTCATTATCCTTAGGTATCATATTCTTCTTAGACAATAATGCTTCTGGGGGAGAAGATCTGGGTAATAAAGAATGTGACTGAGAAAGCTGCAAGGTTTTCATTTGTGTTGTCTATAGGCGGTGTATTATAGAATCGTACAACAGCTACTCAGAGTATTTTACATGGACCTTTAGGCTAATCTTAGCAAGGCTTGGGGCATGTCTTAAAGGAGCCCTTGACTACAGTATTAATATGCGTAGTGGAGACAGAGACGGTGGTCCAGGATATTTGCCCAAAAGCCGCATAAACCTGAAGAAGGGCAGGAACATCTCAGTGTGTTACACTGCTCGTATATACTTTATAAGTTATCAAAAATATCCAGGAATTCTTAACTTGGACTACCCTTAAAGGGAAGTGGTCACAAGGAAATGTTGTTCAGTCTGCAGGCATCATGTTTGAGTATGTTCACATGGCAGAATCTGGCACGGAATTTGAAGGTGGATTGTGTGTTCCACTGCAGGCAGAGATTGGAGAAGGACGCGAAAAAAAAAGCATCCTTCTCAATCTTGCCGCAGATGTCACAGCTGATTTGGGCCTAAACAGTGGAGGAAAGCTAGAAAATGAAGAGGAATCGAGGCGACAGTGTGAACGACCCCTTATAGAGCAGAAGGAGGTGAGAAGGCAGTTTTGTGGAAAATGACTCAGTATAACTTGTCATGTATCCGTTGAAATCTCTGCTCTATGATGGGAACTCCAGGAGGCGGTACTATCAGTGATTGACAGACTCTCCTCTATGACAGACCCTACAGAGGTAGCCGTCAATCACTGATCTAGCATACTGCCTACAGACTGGACAACATTTTTCATGGGGCAGTTTCCCTTTGAGATGGCCATACCCATTAGCTGTGCATGGGGGTTTCCCCCTTTCAACAAATGACAGACTAGTCTTGCCCCAGACATGTTCAACTTCAACATGTCTAATCCTTTCCTGCTCAAGGAGGCAGCAGTGGCCTTCCACTCTCCTCCCCATTCAGAACACATGCATGCTTGGCCAAGCTGAGCATGCACGTGTTAGGTCAAATGGTAGACACAGCCGACAGGTATCATGTATATGGCCAGCATTTAGGCACAGCTTGTGGGTATAGGGGAGGTGCTTAGAGCATTTACCCAACTGTTTAGCAGGGCACTCCCTGGGTATAGGATAACAACATTTCCATAAACGTCACAGGACTGCATATTTTTCATCATTACGTATATGACACATAAAAGTCACACAGAAAGATCTGATGCTTTACACAACATTAGGTTAGTCACATATCCCGGCAATAAATACCGAGCACTTCTCTGCCTAAACAAGCACATACACCAAGCATGGCACCGGCAAATATACAGGTAAAAATCTGGAGCGCTCCCACTTGTATAGGCTGATGAATTGCACTTCACCTTACTTGTCTGCCCCATAGCGGACAGACTCCTGCTAAATATAAACTAGTGCCCAAATGGAAGTCAGATCAAGTAATCCAAAGCCAGGTGAAATTTAATAGATCAATCTGTCTCAGCATTTCCCATCTCTTCCTGATAACCTGCAAGCCGTGGAGTCGCTGCGTAGAATCGCAGTCTGCATGAACAAACATTGGGATTGTGTAAAGGCCAAATTCCAGCCATCCCGCCCTGTTACCAGGTAGTCAGATTACACCATGATGAAAGCAGATTGTGTGACAGCCATAGGGACGCTGCCAGCAACCACATAATGTGCACTGAGGGTACAGGATGACTATGCCGGGTAGCTGAGGATGTCTCCTGTACACCACGCCCTAACAGGGATTCAGTTATAAAGTCCACAGCAGTCACCGAGGCTTCAATGTGACAGACAGAAAGGGAGCTGCTCCCATCTGCCAGGCACTGCATGGCTCTGGTATGCAAAGGGTGTAGACAGTGCCAGAGGCAGACAACTCCTTCCTTGTTCATGCAATATGTATACATATAATCAGATTAATGTGGTGGGGGCCACTGCACTGCCAATCTCTGTGCCTCAGGGCGGCGCTCTCTCCACATTCACCCTTCATTCCTAGAAGTCAATGCCACAGCTCCAGCCCAGGGCCTTGAATAAATGATTGACTAGGGGTGGCAGCGGCTACAGGACCGGGCTTAGGACACATGGTACCCCTTTCTTTAACCAAAACCAACTGGTGTTCTATAGGAGAACCCGCAATATGTACCTCAATATACATATATCATACTGTGCAGGGATAGTGTGACCCCCTACAGTATACATATTGTGATATCATGTGACCTCATTTAGTAGGAGATATATATATATATATCTATAAATAAACTGCTTGCACAGCTATTTCACAATGTAACCTAAGGGACGATTCTGATTGAGATTATATATTATGTTATATCTTTGCACACATCTCTTGTGTAAAAAACATCTTTAGGGTTTTTTTTTTTTTTGTTTATTTAGCAAAAAGATTAAAAATGAGAATCAACAGCCCAACTGCTGCAGCAGAGCACTGCACCGCTGAGGTGGTGACTGGCTGCAGCGATTACATACCATTGGCCTGACCTCAATGCAGGCAGGTGAACAAAGCCTGCCAGTGGGAGAGACACTTAGGAACCGGAGTTGTTTTTTTTTTTTTATACACTCTTTTCTGCAACATGAGGCCTATTCCTTTTGTAACCACTCCTGACTTTGGCTCAAAAAAAACAAAAAAAAAAACAAAAACTGTGTTACTGCAATGTGGGGCATCAGCATAGGGATTTCTGGAACTAGGATATTGATGACCTATCAGACACCCACTCCCCCCAGCTGTTACAGGACCTGAGTCTTTCCCCAGGCTCACAGCCCCATAATAGACAATCATGTATATAGGACCATAGAAATGAATGCGTCAGTGTGCCATTTGTGAAAAACACTGTGCGCATGTGTAGCATGAATGAGGACGAATTTGCGCAGAACATCAAAGCTCATTTTCTCAGCGACTAGGTCTCTGTCTAGGGATAGAAAGATGTACTTGAACTATTTTAGTCCACTATCTGCCTCTGGTTAGTTAAAGGGTATGTTCACATGGAGTTTTTTGCAAGCTGAAAAAAATCTGCTTCAGGAATTAGTAAGTTTTTTTTTTTTTTTTACATGGTGTTTTTTGTCGCGGTTTTTGTGTTCCAGCACATTGTATGGATCTGGAAGCTTCTCTTAAAAAAAAAAAAAAAAACACAACTAGCGGTTTTTCTGCCTCCCATTGATTTCAATGGGTTTTTCAAGGCAGAATCCGCCTGAAGATAGGTCATGTCACTTATTTTTTTCCGCTAGCGGAAAAAAAATAATCAGAGAGGAAAAGAACTGCTACTGACGCCCACTGAAATGAATGGGAGGCGTTTTTGCAGGTGGATTTTGAGGCGGAATCCGTGTCAAAATTCACCTGCAAAAAACGCAGTGTGAACATAGCCTAATAGAGAAAAAGGCTGACAGACTGCCCTTAATTCTCATATAATCCCTTTAAAGCAGCTGCATCATGCTGGATTTTGTGATCCCATTCAGATGAATATGAAAAGATCTACCCAACATGGCTGAAACATCCTCAGCCCTGCTAAGCCGCCGTACAATGCTGACATTCCTTTTATATTAGCAATCCAGCAGAGTAAACAGGTCCGTGTTTTCAGCGCTGTGCATACAATGTGGCGGCAGTGACAGTAGGCATCACTGGCAGGTAAGCATATCTGTGATATCTACGGTGCTGAGATTCCTGCACATCGTATCTACAGATGGGCAAGTCTGCTATAGGTTTGGTATATTCCCAGCTGGGATCTGAAACACTTAGCACAGACTGACATGGTGGTATGTGATAAAACTCACTTTATCCATGTGTGACTGAAAAAAAAAACAGCTCAGTGAACTAAAATCAAATCCGCCTGCAGGCATGGACTTTGTAAAAGCAGGTGGAATTTGCTGCAGAATGTGAGAGACCTGTAGAAACAAGCCAAAAGTAATGGTATCAAAGCGCTGCAGCTTAGGAAGTGCTCAGGAGCGACCACTGCTAGATCACCGAGTACAGACAGACAAGGGCACTGCCTACACATTTAAAGGGGCCCTGCCAGACAAAGGTGTGTGCCCTGAACACTGTCAGGAAGTGCAGAGTCTTCTCTTATCCCTAATATCAGCGCCTCAACATATTTTTAGAAAAAGTGCCACAAACATTTTAATTTGTATAAAAAAAATATGTACAATAAAGTGTTTATGTTAACTATTTCCATGGAGATACTGCGATTGACCAATGCTGCATGGGCTAAGGGTTTTCCCAAACTGCCTCCATCAAATACTGCAGGGGAAGCCACTGTTCTAAGCAGCTCTGACGGCCACTGTACAGCTATCCATACAAACTATGTATCCAATTACACAATATCAATAATTGTAGAATATAATGTAAAATAACTAAATATTTTACTATGAAGCCGGAAACTTTGTTTTTTCTGACTGGACTCAAAATTGGCCCAGTTTTCGGAATGGCCATGGATGCCTCTGACAGTAGTACGTTTCAATGGGAGGTGCTGATAGATGGGGTCACATTTAGTGCGCTCCATCAGAGGCCAGTCTCTAAATGAAAGAGTTGGGGCTGTCCAGGGTGGAAAATGGCACAGAACTTCTGGAAGCTACATATAAGTAGGTTGCCTATAGCTCCTTAAACCACGTCACGTTCGGGTCTATGGAAACGGAATGGATGGCACACAAGAAATTTGTGTTTTCCCACAGACCCCATCAATAGAACAGACCGACCAAGCAACAAAAAACAGACAGGAATAGGACCTGTCCTAATTTACGTGTCTCAGTCTCACAGCGAATACACAGATATGTAAAAAGACAATGTGCAAGTGGCCATTGAAATTAATGGTTCATTATGCTAGCCATCATTTGGAATCTGTAGTAACAGCATACAGACCAAGATTGTAGATGTACATGGAGCCTAATGCTGAATTCACACACAGCAGCATTCTTAATACGTTTTTTTTTTTTCTGGGTCCACAACTCTGCAACCATAAAGTCTATTGAAAATGACTGAAACATTTCCATACAAATAGGTTGCAGGTGACAATTTGTGATTGTGCCTTTCCCCCCTCCCAAAACATGACTTGGACTTGGAGTGTATTTTCCGTGTAGGCTCCTCTACAAGTTTTGGAGAGAAGAAAAAGAAACCCCCCCCAACAACAACCACCACCACCACCCCCACGTAAAAATGCTATAAAAATGCTTGAAACTCAGTGGTTTCTATAAGGGTTTACAAATGCTGAAAATCAAAGAAGCGCAAGATATAATTCAAGTCTAGGCAGGCCTAGAGAATGCTACATAGGTGCAGGGAAGGAATGCAGGGCCCGAGGCCAATTGTTTACAGGTCAACTGGTGCATTACCATCAGCCTTTCCAGCCTATTACATCTGCTGTCACTAATACGCCTAGGGGCTGGAAGGTTTTACAAATTTTGATCTGACAACAGAGCAGGACGGACTGGGGTAGAGTCAGGCCTTGCCGGACACCACAGAAAACAGGTTGGAATACGCTGCTGTCTGCACCAGGCTTGACACTATACAAGCCCTTGTATACATCCAGCAGGAGGGCTGGGAAAGGAATTGCACTGCCTGTGTCCACCATGATAGATCTCGCAGTAGGATAGTGTAACTGCCCACCTGTAACAAGTCAGTAATATGGATTACACACTGATCCTACAGCACTGCATAAGTGTAATCTGTCTACTACACAAGGCCAAGTACGAATGACAGTGGCAACATTGGACAGGTTTTGGGAGGCTAAGGCTGTGACTCCAGTCATGCATACAAAGATCGCCTTGCCACCCTGCTCCTCCTTCACTAATGTGAATGGATGAAGTCGTACCATGACCCTGAAGATGCTGTCACAGCAACTTCTAGTTGCAAAAACAAACAAAAAAAAAAAAAAACATCACCCTCAGGGTCACAACATAACTCCATCCACTTTTATCAGTGAAGGAGTAGCAGGGCAGCACAGCAATCTTTGGTCGTGCGACAGGAGTCACAGCCAAAAATCACCATACAGCCCCAGAGGAAGAACTCTTGAAATGCATTCAATGTGATATATGCACAGACTAAACAGGAACACAAAAAAAATAAAAATATAAAGAACTATGACAGAACTTCTTTCATATTCCTTAGTTGATTTGATACTATTTTGTCTCATTACAAATAAAATAGAGAAACGTATAAAGAAAATAATCCTCGTGTGTCTCTGCTGCTCCTCCTGTCTGGCTGTAAAACAACTGGCTTGAAAGGAGTCACCCAGTGTGTCCTTACCAAACATGACAACCCATAGCTTACCCAGTCATAGTTACATAGTAGATGAGGTTGGATGAAGACACAGGTCCATTACGTCCAACCTATAACCCTACAGTGTTGATTCAGAGGAAGGCAAAAAAAAGAAAAACCCCATAAGGTTGAGGTCAATTGCTCCATGTCAGGGGGAAAATAATCCTTCCCAAATCGGCAAATCAGTATAAAACCCTGGATCAACCTGTCTTCACCAAAAGTCTAAAACCTGTAATTTGTAATGTTTTTCCGCAAGAAAGTCATTCAAGCCTTGTTGCACAACAAGTCCAGCGTCACAACATCATATGGCAGAGGGTTCCATAGCCTCACAGCTTTTACAGTAAAGAATCCCCATCTACGATGAAATCCTATAGTATCCATGTGTCCTCATGGGTGAGCACAAAAAATGCCCCTTGGAACAGCCTCCTGTTCCCTCCTACTTCTGCTCCCAATAATACGCCCCTCAGTGATGTAATTCGCCTAATGTATGGCGGTAGAGACACCACCCTACCTCAATGATGGCATCCATCCTCTATTATAGCCTTCTGTCCAAGAGGGAGAGAGGTATGTCACCAAAACTAGAGAACTGTATTCCCACCTTGTGAAGTGACCACTGTGCAGCGCAGGAAAGAGACAAGACAGGTAACTTTATTTTCAGAAAAATACTAGGGGGGTAAAATATGGTCCTGGAAAACCCCCTATAAGCCCTGTGGGATCTCTACAGCATTTTCAGCATGATCCTGACACAGACTGAAAAACAGTGGGGGCATCATTATGTCCTGTTTTCCTGTATGGTCTACTTTTAGGTTTAGTGTTCCTTAAAATCGGTTAAGGATAAAGAGGAAGAAGAACTACCAGCAACAAGATGGGAAAATAGGTCCTTGGGAAGCCTGAAGATCCGCTCAGGAAGCTAACAATAGAAGATCTGAAGAGGGCAGCTTCATGTCACAGGTGATGACTGACAGGCCCGCAGGCTTATCTGTGGACATCTGATCCCTCATGTATCCAATAATTCTTCTGCAAGTGTTAACAAGATATCACATTTTTTGTGAGTTTTGCTGGGTAATTTCCCAAATTCCATACCAAGACTGGCAGCAAATACTTACCTGCTCCCTGAATGTAGCAGAACATCTGTACCCCTCATAATGCCACTTCATGAGGGACAGGCACCTGGTGATCGGTGGGAGGGGGTCTGCTATCTGGAAGCCCTCATTTTTTGGATCAGTGGAGATCACAGCTCTGCGATCCCCAATACTCATGCCTTATGGCAGGTCTGATAACTGTAGCAATGGAGGTCTCCTTTAGTTACACCACGGTTTAGCTTACATAGAAAGTTTTTTTAAAAAGGCAAATTTTGCACTGTCGACTATGTCTTTTTCACTAAGACAGTATGTAGGGTGCCAAGTGACAGCTTGCTGAATCTTCACATAACATGGGAGCGCTGGTGTTGATTTTACACCCTGCAGACATAACCACTCTGAAAGAAAGAACCTCATAAAAGGATTTGGGGGGGGGGGGGCGCGCCGTGGAGCTGTTTTAGTCTGTGCGGCAGCTGCAAAGGCAGAAATACTTAGCTTGTAGGGAAAATGAGGTACATGAAATTAAAGGGGTTCTGAATGTTTACATGCATAAAGATTAGGTTTTCAATGTAGGCATATATAAAAGAATTCCATAAAGTGTTAAAACATAGGGTATGATAAGAAAACATTGTACAGCTGTCCAAGCTTGTGTTTGAGAGACCTCAGTGTTGGTTTTCAGGTCCCATGCACAGAGGAATGCAGAATGGAAAATCCAGTCCCATACATTGGTAGGATTTTCCAGCCTGAACGCAGCCCGAAGACCCAGACTCCATGAATAATAGAGCTGCAGAGAAGAAGGGACTACTAGTGTCAGATCACTATGATACACAGAGTGCACCGGACCAGGAAATCTACCTGACATACAGTCCACACAAATCATGTGCAAGGACAGGCCCTAGATCCAACAGGATGGATTCAACCTTGCTTCTGAGATAAGTAGTGCCAGATTTTTAAGGCAACCTCTTGTCTCGCTTCATTGACCTGATTTCAGGTGGTTTGTGTAGCACTGAAGCCACAGTGGATAACACTCCCGAAAGTCCCCGTACACATTAAGCAGTGTTTGCTACATCTGGCCTTAACCTAAGGGAGTTTTCCCACTTCAGCAATATATCTTCTATACACAGGCCCCCATTCACTGTTCCACTAAAGTAAATGGAGCAAGCGCATGTCTTTCCGACCACCACTCCATTCAGACAAGGGAGCAATACACCTCCATTCTTGTGATCTGTGGGGAAGGGGGGGGTTCCCAGCATTCAGACCACTATCTGCAATTTTATCCCCTTCTTGTCAGTGTTCTTTATGTATTGAATGTCTGGCTTGCAAGCTGGTTCCGATGCCAAGTCACATGATTGGAACTAGCACCTGACACCCTCTTCCTCCTCTCAGTATTCAATAGTATCGTGTATACAGGGTTAGCAGACTCCATTACTGTAATAGTAGAGCCAGCACCTATGTACATGTAATACTACTGGACATAGAGGAGGGTGCCGGGTACTGGTTCCAATCACAACCTGTTGTCGAAACCAGCCTGACATTCAACACATGAGAACATGGGCAGGAAATAAGTATATAATAGTCCCTGGAAAATCCCTTTAAGTCCTGTAAGCTTCAATGAGAGGCCTCCTTAGGTAAGACTAGACATTTCTCAGATGTTCTATTACACAAAGCTCTGGAGGAATTCAGAGGCACCTTGAAGTTTTTGTCATATTTGTAAGAGTTGCTGAATATTAGTAGAACAGGGCGCATTATCCTGCTGAAAAAGGACTCGAGCATATGTAATAAATTCTAAGGTATTTTTAGTAGATCATAAAGAGATATGCCACCATGACCTGATCACCATAAAAGAAACAACTCATTATGAGCAAACACTTCCTGGATAATAAACAAATGACTTCAAGTCACCAAGAAAGATTACCACCAGCCCGATGTCACAACCAAGCAGCACACCACAACAGGACACCTGACAGGCCCCATTATAGTCAATTGGGTCTGTCAGGTTCCATATGAAAGCACTATTTTAGTAGTCCGCCAGTCCATTGTTTTGGTCCGTCGTAGGATGAGAAAGACGTACAGTTGACGCCAGTGTGAACCTGTCATAAGTTATTCTAAAAAAAAAAAAAAAAAAAAAAACAACAACTAACTAGTGACTGACTTCCTATGAAAGTAAATACGTAATATATCTAATTATAGAATATTAATAATCATATAATAGAATTCAAAAATATTTTATTTTGAAGCCGGAGTCGGTAACTTCTTCTGACCACCCAAAATTGGTCCTGAATTCAACTCCACAGCCCTGCCTGACATTGCAGAGTCTGGGCAGCTAGGTGACCGCCTTTAAACTGTCAGGGCAGCCATATTTGTCGTGGCTTATAAACAAAGGGACGACCCTGACCCTGATCAGAAAAGAGAAGATATAATGTGCACTATGGTCAATGACGTACCCAAGGGTCTTATCAGAGCACCCACTTCTATAGTTTGAGGTGACAAGTACACAGGAATGAATCTGCATATTTTGTGCATGGATTTGCATGTCAATTTTGCTGAGATCCCCTAACAAATCTAGGGCAAAAATAATGCAGATTTGGCCCTGGATTTAACCCTATGCGTTACAAAAACCAAACCACAGGTCAATTGATGTGTGTACAATTACCACTAAGTGTGGATGAGGTTTATAAGCGGATTCCATACTACACTATGGACCAAACAAAATCCCCAACTAATACGTGAGTGTGCATTCCCCTAAGGGCACGTGCACACATTCAGGATTACAGGTGTATTTGACAGATTTCAATGTGGAAGAGCCACACCATAACCCATTAGCATTAAAGTCTCTCTCATTCACACTATGCAGATTTTATAATCCACAGCCTGTCAATTTTTGTCCTGACGCAGATTTTATAAAAAAAAGTTCTTCAATATCCGCACATACATGAAAACCTGCTCCAGTTGCTGCAGATTTTTTTTTTTTTAACCTATAAATCCTGACTGTGTGCATTTGCGCCAAGTTTCCTTTATGACTGCACTAACCTGCTCCATAGATGTCAATCTAAAGCTTTTCCCATTGGCTTCTATGAGAAGAGGTCACATGACACTTGTATTACAGGACTGATACAGCTGACACGTTTGTCTTCCTGTGCCTGCCCCTACACCTGTGACATGGAGTCAGCTCCAGCTCCAGTAACCAGCACTGCTCTACTTATATACCAGTATCACAATGAGCGATACCAGCCGCACATAGAAGATAGCCAGAATAGTCAGCCTGCTCCCGGCCACACTCACACACCGTGCTGCGCGCATCCGCCCCCTGCAGGCGGCACCGAGAACTGTACAGCGCGGAGCTGCGCTATCTAGTAGTGATGAAGTAATTACCGGGTGATACAATGTAGAGCTGCGGCCTGAACTCCCCGCCGGTGCCGGCTCCCTCCTACGTTCTGCTCAGACCCTTTTCTCGATGCTCAGACCCTCCTTCTCCTCACCCTTTCCGGTTCCGGGTTGCCACACCTCCTCCTCTTCCCCTCAGACCGGGAGACACTTCGCGGCAGGCGCCTTCTTCTTCCTCGATGAGTGCGCCCCCTGCTGTCCTGCTCAGTATGACCGTGTACTGCAGACTGAGCTGTATCATAGCGGCCGCTTGTCTGCCTGCCCCATGTATGTAAGCCGGGGCTGCACGGCTGTACTAGTGCCTATTCCAGGCAGTCTGCTCCTATGGAATTGGAAGATAATAGGCTTCTATTAATACTGACTGTAATATTAGGTTATTTGAGGTGTTTTTTGAGTATTTCTATTGGTTTCAATGGACTCTACACATACATGATAGTTTTTTCAGCGTGCTAGTTGATTCCCACTGAAATCAATAGGAGAGGCTTAAAAGCAGCTCCCTGAGAAGCAGTGTGAACCTAGCCTGATTTTAAAGGGGTTGTCTGATGTTAAGGTCCTTTGGATAGGCCATAAATATCTGATCGGTGACAGCTGGCCCCCAGACCGATCAGCTGTACACAGGACATAAGGCAGCTTTCTGCATCCAGCCCTATATTGTCCATAGGATGGACGGTGGAAACTGCTCCGTACAGTTGGTCCAGGGGCCTGCTTTAGGAACCCCACTGATTGGGTATTTATGGCCTAAGGATAGGCCATATAAAACCTAAAAGGGGATGTCTGGCCCCAAATCAGTATGTGATATGTCAGGGTCTGGCAACTGGATCATCTGTTCTAGCAGTCTCCGGGTGCCAGAAGCTGCGAATGGACAGGTGGTGCATGCAGCGCTGCTCAAATTGCTTATATAGGATCGGTGCTATATGCGCAGCCCATCCACTAGCACCCAGAGGCTGTTAGAACAGTAACCTGTGGATAGGTTATCAGTATGAAAGTTCAATATGGAGCCGGAAAACCCCTTTAAGCTAAGGACCCACATACCGAACTGCAGCTAAAAAGCACATCGGAGAAAAACACAGCAGAAACATATCACATTTTGTTCCGCAGCATTTTTCATTGCTTTTTGATGTTGTTTTTCTTCCCTTATTAAATCTTAAGGGAAACACAAGCATTTCTGTAGGTAAAATTGACATGCTGCGTTCCGCAGCGCTTTTTTCGCCAATGTGTGGATGGATGGGATTAGCCAGAATCTCATTCACTTTGTTGGTACTGTAAAATACAGTGTTTTTTCTGCTGCATTTCCGCAACATGGGGCCTTAACCTAACTTAAACTGCATGTGGGTCTATGCAATGTAGTATTGAATAAAATTGCAATGTTCAAGACAAAACAATACACGATAAAATGACCTTAATAATCTGGCTATGCACATCAGATGAAAGTTTGTTGAATCCACTAATTTCAGTGGAACCAGGAAACCATTTAATATATACTTGGTATTGGTCCCAGTGCGCACTAGATGCTGGGGTAAGGCCCTGTGCACACAGGGGAATCCTGGATAATTTGCTCCATACATTAGCCACATTTCTCAGTGTGAACACAGTCAGGAGACCAGGACTCCTTGCATCATAGTGATCTATGATGCTGCCTGCCCACAGCTTCAATGCCTTGTACTGTATATGGTATGGACAGGGCTGTTAGGAGAAGGCAGGGACTCTTAGCATTATGACCATTAGTCCCGTTCTCACAACTGTCTTCAGGCCAAGATTTTTTGACCCAGATTCCCATTTGCAGGGGACCTAAGAATTTTTAGGCACTTGGATTTCAACATGCCCACTCCTTTTGTTCTAAAGTGGCTTACACTGTCCATTCACCTTCAATAGTTGTAGTTTACTTGTTAGACAAACAGCTATTCCCCTGATTTTCCGTACACACTCGCGCTGGCCGGGCACACATGTGTTTTCAATAGGGGGGTGTAAGCCACTGCCAGATACCCCTGTCATTGAAAGCATTCAAATGTAATTCACAACTAAAGGGGCTGGAATTACAACACAGCCATACTGTCCTCGTGTTGATGATCCGCAACATATTGGCATGACAGGACAACTTGGTATTCTATAAGTGAATTTTAATGCAGATGTGAACAGTACATTGTGGAGAGGTTATACTTCTATCTGTAGACCTTATTATGCTTTTGTATAGATGCGAGTATCAATCCAGTGCAAAACAGCGTGACTGCTATAGTAACAATACACACTACTGCTCCATGCTGTACTTTGCCCACAGGCACCTGGATAGCAAGATTCTCTCTAACCTGTAAAGGAAAAAAAGATCATTAGTCTTAGGAACACAACTTATCAGAAACCTTATCTAGAACAGATATGGTGCTAACCCTGGGTATGTATATTCTACTGTAACCAGTAGCCCAAACTGTAACCCATTTTTCAAATAAATACTGTATATATTAAGGGATTGTCTGAGATTTATTTATTTAGCTTACTTATATAGCGCCACCATATTCTGCAGCACTTTACAGACATTGTCAGTCAGTGTCCCATATAGGGCTCACAGTCTACATTCCCTATCAGTATGTCTTTGGAGTATGGGAGGAAACTGGAGTACTCAGTGGAAACCCAAGCAAAGACAGGGAGAGCATACAAACTCCTTGCAGATGTTCTCCTTGGTCAGATTTGAATTGAGCCGTCTGTCTTTATATTGACATGAATGGGGCCAAGCTGCTAATACACGCTCAGCTCGAGGATAAAAGTTGCAGTGTCCATGATGAAATGCAATGGCTGGGGGCCATGATACAGAGACTGGTGGGAAGAGGAGACCCATCAGCAGGGGACTGGTTCTAAAAACATAATTTATATTCAATATGGCTACACCACCTATTGTCACTTTTACAAAGGTCACTATCTGTATATACAATAAACATACCTACCAAACTTTGGTAACTACTCTAACTTGCTGCAATGACTTGGATGACTCAGGTGCACCCACTCCCACTAAGAAAAGGAGACAGCTGAGTTTTTGGCAACCTTATGTAGATCATGACACCAATGATATTACTCATAATGGAGTTTTCCCCAAAATAAACTAGAACCTTCATGATGGCAGCTGCATGTGAATTATAGGTCCACTCATTATAACCATTGTCAATGTCACAGACTGCTACATGTAAACCCAGACAGGGTTCTATGTACCATATGTGTAACCTGTGCAACTGCATGGTGGCTCATAGGGTAGAGTACATATAAGATAGTATGTGTGACCTAATGAATAATTCTTGGTTAATAATGGACAGAGCGACATTACAAGATGCACTATAATGAGCTGTTTGAGACCAAGACGTCCATATCAGTCTTGCATGTGGAGGCCTCTGCTGTCTGTGCGCACCCCTGAACCCAGTCTAATATGCAGTGTTAATGGGTAAAGAACAATAAGTGTGGATCTAACCACAGTTACGTTAAACCCACTACTAACACTTATCCCTTGGCCACTGGGTAGGGAATAAGTATCTGACTGCTGAGGGTCTGAATGGCCCATGTGAATGGAGCAGTGGTGTGCAGGCATGGTCACCACACCATTAACTTCTATGGGACATCCAAAATGGAGATCTCTGCATGCCCCATAGAAGTCCACCGCTCTAACTACATGTTAGAGGTGGGAAAACCCTTTATATACAGGTTCAGTCTTGTTACACAGATACATTAAGCACATCGTGCTTATGAATATACAGGCTCTGTCCTGTTGCACAGATACATTGTAGACATAGACCTTATGTATATATACTGGTTCTGTCTTGCTGCGCAGGTACATTACATATATAGATCTTATGAATATATAGAGGTTCTGTCCTGTTGCACAGATACATTGTAGACATACACCTTATGAATATATACAGGTTCTGTCTTGCTGCACAGGTACATTACATATATAGATCTTATGAATATATACAGGTTCTGTCCTGTTGCACAGATACATTGTAGACATAGACCTTATGAACATATAAAGTTTTTGTTGTGGTACAGAGATACTTTGTAGACATAGACCTTATGAATATATACAGGTTCAGTCTTGTTGCACAGATACATTGTAGACATAGACCTTATGTATATATACTGGTTCTCTTTTTACAGATATATCCTAGATATAGGCTTTATGAGCTTTCCAACACTTCACAGAGAAGAGAAGTTCCTAAAAATCAGCACTCAATGGGTCACCTCTGCCAGCCTCTTTACTATTTGACTGAATCCAATGGGTCATATTTACTAATACTGACATAGTGGAAAAATGTGCCATATGTATCACCAAGTCCCCAGGTGATGGAGGAATATGGCACAGCTACTTATCTATGTCAGTCAGTAACCTGAGTATCTCACCACCACTTTTCTGAACAGGAGAGTGATGGAAATATTAAAGGCCAGATCCTCTTTTCCGAAATTTGAAAAGCAATTTCTGTTAGAAACCAAGGCAAGGATTTGATAAATATAGCGCTCAATTTTCTGATGTAATTACATTGGTATCTGGAACCTTATTAAATACTATGACCTTATCGGAATTAGCTTACATAAAATATAGTAGGTAGGAAATCCTTAAAGTGAATATGTAAGGTGATTTCTACTGTGCTATCTGACTGCAGGGATGGAGGGAGAGAAGCTGAGCTCTGCAATATATAGGTTTGTATGATTTGGAGCAGGATTTCAAAGTAAGAAGTGCATAACCTGATAGGACTCCTAGAAGAGACAGCGAGTCCTGATTACCCAGCCCACACACCGTGATTGACAGCCTTCTGTATACACACACTGATATAGGGACAGCTGTCAATCATTGTGTGTACAAAAGAACAAAAGCACAGCAGGCACTACCAGAACATATGAATTAAATGATATGGCTTTGTTACTTAGCTGAATCGCTGGTGCAGCAGATGATACACGGGGGCACACTGTAGAAACACGTCCATAATATAGTAGGAAAAAGCAGGACAGCGGCTGTCACATCCGGATAAAAAAACCTCTTTATTAAATAAGTTACAGGCAGGTTTTAGCTGTGGACTAACAAGCAACGGGCCCTTTTGTGCTACTGTAGAAGTGCAGTAGCACGAAAAGGCCCGTTGCTTGTTAGTCCACAGCTAAAACCTGCCTGTAACTTATTTAATAAAGAGGTTTTTTATCCGGATGTGACTGCCGCTGTCCTGCTTTTTCCTACTATAATCACGTGTGTGTGTGCGGGGTAATCAGGACTCTCACTAGGAGTCCTGTCAGGATTTATTTTACTTTTTACTACTGCTTCAAATATATAAAACGCTATATTGGCTTTTCTGTTTCTATAAAATAAACCTACATATCAAAGTTCAGCTTCTCTTTTTCTATCATAAGGTCAGGATGTTATTTCAGGAACACTACAGAACAAGGTATGAAGATATATGCAAAGATGAGCACGCACCTCAGTATAAGGTATATCCATCCACTGGCATTGCATTTCACCAGTAGGTCCACAAGGAGCTTCAACTAAAGGGTAATCCAAGCAGCCTCTCAAAAGGAAGTCTATGCATGTTATGAAAATATGTTAAATAAATAGGATATTCAACTGAAAAGCAAAAACATTAAGAAGAGCAATCTCACACCTGTGTCTCCTATGGAGACTCTGACACACATGTAAACACAGCCTTACATGGAGTCCTTGTAGTTACATGATCCAGATCACTACCCAACAAAAACATGTATGTACTGGAGGTAAACGCCATTGCAGTAACTTACTGTACTGAAAGTAACTACAACCTGAAAAAATAGTACTCTTAGTCTCTATTCAGACTTGTTGGCTGCACTGCTACATTAATAAAGAAAGCAAAAACGTGCATGTTAAGGGATAGCTAAAGTAAAAAAAAAAAACAATACTAACAACATGTATTATTGCAATCCTGTACGAAACTAGATTACAACTTAAAGGGCTAAAAATATAAAAGCCTCTGGTTGGGAGGCACGTAAGTGAGCTGCCCCGCCTTATATAATTGATGGCCTAACTTCAGGACTTTCATCAATATTAGATCAGTAGGGGGCTGGCTCTTAGCAACCCCACCCATTAACTGTCTGAAGGGGCCTTAGTGCTTGTATGAGCGCTGCAGACTTTTCTATGTTCGGATTGCAGGTGAGGTTGTGACCGCTGCAGGCAATCACTGGTCTGCTGATGCGTTTCTGGTCTCCCCAGTGATTGGCCGCAGTGGTCACAAGAGTCTCATTGCTTGCAGCCAGGACCAGCAGCAGAGGAAATGGGGGACGCGTCGTCTCAATGGAGCACTAGGAACAAATGAGTATAATTCTTTTTTTTTTATTTTACACTTCCTCCTGCCACCAGTTGGTTTTCCGGTTATCCCAGAAAACCTCTTTAAAACATTATAGGTTTTGTAGTAGTCACTGTGAAACAAATGGCATTCTGAGTATGGACAGTGTCGTAGACTGATGTAATAGTTAAAGGGGCTGAAGCACTATGGCCCCTTTAAACAGCTGATCGTCAGGGGTCCTGAGAGTTGGACCCCGATGCTCTAATATTGATGGCCTATGCTAAGACTGGACAAGTCCATTAACTGCAGCCAAAATCTTCCCGGTTGCTTAGTTTCAATGGAGACAAGTAAAACTAAAACCGACCCCTTTTAAAGGGAACCTGTCATGTCTCTCAGACACACTGATTTTAGTAGTATATCACATCTCTAACTTTGCTATGCGTGGTCAATACTGCCAGCAAGGAGTCCAGTGAAATTTCTGATATGCACATTGCCCCCAACCTCCAGCCAAGATTTCACCCCATGTACAGTAAGAGAGAGAAATCTGTCAGCAGCATGCCTTGCAAAGTGACTCCGACGGTGTTCCGGCTGTATGTGCCGGCTGTATTATGCTGTCAGCACCCAGCAGTCACGGAGCAGGCAAAGCTTCTAAGCCTCCACCTTCAGAACACCATACTATCATGACACTGTGGGTTAACTTTATACTCAGCACAATGTAGTACTGTGGTGCTGAGTATTAAGGGGTTAAAATAATGTAGGGCATCATTATTCAACTGCTAATATATAAATTCACCTTATTGTCCACATTAACTAATTACAGGGAAAACTTCATTTTTTCAGAGCATTTAATAAATGAAAGCTGAATTCTGGTCGGTTGTTATGGGCATCAAAGTCAGTTTTCTACTCTGTATTTTCTATGAAAAAGGCCTTTAGTCTTTCGTAATGAATACAGTATACCTTTGCTGCAGCGAATGAGTAGTTGAGGCTTGTGTAGAACAATGGACACTTCACTGACTTGTGCTGATGGGCGGTGGTATCTAGCATGGATTGGCACTGAGGACATGAAGCAATGTTCACATGACTGGTCTGGCTTTGTATACACCAGCACTTTCAGTTCTGTGGACAGATACTCTGGCGCTTCTATGTCCACTGAATTCAGCAAAACCACCTTAATAAGAAGAAAACAATTTACAATATTTAATCTTTTTTGTTTACTTATATTTTTTTTATCAGTACTGAACTATATATGTCAGCATATCTAATATTAAAGAAGTTGTCTTAAGAAATACATGGGTGACATAGTACTAGGAAATGCCATCAATGTCCAAATGACAGAGCTCCATCTGCTGTGACCCCTAAAATTTACAGAACAAAATGTCAGCAGCGCTAGATGTCGGCTTCAGCCTCCAGATGTAAAAAAATGCTAACACTGACAAGCTTCACCTGCATATGACCACTGAATCCAAAAATGGCCTCAGAGGTCATATGCTGAACTTACAGGCATCACCGCTGCAGCCAGGGTCCGGATGTGCACAATTGGAACGCCTGTTTAAATGGTCACTAACTTTTCGGTAAACTGTGCTTAAAGGGGTTGTCCAGGCAAAAATGGACAACCTTTTTACAATTTAAATCAGCCGGGAGCATTGAGAAAAAAAAAAAAAAAAAAATCATACTCACCTGTCCCTGATGCTCTGGTGTCCTCCCGATGCATTCCGGTCCTTCTGCTGAATGGGTCTCTTCCGGAGTTCTGCTAAAACCGCTGACTGGCCTCAGCGGTCACGTGACCGATGAGGCCAATCAGCGAATGCCATGCGATGTCACTACCTGTGACATCCGGGGTCCTCTTCCTTAGGCCCAGGGATGTCACAGGTACTCCGGAAGAGACCTCCGGAAGAGACCTGGAAGAAGCCACCGGAGCAGAAGAACCGGGACTTGCTGCGAGTACACCGGGGCATCAGGGACAGGTGAGTATGAATTTTTTTTTTTTTTTTCAATGCCCCCAGCTGATTTAAAAGTTAAACGGGTTGTCTGTTTTTTCCTGGACATCCCCTTTAAATCAACTGTACGGGTGAATGTAAGAAACCTTGTAATATATCTTAGCAGGGAAAAATGCCATTTCCCCATCTATCTCATTCTTTCCCTCTCATTGTTGTCAGAGGAAACCAGAGTACCCTGAGAAAGCCCACACAAACATATTTTGTGTGGGCTTCTTCTTTTCCTCTGCCAGTTTCAGTTTCAGACACCCAACGGATCCTATTATAATCAATTGGGTTCGCTGGGCTCCGTGTGTAACCGCTGTTTTAGTGCTCCGCCTCTCCGTTGTTCTGGTCCCCCTATGGACCAGAACACCGGAGAGTCAGCACTAGTGTGAACCTAGTGTAAACTGAGATTCACTCTGAAATCTCTGCTGAGCAAGATGGACTGCAGCTTACAGAGGTGTCATGTCATACAGAAGTCTATGAATAGGGGAAAGGGAGGAGTGAGAGAGGAGAGACACAGACACAGGCTAATGCAACCAAATAAGAAGTTTCTATTTCACTCCAAATGCTTTATTTACATCAGGTCTCTATAATGGCCTATATGATCCCGAAGTTTCTGAGTGAAAGAGAACGAGCGTTAGGGAAAAGAACCTCCAGCAGTTCTTAAACATATCAGCTAATCTCAAGAAATGACCAGAAATAGCGATGCATTGTACTACTGAGATATGGACTTGCTGAAAGGTTAGGTACACTTTAAGTCAGTGACCGGTGGGCTATGTAATGAGATCTTACAAGGCCTTACCTCTGTTAGATTGTGCTGCCTCAGAGAGGAAAGCTGATAGGGATCCAGAAATAACCCAGATGGGATAGTCTCCTGGAGCAATATGCTGCAGCTGTCTATGTGCTCGGTAGAACTGTGAATCTTTACTCTGGTTTCCAGGTCCCTAGAACAAATTGAGTCACTATGTCAAATATATTTTAAGCAGAGGTAACTTGAACTTTCTTTAACAAGCAACCCCCCCTCCCCACAGGAATGTTGAGCCATTGCAGGTACCAGCACCCACATAACAACGCATTCCCATCACTTCAGATACTTACAATCCTTAAAATACACCCAGTTGTGCCAATAAAATAATTCTAACAGTTACAGTGGGTACGGAAAGTATTCAGACCCCTTTAAAATTTTCACTCTTTGTTTCATTGCAGCCATTTGCTAAAAGCAAAAAAGTTCATTTTATTTCTCATTAATGTACACTCAGCACCCCATCTTGACAGAAAAAAACAGAAATGTAGATATTTTTGCAAATTTATTAAAAAAGAAAAACTGAAATATCACATGGTCATAAGTATTCAGACCCTTTGCTGTGACACTCATATTTAACTCACATGCTATCCATTTCCTTCTGATCCTCCTTGAGATGGTTCTACTCCTTCATTGGAGTCCAGCTGTGTTTAATTAAACTGATTGGACTTGATTAGGAAAGGCATACACCTGTTTATATAAGACCACACAGCTCACAGTGCATGTCAGAGCTAATGAGAATCATGAGGTCAATGGAACTGCCCAAGGAGCTCAGAAACAGAATTGTGGCAAGGCACAGATCTGGCCAAGGTTACAAAAGAATTTCTGCAGCACTCAAGGTTCCTAAGAGCACAGTGGACTCCATAATCCTTAAATGGAGGAAGTTTGGGACAACCAGAACTCTTCCTAGACCTGGCCGTCCAGCCAAACTGAGCAAACATGGGAGAAGAGCCTTGGTGAGAGAGGTAAAGAAGAACCCAAAGATCACTGTGGCTGAGCTCCAGAGATGCAGTAGGGAGATGGGAGAAAGTTCCACAAAGTCAACTATCACTGCAGCCCTCCACCAGTCAGGGCTTTATGGCAGAGTGGCCCGAAGGAAGCCTCTCCTCAGTGCAAGACATATGAAAGCCCGCATAGAGTTTGCCAAAAAACACATGAAGGACTCCCAGACTATGAGAAATAAGATTCTCTGGTCTGATGAGACGAAGATTGAACTTATTGGCATTAATTCTAAGCGGTATGTGTGAAGAAAACCAGGCACTGCTCATCACCTGCCCAATACAATCCCAACAGTGAAACATGGAGGTGGCAGCATCATGCTATGGGGGGGGGGGGGTTTCAGCTGCAGGGACAGGACGACTGGTTGCAATTGAAGAAAAGATGAATGCGGCCAAGTACAGAGATATCCTGGAAGAAAACTTATTCCAGAGTGCTCTGGACCTCAGGCTGGGTCGAAGGTTCACCTTCCAACAAGACAATGACCCTAAGCACACAGCTAAAATAACAAAGGAGTGGCTTCAGAACAACTCTGTGACCATTCTTGACTGGCCCAGCCAGAGCCCTGACCTCAACCCAACTGAGCATCTCTGGAGAGACCTGAAAATGGCTCCACCAACGTTCACCATCCAAGCTGATGGAACTGGAGAGGATCTGCAAGGAAGAATGGCAGAGGATCCCCAAATCCAGATGTGAAAAACTTGTTGCATTATTCCCAAGAAGACTCATGGCTGTACTAGCTCAAAAGGAAGGGGCTTCTACTCAATACTGAGCAAAGGGTCTGAATACTTATGACCATGTGATATTTCAGTTTTTCTTTTTTAATACATTTTCAAAAATATCTACATTTCTGTTTTTTTCTGTCAAGATGGGGTGCTGAGTGTACATTAATGAGAAATAAAATGAACTTTTTTGCTTTTAGCAAATGGCTACAATGAAACAAAGAGTGAAAAATTTAAAGGGGTCTGAATACTTTCCGTACCCACTGTATATCACAGAACATGAATAATGAAAACAATAAGATCCCACCACAGAGATAATAAACAATGTGATGTCACAGTACAGGGATAATAAACAATGTGATGTTACAGTACAGGGATAGTAAACAAAGTGATGTCACAGTACAGGGATAATAAACAAAGTGATGTCACAGTACAGGAACAAAGCACACAGTGAGGTCACAGTACTGGAATAATACATACGATGATTTCACAATACAGGGATAATAAACACAGTGATTTAATAGTAAGGGTGATGTCACAGTACAGGAATAGTAAACAGTGATGTCACAGTAGAAGAATAGTAAACATAATGACATCACAGTACAAGGATAATAAAAGTCATGATGTCACAGTACACAGATATATCTCCACAGGGATAATAAAGCCAGTGATGTCACAGCATAGGGGTAATGAACAAAGTGAAGTAACAGCACAGTTTCCTCCTGGACAGGATAACTGGGTGTTTACCTTTCCACTGTGTGTCAGACTATATAGAGACACACCTCTTTTACAAAGGAAATTGTCATGCCAAGGAGTAAATCAAATCATACATTTCCAGGAAGAGTAACATCAGAATGATAACACAAATTTGGGAGATACAAAATTGTTATATTATGCACGATGGGCATTTACTGGCTTATCAATAAGTGTGTTAGCTACTTCACATGACTGTAAAGTGTTGAATAATGTGCATCCCTATTAGTCAAGTAAAGGTTTGAAAAACATAAAAAGTGCCCCCATACTAGAAGAGGAAGCACAATTCTGCAAATAACATACATAACCTTTACCACTTTCACTTTATTAAATTCATCTGTACCTGTGAAATCCATTTTTCAATATCTCTCTCCTTACAGACAGTTTGGGGCAGAAAGCTTCTGCAGCTGAAAATAAAGATTTTAAACGTTATATATGCAAAATTTTAGAAAATTTGTAGCAACAGCTATAGTAAAATAGTAAGTAAGTATATATAGTAGTTTCCGGAGTAGGAACAACAATCCGCATTAGGGTCAACCAGCACCGTTTCCCCATTGTGATTCTGAAAGCGAAGCTAAACTTTCAGACAACTTTTGTTTTTCTGGCAGTATTTTTGTCATTAATAAATTTTGTAATATACTTTATTAACAAATTTTGTCTCCTTTCTGTGAAATCGTGCATCGTTATTCTTCCCCTTGCTAATGTATTGAGAGCTGTTTCTGGCACCCACTGAGTAACTGTGTATGAAGTACGGCCTGTGTAAAATCTAGAGAAAATGAGGGTAGGGGAGGGTCAATTCAAACCATTATATCTAGGACATTATATCTGTCACTTGGTGCAGTGCTATCTATATTATTTCTAGAGATATAACTGGTTGAAAACACAGTCAGGATTAGGAGATTTATATGCAGCTGTATAATATATATGATATAAAAATACCAATCCCAACTACTGTGTTTTCAACTAGCGATATCTCAGGAAATAAAATAAATAGCACTGCAAGGTGTCATATGAAAGAAAAGAATCTCCTGCCAACATCAAGTTTCTACAACTGTTTTAAGTGACTTTCCCCTCCCCTCCCCTCATTTTCTCTGCATTTTACACAGCCCCATTCTCCAAGTCCGTACTCCATACACAGTTACTCAGTGAGAAGCATGAACAGCTCTCAATACAGAAGCAAGAGAAAGAGAGGCAGGATTTAACAGAAAGGAGCCAAAATTTGTTAATAAAGTATATTACAAAATTTATTAATGATACAAATACTGCCAGAAAATCAAAAGTTGTCCGAAAGTTTAGTTACGCTCTAATAAAGTTGTAATAACACATGCAGATTTTGGCCGGATTCACATGGCCATAATACATCTGTATTATACAAACCATATTACAGCGGTAAATTTCTGTGCTGTGCTTGGCTATAAATCGCAGAGCCCTTCAATGTCACAAAGTATGTGTAGCATTGTAATGTCCGATCAGGTTTTTTACCTGTGCTGATCACGAAACAGAAGATATTAGTCAGTATTAAGAAGTTCAGAGCATCTGCTGATTTCGACATGTCAGTCTATATAAAAGAAACAAAAAAATGGTTTTATTAATAGAAAATTCTCTGGATCAAACCAATTTGCACCAGATTCACATGTACTGTCAATACTTACTATTGGACATGTACGGTAACTGCAGTGTAATAAGTGCCACCGTAGACCCGGGTGACAGTAAACACTGTGTATGGGGGGAGAGGGTGTTTAAATGTATTAGAGGGGCATGTACTTGCGCTGTATATGAGCATGGTATGCGGTTGGACGGTAAATGGGTGGCATCTGAATTTCCCTTGCTTTCAGGTAAAGACTTAATTCAGGGTTCATAGTAAAACTCCATGCTTTGTCAGTGCGCCAGGACACTGACCTATTATTTTTTATGGCTCCATACACACACACACACACACATATGTATTATGGGACCGTGTACCTGGGACAAACTCAAGATAGGTCCTATTTCTTTCTGTTTTTCAGCCCAGACTCACTGCAGTAAATCAATGGGTCAGTGGACGCACGGATAGCACATAGATATCATTCATGTGCCATCTGTGCCATTTTCCCGCCGACCTGTTGGTGCACACGGTTTAAGCAGAAGTGCAAGGAGTCTGGGCTTTATGGCCATGGTATAGATGTTAACATGCACCCATGAGAATGATGTGATGTGGCTCTAACCTTGACTGAAAATCAGTTTCATTCATTTTTGCAAGCTCCAATATGAATGGAGCTGATTTTCAGTCCAAAAAAGTTCAACATTGCAAAACATCTGCTGCATGTGGACATACCCTTAGGAGGGCCTTCAAATTATCCCCAAACTTTTTCTGTGATATGTTGCCCACACTGCAGGCCAATGTCTGTCTGAATGCCAGGAGGTATGAAGTTATTCAAAATGAATAGATAACCCTATAATAAGTGAATGTCCACAAGAGCGGGAGCCAGGCTTTGCCAATACTCCTCACTAGGTGGGTGTCCCTAGATGGTATACCTCTTCAAGGTCCTTTTCATAAATTGTACATATTTTCAACAACATGGCCTGCAAATAGATTCTGCTTGATTTCATGCACATTTTTACACACCCAACTAAACATATGGCACTATTGTTTGTGAATTGTGAATTTGTGATTACTTCGGCACCCTACATTGGCGCTGGCACTGCAATTTGAGCAGCATATGAGGATCCTCATATAGCCTAGTAAATCCTAAAAGAGAAGACAATGGCCCAGATTTAGTAATAGTTAAGACAGTGTATGCTTAGACAAGCTGTCTGAACTTGTGCCAAATTTATCACAGTGACTGATTTATCTGTAGACTGTCTAGTCTAATTTTATACCACCTTTCAATATGCTCCTACACGCTGAGAACTACAAGAGCATATTGTGCATGCGTGGGTTTTTGCTGCTGATTTGGTAATGTCGAATGAAGTGGGAGGAACAACTCCCACTGTGCAGGGGGCGGCAATAACAGCATCAGAGGTGTCTTGTGGACATCCATTTATTATTTTGACAGGATGTTAACCCCTTCTCGCCAGAGGTATTTTTGTATTTTCGACTTTGACCGAGGCACCGGGGGGTTAATGCCCGCGATCAGTGCGGGCACTGATTGCGTGCATTAGTGCCGGGTGTCTGCTGTATAATAAAACAGCTGTTTGATGGCCATTACAAAGAAAGCCATTTTTTACATTTGTGTGAATGACGTCTTACTTTGAACTATAATTTTACAACAGAATATTGGCACCCACATGTCTAGCAAGTCAGAAAAAAATAAAATTAAATGTGCCTCAAAGACGCACCAGATATACACCAGTTGTAACCACTTTAGTAAATATGGGATAATGCTGTGTGGTGGAAAATAGAATATCCATGATAAGTGGATGGGAGGGCATTGGGTCCTCATAATGGTGATGAAGCAATGGTGGCCATTTTGTTTCAGAATGTGAAAGGATATAGTAATGTAATACATTAATAACTAGACATTTTCTAAAACCTTGTTACCCACAGCAACCAATCACAACGCAGCATTCATTTTCAAGTGCACCATGAGAAATGAAAGCTGCAAAATGATTGGATGCTCATAAAGAAATGACTATTCCTGGTTAACTCTCCTGATGCTGCTCGGACCAGTTTCATCACTAGTTTTAACATCTCATATATGCGAATATTCTGTCATTCTCTCCTACCAATGTCTTCCGCTCATCTTACAGTCACTTCCGCGTTCCACGGGAGTCCTCTAAAGGACCCTACATAGACGCACCTAATATCGCCTGTTCACAATAAGCATGGAATATTTCTCAATAGTTCATGCAAAGCAGCCCATCTGTAATACTATAACATGTTATTCCGATCAGAAATAACTATAGTTCTTGTTTATCATAGTAAGACTTCTGTTATTGTACAGCAGGCAGCGCGGACAGCCTCACTGAGGGGGCTTGGTGGTTGGTTGCCGAGGTAACGCCTTCCCTATGCTGTGCCAGGTAAGTGATACAATGTTTCATGTTAGAACTAGATAGTTATAGAAGTATAATGTCTGTTCATGTAGTAGTCTGTGGTGGAAGGGATCTGTTCACCTACAGCCTGTATGTACTATTGATATTCATTGACATCACTTATACACTGTAATACATTTGGCTGCAGTCTGTAACTTGGAACTACAGCTTACAGCATGAACATGATGGGAGTTGCAGCTAGCACTATGTTCAGCAGGAGCACAGATCACCCAATGGACCCCATTGACTATAATGGGATCCGTTGGGTGTCCATTGTTTTAAACTGAAACTGTCAGACTTCAGCACTTTGCTATCCAGCAATTTTTTGGCGGTCACTGTGGCACAGATGTGAACCCAGCCTTAAAGGGGTTATCTGGTTTCTAACATTGATGGCCTATCCTTATTTCTGCAGGGGTCCTACACAAACTGTAGCGTGTGTAGGTAATGCAGTACTGTCACATTAAAATCTATAGAGCAGCGCTGCAGTACCCTCACTCGCCACTACAGTTTGTATAACAAGTAAGGAGCGCAGTTCGCGGTATGTAAACAATTACACAAACCGCTCTGTCTCAGTAACGGTGATCTGCAAGGGTCCCAGGTGTTGGACCCCAGCAGATGTATGGCCTATGCTAAGGATAGGCCATCAATGTTGGAAACCAGATAACCCCTTTAAGAAAAGCTGGAGCCTCATATGTATTAGACTATTCATGTAAAACATATGCAAGGTGTACAGGATATTACTAATTTATTATAGGCCAGAAGGGTCAATGAGTCTCATTAGGGAGAGACGTTACACGAACTTATTAGACCATGCACGTCCTGCTAAGAATTCTGCGAATAAGACCTCATTGGTGGAAAAGAGGAACTTGCTCTAGCTCCACCTATTGGAAGGTAGCTCCCTATAGATTAATACTTGGTTTGCAGATAAATCTAAGGGCATAATCTGGGAATAGCCAAGCCAGAATAACTCCTCCAAAAGGATGAGGGTCCCAGACCGCTGTTTTGAGGTTGTTGCCTCTCATCAGTGCAGAGCGGGATACTGGCTCGCTGGGTGAGAGGTCTAGATCTGGGTCAGAAGGGGTAATGTGTCTCATTAAGGTGAGATTATATTATTATATACCATGCAAGCTATTGTATCCTTTGGAAGCCACGGTCCTCTGGGACTTGCCTTGTGCATGAACCCTAAAGGGTCATTCATTCAGAGTAGTTTAGAGCTGATTTTGAAGTGGATTGCCTAATTCCAGCCAGAATCTGCCTCCCATTGTCTTCAATGAGAGGCAGTGACGGTCTCATCCTTTTTCAGGGCTTGGATTCTGCAGCAGAAGAGGAGGTTCAGCATCTGGCTAAAACCTGGGATTAACGGGTAGAGTGTACATCATAAGTAATGATAACTTTATGTTCTTGCTCTTCAATGTAGTGACGTCCTGGTGATTGGATAACATGAGTTACAAAGCTAAAAAATGTGGTGTTCGGTTCCAACCACCTGCCATTATCTTAGTGTATGAGAAGACAGACGGGAAATCCAGACAACGCATCATGCCCATCAGAAACTTTTCTAAATTTTCAGGTAATATATGTAGATAAATTGTATTTATGTAGCTTTTTCCTGCCCTGACAGCCGTTTTATTTTACAATTGCACTGGCGGCTCCTAGCCATTGCTGCAGTGCCAGAAGTAGCCTTGGTGACTTATGTAGGATTGACTTTCAGACTATCATTCCTCTCCATTGGCAAAAGGGGGCAGTAGAAGTAGAAGTGTACAAATGCACTGAAATAGATGTCTGCACAGTCTATATAAATGGTGCTCAGTTGATGATGCCACTCACTAGCTTCTGCCAATTTGATCTATTCTGGAGACACAAGAAAGGGAGGCTTTGGTAAGTATACCTCATTGGTAGTGATGGGGGGACATAAAGTTTTTACTGGATAGTTGCTTTAATCTGTGAAAATCACTGCCAATTTACATATTTTACATTGTTTTAATATAGTATTATAATATGATATTATGAAATACAAATATTCCCAATTTGTTTAGTTGCCTTTTGGTGTTTCCTGTAGATGGCACTAGAAAGACAGTCATCTTTCTCTCAGTCTACCTAAATATGGCATTGGAGAGTAGCTTGTGAGCTGCCTATAGGTGGCAGTAATGACTTTTCTAAATACTTCTATTTGCATTATTAGTCTAGGCTGCATACAGATGTAAAAGGACGATGCCATAGGGTGAAGCAAATACTTTATAATGATAAATATTGTGATAGATAGTGAACAGAGTCAAATCACATTGCCTGATGCTTTATCCTGGTAAGTTTTGTAATACTGAATGTGCCATTGATTTGCTTTGTCCATAGATTGCAGCCGAGCCGCGGAGCAACTAAAAAACATTCCACGGCACAGGCAATACTTGGAAGATGTGTCTCTGAAGCAGCTGGAAAGATTGTATAAGTTGCTTAAGGCACATCTAAAAGGTGAGACTCTAGAAGTCAGCCTCAACAATATTCGGAAGGAAGAAACCGTTGATCCAGAGGAAGACCTGAACAAACTGGATGACAAGGAACTTGCTAAGAGGAAGAGCATCATGGATGAACTTTTTGAAAAGAACAGAAAGAAAAAAGATGACCCAGACTTTGAGTACAATGTAGAGGTGGATTTTCCTCAGGATGGAGTTGTAGAAAGCTGTGGTTGGGATGATGAATCTGAGGATGGTTTCTGACCCCAGTCAATAACAGTATGGACTGATATGTGTAATAACACTACAAGTATTCACAAGGATATGTTTTGTATGAGTTACACCTGTATTACAGAGATGCATAACCATTCTCCAAGCTTCAGAGCCGAAATCTCCCTGAATTCCTGTATAGAAACAGAGCTAACTCCAATGATTTACATTCTGGGAAATGTAATCTCTTACACTAGCAAGGGTTCAGTCTGTGAACCTGCTAGCTATTGTTAATGGAAACCAGCAGCTTCTATCTATTGTACTGTTCGGCTCAACAAGACTGTGATGTTAGAGATGGGACAACCTGAGTCAAGAGATAGATTGTCCTATATAATATCAGTTATTGCACTACAAATGGTTCTGTAGATCCACCCTAAGGTTGTGTTCATCTATTTATTTTGCATGTTTATATAGTGCCAGCATATTCCTCATCGTTTTATAGATATTGTCACCACTCACCTTCCCTAGTAGGGCTCACAGTCTAAATTCTCTATCAGTATTTTTCTTCCATATTTTGTATGATGGGATTAACCATTTAAAGACCATATGTCAGCTTTCCTGACATGCCTGTTTTTAGTAAATATTGCCTTCCCTTGAAGTAACAATACTGGATCATCGTTTCTTTTGCTATACAATCTGACACTGTTAGCCCTGACTGGATCATAGCTGAGTCTGTAGAGACACACTTTATTGACAAGGGGAATAATAGTGAACAAAGGAACATCACAATACAGACTTCTAAGAAAAGATGCTAGAATTGTAGAATTGTTCTGTTCTCTTCTTTTATGATACTAAAAGGATGATAGTTGTATACATCTGTAAAAATCTGGTCTTTAAAATAACATTACCAAAAACTGAAAGGTATACGATCTACATTGTAGGGAAGGTGATCTCACTGGTGTCTGTATTTGTGAGTTATCCTCTCCCTTCTGGTCCTCAGCTATGTCACATGACCAAAAAAAAAAAAAAAGACTCTCCAACTGACAGAGCATCTTTTATGTGAACATGAAGTCAGTTTCTCTATTCAATACGATTAGCCTAGTTGCAAACGACCGTGTGTATTTTGCGGTCTGCAAACTAGTAATTAGTGTTCCTTTTTTGCGGACCATGTTTTTTCAGCTTCAGTGCTGTATGTCCACAAAAACAGATAGTATGTCATCAGTGTGTGATCCGAGTTCTAATGATGTCCCTAGCTTGTCCGCAAATACGGACGGCACACTGATGACACACGGAGTACATGCGTGGTTTTTAGTCTCCCATAGGCTTCTAAGGGCGAGTCCGTTCTGCAAACACTGAACAGGCTAGGACCTGCTCTATATTTTTTGGCGCGGACTCTCGGCCCGCACACTGATCCGTAGAAATCACGGTCGTGTGCATGGAAATGAATGGGTCAGTGTGCTATCCAGGAAAAACACGGATAGCGCACTGATCTCGCCCACTGTCGTTTGCAAGGGGCTTTAGTCTCACATTGAGACTGTTATAGAAATTTAAGGAAATCTGTCAGGGTGGTTTGGGACACTAAACCACCCACAGATCCTTAGGGACCAGGGGTATAGTGTCCCAAATCGCCCTGTTGTAAAGCCATATGTGCCCGCAATAAAAATAAAAAGCAGTATACTCACCCTGCAGCTGTACTTCTCACACCTGTGCAAATCTTTACTGAATCCAGAGGAGTACACCTTGGCTTCAGTACGCATGCACCAGACCTCGGGCACATGCACAGTGACGACGGAGTGTATATCCTCAGCTTCACTGAAGAACTGTGCAGGCGCTAGGAGCACCAGAGATAAGTTTGATGAGACTCATCAGATTCATCTCTAAGTAAGTATAAAGGTTAACTCTTTTAAAATGCTGACACGGATGGATTTAAAACAGGGAGATTCGGGACACTAAACCCCCACCTGTAGGTAGTTTAGTGTTCCAAATCGATCTGACAGGTTCTCTTTAATATAGAAACTGGCTTCCTGTCCACACATTTATTTATCAATCTCCTTTCCGGCATAAAAAAAATCTTTGTAAATCCCATTTGTGCAAAAGTTTTTGCAAAAATGGCCTTTTTACACCATTCTTGCCTTGTTCCAAAAACAGGTGTGCTAGGGGTGGGGCCATTAGCCCCAGCAGATTTATCAACATTTACAGCTGTTTACTGGTGTAAACAATGACTAAAATTTACGCTAGCTAACAGTTGGATAGATTTCAGTCTATATGTGTGCTTGGACTGCCACGGGATATGTAATGGGGCGTGCGCCTCCTCATAAATTAAACGCATTCTCCAGCGCAGCAGGTGATATCAAGACTAGACCCCATTACTGGTCACATGACACAGCTGAGGACCAGAAGGGAATGAATAATGTGTAATGTGCCTCTAATGCCACCTTCAACACAGTTTACATCACGAAATGAGCCAAAGAGGAAAACTTTTTGTGGGAGTGCTTCTTTAAGGCCAAGGCCCAACATTGCGATTTTTGTTGTAGTTTTTGCTGCGTTTTTTTGAGCCAAAGTCAGGAGTGGCTTTAAAGGGATGGAAAATATAAAGGAAGCTCTTAGATGTTCCCTTTTGTTATATCCACTCCTGACTTTGCCTCAAAAAATCACAGCAAAATCTGCAACAAAAACCGATGCATTTTCACAACATGGGGCCTTAGCCTAATGTATTATTCTTTCTATACATTTATCATGCATAAGGCATAATTATTGTAGAGTGAAAAGCTCTGACACTCTAGTTTACTTTGTTGTAACTTTGTTTTCTGTCAGTGCATGGAAGCATTGTTAAAAAAAGAAAATCTGTAAAGAAAATACCGGCAGTATTTGCTAAAATTCACACAGATTTCTTGTGTATGTGTAAGACTTATTCAGATGTCTTGAGCAGACTCCTCAAATATTAAAATAAGCTAGTGAACACCTGTACACAAACAGCATGTGAATGTTGAGTCTAATGTGTACAGGTCACTGGCCTCAGCAGTGGCATTTGTGTACGGGTCAACGCTGGACAACAAGGAACGTCATTAGCAAAGAACTGCCATCACTGGAGCTGAACATGTAAAAGTTACGGATGTAGCCAAGTTTAAAATGACTTTTAACACATTAAGGCTAGGTTCACACTACTGTTATTTAATGACGCAGTAGTGTGGTAGCAGCCACAATGGGGAGCAGGTATAGAGGGATGGCACACAACTGAACAGACTGTGCAGTGTATACTAGAATGCCTGGGACAGACATGTCTTTTTTTTTTTATAAATATAACACCTGCCACAGGCCCCTCCAGAGTTTGTCCAATCACCTGAAAACTTAATATCAAACCACAGTGCATTGTAGGTGACTTTATACTGAGAGCCATCATAACTTTATATAGTCCAATAGATGCACCATTTCCATATCTGGTTTTATTCATATGCAAATGGGGTTCAAGTGCAGTATGGGTGTGCCAGAGCTTCCAAGGCCTGTATTTAGGTTAGGAAATATTGAACCCATAGCACTTGAGCTTCATTTGAATATTAATAAAAACAGCTTTTTCAAGAAAATGGTGAATCTATTGGACTTTCTAAAGTTATGGTGCTCAGCATATTGTCCCCTACATTGCTTTGTGACTGATTTCTTTTTTTTTAACTGTAGTTTTTATTAAAGTATTTTACAATAAAGTATACATTTAAAGAAGAGAAATCACAACAGATGAAGCAACATGGTAGCAAAATCCTCTGCATACATAGATTACAAAGTTAATAAAACAATATCAGACAAGGGGAAAAAAGGGAGAGAAGGGAAACGGAGAACGGGGGGGGGGGGGAGGACAGTTTGGCTGGAGTCAAAGGCCATGTAAAATAGAGTAGGAGTCCCAGTATGACCATATGGAATTAAAGGCCTCCACAGTGTGGTTCAAAGTAGCCGCCAAAAATTCAAGACTGCGGGTGTCCTTCATGCAGGCACACAGTTCAGTCCCCGTGGGAGGGAGCGTCTCCCTCCAGTGATGGGCACTTTGTGACTGATTTTATATTGAGTTTCCTGATGACAGATTCCCTTTAAGGATAAAAATCTATAACCGAAAAAAACCCTTTAAGGCTAAAGCCCCACTTAGCGGGCCGCAGCGAAGAAGCACTGTGGGAAAAACCGCAGCGAAAACGCATTGCATTTTTTTCCCGCAGCACTTTTCACAGAAACTATACAGAGGAAACTTTTTGTTTCAATTATACCTATAGGGAAACTGCCAGCATTTCTGTAGGTATAATTGACATGCTACGATTTCCAAAACCGCAACAGTTTTGGAAATCGCAGCATTTCCACTGTGCATATTTTTCTGCAATGTGTGGGTGGGAATCATTAGAATCCCATCCACTTTGCAGTAATTGTAAAACGCTGCGGTTTTTGCCGTGGCATTTTTGCCGCCGCCAAACCACAGCGTTTACGCCAGGTGGGGCCCCGGCCTAAGGCTATGTTCACATTTGTTTGGATTCACTAGGAATTTCTGTCACAGTTTGAAAACTTTGAGTCTTTATGTTAGGCACAATACTGCTTGGCAACCACAGGCAAAACTGGGTGCCTTGGTAGGCTTGAACCACACCCCAATCCACCAAACAGCTCATTTACATACAGATGAAAAGTTGATTTTCCCTGCAGCAAGATTTAAGTTATGTTTAGTATGTCAATAACCTTCCATACAACAGCATATACGTGGTTTAGAAGTGGTATTGGTGCTGGTAGAATCCCTTTAAGGCTTAGGCCCCACGATGCGGAAAGGCTGTATTTTTTGTTGCAGATTTTGCTGGTTATTTTTGAGCCAAGGGCAGGAGTGGATTGAGCTTCATGTATATTTCCCTTTCCTTTTGTAGTCATTCTTGGCTTTGGCTCAAAAAAAACACAACAAAAAATTTGCGTTTCTGCAACGTGGGGCCTTAGCCTAAAGTAAAATCCCATAAATATGTATGTACAAATAGATGTGCAGTGTATGGCATTCCTATGGATCATGACTAGAATTATGGCTGGTAGATGACAGAAGATCTGGCATGGCCTCTGCCTAAACGTGTGTATTCATGTTTTGTTTATTTTTGTATCAGAACAAATACATATGGCAGTATTTTTTATTTCTGTGTTTTGTCCCCTACATTACAAGGTAGCTTATTAGTAATGGGGCATTGGTTTCAATCTTACATGCTGGTCCCCCCTCCTTTATTCAGTGGATTTAGATATGCCACATGCTGTGTTCATTATACCAGTATCATTAGGGTTTTTGTTGTTTTTACAAAATGTATGATATACGGAGTAGCTAATCCGAACATTCATGTTCCCCATTCAAGTTTCAAACATTTTTGGCTACGTTCACATCCTTGTCCGAGGTGCTGTTTAAAGACACCATCACAAATTCTGTCATTTCTCATGATAAAAATAATTTCATATATTTAAATATGTTGGGCCGTATTTTCAGTCCTTGGGTACCATCAGGTACCAGTGGTGTGTGGTGTGAAGATGTGAACAGGTCCTGCTAAAGCTGCACCTACACATGTAATAGGATGTATAGTAGTGGTACTGTACGCGCTCCCTGTCAACTAGCTGCTTCTGAGACTGATATCAGACCCAACAGATCACATTCTGTTGACTCGACCTTTGGATAGGTCATCAATATTAAAACACAATATGGAGACGGAAAACCCCTTTAAGTCTGAGGCCCCAAGTTGTGGAAATCTCCTTTTTTGTGGCAGATTTTGCTGCGTTATTTTGAGCCAAAACCAAAAGTGGTTACAAAAGAAATGGGAAATATATAGGAAGCTCTTAAACTTCTTCTTTTTGCTTAATTCACTCCTGGCTTTGGCTCAAAAAAAAAAAAAACACAACAATATCTGCAACAGAAAAAGCAGCTTTTGCGGAATGTGGGCCCTCAGCCGAAGGTTGGTTTTACACATGTAGTTTTTTGTTTGTTTTTTTAGCCAAAACAATTAGTGTATTCAAAAGCAAGTAATAATTAAGTAAATTTAAAGGACCTTTCACCACCTTCACCAATTCAAGTTCTTAGCATATGTTAACAGTCACTGCTCCACTGATTTCAGCAGAGTTGGAATTTTCTCTCTAGCCCTCACCATTCCCGAGCAACAAGCACAGATAGTTTGGTCATCAATGTGCTATTTAAGCTCTGTAATGTCAGAAGGGCAGTGTTAGGCAGGAGGCGTGATTCAGAGCTCCAATCAGAGGCAGCCAGTGTCAAAGCTCAGAATCACACCCCTTGTCTGCTCCTGCCTGACACTGCCCTCCTGACAGTACAGAGACTAAATAGTATATCAGGCACCAAAACTAACAGCATTGATTGCTCAGGAATGGTGGGGGCTAGAGAGAGAATTCCAACTGTGCCAGAATCAGTGGATAGAAACTTATTAACAGATGCTAAGAATTGATGTTGGTGAAGGTGATGAAAGGTCCTCTTTAAGTACGTGTTGCTCTTCTTTTTTGTATCAACTCCTACCTCAAAAAGCTACATGTGTGATTCCAGGCTTATTGTTTGAGGTCTTTTACTTGTCTCTCACACTGGATACAAACAGAAAGGAAAATATAAGGGAAAGAGTTATGTTTTTCTTTTGTATCAACTCCTCGCTCAGCAAACTGTATCAAAAACTGCATGTGTAAATCCTCCCCAATAGTGTGATGTATTTTACTAGCTTTATAACATAGAAAATAGGAATTAGCTAATTTGTGTCTTTACTTCTTCTTTTGAGAAATCAGTAGTATACATATATAATGCCAGCTCATCAGGAAATTCTTATATTGCATAACAATAGTGCAGATATACTCAGCCTAGCTTAGCGTGAAAAACAATCAGTTAACTAAAGTGGATGTGGCGCTCTCTGAAGCATGAAGGCCCCTTATGTCAGAGACTTGACAGAGGTGACAGTAGTCCCACCTCCACCAATGATGGCTTATCCTGAAAAAACCCCTTTAAATACTTTGCTGAAATGCGTCATGCCCTCTTATTCTGTTGTTGGATAGTAAGACTCCACATGGACTGTTCTTTTCAGTTTTCTATTATCATTGGTGCACAATAATAACTGTATTTGCTAACACCTTAAAAGTTGTTGGTGGATTCTACTGAAAGTAAATATCTGTCTTTTATAGAGTTTTATTTATTTATTTAGAGTTTTTTTTGTTTTTTTTTTGTAAAGCAATAATGCAAGTAAAGATGTTAAATTCTGTAATTTATCTTGTAAAGTTTCTCTACATATCAGACACCCATTTCTCCCTATACCTGGCTATTGCACTGCCTGCAGCTGTTCAGAAGCTCTGCACTCACTGAAAAACCCAGTGATCACATGTTCTTAATCATTGCACCATGTAAACAGGGCAGTGCTCAGCCAATGAATGCACATGTGCTTGTTTGTTGGATGAGCCTAAAAATTATTGCCATTGGCAGCACATCGACTCATGTATATGCAAGCTGTATAGGGATGAGTGATCACCATATTAACAATCTTACTCCCTTATACAGTTTACATCAGACAGTGTGTAACGTCCTTGCCCGTCCGGGCTTTGGCGCCGTCCTCTGGGCGCACGCTGCGGCGCAGGAGGCGTGCCCGGTTGTGATTCTTTCCTTTGGGTTTTTCTTGTATTGTCTGAACACTGTCCTATTCCCTCACCAACTTAATTGATTTTCCACCACGCCCTTCTCCTTCACCTTGCTCTCCCCCTGCTCCACTAAGAGTTAACTTTAGTCCTGCCTTTGTGATTGACAGCCTGTCCTCCTATCAAGTCTGGGGCGGGTTCTTTCTCCCTATTTATTGTTTCCTCACTTTACCATTGGCGCCTGCTATTGCATTTTGCTTACTGGCTATACTCCTTGCTCCTTGTTACCTGCTCTTCTGATTTTCTGACCACTGGCTTACCTTTGACTATTCTCTTGGATTTTGATTCTGTACTGCATTGCTCGATTGTTACCGACCCCTTGGCTAGCTGACCTCCCTTTGTTGTTGTGCGTCTTGTCTGCGTTCTGTGTTATCACTTATTATAAGGAGGGACTGTCGACTAGTTGCTGGCTGTCACCTAGGACAGATCGGGCAAGTTAGCCAGGGACAGTGGGGGGGATTCAGCTTAGGGTCCACTGTCTTGTTGTGCCCCTCCCCCCTAAGTTCTCCAGCAGCTACTGGGGAATCGCTCCTCTAGTGATTCCCTTACACAGTGTGAAGGTTCTTTAACTAGTTCCAGGCCGCCTGTTGACTATATACATTATATAGTTAAGCAGCTGCATGAAATCATGCAGCTGTAGGATTGGGATTCCGACTGCAGCCAGACCTCCTATAGGGAAGGCAAGAATGGTTTATTACCGTCCCTGCATTCCTGATAGCTGTGTACACATCGCTCAATAAGCTCTGTGTGCACAACTGTGGGAGCTGCTATGATGTGGCTTCACATCCAACAATCCAGTGAGACATCAACAAGGGCCTTGAAACTGTGTGAGTTGCTGGGTCCTATATAACCCAGGTCAGCTCTACAGTAAAGCTTAGGTGGCTCCATTCCTCATGTAGCTTAGGCTAATATATCAACCCCAGTTACAGGGGAAATCAGCAAAAAAAAAAAAAAAAAGTTAAAATCCCCCCAACAGTCTATTATGATCTTTTGGAGGGCACAATGGATAAAAAAAATAAAAGGACAAAAAAATGTGTCAAAAAAGACACGAAAATAATTTGAATAAGTAAAAAGAAAAAAAAATGTTATAACCCTCAAAATTAAATGTATGAAAAAATCCCAAAATTGTGTCTGGTCCTGAACCAGGGAAGATAGCTTGGTCCTGAAGTGGTTAAATGATTGTCAATTAATTCTTTATATCATCATGGGCCTGAAATTGGCACCTTAAGGCTAAGGCCCCACGTAGGAGGCCGCAGCTAAAAAAGCGCTGTGGGAAAAACTGCAACGGCAACGCATTGTGGCTTTTCCTCCAGCGCTTTTCAAAGAAAGTCTGCAGAGGTTTCCTCTGTGGACTTTCTGCTTCCATTATACCTATAGGGAAACGACCAGCGTTTCTGTAGGTATAACTGACATGCTGCGATTTCCAAAACCGCAACGGATCCCATCCACTTTGCAGTGACTTTCAAAGCTGAGGTTTTGGAAATCACCACATGGGGCCCTGGCCTAAAGGGGTTATCAGGGGCCTTTTTAAACTTACTCCCTTACTTCCCCAGGTTCCATTTCAGCTGTACCTCAGATTTTCAGGCTATTGCCAACCCTGAGTCACGTGATTGGAATAAGCACCTGGCACTCGAGTATTGTTGGGGCTGACTTTACTATTACAATGATTGACTATGTCGGCCTCCCTACTACAGGTAATAAGCACCCATGCCCGAATCAATTTGCCTCCTTTCTCCTCTCCCTTGTTCACTAGTATATCCTGCATAGCTCCCAACCGTCCCGCATCTGGCGGGACAGTCCCGATTTCACACTGCTGTCCCGTGGTCCCGCATAGCTTACAGTTTGTCCCGCTATTCCCCTGAAGTGTTTTTCTGTTAACAAACTTTATTAGGGTCGGGTAAAGGCTAAATGGTAGATGCTACATCCTTGTGGGCGAAAGGACCTTTGATGACGTCATGACCATGTGATCAGACTCTTGTGTGGATGGAGCTATTCTGGATACTGCGGACAGACTGTGATGTTACACAGAGGAAGCTGCTGGGAACAGAGAGTGATCGGAGATAAGGAGAGAAGAGAGCATGTGTGAACAAGAGGGGAGAACTGGGGGCAGATGTAGGGGGCAGTTAAACTGAAGGCAGATATTAAATTGGGGGCAGATGAAGGGGGACATTAAACTGGGGTCAGATGAAGGGGGGCATTAAACCGTGGGGGGTAGCTGGAGGGGACATGTCTTCCTCTAGTTGCCCCGAGTTTAATGTCCCCCTCCAACTACCCCCATTGTTTAATGTCACCCTACAGCTTCCCCAATTTAATGTCCCCCTCTAGTTTCCACCAGTTTAAACTGGGGCACGAGGAGAGGGACTTAATACTGTGGGGCAATTGGAGGTGAACTTTATAATGTGGGGCAAATAATGTTAGGGTGACTGAAGGAGCATTATACTTTGTGGGGGCACATGGAAAAATAGATGAGAATGGGAGGAGTCAACACATACCTCCCAACTTTCAAAGGATAGAAAGAGGGACAAAATATGCGGCACGCTGTGGCAAATTTAGCCCCACCCACTTTGACGTTGACTCCTCCCATTTTCATCTATTTTTCCATGTGCCCCCACACAGTATAATTCTCCTACAGTCACCCTAACATTATTTGCCGCACATTATAATGTTCACCTCCAATTGCCCCACAGTATTAAGTCCCTCTCCTCGTGCCCCAGTTTAAACTGGTGGAAACTAGAGGGGGACATTAAATTGGGGAAGCTGTAGGGTGACATTAAATAATGGGGGTAGTTGGAGGGGGACATTAAACTGGGGGCAACTAGAGGAAGACATGTCCCCCTCCAGCTACCCCCCACAGTTTAATGCCCCCCTTCATCTGCCCCCAGTTTAATGCCCCCCTTCATCTGCCCCCAATTTAATATCTGCCTTCAGTTTAACTGCCCCCTACATCTGCCCCCAGTTCTCCCCTCTTGCTCACACATGCTCTCTTCTCTCCTTTTCTCCGATCACTCTCTGTTCCCAGCAGCTTCCTCTGTGTAACATCACAGTCTGTCCCGCAGTATCCAGAATAGCTCCGTCCACACAAGAGTCTGATCACATGGTCATGACGTCATCAAAGGTCCTTTCGCCCACAAGGATGTAGCATCTACCATTTAGCCTTTACCCGACCCTAATATAGTTTGTTAACAGAAAAACACTTCAGGGGCATAGCGGGACAAACTGTAAGCTATGCGGGACCGCGGGACAGCAGTGTGAAATCGGGACTGTCCCGCCAGATGCGGGACGGTTGGGAGCTATGTCAACGTAGAAGTGGGTGGGGCTAAATTTGCCACAGCGTGCTGCATATTTTGTCCCTCTTTCTATCCTTTGAAAGTTGGGAGGTATGTATCCTGTACTGTGGGGCTGGCTTAATATTGCAATGATCTGGTTAATCCCCCTAGTACAAGTAAATACCTATGAATATGGAGGGAGAAGGCGGATCAACTTGGGTGCTGGTTCCAATAACATGACCCAGAGTCTGAACCAGCCAGAAACACAAGATAGCAAAAGAGCCCGGGGAAGTGAGTTTTATAAAAGGCCCTGAATAACCCCTTTAAAGAGGATGCAAGTTTCTTCTGCTCCTACATGGAGGTGGTTGTGGTGGTGTGATGAACTAGAGGTTATCTAGGTGATTCCAAAGGTTAAAAAATAACATATTGAGAACTGATAAAGCACCAGGAAACATAGAATAAAGCAGTGGTAACTTCTGGTCAGTATAGAATCAACATAAAGAACAAGGTGAAAGGAGATGTCCAGGATTAAATAACCAATTCTTCTATTTTTCTAAAAACAGCATCACTCTTGTTCATGGTATGTGTGAGGTATTACAGCTCAACTCCATTCACTTCGGTTAGTCTTATCCGCAATACCAAACACATCCCATGGACAAAGTGGCACTGTTTCTGGATTAAAAGAAAACCTTTATTTCTAATCAAATCAATCATTTAGTGTATTTTTGTCTTTTATTTTGCTGTAAATTCATTACATACAATTGTGGCCTTAGAATTAGAATCCTTATTGACACATTCACACAATGTAGTTTTAATGCAGGCAATATATGTCAACTGATAGAGCATGCCAGATTTTTTATGTATGATTCATATTGGATCCAACAAGAAAAAAAAAGATGTCTTTATATGAAATTGTGAGTATATAGAGGCTCAGCAGACCCAAAAGAAGCTGGTAGATGCCGTATTCTGGTTAGTATGATGTATTAGGTTGTATGAAGCTGCAATATGTTTGTGTTCTTGAATCTATCCTATATACCTTTCATTTCCTTATGATCTACTCCTGATTATAGATAAACAAAACTGCACAAATCTTTTAGGTGTTACTAAAATGAGATTACACGTGTAAGCATATGCTAAAGTCAGAAGATGTATATACATCATGTATTGCAAAGAAAAATTACTCATGAGGATTGATTTCTGGGGAAACTGTTCATGACATCAGGAAAACATGACTATGTATACTATACGTAATGCCACACTGTATACTAATATAAAGCATAAAACTGTATACCATTGTAGAATATCATGTACACTTTAGCAGCTGATACATTTGTTCCCTCTATGCAAAATCTAGTGCTGGCAGTTAGAATGTTGCTTTGTTATTAGCAGATAAATTGCACATAATACTGTATGTTTGATTCTTCTTGAGCAATCCACAATTCGCCATAAACACTTATTTTCCTTCATGAAAGAAGAAGTTGTGAGCAGGAAGCTGCTGTTATGCAGACCTTCTTCTTTCTTATCCTTCAGCATCTGATTTCCTCTGAAGAAACGTGCATAACTTGGAGAACTGCACTAAAAGAGGAAGTGAATGGGCATGAAGGCCCCCTCCTTTACTTTCTTGCCAACTGTCAATAGCTTCTGTTCCCTTTAGGCTTTCCTATATGTGTGGTGAAATGTTTTGCCCTGTTACTATATATAATACTGTTCTGTCAGGACAACTTTCATATTTAAAGTGAACCTTTCATTATAACTACCAAATCCAACTCTTTGCATCCTTCAATAGATGCTGCTCCACTGATTTTGGCACAGTTGAAAAATTCCAACTGGACTAGAATCAGTGGAGCGGTACTTATCCAAGAAGCTGGAATTGGTGGAGATGATGAAGGGTCTTTTTTAAAGTGCTCTAATGTCTTTAATAAATGACGGTCAAACTCTTTTTTTCATGGACAGCTGATTCTCCTGACTTCTCTGTATAAATACATTTTTGGCTCGTCCAAGCATGCATGTGTTTTCAATGGGGAAAGGTGAGCAACAAACGGGGCGCACCGCTAATGAGGCGAAGTGAGGCGGCATTTTTTGTCTATTTAATGCAAACCAGCCCAGGACAGGCTGCTTAAAAAAAAAAAAAAAAAAAAACAGAGCTGAGCGGGGCCTGTCCTGGGCTGGTTTACGAGACCTCTGCATGTCAGCGCAGGCAGCGATACAATGACATCATTGTGCCTCCTACGCTGACACACAGACGTCCTATACGCGGACAAGAAGAGGAGGCGGCGGCTCCATCAAGGGATCGCAGGTAGGTGAAGATAAGTTGTTCTTTTTTAATATATAAATAGGCCATTACGTGCTGGAGTAACCCTGGCACGTAACGGCCTATTTACTTATCGATCCCCACTGCTGGTTGTGGCCGTCTCAGCTTCCCCCTCTGCTATGGGACGCAGAAATGGCAGTGAGCAGGAGCGGGGATGGTAAGTGAGGCCGCAGGCCCGCGAACCCCATCAAATACTACTATTATTATACTCCGGAGTCTGAAATAATCGGAGGCCCAGGGAACATAAAAACCAATGCTACTCACCTCTCCAGAGATCCGATGTTACTCCCAGCAGGCTTCAGCCTTCTTTGTTGACGGCCCAGGTGTCACATGAGCCAGGCTGACGTCATTATGACACGACGCCGGTCTGTGTAACATTGAAGAAGGCCGAAAGCAGGGAGTGCATCGGAGCCCAGGTAAGTAACACTGGTTTTATGTTTGTCACCAGTTGGGTCTCCGATCATTATACTCTAGGGTCTGAAAAGACCCCAGAGTATAATAATAGCTCATGAGTGGGTCACCATGGGGCATAATACTGTGTGCAGGGGCCACTATGAAGCATAATACCGTGTGCAGGGGCCACTATGGGGCATAATTCTGTGTGCAGGGGCAACTTTGGAGCATAATATCATGTGCAGGGGCCACTATGGGACATAATAACATGTGCAGGGGCCGCTGCAGGGAATAATAACATGTGCAGGGGCCGCTGCGGGGTATAATGTGTGCAGGGGCCGTTCTCGGGGCATAATACCTTGTAATACTGTGTGCAAAGGCCGCAGTGGGCCATAATACTGTGTAATACTGTATTTTATAAAAAAAAAACACCTCCTCACCTTTCCCTTGTGCTCCGATGTCTCCCACTGCAGTCTGGTTCTGCTGCTCTGGTGTTTTCTTCTGGCAGAAGTTCCCACCGCACATAACCACTGAGATCGCTGACACGGGACATCACAGTGCTGTGGGGAAGAAAACACCGGAACAGCAGGACTGGAGCGCGCTGGGAGACACCGAAGCACCTTCCCCAGCCTCATATTAAAAAATGGTTATCCTGGACAACCCCTTTAAGGTGGCACTTGGGCTTTATTAAAGGGGCTTTCCAACTCATGTTTATTGATGATCTATCCTTAGGACAGATTATCAATAAGAGATCAGTGGACCCTTCCTCTGATCAGCTGTATGAAGGGGCTATGGCTCCTGTTTATATCACACGCTGTCTGCTTATATTGACCATGTGATGTAATTGTAGCCTTGTCACATACTGTAGACATGTACAGGACGAGGCTGTAGTTACATTACATGGCCGCTATGAGATGAATGACACTATGTAAGCAGAGAAGCGGTCACGGCGCTTACACAGGTACCATTAAAACAGCTGATCAGTAGGGGTCCTGGGTTTTTGAGGCCCACTGATTAGTTTATTAATGACCTGGTTAATTAGTTAACACCTGGGGCATTATTAATAAGGGGCACTATTTATACAGGGTACACACGGACATTATTAATATAAAGATGCACTTGGGAGTATTATTCATTATGGGGGGTTATATCATATATTTTATAATTGGGGTAGCAGCAGGATGGGTGTGCAGTTGAGTACAATGTGGGTCGGATACCTGGAAAAGTGAGGAGCCAAAGATGTCTGTGTTGCAAACTTTACAGAGACAAGTCACAGCTGGAAGAAGTGGTCATGGCGGTCCAAAGGGAAGAGAAGGGAAATGTGACCGATTAGTCAGAGACGTCACCTGTAAGTCACAGAATGTTACTGCCCTGTATACACCTAAATGATAGAGGATAAATACCTGATTGATGGGGGTCTGTCTTCTGAGACCCCCACTGGGCCTGAGAATTGGGTTTTTTCCTCCCACTGGGTCGGAATTCATCCTGACCGCAGCCATATATATAGGTGTGTCACTTGGTGGATGGACGAACCCGCGTGGCTCTCATGCACTTCAATGGGAGTGCCAAAGATAGGCAAAGTCCAGTACTCAGCTATCTGCAGCGCTCCTATTATAGAGAATGGGGGCCACGTGGTTAGCTCATCCATCCACCAAGCAGAAGATGTGTGAAGTTACTTTCATTGTTAATGCCGTGTTGTTGATTTCTGATACTGAAGTAATACAGGAAGAATTCTTAAAAACTGTTTTATCACTTTTTGTATGTTTATTATATGACGATAACAGTGTGTGAAGCTAGTAGCATGGAAACTCAATTTTATATTTTTTTTTTTTTTTTTTTTTTGGGGGGGGGGCGCCTTTTTATAGTCCGCCTCAGGCAGCAAAAAGGCTAGGTTCACCACTGGCAACAAAGAATCATTAATGATAAAAATTAAACACCAAATCTTTCCATTCTTCAATGTCATCTATCAAAGAATTTGAGTATGGAATAAAAGTTACATTTCTAGGCAGCAAGAGTGCACTTTGACACAAGAAAGACATGTTCGCTACTGCAGCCCTGTTTGGCCCCAATATTTGGTTATGTATACAAAGAAAGGACTCCATGTACCGCATGCAGTAGATGTCTATTACATGTGATAGCAGTAGGAATTATAACTATTTTACAAACCTGGATACATACCCCCTCCATTTAGATTATTTTTGGAAATACTTCAACATGTCATGAAAATGGACTGGGCAGAAGCGTCTACCAAAAAGGTGACTGAGGTGAGAAAATTCTTCGATTGTTGTGAAATCTTTATACATACAGTGCCTTGCGAAAGTATTCAGCCCCCTTGAACTTTTCAACCTTTTGCCACATTTCAGGCTTCAAACATAAAGATATAAAATTTTAATTTTTTGGTGAAGAATCAACAACAAGTGGGACACAATTGTGAAGTGGAACGAAATTTATTGGTTATTTTAAACTTTTGTAAAAAATAAAAAACTGAAAAGTGGGGCGTGCAATATTATTCGGCCCCTTTACTTTCAGTGCAGCAAACTCACTCCAGAAGTTCAGTGAGGATCTCTGAATGATCCAATGTTGTCCTAAATGACTGATGATGATAAATATAATCCACCTGTGTGTAATCAAATCTCCATATAAATGCACCTGCTCTGTGATAGTCTCAGGGTTCTGTTTAAAGCGCAGAGAGCATCATGAAGACCAAGGAACACACCAGGCAGGTCTGTGATACTGTCGTGGAGAAGTTTAAAGCCGGATTTGGACACAAAAAGATTTCCCAAACTTTAAACATCCCAAGGAGCACTGGGCAAGCGATCATATTGAAATGGAAGGAGTATCAGACCACTGCAAATCTACCAAGACCCGGCCATCCCTCTAAACTTTCATCTCAAACAAGGAGAAGACTGATCAGAGATGCAGCCAAGAGGCCCATGATCACTCTGGATGAACTGCAGAGATCTACAGCTGAGGTGGGAGAGTCTGTCCATAGGACAACAATCAGTCGTACACTGCACAAATCTGGCCTTTATGGAAGAGTGGCAAGAAGAAAGCCATTTCTCAAAGATATCCATAAAAAGTCTCGTTTAAAGTTTGCCACAAGCCACCTGGGAGACACACCAAACATGTGTAAGAAGGTGCTCTGGTCAGATGAAACCAAAATCGAACTTTTTGACCACAATGCAAAACGATATGTTTGGCGTAAAAGCAACACAGCTCATCACCCTGAACACACCATCCCCACTGTCAAACATGGTGGTGGCAGCATCATGGTTTGGGACTGCTTTTCTTCAGCAGGGACAGGGAAGATGGCTAAAATTGATGGGAAGATGGATGGAGCCAAATACAGGACCATTCTGGAAGAAAACCTGTTGGAGTCTGCAAAAGACCTGAGACTGGGACGGAGATTTATCTTCCAACAAGTCAATGATCCCAAACATAAAGCAAAATCTACAATGGAATGGTTCACAAATAAACATATCCAGGTGTTAGAATGGCCAAGTCAAAGTCCAGACCTGAATCCAATCGAGAATCTGTGGAAAGAGCTGAAAACTGCTGTTCACAAACGCTCTCCATCCAACCTCACTGAGCTCGAGCTGTTTTCCAAGGAAGAATGGGCAAGTATTTCAGTCTCTTGATGTGCAAAACTGATAGAGACATACCCCAAGCCACTTGCAGCTGTAATCGCAGTAAAAGGTGGCGCTACAAAGTATTAACTTAAGGGGGCCGAATAATTTGGCACGCCCCACTTTTCAGTTTTTTATTTTTTACAAAAGTGTAAAATATCCAATAAATTTCATTCCACTTCACGATTGTGTCCCACTTTTTGTTGATTCTTCACCAAAAAATTTAAATTTTATATCCTTATGTTTGAAGCCTGAAATGTGGCAAAAGGTTGAAAAGTTCAAGGGGACCGAATACTTTTGCAAGGCACTGTACTTTACCTCACAAAGCAAGAAAGCTATACAGCTTTCATTTGACCTCTAGGTACCTAAACCACCTGCTGATGAATGATCCCCCAATTCTCTGCTAGTCGGAGATGTCTCTACTACTTCCCCAGGGTGGTCGGGGGTTCTTTATGTGCAATGTGCCGTTCATCCCCCATCCCTTCTTCCCCCTGTTGTTAATATGTTTGGGTTTATCCATTTACATTTTTATTATTTTCCTCAGGGAAATGGGGGCGGGGTATGAGTGGAGCACAATGTTATTTGCACTTGCACTATTGCAGGGAGGTGTCCACCCTCCTCCTGGGTGCTCCGGTCTTGCCCTGTCCACACATAGCTTCCACATTCTTGAGTTGTTCTCTTTTGTCAGAGGGGCACTCTCCATTAGGTTAAAGGAGACAACTACTTTGGTTGTGGTAATTGCTCTTATTACGTGTTCAATTTATATTCTCCTAATGTTAATAAAAACATCTGAACATAGGAAAGGTATGTTCATTTTGTCAATAAATGGCCCTACATCAACATATAAGTGGTTAGAAGTGATTTTGGTGGTGGTAAATTCCCTTTAAGAAATAAAAAATGTTTTACATCCAAAGCTCATATAACTTAAACACATGACTGACATAACAGTTTTTGTAGTCTGTAACCATGGAGACACATAGGTCTACATAGAAGCTGTGACATAAAACACAAATGTGTTTTATGTCAAATGTGTTTTTTTTGCTGTATACATTATCTAAGGCTTTCAAAAGTATATTTTATGATATAAGTTGATCTTCCCACTGCCCAGGGGGAGGAGTTGAATGCAGGATGGGAGTGTTTAGTGATGATGCAGCAGTGCTCAGTAATAGAAGAAAACTCCCCCTGTGCTCCAAGATCCTCATTTGAATAAAGAATAAAAGTGCTTTTTCTCCCCATCCCTGTAGCTCTGAAACTTGAAGGGGTTGTCCAGGCAAAAATGGATAACCCTTTTAACACTTAAATAAGCTGGGGGCAGCGAAAAAAAATAAAAAAATGTATACTCACCTGTCCCCGTTGCTCCGGTGTCCTCCCGTGCCTTCCGGTACATCTGCTACGTCGGGTCTATTTCGGAGTTGTCCTGAAGCTGCTGATTGGCCTCTGCGGTCAAGTGACCGCTGAGGCCAATCAGCAAAGGGCCTGAATGTCACTACCTGTCCTCTTCCTGAGGCCACTGATTGGCCTCAGCGGTCACATGACCATGAGTATACAGGTGAGTATACATTTTTTTTTTATTTTTTTCACTGCCCCCCCCCCCCAGCTTATTTAAATGTTAAAAGAGTTGTCCATTTTCACCTGGACAACCCCTTTAAGAAAGGTATGTTTTTTATTCTGCTAACAGCATCTACAGCACTATGGGAGCAGTTTAAAGTAGGTGGGGGCAGTGATAGACTCCCTTCAAGAAAAATATATTGTTCACCTTGACCTAACTTTAGGGTTAGGTAGCTTAGCATTGCAATCTATTGTGAAATCATTATGTTACCATTAAGCTCTGCCACAAGTAGAACTTAATAGTAACTTAGCATTGGCAGGCCTGTCAGACTTGCCAGCGGCCATAGCAACCGAATGGCTCCAAACGGCTGACACGATGCTGGATAAAATTATGTGCAACTCCCTAAGAATTATGCAAACATCTTTCAGTGTAAGCACAATGTTCAAATGCAGTATATGTATTTTGAGCTTATGAGAGCTTTAAAAGAAAAATATAAAAATAATAAAAGTATCTTTAGATACTCGGTGTCACAATATAGACTATAAAAATATAAAACTATGTATCCCATACACTGAACACTGTAACAGAAATAAAAATGGAAATGCAAAATCAATTCCAAAAAATTTTTGAATAAAAAGTGTTCTGGATGTCACACATTATCCAAAATGGTATCAATAAAAATGACATTTTCCCTGCAAAAAAAGAGCCCTTACACAGCTCCATACACAGAAATATAAAAAAGTGGCACCAATAAATGTATTAAAACATGAAAAAATCTTTGTGATCGTACTGATACACATTTTTTCCAGTTTTGTAGTACATTGCACAGAATGTTAAATTTAGTCAGTATGAAGTACAATTTATGCCACAAAAAAATAATCCCTTCTTCAATTACATGGCTCTGCCAATCAGCCCAGTGACACAAAAAGTGGGCTGGGGATGGATAACTGGGGATGGATAACTCAGATCCCTGGCAGTTTAAGCCTTTACATGCCATGGTCCAGGGGCGTAAATACTGGGGTAGCAGCGATAGCGGCTGCCACAGGGCCCTGGACATTAAGGGGCCCGGAGCCCTGTGGTAGCCGCTACCACGAACCCCACAAACACTGCTATCATTATACTCTGGGGTCTTTTCAGACCCCTGAGTATAACAATTGGGGGCCCAGGGGAGGTGATAGAACATAAAAAACACTGTAACTTACCTCTCCTGCGGTCCGGCAGGCTTTGGGCCTGTTTGGTGATGTCCCAAACGTCAGCCGACGTCATTATGCATCGCGACTCCAGCCTGGCTCATGCGAGATCTGGTCCAACATTGAAGATCGCTGATCTAGCGCACCGGAGCGAGGAAGAGGTAAGTAACATTGTTTTTTATGTTTGTATCCTCCACTGGCTCTCCGATCATTATACTCTGTGGTCTGAAAAGATCCCAGAGTATAATAATTGTTCATGGGTTGACCACTATGAAGCATAATACTGTGTGCATATGCCACTATGGGGCATAATACTGTGTGCAGGGGCCACTATGGGGCATAATACTGTGTGCAGGGGCCATTATGTGGCATAATACTGTGTGCAGGGGCCACTATGGGGCATAATACTGTGTGCAGGGGACGCTGTGGAGCATAATACTGTGTGTAGGGGCCACTATGGCGCATAATAGTGTGCACAGGATTGCGGTTTGGGCGGAGAGAGCGGTCGGAGGGAGTTGTTGACGGTCGGGTGGGGGGGGTCCATGTCAAATGTTCACCTTGGGGCCCAGCCATTCCTAGTTACGCCACTGCCATGGTCAATAGAAACTGTGGTATCTAAAGCTATTAGTCAGAGGGAAGTAGTTCCTTCTGCCAGATCCTTGGCCCCCCAAAGCGCAAGGTTCCAGCAGATTGCCATAGCAACTGGAGGCCTGACCCTGGCCTCTGGCTGTATAGTGTATAGAAGTCAATCAGGACCATCCAGACCATCCAGCCAGGGTCTACCAGACAATACCCTGCAATAAAAAAGTGATCAAGCAGTTGCATGTTCATTGGGGGACTATTAAAAAGTTTAGTAAAATGTTAAAAAAATATTGTTGGGAATGAAAACTATTGTTTGGAATGTTTTGTTTTACATTATATCATTTAAGCATTTGTGGTGATTGATATTAAGGATTAGAATGAGACAGTAATTAATCAGTCTGACAGAGGATGGAAAACTGCCCTCATGTCTGTAGACTTAGCTGTGTGATTTATGTATACTTAACAAATAGTTATTGTGTGTATAAGATAAGAATTAGATCTCATTAAAAATGTTTTATGGGAAATTCAAGGTTTTATGACCAGATGAGCTAATCTGGTCAGATGCTTAATTAAACATCTAAGATGGCGGATACCGGAAAGTGCACATGCTAGTGATGCAGAATACCCATTTATTTTTAACCAATTGTATTTCATGTTTTATATATGATGTCAGCATATGTTTTTGTATATTGTGAAAAAGCCAACCCATAAGATCATGTGACTAGTAAGGTATAAAAATCTGTTTCTATTGGAAGTCTGTGGGCAAACACACTATAGCTTGTATGCTATGTGTGTGTGGTCCTATTTGTTGACAAATAAAACTAATCTTATTTTTGTTTCAGATGATCCGTGATGTCATAATTTGATAAGGATTTGTAATTTTCTCCACAAATATTTTAAAATTTTAAAAAGTCACACATTTTTTTTCCCTTTAACACAGTTTTATTATTTTAAAAATAAAATACTAAACAAACTTACATGTAATTGGTATATCTGAATCTGAAGCGGCCCACACTAAAAAGTTAACGTATTATTCCACACAGTGAATGCTATAAGAAAAATAAATTTAAAAAAAACCTACAAAACCATTATGAGATGGTATAGGACACCTTTATCAAAGAAATAGTCAGGAGTTGATGTTTCTGAAGGCATGTTGGAAATGTGGTGTGGAACAAGGTTATCTTTATTATTATTATTGTTTATTTATATAGCACCATTAATTCCATGATTCTTTACATTTGAGGGTTAACATACGGTACACAAAATGTACAAAACAGATAATACTAACAGTGACCAACTGGCATAGTGGGATACAGGGCCCTGCCCACATGGGCTTACAATCTATGAGGGAAGAGGGATAGAGACAGAAGGTGGGAGTAGAGGCTATACAGATGGTGGTATGGTGACAGTAGTGTTATTGGAGGTTGTAGGCCTTCCTGAATAGGTGAGTCTTCAGGGCCTTCTTGAAGCTTGTGACTCTGGGGGACAGCCTTATGTATCTTGGTAATGAGTTCCAGAGTATGAGGGATGCACGGGAGAAGTCTTGGAGACGGTTGTGTGAAGAGCAGAGAAGAGTAGAGTAGGAGGTCTTTGGAGGATCGTAGGTTACGTGTGGGCAGGTAGCGGGAGATTAGGTCGGAGGGGACAAGTTGTGAATGGCTTTGTATGTCAGCATTAGTAATTTGAACTCTATTCGCTGGGCAACAGGTAGCCAGTGAAGGGATTGGCAGAGGAGAGCGGCCGATGAAGAACGGGGAGAGAGGTATATTAAGCGAGCAGCACAGTTTAAGGTGGACTGGAGGGAGGTGAGAATGTTAGCTGAGAGTGAGTGTGGTTTCATTAACTTTGATAGATGGGTCAAGTAGGGGGGCCGTGCGAGGAGGGGTGAAGATTATGAACTTCGTTTTCTCCATGTTGAGTTTGAGAAAGCGGGAGGAGAAAAAGGAGGCTACGGCTGCTAGACATTCTGGGACTCTGGACAACAGAGAGGTAATGTCTGGTCCAGAGAGATATAACAATGGTAATGGAAACCATGGGATTCTATGAGTTGGCCAAGGCCGAGGGTGTAGATGGAGAACAGGAGGGGTCCTAGGACGGAGCCTTGGGGGACACCTACAGAAAGAAGGCGTGGCGGGGAGGTGGTGTGCGAGTGGGAGACGCTGAATGTGCGGTTGGTGAGGTTATATCTACAGTGGGGAAAAAAATATTTAGTCAGCCACCAATTGTGCAAGTTCTCCCACTTAAAAAGATGAGAGAGGCCTGTAATTGACATCATAGGTAGACCTCAACTATGAGAGACAAAATGAGAAAACAAATCCAGAAAATCACATTGTCTGATTTTTTAAGAATTTATTTGCAAATTATGGTGGAAAACAAGTATTTGGTCACCTAAAAACAAGCAAGATTTCTGGCTCTCACAGACCTGTAACTTCTTCTTTAAGAGGCTCCTCTGTCCTTCACTCATTACCTGTAGTAATAGCACCTATTTGACATTGTTATCAGTATAAAAGACACCTGTCCACAACCTCAAACAATCACACTCCAAACTCCACTATGGTGAAGACCAAAGAGCTGTGGAAGGACACCAGAAACAAAATTGTAGACCTGCACCAGGCTGGGAAGACTGAATCTGCAATAGGCAAGCAGCTTGGTGTGAAGAAATCAACTGTGGGAGCAATAATTAGAAAATGGAAGACATACAAGATCACTGATAATCTCCCTCCATCAGGGGCTCCACGCAAGATCTCACCCCGTGGGGTCAAAATGATCACAAGAACAGTGAGCAAAAATCCCAAAACCACACGGGGGGACCTAGTGAATGACCTGCAGAAAGCTGGGACTAACGTAACAAAGGCTACCATCAGTAACACACTACACCGCCAGTAGAACTGTTTGGTAGAAACACAACTCGTCGTGTTTGGAGGAGAGTGAATGCTGAATTGTATCCAAAGAACACCATACCTACTGTGAACCATGGGGGTGGCAACATCATGCTTTGGGGCTATTTCTCTGCAAAGGGACCAGGATGAATGATCCGTGTACATGAAAGAATGAATGGGGCCATGTATCGTGAGATTTTGAGTGCAAACCTCCTTCCATCAGCAAGGGCATTGAAGATGAAACGTGGCTGGGTCTTTCAGCATGACAATGATCCCAAGTACACCGCCAGGACAACGAAGGAGTGGCTTCGTAAGAAGCATTTCAAGGTCCTGGAGTGGCCTAGCCAGTCTCCAGATCTCAACCCCATAGAAAACCTTTGGAGGGAGTTGAAAGTCTGTGTTGCCCAGCGACAGCCCCAAAACATCACTGCTCTAGAGGAGATCTGCATGGAGGAATGGGCCAACATACCAGCAACAGTGTGTGCCAACCTTGTGAAGACTTACAGAAAGCGTTTGGCCTCTGTCATTTCCAACAAAGGATATATAACAAAGTATTGAGATGAACTTTTGTTATTGACCAAATACTTATTTTCCACCATAATTTGCAAATAAATTCTTTAAAAATCAGACAATGTGATTTTCTGGATATGTTTTCTCATTTTGTCTCTCATAGTTGAGGTCTACCTATGATGACAATTACAGGCCGGCCTCATCTTTTTAATTGGGAGAACTTGCACAATTGGTGGCTGACTAAATACTTTTTTTCCCCGCTGTAGGTTATATTATGTGGTCTTGTCCTAAGAATGCATCTTGAAACACCTTTGATAGTAAATCCAACCCCTAATAAGTGCTCGATATTAGGACAGACAACTGGAAACGATATATACACGATCTTACACAAGGTTTCACTTCATAGAATATAAGGAAGGACAACCGACCAACTCTGTTTTGTTTATTGTATATTATTATCATTGTGTAGTAGTATATAGTCTTTTCAAATGTATCCATGTTCTGTCTTTTCACCTGGCCCTTCCCTACACCGCTTTCTTCCCTCCCACAACTCTATCACCCTACCTCTCTATCCTTTACCTCCCCCAGCGATACAATTGCTTGTAACTACTCCTCAGATATGGCCTGTGTTGTTAAGGTCCTGTTTGGTTACCTCACTATAATGTTATTATTTTCACTTGCTTGAAAATTAAATAAACAGATTTAATATATATAAAAAAAACTCAAAAAATTCTGTGTTTGTTACTCTTGCCTCCAAAAAAAAAAAAAATGGAATAAAAAGTGATTAAAAAGTTGAATGGAATCCAAAAGACTAAAGACAAAAACTGCAGCTAGTCTTGTGAGAAAGCCCCTTATTACAGCTTAGCCTCCATTCATTTAAATGGGAGTAGAACCGCAGTAAAACTGCAATACAATACAATGTACTGAGTAATCTGTTTCTGGCACATTGTATACTGTATAGTACCAGGCCGTAATAGCTGTTCCGTGTAGGGACTGGGTGTTGGCTTCCCAACAATTAGATACTGATGCTCTATTTTACTGATAAACCATGAATATAGAGATCCCAGAAAACTCCTTTAATTTGGGCAATAGCATACATAACTAACTTTAAAACTGGTTATACACATACATAAGCATACTTTTTATCTATAATGTTGAGGGGAATTGGCTGCTGTCAAGCTAAATGAAGGAGAATCAGACAATTAACATTCTTCCCTTTTGATAGGACTATAGAGGGTGTCTGCCATCTGCCATTCTGAAAAGCATGAGTGAAATCAGACAAGTATGGTGGGATCTGCACATGATCATCTATTGTTCAAATCAATAGAATAAGCCCCTCATATGTATGGAAAATCAAATGACCATATAACAGATTTATACAGAAAGTCAGCGATATAAGTCACTAAAATACCATAAAATTCCACACTGATGTTTTGTCACATCCTTTATAATAAAAATAAATTGCAACACTTCCCCTTTAAAACTCTCTTCCTTATGTTACAATAAATGACTGCAGAAGAGTTTTGGGGTCAACAGAATATTTTTTATATGATTTAAAAAGCCAGAATTATCAGAAGAGCTAATTTTTTTGCTTCTGTTCAATTTTTTGGTCAGTAACTTTTCAATAAATGTTACATGAGTTAATAGTACAGGTAAATATAAGAGACTTTGTAATATAGCTTGTCAGAAAAAAAAAAGCTACTTTCTCTTCTTAACTGGACCTTTGCCCTCCCAAAATCATAAACTGACATTAACTCTGAAATCTCTGCTTAAAATAAGTCTAATACCTCCAAAACCAATTTTAAAGCATTTATATGGTGTTGTAGGGGCAGTAAGTGACATAGTGAACATACCTTTTTTTGTCTCAAAGTGCAATATTGCAGCAAGGAAAATCAACTTTAAATCTGTATGTAAATGAACTGTTGGGTGTGGCCACACTTGTCAGAGCAACTCACTCAGGGCCTGTCAATTTTTAATGTTAGAGGGTGATGCAGGCTGGTGAACATAGGCAAAAATAGGTGCTCCAGCAGGTGTTTCAGTGTCCTAGACACACTGTACCACTCATCTGCATAGCGATTAAAAGTTTTTTATACATCGTGCTTTGATAAGACCAAATAGAAACTGCAGCTCACAGAGGTGTGATATAAATAGAACAGAATATATCTAGAATTTTATAATGAAATCTATGGAAGGGGGAGGGAGCTGGAGCCCAGTAAGAGAAAAGAGGGGCATGGTAACAGAGAGGTTATTTCTTCTCTATAATGTGCTATATAATGCTGTTGATGCTTCTGAATGAGAGAGAGTTATGGAGCAGAATCTCTTGCTTTGTTCATGTGCTGTCTATGGGAAACATTGTAGGAGAACTGATAATCAGAGATAGAGCCTGCACAGAGGAATACTGCTAAAAATGCAGAATACATATAATAGCCAGAAATAGTGTTTTCCTCAAGTATACAAACTGTACTACTGATTTATGCAAAGCTTGTTAGGTATAGTATTAAGAAGCATTCCCATAAAAATGTTTATTCTCTGGCCATGTAGAAAGGCACATGTTGTATATTGTAGTACAGGTAATCTTCTTACTGCATTTGTGAGTTATCCTCTCATTTCTGGTCCTCAGCTGTGTCAAATGACCAGAAATTAGACTTTCCAACTGACACATTGTCTTATGCGGATAGGAAGTCATTTTCTCAATTCATTCCTATTAGTTTGAGTTCACAGTTAAAGGGGTTGTCCAGGCTAATTTTTTTTTTTTAATTAGGCTGGGGGATGTGAAAAATTTTTTTAAAAAAACATACTCACCTGTCTCCGGTGCTTCGGTGTCTACTTCAGCAGGTAGCAGCTTATTAAAAAAAAAAATGTCCAGGGCCCTGTGGCAGCTCCTACCACTCCTACCCGGTATTTATGCCCCTGTGTGTATGGAGTACAGGCTTGGAGTATAAGATGTGTAGAATGTAGAGAAAATGAGGGTATGGGAGGGTCACTTCAGACAGTTATATGTCGGGTATTATAAAAGGTAGAAATTTGCTCTCGGTGTCATATGAAAGAGGAGATTCTCTTCAGTGTTATCTATATTATTTCCTGAGATATCACTGGTTGAATACACAGTCGGGATTAGGATATTTATATGCAGCTGCATAATATATATATTATATAAATATCCCAATCCCGACTGTGTTTTCAAACAGTGATATCTCTGGAAATCAAATAGATAGTACCTTAATGTCATATGAAAGAAAATAATCTCCTCTTTCATTTGACACGAAAAGCAATTTTGTACGTTTTCTAATGTCTGAGATATAACTGTTTGAAGTGACCCTCCTCCACCCTCATTTTCTCTATATTTTACACAGCCTCGTACTCCAAGCCCGTGCTCCATACACAGTAAAAAATCAGTGAGAGGCAGGAACAGCTCTCAATACAGAAGCAAAGGAAAGAATAAAGAGACGCAGGAATTCATAGAAAGGAGGCAACATTTGTTGATAAAGTATATTACAAAATGTATTAATGACACAAATACTGCCAGAAACTCAAATTTTGGCCAAAAGTTTAGTTACACTTTAAGGTTTACATGCTGCATGTAGCAGTGACAAGGTTCTAATCTATTTATTATGTGTACTGTAATGACTTAATGAGGAACTGACAGGTATTTGGGACACTAACGCACAAACAGGTCCTTATGGACTGGAATTCTAGTGTCCCAAATATGCCTATATTGCCACTATCTGTGCTAGGAATAGAAAAAAAGTTCATACTCACCATGAGTGCATGTGTACTGAACTGAACCTGTGTGCATAGTGCAGTCAATGAGTGGTTTCCCAGCTTCACTATACAATTGTGTGTTACAATGACACTCATTAGACTTTTTTCTAGGCAAGTATAAAGTTTTTTTTTTTTTTTTTATTAAACCCTGATGCAGACAGGCTTTGGAATATTTGGGGCACTAAACCAATGGCCTGATGGTTTAATGTGCCAAATACCTCCATATCACCATGAATATCAGCCATTCTTATAATCTTTGAGCTTAGGATCTTTTTGAGACCACATGTAGTTGTCCTTTATAAAGGACCACTGACGTCCTAAGCTTAATTTTTTAGAAGAAGTGTTATGTGGTCAAAACGGTAAAATGTTGTAGCTCCAACGCATTGAGACCAGCAGCCGTAGTGGCAGCCCCTGCTGCTTTATTTTAATAAATAGGCCGTTACCTGCTGTAGTAACCCCAGCAGGTAATAGACTTTATTTACTTACCAATTCCTGTTCCTGCTCACGGCTGCTTCCACTTCCCCTTCATAGCATGTCACTGACGCTGATGTTGAGGGGCCCTTTGGAGGGCTGAAGGAGAAGTGGAAGTGGTCGTGATCAAGAGTGGGGGTGGGTTTGTAAGGCCGTGGACCTGCGGCAGGAGTATTAGTTGGGTGAACCCTATGAACCCTGTGAGATTCATCTCGCGATGTCGCCTGGTGGTTCCGTTCGGACTGAATATGTCCCAACTGAAACTGCTATTATTATACGCTTCAGACTCCAGAGTATAATGATCAGAGGCCCAGGGGAGCTGAGCGAACATAAAACCAGTATTACTTACCTCTCCTGGGCTCTGGCGCGACTCCCTGCTGTCTTTGGGCCTCTTTAGGGATGTCATGTGGGTCAGGCCGGCGTCATGTGTAACCCACGTCTGTGACATCATTGAAGAGGGCTGCAAATGGCAGGGAGTCGCGCCGGAGCCCAGGAGATGTAAGTAAGATTTGATTTTTTTTTTGTCACCTCCCCTGGGCCTCCGATCATTATACTCTGGAGTCTGAAAAGAGTATAATAATAATTTGTGGTTGGTGTACCCCAAAAATTTGCAAAGAACACCATAGGGGCCACAATGGGACAAAATACTGTGTGAAAGGGCCACTAAGTTACATTATACTGAGTGTAGGGGCTGCTATGTGACATTATACTATGTGGAGGGGCCGCTATGTGACATTATACTGTGTGCAGGGGCCGTTATATGACATTATACTGACTGTAGGGGCCACTATGTTACATTAAACTGTGTGCAGTGGCCGCTATGGGACAAATGATACTGTGCAGGGGGTCACTGTGGGACATAATACTGGTTGGAGTGGCCACTATGGGACATTATACTGTATGGAGGCCGCTATGGAACATTATACTGTGTGGAAGTGCTGCTGTGGAACATCTTACTGTGTGGAGGAGCTACTGTGTGACATTATACTGTGTGGAGGGACCACTATGGGACATTAAACCATGTGGAAGGGCCACTAAGTGACATTATATTGTGTGGAAGGGACGCTATGGAACATTATACTGTGTGGAGGGGCCACTGGGGAACACTTTATAGTTTGCAGGGGCTACTATGTGGCATTATACAGTGTGAGAGCATTTATGTGACATAATCTGTGTATAGGGGCTGCTATGTGACATTATACTGTGTGACGGAACCACTATGTGACATTATACTGTGTGCAGGGGCCACTATGTGACAGTATACTGTGTGCAGGGGCCACTATGTTACATTAAACTGTCGCAGGGGCCGCTATGGGACATTATACTGTGCAGAGGGGCCACTGTGGGATATAATACTGGTTGGAGGGGCCACTATGGGACATTATACTGTATGGAGGCCGCTATGGAACATTATACTGTGTGGAGGAGCTGCTATAGAACATTATACTGTGTGGAGGGGCCACTGTGGAGCATTTTACAGTTTGCAGGGGCCACTATGTGGTATTATACTGTTGAGGGCCACTATGTGACATTGAACTCTGTGGAGGAGCTGTTATTTCAAATTATACTGTGTGGAGGGGCCGCTATGGGACATTATAGTGTGTGTAAATGGAGTATTATACCATGTAGGGGCCAGGAAAGGGGGCACTATGCTGTGTGGGAGTGGGAGGGGGGCCAAGTCAAAATTTTGCTATGGGGCACAGTCTTTGCTAGTCACACCCCTGATTGGGACTAAATTTTGCATTCATTGTACAATATTGGTACTCATGAGAGGTAGGTGAACTGTAAGTGACCCACTTCCAAAATGTACTGTTACATTTCTGATTGAAAAGTATTGCTATTTTATGTGTTATTTACTGTATTCATCTTTATGACATTTCTGCACCCTATTGAGTCCAGGCAACTGCCCAGGCTGTAGAGAAATGCTGGGGAACCATATTTTGTATTGGATAATGTCCCCCGGAACAGAATTACTGGTGGCCATTCTTCAGAAGAAAGAGTTGTCAGTTGGCAAGTGAGGCCGGACTGAAGCCGAAGACTGGAAGGGGAGGCCTGTATGACAGGTGTTAGCCTGGAGCACAGACAGAGGGAGACACCAAAGGGTTAAATCAGCCGTTAGTGAGTTACATAAAGGATGGGGGGTAGGGGAGAGAGCTAGGTAGGGGGGGAGGGGGAGTATTTAAAAGAAAACGCAGGAATATTCCCGCCAGTTTGTGGATCAGAGCGCAGGAGAAGCCCCCGCCCACTCGCCCTTTGTTTTACCGACTGGGATTATTCCACTTAAATATGGCTATAACTCAAAGATGTATTTTGATCTCTGGGTATCGTATCTCCCTCTTACTTCCATTTACTCAAACTGTGCGTAGCTCTAATCCTAGGTGGATGTTGTCAGTAGTGGCAACAATGTAACAATAGGGCTTTGTATTCATCCCAGAATGGCTCCATTGAATTCCTACATAGCCTGGGTGATCAAATACACATGTATTGTTTAGACTAGGCTATTGATCAGACCTGGTTGATAACATATAGAAGGCATTGTGTCATTCCACTTCGTCCCATCTCCTTACAAAGAATCTTGACTTGAGTGTGTTAGTCAATCAGACTTGCCGTCGCCGGTGACCTCATTCTGGGTGGTGTAATCAAGGGTATAAAAGATGAGGTAAGAGGTCAGTGAGAGAGAATACTATGAAGAGACTACTGAGGATATACTGTGATAAGCATGCAGGCTGGAATGCTGTGATGCTGCTGCTAGGAGCCTCCACTGGTTATCTCCACATGCTATGTGTGAGTGTTGGACTATAGAGCCACACCAAGGATATGTGTGGTAAAGTAATTATTTCACTTTTATTCCCTTTTTATTTTATGCGCTGTATATTGTAACTAGTAACTGTTAATGCTTGCATACATCTGCATATCTGTTCTTAACTGCATGTGTTAGATGTTAATGCCGACCCATTTAGGGGTTAATAAATATACAAAATTTAGAAAGCTTGTCTTGTATTTATCTTGTGGACCCAGGACTCACTGGCGGTGAGTGTGGTTTTTAGTAAAGAAGTCTCAGGTGTGGGCCAACGCGGGGTTGGCGCACTGAGGATCTTTCACACCTACCCTCTCTTTTTCTGGGTCCATGTGTGAGTTTCATCTGTCACAGTGGCTATGGCGGTGGGGGTCCTCGAGGTTGGGTATCAGAAATGGTTGTGGTGGGGAGGGCCCCATGGTAGGGGCTGGACTTCCCAGACCATTTGGGCTGTGTTTTGATTATGGGTAAAGCGGTATTAAGGGCTTTAGGGCCCTTTGGGATAGTGAGCACCATGGAGCTTAACTAAATTGGTGCTCCTGAGCTGGTGTGGAACAGCTAGGGGTAACAGAGCTGGTGCTCAGGGAACCGGTTGTAAAACTTGAGTTTTGGGCCTCGAGGACTTCCGTTGTCGGGGCGGGTTACTGACAGTGTTTGGGTGGGTTTGTTGGTTTTTGTTTGCACTTTAAAATGGTTATTTATTTTATATAATAAAATGGCTGCTGTGGCCAATTTAATCCAAAATTTGGTGTGGAGTTTTATTTCAGGTACAGGTCAAGAGGTGCATGTGCGACTTGGAGATACCCTGGTCATCGCCCATTCGTTTTGTGCTCAGACAAAATAGTGGACATTGTAGTACCAGGGCGCCTCAACATCTGTTTTAGCACCGTGTGTATGTGTGTGCATGAAGTAAGTCATATTAATAGTATAGACTAGTATATAACTGTAGAAGGAAAAAAGGAGGGTTGGGCCTAGTCAGCCACCAAGGAGCACGCCTTTAGGCCGACTGAGGGGCAGAGATGCCCTCATTTCAGTCACACATGTCTTTCATAACTCAACCTTCCTCTATGGTGGGCTGGTCTTATATTTGCATTTGATGTGTGGGTGCTAATATTAGTTGCAGTAATAAGTTATGCCTTCTTCCCTGCTATTTTTCTAAGGCTGGGTTCGATTCTGCATTGTAGTCTCCATTGAAGACTCCATCGCAGAGTCCAAAAATCGCTGAAGATAAAAGTCCTGCATGGAGGACTTTTAAAAAACACCGGACACTCGACGGACCCCATTATAATCAAAGGGGTGCGTCGGGCTCCGTGTGTATCTGCTGTTATAGAGATCCGCCTCTCCGTTATTTAGTCAAAATAATGGAGGCGTATTCGGGAGGTTAGTTGGTCCCATACATTTTCTTCTGGGTAGTGAGGACCAATGCAAGATCCCCCTCTCTAGAAGGACTGAATTGCTAGAAAACAAGGGAAGTGAAGAACTGGACTAAGGCTCATAGAAAGGGATTGTGGTTCAAGTAACTACCAAACAATAAAACCTTTTTGATCTTCAATGTGCACAAGGGACTTTAAGGGTATGTTATTGGCAGCAAAACAGTTAAAAGCTAGTCGCCAATGTATAACCAGGACTGTGCTTGAAAGGGTTAATGCTATACCGACATCTATTTTATGAGATGGTAAGGAGGTGAGAAAGATTCAGAGATAGTTACTTGTTGTGTGGTTTCCTGCTAAGTCAGTCCAATAAACAGCCGCAGATCACTCAAAGAACTGAAACTTCATAGTAAGGATATTTCAGATGCCGAGAAGCCTGACTTTATTCTACCCTTGACATTTCATCTTTGACCTAAAACTACAATTTATTTAAAATGTTGTATTTGCCATCTCACGCTTTTGCTCCTGGTATGTATGTATGTAAGTTTCAGGGAATACATTACTTCTTCTGAATGCTGTTTTTTAGTTTTCATCATAGGAACATCTTTACTCAGATATCTGACTACCTTCACACTGTTCTCTTACTGAGGTTCCCCATATACATCTATTTAGATAAGAATCTGACTGCTACAGCAGAAAGCAACAGCATGGCAGGATTAGGTCTAAGCCTCTGAGACTGTTCTATGTTGCCTGCTCAGTTGTGGTATCTGGAGTTATCGCACCCTGCAGATAGGACATTGAGGTTTTATTCTAGTTTTAGGATAAGGGGCATACAAGACTTTGTCCATTTTAAGTTGCAGGAAGTAAGAAAATATGAAGAAGCAGATGGCTCATTTTTTGCAGAGCAGGCTGACCGCAGCTGAAGAGCAGGTCTGACCTGCATAGCTGTATGGCGATATATGAACAGGGACATAAACGTATGTTTTATATGTTTTACTTATTTTAGAGGGCACTGGGGGGGAATTTACTACTCCCTCTACACCAGAAAGTTGACCTAGAATGGAATAATCATGGTGCATTTTTTGGTGTATAGGCCTCTTTTGCACAAAAGATGCACTACTTTCCTCCAGAGCAGAGTGGACAGGGATATCTTGGCCCAAGAAATTTACTATAACTCACACCAGATACTGGCATGAGTTTATATATAGTAAAAGCAACACTAGTTCCTGACTAGCATAGATTCTAATTCTAGTGCACAGGAGCCTCTAGATCATTCAGGCGCAGTTAGCACCAGTCAGGGACTTTATTAAGACTGGCATATAAAATGCCGGTTTTAATAAGTTCCCCCCACTGTGTGTATTTTCAGGGGCCACAGTCTTGTAAGGTGCTATCTTGAGAGGGCATGTGTTTGTGATGCTTTATTTTTGTGGACAGAGACTGGTCAGAAATTTTTAAGGGCAAAGTGCTTTATTTTTAGTACTTTAGGACACAGTGTCTGACACTATCTTCAGAGGGTACTGTATGTGGTGCTTCATCTTCAGGAGCAACAGGGTCAAGCACTGTATTTAGTGGGAACAGCTTATACAGGGCTATCTTTTCAGGGGGTATATCTGCAAACTCATGTAGTGAGAAGTCGTCATTCCGGTCTGGGTTGGATGGAGCCTGTAAATGTCATTGCTTATTCTGACTGCATCTGGCCAAGATTGTACTCTCTTATATGGTCTAGAATAAGACGATCTGTGGTAACATTTAGATTTTTGAAAAAGCAGCTCCCAGCATACCACTACCATGGTTCAGATAATACTGGTAATTGTAATTTCACATGAGAGGATAACCTTACTTTTCATATGATCTCTGTCCTGAGATGTATTATCCTGGTGCTGTATTCCTCTGCTGTGCTTGGTTCTCATGCTGTACTAATGTACTGAACTTGGTTCTGGTGCCATAAGTTTATTTGGTTGTGACTTTGTATCTTTGTATTAGCCTGGTTCTGGTCTGCGCATATCTATAGTACTGAATGTGCACATATAGTTCTGTAAGTAATAGGTGGGCTAAATATAGCAAGTATGGGTAGGTGGGTATGTATGCATATTTACTTACTGTATATTTTTAGTATGTCAATCCAGTTAAACATTGTAGCAAGGAAGCCACAAAAGTCGCAGGATTTTCTGCAACAAACCTGATATGTGTGAACATACCCTTAGTCTGCTTTTACATATACAGTGAGGAAAATAAGTATTTAGTCAGCCACCAATTGTGCAAGTTCTCCCACTTAAAAAGATGAGGCCGGCCTGTAATTGACATCATAGGTAGACCTCAACTATGAGAGACAAAATGAGAAAACAAATCTAGAAAATCACATTGTCTGATTTTTTAAGAATGTATTTGCAAATTATGGTGGAAAATAAGTATTTGGTCAATAACAAAAGTTAATCTCAATACTTTGTTATATATCCTTTGTTGGCAATGACAGAGGCCATGTACAGAGGCCATGTACACTGATCAGTCGTCTTGGTCCCTTTGCAGAGAAACAGCCCCATAGCATGATGTTGCCACCCCCATGCTTCACAGTAGGTATGGTGTTCCTTGGATGCAACTCAGCATTCACTCTCCTCCAAACACGACGAGTTGTGTTTCTACTAATCAGTTCTACTGGTGGTTTCATCGACCATAGACATCCCCAATACCCTGGTCACCAAATGTCTCTAGCAAACTCAAACGGGCCCGGATATGTCTGGCTGCAGGAGGCCGTCTGGCACTGCAGGATCTGAGTCCCTGGCAGCGTAGTGTGTTACTGACGGTAGCCTTTGTTACGTTAGTCCCAGCTTTCTGCAGGTCATTCACTAGGTCCCCCCGTGTGGTTCTGGGATTTTTGCTCACCGTTCTTGTGATCATTTTGACCCCACGGGGTGAGATCTTGCGTGGAGTCCCAGATTGAGGGAGATTATCAGTGGTCTTGTATGTCTTCCATTTTCTAATTATTGCTCCCACAGTTGATTTCTTCACACCAAGCTGCTTGCCTATTGCAGATTCAGTCTTCCCAGCCTGGTGCAGGTCTACAATTTTGTTTCTGGTAACCTTCCACAGCTCTTTGGTCTTCACCATAGTGGAGTTTGGAGTGTGACTGTTTGAGGTTGTGGACAGGTGTCTTTTATACTGATAACAATGTCAAACAGGAGCCATTACTACAGGTAATGCGTGGAGGACAGAGGAGCCTCTTAAAGAAGAAGTTACAGGTCTGTGAGAGCCAGAAATCTTGCTTGTTTGTAGGTGACCAAATACTTATTTTCCGCCATAATTTGCAAATAAATTTTTAAAAAATCAGACAATGTGATTTTCTACATATGTTTTCTCATTTTGTCTCTCATAGCTGAGGTCTACCTATGATGTCAATTACAGGCCGGCCTCATCTTTTTAAGTGGGAGAACTTGCACAATTGGTGGCTGACTAAATACTTTTTTCCCCACTGTACACCACCCTCACTATTCTCTTAATAACTGCGGGGGCAGTGTATGTCTTTTATTTGTTGCTGTTCTTGCTTTGTAGCCAGTTTATTAAACCCATGAACAGTTCCTCTTTTTGAGTGCGTGTTTTCCTTTGCATGACAGCCTGTTTATCACTACATCATATGAGTTTAGTAAGATATTGCAATCTAACACATGTTTTTCTCACTAAATCATCGAGGCATGTAGGCTATGAGACCATACACACGTATACATTTTTGATATGTGACCATAGAAGAAAGAAAGGTTTGGAACATAGGAAAGCTGTGTAAAATATTATTTTATACTAGATGCCTACTTGCAGAGATTAGAGACATGAGGACCCATAAAAATCAAAACAAGTCCTGCTAGCTTGGTTGAAGTAGTTTGCAATAAGGCCTCATGCACACGACTGTACTTTTGCAGATCGAAGTATGGACACATTCATTTCTATGGGCCCATACACACAGCCATAGATTATGCGGCTGTATGTCCGGGCTGTAGTGTAGAGCTGCAAAATATGGAGCAGGTCCTATATCTGTCCTTATTTGCTTTTTGGTCAATTCATTTCAATGCATGGGTCAGTGAAAATCATGGTTAACACATGGATACCAACCTGTGTGTCATCCATGCTATGTTTACTGAGCTATACGCTACACACGGTTGTGTGCATGAGGACTAAGGCTGACCATACACATAAGATGGTTGTTGGCCAAATGCTTGGTAAGCTGACGACTATCTCTCCTGACTCTACCAGACTTCTTAGCCAGTAGCTTATCTCTCTCTGAGAACAAAATTATTGGGCATGTTGAAATCCACCTACCTAATCATTATCTCTCCTGACACCTGTCATCAGGTGCCCCTATACACATTCATTTTCTTCTGGTGGACAACATACTCAAACTTCAAATCTGGATAGTATGACCAATGTTGAGCACTGAGGTGTTGTAGACTGTCATTGCCATACTCTTATCAGCTCTGGGACTGATGATGGCTGAAAATATTATTAAAGGGAGTCTGTCACCAGAACCCAACATATCAATCCAACCTCGCAGATAGGTTAGTGTCACCTCAATCACATAGAGTTTCACACTTGTGGCGCCACGTGCCCTCATTAAAACTCAGATTCAAAGACCCTAATAATTTTCTAGAATTTATAATGACTATTTTTTGTTTTTGTTCCTTTATTAAGGGAGTTGTCAGATTTAGCAAAATCTTATCCCCGTCCAGGCAAGATAGAGAGCAGCTACAAAAAGTTCTCTGAAAAACCCAACAAATTTGAACTACATGCTGACATTATTATAGACGCCCCATATATTATTGCAGTGACCTTTACATAGCACACAAGTAACAGAACACAAGATGTTGTTTTATTAAGGATTAATGTGAAAGTGACAGATATCACGGATTGATCATTTCTTTTGTACTTTCCCTTTAAACTGAACATCGAGAGGATAACCATATTTATGCTTTTCATTGTAATTTCATATTGGGGCATTGTTCTGAGCTCTGACATTGATGAGCAGTGTAATATCTAAGATTCTCTGGAAGCAAATATTAATTTCAATTTCAGATGTGACTGTAATACAGGACTGTTATCTGTAATTTTACAGACCTAAATGGGTTTCACGTGCTCTCCTGTCTCCTCTCCCCTCCACTTCCTGATTTCAGTGAAAAATTGTGGGTCGGCTTCGCCTATGTGACATACAGCTCTGATCACCAGTCCAACCACTACAGCTAGATAGCAGAGGTGGTCTGAAACCCATGCAATGATCTAATACACTGAGGAGATATAATGAGCAGTATCTGGCAAATGGGTAAAGACAGATAACACAATGTATTAGGTAAAACAATTCCGTTAAGTTTAAATATGATCCGGGAGATGGGGTAACTACTTTAAAGGGGTATTCTAATCTCAGCCTTCCATAACCCATAAAAGTAAATGCAAGTTACGGAAACAGCATATCTCACTGGGTTACACTGTTGTTGTATGGGCTATTCATTTCTATGGGAACTACAGAACAACATGTTGAGCTATTTCTATAGTCTTGCCACCTCTGACTATATTTGATCGTGAAAAATGGAGATGGGAATATCCTCTTAAAGGGGTTGTCCAGGATAAATCAACAATTTTCGACTAAGTCCCCCATGCCCCTACTCCAACTTTCTTTTTTCAGTAATATATGTAGGCCATGTGACCTACATATATTACATTTTTTACCTTTCTGCTGTAACAGGTCTTCGGTCTAATCCATATCCTGACCCGTTATGTCAGTGTAAAGGCCTCGGACCCCCTAAACCCATAGTACTTACCATCTCCTCTGGATCTGGGCCCGACTCGTCATCCAGAGAAGGCGCCCCTCTCTGGAGTCCCCCGGGCACACGCATAGTACCTGGGCAGCTGGAACACGATACTTACCCAGCTTCTTTTGCTTCCGGTCCGGAGCTGAGCCGTGACATCACTTACGGAAGTGATATCGGGCCGGGCTCCAGCCAGTGTGGGAGGCCTGCAGCACAGAGCCAGCATGTCCTCCACTCTAGGCAGACGTCAAGAAGAGGAGGAGACAGGAAGACAGGTAAGTATTATGGTGTTGGGAGGGCTTGGGGCGATGTGGGCTGGTTAGTTAGTTGGGAAGGGCTAGTAGTGGTCGGGCTAGCTAGGGAGACAGGGAGGAGGTGTGAGGGAGTGAGAAAGGAAGGGGGAGAGAGTGAGAGGGGGATCTTAGTGAAGAGCAATGCATCAAGGTAGTTGTAGGCTAAACCATGTAAACAAATGCAGAAGATGCCAGGAACTCCCAGAAATCACTCAAAACACTGCTAAAGGTATTTAGGTGCACTTATTAAACTTATTAACCCATTAGTAGCATTAACAGACCTTTTTTTAAAAAAAATAATTTTTGCCCAGGAAACCCCTTTAAGTCACTGACTATATAGCCATATTGGCTCATAATACAATGAATATTTGTGCAGGACATATATTGTATAATATAAATATTCTAAAAAAATAGTCTGCTTAGGTAATTAATTATATACCCCATGAAATAACAATTCTGGTGCATTTTTTCTCTGTATTTATGTCGTTCCATTATTATTCCTCCTACAAATTTCTAAAAACATTTGCAACTGGGTATTACCTTTGCCCTTGTTGAAAGTGTACGTCCTTACACAGTTAGAGTGGCATCAGTTATTAGACAATGTTTGACTGTATAGTAACATTGGGATAGTACCCAACATGCTGGGCTGTCCTGCACAATCTGGGGTGGCTGAGAGGGCCCTCACTACTATAGGGCCAGGTATTGGTGCAACATTTGCCCTATTGTAATAACGGCCCTAGGAGCAATACAACATAGAGTTCTAAGAGAATATGTTCCAGAATTGTTATTTCATGGACAATACAAGTATTTACTAAAATAGGAAAGTCAGGAGAGACAACATGTCCTCTTTAGAGAATGATGCTACATAAATGCACTACTAATGCTTATCATTTTATCATTAGTAACTTGAGGATATCCGAAAATGTTTTTTGAACTTTTTAAGCAGCGGTTGCCTAAAAAGAAGGTACAAGAATATAAAAGCCGCCAACAAAGTCAGACAAGTGGGAAGAGAAAGGACCAGCGACAACAAAGTGCCTCCATTTCTCCAATGGCAACCATGAATTACAGAGTCAGGAAGCTCATGTACAAGCATATAGTTGTTAGAGAAATTACAAGTGATCTGCTTGACATCGGGGATCTTGATACCATTGGATATGGTAAGTATGTCATACCAGCCCAACTTACAGCAGTCAAAAGAGTTTCTACTAAGGTAAATGGTATTGAGGCTCCTTATGAGTGGTTGGTAGGAACTGGATACTGGAACTGAAGTTAGTTTGTTTTCATGGATATCCAAACACTGAAGAGTAAGATCCATTAATGACATGGGGAATGTAGTGAGGTTATTTTCTGATATATCGAGGGAAGTCAAGATCTGGAATTCAGAGAAATCACTGTTGTCCACCAAGTGTAAGCTGTTTCGGAGAGAAAGAGATTTTAGCATTTTATCAGTATCTTGCAAAAAGTTAAGACTTTTAAGTTGGTTGTAGGAAACATCCAGATGTGTTAATGTAGTTCCATGTAAAATACGTTGCTTGTCCAATTTTAACCCACAATTTGACAACCAAAGGTATTGAAGAGATGGTATATTCCTTAGGTCCACACAGTCCTGGTAACCAGCATTATTGGTTGAAGTAGAACATAGGGAGATCATATTATGGCTTAAATCCAGGGTGCGTAGACTGTTCATATTTCTAAAAATTTGTCTGGGCAGCTCCTGTAGTCTATTCTGGCTAAGGTTAAGATAGTCTAGCTGATGATTGTTGGAGCTGCTATCTGCTAAGCTTAGCTCTGACAGTCTATTATTACTGAGATCCAGAAAATTAAGATTACTTATAATATGTTTCTTTGATAAGTCAAATGTGCTTAAGCAGTTCCAATTGAGTTTCAGATAAGACATAGAAGACATTGCAGGGAGAAAGTCATCTGGCAAATAATCAAATTGGTTTCTGCTAATATCTACAACATTTAAGGTGGAGAGATTACTTGGGACAGAATCTGGAAACAGGTCAACAGTGGTGATGCTGGATCTATTGTTTTCTAGAATGAGGAAATCTGTGAAGGAAGCATTTTTGTCAAAGTGTTTGCTATAAAACTTCATTTTGTTGTCAGACAGCAGCAAGGTGTGTAAGTGATGGTTCTTTGGCAAAAATGGAAAAAATAACAATTGGTTGTGAGAAATGTCTAATTTCTGCAGCTGAAACTCAACGTCAGCTTCCCGTGAAAAGAACCATTCAATATGGTTGTAGCTAAGATTAAGTATTTGAAGCTGTGTTAGACCAAAGTCAACAATGCATGGTAGTAGGTTGAACGCAAGATTCAGAGTCTTCAGGTTCACAAGGTTATCAAATGTTCCTATTTCAATCTCATAAATGTAATTCCATTGCAGGCTCAGCTCTTTCAAGTTCCTCAGACCTTCAAAGGAGGATCTGTCCAAACGCATGATAACATTATAGTCCAGATTAAGGTACTCCAAGGAAGTCAAGTTTGTAATAAGTGTAGTTATCATGTCCTCATTAAGAGCATTTCTAGAAAGATCCAGCCACCTCAGGGATAAGGCAGATTTCAAGCCCAATGATATCAAAATATATTTTGTGTATATAGTGTTGTCCTGTAGTGATAGTGACTCCAGCTTTGAAGTGTCTCTAAAGGCATTCAAGTCTATTCGACCCACATTGTTGGATTTTAAACTCAAGTTGTTAAGATCAGGATACCGCTGCAATGTATCTTCATCTAGACTTTTCACTTGGTTGTGATCTAGAAGCAGCTCTTGTATATCAGACGGGAGGTCTTTAGGAATTGATGTAAGATGTAAATATCTACAGTGTGCCACTTTGGAAACCTAAAGCAGAGACAACATGTTATATGATTTACACTAGAAATAAAAAAATTACGAGTAAAGTTGGCCATACAGATTAGATTTATATGGGCTAAACTCAAGATTTTAGGGAAATGAGCCAAGATAAGAGAGATAAGGTTCACTGTTGGATCTTAACTTCCTTTTGCTAACAGAGATAAGCCACCACCAAGAGTATTTTGCAGCAGCTTACTACCTTCTTTCTACTGAGACTACATGCATGTTTGGCTCAGCCCTGTATGTATGTGCAAGATCCTGGACCCCAATGCAAAATCTGTAATGGGGCCTCTATCTATTATTTGCCCTTTGGAATAGTGGTATATTATATAAGTCAGAGGGACCTTTGGGCAAGCCATACAGCTATGCCCTGCAACAACTTTCTATGCTTGGCCATGCACATTAGACACATTATCTCTCTTGACCCCCTCATAAACATTCAAGCTTGTACATATTTATGTATGACAAAGGGAAGCTGGTAAGAGATAGCAGTGATTTTTCTTCCTGGAAAGATAGAACCAAGATTTGGAAATCCATCATGCCTAATCCTTCTTTTCCCTAACATTTTCCATAGGTAGACTGTCTCCCCACTCATACACAGGACTTGAAGGTACACACATGACAAGTCCTGTAACTTGTCATTTGAGGCCTTCATAGATTGATTTTATTTTTTCAGCATGTTACATTTGTCAACCAATGCAAAACCATTCTAAAAGGTTACTCCTCTTACTTTGTTGTAATGGATGGTGCTGCATATTGAAATTAAATAAGCTTAAAGCTAATTGTATCCAGACCGATATCCAGTAGGAGATAGATGAACTTACCAGCTGGCAGCCACTTGGCGAGAAATGTTTTGCTCCATCAGCAATATTCATCCAGGGTAATAAAACGTATGTGTACATCAATAAGCACCAAAAGGACACAATGGCCATATCATCAGTAGATGTCCTGCTAAAGCAAAGAATACAGTTGTGATCAATGGTTATCTGTTATACAGGGCACATTTATTGGTGCTTTTTTATGACCTTCTACGCATGTAAATAAAAATGACAAAAGTAGTTACCAAAAAGCAACAAAAAATTAAATAAACATTGCTGACTATTTCTATGACAAAGGTGACCACAGAGCCCTCTATGTGTATTTCCTATTCTGTATTAAAGAATAATATGCACGATAATTTAAAAAAAAAAAAGATATTGGGGAAGATTTACTAATTAATTTGAGACAGAATTCTGGTGCACATGCCATGTTCCATAACAGGAAGGTGTTTGTGGACACTTTTTTGTGCTGCAGTCAACAAAGGGGGATTGCTTAATGGACAATATATTTGGCTAAAAAGGGTTTTTTCCACCTTCTCTCCTGTCTCCTCTCCCATCCGCTTCCTGGCTTCAGGGACACGTTAATGGGCAGGCTTAGTCTATGCGATGCACAGCCAAGTCAGCAGCTTGTTCCTGAGACTTAACTGCACACTGTTATTTCTGGATTTACATAAAGAGATAACAGAGACACTGATCAAGCACTGTTCTAATCCCCTGTAACTAGCGAGCAGAGGTGGCCTGAAACCTATGCAACAAGCTCTAAACATTGAGGAGGCATAATGAGCAGTATCTGGCAAACAGAGCAAAATAGATAAAGCAATGTATTGGGTAAAACACTACAGTAAGCTTAAGCTAAAAGTTTAAATATGATCCAGGAGATGGGAATACTTGCTGACTATTAAGATTATAAAAACTATTAAGATGTATAAATAACATTATGGCAAAAAAGTGGTTTAAAATAAGCCAACAAAGGGGAGGCATAAACTTAGACACAAGTGTCTAAAGATGCTCCACATTTATCATCCAGCATATACCACTGTGATAAATTTAGCACATCTAGTCTAATTCTGAGTTGTCTAAATGTAAGACACGATTAATGAATCTGCCATAGTGTGTTAACTATGTTAAGGACAAGTAACTATCTAGTAATGGCTGTGGATGATGTGTTTCTGGACTGTTCAAAGGTGTTTGACACTGTTAAACATCAAAGGTTGGTACATGATAAAATTAGATTATCAGAAGGGTGCCCCTCGGTTTTCTTTTATATATATATTGTGAGAGTGTGAACCTAGAGGGCGCTGGTTAGCGACTCAAAACAGGGGTTAAAAAGGTCCTCAACCACACCCATAGGTGGGGCCCAACTCCAGAGGGACTGTACACAGCAGGAGAGATGCTGGAGACCTACAGGGAGCAGGTAGATGGTGGAACCAGTTGGAGACAGACAAGGCGGTCTGTCCCAAGAGGACTGGATTCCAGAAAGGACTGGTTGATCTAAGTGTGAGCCAGACTGCTGAATAGAAGCCTCAGTAAAGCTTCTTGCCCTCAGAGGTTAGTCAGGGCTCAAGTAGTGAGGTATTGCCCTGTGTGTGGGCTAGGCTGTTTTTTTTGTTTTGTTCCTGTTTTCACTCACAAGCTGAATAAAGCCATTTGTTTTGGATTACCACTGTCTGATATGCTGCTTATTTGGCACCCAGTACCACCAACACCTCTGTGAAGTCCAGGAAGCTGCCACCTTTGAAGCTAAATTACCCCCAATTGTCACATATGGTGGAGGATGCGGGCAGCGATGCCTGTGTTAAAATCTATAACTTGTGCCAGTAAACTTTTTTACAGTAGAGATGTGGCATAGACTCAACAATAAATCTGCCCCTATATGTCACCTACATAAATTCTCCATTATGGGGATGGAAAACTGTTTTAAAAAAAATGTTAGTAGCAATTTGTACTAGTAAAAAAAAGTACTGAAAAAATTGAAAACAGACACGTTTTGTTCCCTGTTTTTTCTACATTTATCCAGATATTAAAAAAAAAACATGCGAAAATTAAAAATTATATAAAAATAAAGCCCTATATATCACTGAAAAAAGACATCAAAATTATTTGAATAACCTGGACAAAAAAACTATAGCCTTCAAAATTTCATGTACTGACAAAAAAAAAAACTGTGTCTAATCATTAACCAGGGAAAATGTCCTGTCATGAAGTAGTTAAACTCCTGGCACACTGCTATTGAAATTATATAATGGTGCACAATGCTCAACAATAGTCAATTGGGCAGTGCTGCAGTGGTAAACAGCTGTGGTATCCTGGCTGTTAGTACGCCTATTCTGTCTTGATGGGCATCCCATCGGCTAGGCTACTGTTGACTTCAATGGAAAGTTTTGCTGAAATTGTTGCAGAGTCAAATAATTTGTGGAAAGAAGTGTGGGTGGCATAACTAAGATAAGGGTGCATACACAATATTGATTTTGAAATATATATATAATGTACCAAAATCATTGGAAGGACAAAGATTTTTAAAGATTTTGTATGTGATCAGAAAAACATGGTGCAGCTTAAGACTTCAGCCACACATTGGCTCCCTTCTGCTTGATGCCTTCCTGGCTTTAACTGAAAAACTGCAGCAAAATCTGCAACAAAAAATGCAGCTTTTCCACAATGTGTGGCCTCAGGTAGTATTTACTGCAAGGTTGTGAGCTAACAACTCCTAGGAACTCCTGTTAGTTCAGTGTCAGCAGTGTGAAGTTTGGTTTACACCTGGACAGGGCACTAAAATAAACTTTTTCAGAATTTAGTGCACTATAGATTAATACATTAAAGGAAGAAGTGTATAATTGGCTTTACGCATTAGATGAATGTCAGGCAAACCCACAAATTTCAGCAGGACTGGCCAACCATCTGACATGTATAGTTGTGTTCCCACTTTTTCCCAATGGCAGATGTCAAAGGGTAAAGAGGAATGTGAATGTTGAATTGCAATGTACCTAATCCTTTGTCCTCAAAGAAGATAAGGTGACATCAAAATTATACTGTTGGCAGCTGCCAGATACAATTTTAGAAAAGGGGTTGCCCAGATGTGGTAATCTGAGAAAATGGTGAGCAAAGCTGAAAATACATTGTAAATTTATTTGTCTACTATACTTTATCCCCAAGTATGCTTTTTAATCATTTGCTAAACATAAAGGTTCTTTGCAGTCATTTGCTGAACAGTCCAACCTTTCAAGATTGCAGAGGCCTCTAGGCACAAAATCTTTCACCCTCTAGGTCACTAGTGTTGTACTCTACAAAATATTCTGCATGAAGTAGTACATGTGTGTTTAAAGAGGACCTTTCATGTCCTCAGGAACATGTAGTTTTATATACCGCTAGAAAGCCAACAGTGCGCTGAATTCAGCGCACTGTCGGCTTTCCCGTTATGTGCCCTGGGGCTGGAGATATCGGTGCCGTTAGTTTTCTGCCCAATGTCAGAAGGGCGTTCCTGACGGTATAGATGACAGTAAGCCCTGTACTGGGGGGTTGTTCCTCACAATTTAGCGTCATCGCTGGGCTGTAAGGAACGCCCCCTCTGACAGTACAGGGCTATGGACGAGGGGGCGTTCTGACAGTCTGGGGGGGGGGTTCCTTACAGCCCAGGTAGACTGTCAGGAACTCCCCTTCTGACAGTGGGCTGAGATTGATAACGGCACCGATATCTCCAGCCCTGGGACACATAACGGGAAAGCCGACAGTGCGCTAAATTCAGCGCACTGTTGGCTTTCTAACGGTATATAAAACCGCATTTGCCAGAGGACATGAAAGGTCCTCTTTAAGTATAAGATTTCTAGAACAATTTCTTAATAAAAAGAATAAAATGTAAAACTAATTGCTGTCCTCCCCTTCGCAATAAATACAACATGGCTATTGACTCCAATATTATATATAGGACCTGCACTGTAAATATCAGAAAGGAGCACCAAACAAGCTCAAGGTGCACACTCAGTTACACACATGAAAAAAACAGTAGGTGTAAATGTGTCTCTCAAACAGTAATCACAACAGTGCTTAGCTTGATCCCCCTCATTTTCTGTAGCCACAGCAGTAACCTGCCTCACTTCCCCTTAGCCACAGAGGGTTCCCCCTTCCACTTTCAGTAGTTGCAGTTTTCTCCCCAAACATATCAATGAAGCCGTACATTACATTACACGTTTCTACAATAACCAGTGTTCCTCTCTCTCCTGCTGAAAGAAGACAGAAAAACCTATTAAGAAGTATTAAGAAAAAAATATTAAGGTTGGTTCTATTGCAGAGTGGAGGAAAAACTGAAAAAGGTCACCAAAAGAGAGTATATTTACCACCAGGGACTATGGCGTCCGACATCACCACTGTAAAATCAACAGAACACTTGTATCAATTAGTTAGTGTTCCAGCCAAAGTATGGACGTCTCCCATCAATAGCTCACCACTTTTAGCGTATGTTCACATGGTGGAATTTGTAGAAGCTGGAAAATTCTGCTTCAGGAATTCAGAAGCAGATTTTTTCCGCTTTACCAAATCTGACACGGAATCCAACACAAAATTAGCAAATTTTGTTTCAAATTCAGCACCAGCCAGGTGGCAATTTTCCACCTCCCATTCATTTAATGGGAGTTCTCAGGTGCAATCTGTCTAAAGATCACTTATTTTTTCCACTATATGCCGGGAAGACGTTGTTGGATGAGGTATTATTGGATTGAGTGAAGGTAAAGCTCACACCAAATGGGGGAGAGATAGCGCAACACCTCTATCCACCAATTAAAGTAAGGCTTTGAATTGACCCTTCCAGTATTAGACCGAACCTCACACTTTCCAATAATATTTAGTTTTAAAAATTCATAAAACATGCTCAACGTAGATATAACTCAAAATCCCATCCTCAGGAGAAATAAATCCTCTCTCCTCCTAGGAATAATAGTGTCCACCTTCCCCTAGTAATCACAGCAGGGTCTTTCTCCCCTTCACAGTAATCACTGCAGTCACAATAATTCCTCCCTCTTTTATCCAGGAGTCACTTCAGGGCTTCTAAGGTTTTATTCATATTGGCATTATTATTAGAGATGAGCGAATTTCTAAAAAGTTCGATTCGGCAGTTCGATTCGAAGTTCCAAAAAATTTGCATCGATCTGAATTACTTTGTGGCGAATAAACAGCTATTTCCGGGCTACAGAGAGCCGGGGTGGGCAGTAAAATGGCGGAAGCCCTTGGATGCCACGGTCATGTTTCTCTCTTTATCTTCAGCACGGACAACTTTTATTCAAGTTGGAAGGATCTGCTAACAAGCAAAGCCACGCTTACCCAATCACTTCACTAGAGAATATCTTGTGACCGTCTGATGTCACAAAGGTCCTTACTAAATATCCGTTACCACGGAGCATCAGGAAATCCGGAATCGTGGAGAATCGAAGATTTCCTGAAATTCGGATCGAATTCCACTTTTGCAGAATCGATTCGCTCATCTCTAATTATTATCTGTTTGAAATGGAAGACATGATGCTTTACCAGATCCATTGTGTTTAAACTATTTAAACGACATCCTTGGATCCCATTGACTTTTAATTTGGGCAGTACGGTGACTCAGTGGTTAGTCCTAGAGTCCTAGGTTCCAATCCAACCAAAGGCAACATCTGCGAGGAGTTGGAATGTTCTCCCCATGTGCTCCCCCATATGGAATTTGGTTCCATTAGGTTCTGTTAAGGTTTCTTTCATTGTGGCAGCAAGAATAGTGCTGTATGAAGTGCTATTCCTGCTGTAAAAAGTTTCTACAATGTCTATGGAACCTTTAATGGAAGGGTATATAACAGCAGTGAAAACAGAAACTGATTGTAACATAGATGGTGTGGACCCACTGGTTTGATGTAGGCCACTCCTGCGGCAGCTTTCTCAGTAATCCCCTGGTATTCACCCCTTAACCTCCAAATGTAGATCTGGTCTCCATTACACCAAACCACTAGATAGCTACCTAAGGAGGAGGCACTGGGCAAGGCAGCAAAGAACAAGCAGATACATTGTAAGTGAACAAGCCAAGGTCAAGGCAGGAAGAGTTCTTTCATAACAATTAAACTGTCCTATATAGGGTAGGTGGAACAGATTTAGATATGGTTAATAGGCAGAGGTCAGGGCAAGCAGAACAAGCTCAGCTAAAGGTAAATAGGCAGAGGTCAGGGCAGGCAGAACAAGCTCAGATAAAGGTAAACATACAGAGGTCAGAAACTGAGCAAACAAACCATTTTACCTAAACTGCTTTGCAGAAACCCTGGGAAACATATAACTCAGGTACCTTCCAATGGGGAAAGGTGCCTCAAATAATCTAGGGATGCAGGGCTTTCCTGAGAACAGGGTTCTCGTTGTGTGGGGTGGAACTTTAAGAGGTGACCAGAGAGCACACAGAAACAGAGGCTGTAGGCAGGATGCAGACAACAGAGACACAGAGGGCAAAGCATGAAAGCCGATGGCTGGTGGGGAGAGGTGAAAACAGATTCTAGCTGTCACAGTCTGACAGAACTACATTAATACAGTAGGTACACACAGCATCAGTCGGAGCAGTTTGTGATCACCTCTGATGGTGTCTTTAGAGTAAGGTCACTGATAGATATAAGGTAATAAAAGCCTTTCATATCGCCTTTTAGCAATGGCAGTGACAATTTGTTTTTTTGCCATATTGTATATGAAACATACTGTGTATAATAATAAGATCCAAAGTAGATATCATAGAACAATCTCTAAGTAGGTGTTACGGAAATGTAAAGCTGTGGATTATGAAGTGAGTGTGAATTTGCCCATCTCGGTAACTACTGATCACTGCAGATACCTAGATCATTTGATATGACTGATACTGAGCATTAATGCTGATAATCTGTGCATCTATGGAAAAATTATTATCAAAGAAGTTTACAGATTATCTTTACTGTCACACTGCATGTAGCGGTGACCAGCCTAGAATTTCTCATACAGAGAAAAGCCCATGTCATTGTGGGAAAATTGTTCTGATACAATCATATATATTGCTTAAAGGAAGTCTGTCAGCAGTAGTGACCCCTTTCTGATAATGCTAGGTTAGCAATGTTAAACCAAATAAAGCCAAAAGAATTTATAATCCCAACACTAGAGTTCAGAGATAACTCTAGCAGTCTCCTGGATAGACACCATAAAAGAGCAAGGTTATCAGGTTAGTTGGTCGCATGGCTGTGCTGCAGCTCAGTCCCATTCATTTAAATAGAACTGAGCTGCAGAATGGTCGTGTGACCAACGGACATGATGTCACTTGCTGAGAAGAGAAAGTAGAGGTCTTGAGTGGAGTTTATCCAGGAGCCTGCTAGAGTGGTCTCTCAAGCGCGTTGGGTGGAGTTGGGTGGGGTGGGGAGTTCTGGACAGAACTGTAGCTAGGTTTGCCTTCACACAGGGTAAAGGCTCAGTTCACTATCCTTCCTGGTGCCCCCCGACAACCAGCACCTGGGGCACATGCACCAATTGCTTCCCCAGCTACTCTCCTATCCTGGAAAATCCTTTTAACACTTTACACTGCGGCACCTATATTCTATCAACATTTTTGAGGGATCCAACCTGTTGACAGTCTTGTCTGACTGCCTATAGTGACAAAATTTCTTATAATGTTTTTCTTCTATGTTACTCTTCAGTTTTATGTTTTGTAACTAGAATTCCCCCATAAAATTAAAAATCATCAAATACACTCGACCAAAAAAACAATGCACCTATAAATGTAAGATTGATGCAAAATTCGGCTTGCAGTTATTTTTCAGGAAGATATGTAAATGATTACAGATGTGGTCTGATTACTCATTGGATCTTGTCACAAGAAGGCGTAAAAGTGTTTCCTCCACTGCCCTATAAAAAGGCTCTCAGGGCTACTTTTGGGTAGTGTACCGCTTGGTGAGAAATCATTGACTTGTAGACATGCCTCTACTCAAAGACACTCAAAGACATTTTGCCCAGTTGAAAGACTTTGATATTGGGCAGATGATTTGACTGAGAGAAGCAGGATGGTCATTTTGACGAATTGCCCGCCATGTAGACCATTCTGACCTAGCTGTTAAGAGGTGTTGGGAGCTGTGGTTAAATGGGGGCATGCACATATGGCAAACAGACTCTGGACAGCCAATAGAATGGGTTATTTGATCCGCCGACACTCATGAGCAGCTCCCACACTTTCTTTGTCCACCATCCAGATACAGGTAGCACATTCTTTACATACACCTGTCTCTGTCTGGGCCATTTTCAGGCATTTAACAGAAGGAAATTTGGGAACACTGCATCTGTTATGTGTCCTGCCATTGACAGCCAGCCACCTTTGCCTTCCTTTGCAATGGGGTCATGAACGTGAAACCTAGACTACTATGGACTGGGACTGTATTGTCTTTAGCAATGAATCAGAGTTCTGTTTGGGAACTGATGATGGCCGGGCTTGAGACAGGCTTCCCGGGAATGTCTCTACCAGATTGCAACATTTCCTTGGCCTGCCCAGTTGCCAGATTTGTGAGTATTTATGTGACCAGGTGGGACACCAGCTCTGGCGACCTACAATTGTGCAGAATGTACAGGTGCGGCTGCAACAACTGTGGGCAAATGTGTTGCAGGATAACATATGTAAATCTGCCTCCATACCTCATCTTGTTTCCAGGCTAGAGGCAACCCAACAGGGTTCTAGAATCTCCTTTCGGTTGTACAGTTTTCCCCAATATTTCCCTCTAATATTATCACCACTTACGTATACATCATTACATAGAAAGCGTCATTCCATTCCAACAACTCCTTCTTGGTGCATTATTTTCTTTGTCAATGAGTGTATAATGTCAGACGGCCACTCTAATATAGAAGCTGCAGTGCCAAGACCACTGCAGGGAAAATGTAGGATTACATGGCAGCCATTCAGATGAACAGACATCCATGTAATCCATAGGAAAACTGGATCCAGTTGTTGTGCCTCTTGGATGAACTACAGAGATATATCCTTTTAGGATGTTGCCCTCCATAGACTTTGCTAGGAATTTAATCTACCTTGAACAACCAAACTAAGACACACATGCAAAAATATTGCATGCAATTAAAATTGCCATTAAAAGCTCCAAATGTGTAAACTTAGTCTATTGGAAATTTTCCTAATCCCCACTTATTTTTGGAACAGGTGATGTATTAATGTATACAGTAACTAGACAGAACAGGAAATGGATACAAATACTTATATGATGATAGCAACTTGACAGAAGACTTCGCAAGGACAGCTGTGGAAATAGGGAGAAATAAAGTGTTTGACTGCGGGTTATTAAACCCAGGAAGATGTGTAAGCCCAAATTGAGTTCAGTACCTTCCACAATATTTTGGTGCATAATTTTTGGCATGTCGACTATCTCACCTAAACATTTATTATTGAGGATGAGAATAGCTACGGAGAGTTATAATCTTGTCATCATAATTTCAATATAATTTCTAGGGTTAACATTCAAGCTGGAGGTTCAACTTCAAGTCACAAACTCTTCTGACCTGCAGCGTACAACATGTCTCCATATATTGTGCTCCCTATACTAATAGTTTAACAGTATAACTCCTTTGATTCATTCATTTATTCAGTTGCTTGTGGGCTAGAAAACCCCAGAAGACACAATAAGAGAGTCACTTACCACACATAACACAGAGCACACCATCTTGGGTTCCACTTGAGCTGTTTGGGGCCACAGGAATGAATGAAGAAGTGGTGTCATTGCAGCGAATGACCTCGGGATGTAGAATTGGAACTCAATAACGCAAGCCACAAAGTTAACCTATAACATTGGTCTGGAATTATTCCGCAGAGAAGTTGGTGAAAATCTCACTGCTTCAGCCATGCAAAGGTCAGCAAGGCAAGGATGAGATGAGGTAATACTACTAGAAGTGAGGGCAAGCAAGTGCCAATGTGGGCATCTGTAGCATGTCACATGGGGCTTTACCGCTTAGTTGAAGAGCGAGGAATGCATGTGGTCTGCTCTGCATGGCACATTCTGAAGTAGAACAAGCAGAACTTCACATTTCTAAAATGTAGAGGTTATTTTAGATCTTGCGGAAGGAAATAACGGAAACCAAAGTCACATGAACTGCTGTGAAATGAAAAAAAAAAAAGTTTGAAAGCAGTCACCAGGCTGTGCGTCACCTATAGGTAGTTCTTCTTTTTCTTCTTCTGGTTTTTTTTTTATTTTTCTTAGTACTGTACCTCAAGAGACTTTGCTGGTAACAAGAATTAGAAGGCACTTAAATATAGTGTCACTTTAAGATATAGTGTTCTTACATCTTTTTACATGAACAAACAACAGTTTGGCTTTGAGTAGGGGTGAATTCACATGTGGCAGATCTGTTGTAGAACGTTTTTGCAACTGTCCCATTATTGCAGAAATCTAAGTCCCTCTCAGCAAAGCAACCCTATTAAGATGAATGGAACTGAGGAACAGAGGAATGGAAATGGTTGCATAAATATATACCTATGGCCCTGCATTCATTCTTATTAACCCCTCCCCACAACAGCCATTTTTTGATTTTCTTTTTTTTACTCCCCGCCTTCCAAAAGCCAAACTTTTTTTTTTATTTTTCTGTTCAGTACCGTATAAAGGCTTAATGTTTATGGGACAAATTGTACTTAATGATGGCATCATTTAATAGTTCATATGATGTACTGGAAAGCTGAAAAAAATCAGAATGGGATGGAATTAAAGAAAAACTGTGTTTTCACAACTTTCTTACGGGCTTCATTTTTATGGCGTTCACTGTGCAGCCAAAATGACATATCACAGTATTCTGTGGGTTGGTACTATTACGGCTATAGCAAATTTATATAGATTATTTTTATACATTTTAACCCATTAAAAAAATACAAGATTTTGGAAAAGTCACCATATTCTGACAGCTCTAACTTTTTTTTATATTTCCATGTATAGGGCTGCATAAGGTGTCTTATTTTTGCGGGACCAGACATACTTTTTATTTATACCATTTTGGGCAATGTCTATTGTTTTTAAGGTTTTTTATCCAAATTTATCCATAGCGGTTCGATTCTTTTGATTTTTTTTTCCCACTACAGCGGATACCTCATGTGTATATGTTTACTTCATTTATTTACATTTACAAGTGCACCTCAATAAATTAGAATATCATCAAAAAGTTATTTTTTTTTAGTAATTCAATTGAAAAAGTGAAACACATATATGATATTGAGTCATTACAAACAGAGTGAACTTTTTCAAGTGTTTATTTATGTTAATGTTGATGATTATGGCTTACAGCCAAGGAAAACCCAAAAGTCATTATCTCTGAAAATTAGAATAATTAACTCAAAACAGCTGCAAAGTCTTCCTAAGTGTTTAAAAAGGTCCCTTAGTCTGGATCAGTAGGCGACACAATAATGGGTAGACTGCTGACTTGACAGATGTCCAGAAGGCAGTCATTGACACACTCCACAAGGAGGGTAAGCCACAAAAGGTCATTGCTAAAGAAGCTGGCTGTTCACAGAGTGTTGTATCAAAGCATATTAATGGAAAGTTGAGTGGAAGGAAAAAGTGTGATAGAAAAAGGTGCACAAGCAACCGGGATAACCGCAGCCTTGATAGAAAAGAAAAGACCATTCAAAAATTTGGGGGAGATTCACAAGGACGTATCCAGGACATGGGCTACAAGTGTCGCATTCCATGTGTCAAGCCACTCATAACCAATAGACAACGTCAGAAACATCTTACCTGGGCCAAGGAGAGAAAGAACTGGACTGTTGCTCAGCGGTCAAAGGTGTTGTTTTCAGATGAAAGTAAATTTTGCATTTTATTTGAAAATCAAGGTCCCAGAGTCTGGAGGAAGAGTGGAGAGGCACACAATCCAAGCTGCTTGAGGTCTAGTGTGAAGTTTCCACAATCAGTGATGGTTTGGGGAGCCATGTTGTCTGCTGGTGTAGGTCCACTGTGTTTTATCAAGACCAAAGTCAATACAGCCATCTACCAGGAAATTCTAGAGCACTTCATGCTTCCCTCTGCCGACAAGCTATTTGGAGATGGAATTTTCATTTTCTTGGCACCTGTCCACACTGCCAAAAGTACCAATATCTGGTTTAATAACCACAATATCACTGTGCTTGATTGACCAGCAAACTCGCCTGACCTTAACCCCATAGAGAATCTATGGGTATTGTCAAGAGGAAGATGAGAGACACCAGACCCAACAATGCAGACGAGCTGGAGGCTGCTATCAAAGCAACCTGGACTTCCATAACACCTCTGCAGTGCCACAGGCTGATCGCCTCCATACCACGCCACATTGATGTAGTCATTCATGCAAAAGGAGCCCTGACCAAGTATTGAGTGCATTTACTGCACATACTTTTCATTTGGCCATTTTTTACAATTGGTCTTATATAATATTCTAATTTTCTGAGATCAGGAGTTTTGGGTTTTCCTTGGCTGTAAGCTATAATCAACATTAACAGAAATAAGCACTTGAAAAAGTTCACTCTGTTTGGAATGACTCAATATAATGTATATGTTTCACTTTTTCAATTGAATTACTAAAAAAAAAAAAAACTTTTTCATGAGATTTATTGAGATGCTCTTGTACAGTCATATGAAAAAGTTTGGGCACCCCTATTAATCTTAATCATTTTTAGTTCTAAATATTTGGGTGTTTGCAACAGCCATTTCAATTTGATATATCTAATAACTGATGGACACAGTAATATTTCAGGATTGAAATGAGGTTTATTGTACTAACAGAAAATGTGCACTATGCATTAAACCAAAATTTGACCGGTGCAAAAGTATGGGCACCTCAACAGAAAAGTGACATTAATATTGCTCTGAGACAAAAAGTTGTCTCAGAGATGTAACCTGTCAGTTTCCACTGTGAGGAACATAGTAAGGAAATGGAAGACCACAGGGACAGTTCTTGTTAAGCCCAGAAGTGGCAGGCCAAGAAAAATATCAGAAAGGCAGAGAAGAAGAATGGTGAGAACAGTCAAGGACAATCCACAGACCACCTCCAAAGAGCTGCAGCATCATCTTGCTGCAGATGGTGTCACTGTGCATCGGGTCAACAATACAGCACACTTTGCACAAGGAGAAGCTGTATGGGAGAGTGATGCGAAAGAAGCCATTTCTGAAAGCACGCCACAAACAGAGTCGCCTGAGGTATGCAAAAGCACATTTGGACAAGCCAGCTTCATTTTGGAAGAAGGTCCTGTGGACTGATGAAACAAAGATTGAGTTGTTTGGTCATACAAAACGGCGTTATGCATGGCGTCCAAAAAACACAGCATTCCAAGAAAAACACTTGCTGCCCACTGTAAAATTTGGTGGAGGTTCCATCATGCTTTGGGGCTGTGTGGCCAATGCCGGCACCGGGAATCTTGTTAAAGTTGAGGGTCGCATGGATTCAACTCAGTATCAGCAGATTCTTGAGAATAATGTACAAGAATCAGTGACGAATTTGAAGTTACGACGGGGATGGATATTTCAGCAAGACAATGATCCAAAACACAGCTCCAAATCTACTCAGGCATTCATGCAGAGGAACAATTACAATGTTCTGGAATGGCCATCCCAGTCCCCAGACCTGAATACCATTGAACATCTGTGGGATAATTTGAAGCGGGCTGTCCATGCTCGGCGACCATCAAACTTAACTGAACTGGAATTGTTTTGTAAAGAGGAATGGTCAAAAATACCTTCATCCAGGATCCAGGAACTGATTAAAAGCTACAGGAAGCGACTAGAGGCTGTTATTTTTGCAAAAGGAGGATCTACTAAATATTAATGTCACTTTTCTGTTGAGGTGCCCATACTTTTGCAACGGTCAAATTTTGGTTTAATGCATATTGCACATTTTCTGTTAGTACAATAAACCTCATTTCAATCCTGAAATATTACTGTGTCCATCAGTTATTAGATATATCAAATTGAAATGGCTGTTGCAAACACCCAAATATTTAGAACTAAAAATTATTAAGATTAATAGGGGTGCCCAAACTTTTTCATATGACTGTATATTTGTTCTAGAGAAAGGGGGGTGATTTTAGGTTTTACTTCTTTTTAATTTTTTTCATACTTTTTAAACTTTTTTTTACTTTTATTTTTAGACCCCCCCCCATCCCTCATCACTAATTCAATACACAGAAATGCTAATTTTTATTAATTATATTTGTAAAAATGTTTAACTTGTGGGGGAGGGGCTGACTGATGGCGGGTTATGACATGTTTTCCTGAGCTCCCACATACTCCAGGCTTTTCATCACGGCACAGACTGCATCTACCAAACTGACCCGGGCTATGGTCCGTAAGAAATGCAGGGACACAACTGCGGTACCGTTAGTACCTGATTCAGGGCAGACTGACACATTTTTGGGCACATAATGCTGCCGCGGCACCTCTGATGTTTTCTAAGATGGCCCGGGAGCCCTTGACACACTGCTTCTCCCGGACTCTCGGTCCTCAGGTTCTGGGCCCACTACCGCTCAGCTCAACCATCTTCTGAGTGCTTCACAGCCCCAGCCCAGCGACTTGCCCAGTGAGTGGACCATCCTCGCCCTCCACACATGAAGCCGCGGTCTTGTCTATAAGCCCCCGGGCCTCTCCCTCTAACATGGCAGTTTCTCCCTCTGTGGCATCTCTGACCCTCCTGGTGACCTCTGCCAGCCCTGGGTCCCCCCCTCCATACAGGCCTCACGCCACCGCAGGCTCTCCTGCAATTAATCCCACCAGCGGTTTCACCTTCTTGGGCCTCAACATCTAACTCCTCCAACCACTCTCCTAAAGACAGGGGGAACTTACAGAAGACCCCTCATGAGGGCTGGGACTAGAAAGAGCATATCAGGTCTATACCCACCAGAGGGGATATAGAGGCACTCTTCCATAAGTTGGAGGCCCCCCATAGGTCTGACATGGCAGCTCTACAGAGTGAACTCCACCAGATAGGCACCAGGGTTGCGGACATTGAAACAAATCATGAACAAACCCTGAACATGCTAGACTCTCACAGGACGGTTATCCAGAAACGTTCCAATCAAATTGTGGACATTATGTCCCATCTCGCTGATATCGAGAACTGCCATAGAAGAAACAATCTGCGTATAAGGGGTCTCCCCAAGACAGTTAATCCTCCTGGGCTCAGGACTTCTTTTGTTGCCTGTTGCAGAGACCTGCAGAACATCCTATAGAGAGAGACTACATTCACAGAACTTTGGGACCTAAGTACCCTGTCCTGTCTCGACCTTGAGACATTGTTTGCTGTGTGTACTTCTGTAAGGAAAAGGATGCCATCCTCCGTAGAGCTCGAGGGGAAGGCTTACTGTATTATGAGGACTCTCCTATATCGATCCTCCCTGACTTAGCCAACCGCACTCTGTTGCTCCTCAAAGTGGTCAAGACACTCTGCACCACACTGAGAGAACGCAATGTTCACTATAGGTGGAAATTCCTTATTCAGCTCACCGCCAGGAAGAACAGCAAACCTGTCTCCTTCAGATCCCTTGTAGATTTACCCACCTCTCTCAGCATCCTGGGACTGCCAATGATCTTCCTTCCAAACACGGCCCGAACCCAACTCTAATGCCACCGACTCCACCAAGGGAACTGTGGCGGGTCGTGCCTCCTCGACCTCAGAGGAACCGGATGAATCCTGTCCTCTCTCTATACCTGAACCTCAAACCAACCCTGGATGTGCTTTACAAGTTCCATCTCTGGTCCCACCAGAACTGCTTCCAGATTTCTACTGGAGCCCGGACGACTCCCTCGTTTTGTGTCTGATGTTCTTACATACTTCTAAGGCTGAATTTCACTGCCTAGACTTTGCCTATCTATTTCAAGTTATAGTTTTCATTTCTGAATTTACCTGTTATATATTTGTCTGTTGCCGATTTTTCTCTAGTCCCCCAGGGACCTTCTGAACCTTTGTTGGGTATGGGGAAGTTGTGTATCACTGTTCACCTCCACTTTCCCTCCCTAGGGACTGCAACACTCTGTTGTACCTGACGCTAGGCGTACTCTAGTTTAGTTGTACCTGGTACCCCTATCTTGACCTTTCTAACCCACCACCTTCTTCCACCTACCTTCTCTACCCTTCTTCTTTTTCCCCCTCTTTCCCCTCTGGCCCTCCTGTTGATCATGCCAGACCTACTATTAAAAATTAAAAATGGTCTATTGAGGTATTTTTTGATGGCGGCCTGACAGGTTATTACTCGGTTGTGGCGGTCAACAGAGGCCCCTTCCCGGGCCTTGTGGGTAGAGGCCTTGAACTATATTAGATGTATGGAATAGTTGGGTGCAGTTGCTCTGGCCAGTCAGACTGCTGTTAACTGGATGCCTTGGAATGCATTTAGTTTCTCTCGGGGCTTCGAATCCGGTTCTCAGGTGGCAGATTACAACCAGTCTGTCGATGTACTCCCCCTCCTTTTTCCCTTACCCTTTCCTTCCTCACCCTGTTAATCTTAAAACTGACATCTGTACTCTTTGTGACATTCCTTTGTCTGTATTGTATTTTACGACATGTTTTGATGCCACTTCCACCACCTTCACCTCCACAAATTCAAGTTCTTAGCATCTGTTAATAGGTGCCGCTCCGCTGATTCAAGCACAGTTGGAATTTTCTCTCTAGCCCTCACCAATTCTGAACAACAGAATCACACCCTTTGTCTGCTCCTGCCTGACACCGCTCTCCTGACAGTACAGATCCTAACTAGAATATTAGGCATCAAAACTAACAGCATTGATTGCTCAGGAATAGGGAGGGGGGTGGGCAAGCTACAGGAAAAATTCCAACTGTACCAGAATCATCAAAGCAGCATCTATTAATTGATGCAAAGAGTTGGATTTGTTGGAGGTGGTGAAAGGTCCTCTTTAATGCTGTGACACACTGCATATATTGTCCCCCATTCCAATCTTTAAAAGTTGAGCATTAACATACCTTTGCTTTCAAGATGTCTTAGGTCTTTTCCTCTTATAACTTAATACATCTTAGAGCTTGTAGTTTCCTAATGTGGCATGGGGCCTAACAGTGAACTCATAATTGTCAAGGATCAAGAATTTACTTTGAATGTCCCTATTTTTAGGAAAAATCTTGGCAAATACTTGTCTTGGGCACTGTCCTGTAAACTCAAGAGGGAAATGAAAGGAATTAACTCAAGTTGTAATGTTATCTCCTATCCACAGGGAATAACAGGCTGATCTGTGGAAGCCTGACTGCTGGGACCCCCACAATCATGACAATGGAGGTCCCATTTATTTTGTCTGTATGAAGTGATAGCCACTTCTGTTCCATTCACTATCCATGTGATTGTTGGAGTACAGTGCTCAGCCATCTCCAGGAGTGCCATACAGAATGTGTTCTATGTATAGGGGATAACATTAATATTTTAACAAACCCTTCAAAGTCCACCTTTTTCCTTGTTCACTGCACTTGGGCTTTGATGTAGACCAGGTAAATTATGAAGTTTGGGGTCAAATTTTGGATCAGAAGAGGTTACTCCATCCCCTGACAAAGCCATGCCCTGAACAAACTCTACCAGGTCAACTCTGAAATATCTCTAGAACAAATTTTCCAGTGTTGGCAAATATGAGAACAGATTTCACTGCTTTCAGTTTGTGAACTTTCTCTGCCCACATACACATAATGTAACATACATATAAACATAAAGTACACATTTATGACACATGTACTGGTGTATGGAGATTTTAATCTAACCTGTTCATGGGATGCTGCCTATACATCCGGTGCCATGCATCTCCTCCTCAGTCCTTCACTATTAAAAGAGACATAGACCCATGCCTCCCAACTTTCAAAGAACAGAAAGAGGGACAAAATTTAACTCCACCCACTTCTACATTGACTCCACCCATTTGCATCAATTTTCCATGTGCCCCACACAGTATAATGCTCCTACAGTCACCTTAACATTATATGCCCTCACATTATAATGTTCCCCTCCAATTGCCCCACAGTATTAAGTCCCTTTCCTGGTGCCCCAGTTTAAACTGGTGTAAACTAGAGGGGGACATTAAACAGTGGGGGTAGTTGGAGGGGGACAATAAATTAATGGCAGCTGGAGCAGGACATTAAACTGGGGGCAAATAGAGGGGGACATTAAACTGGGATAGCTGGAGGGGGACATTAAACTGTAGGGGTAGCTGGAGGGCCACATTAAACTGGGGGCAACTAGAGGCGGACATGTCCCCCTCCAGCTACTCCCATGGTTTAATGTCCTTCTCCAGTTGCCCACAGTTTATGTCCCTTTCCCCCCAGCTTAATTTCTGCGTCCAGTGACCCTCATTGTTTAATGTTCCCCTCCAGCTGTCACCAGTTTAATGTCCCTCTTAATCTCCCCTCCAATTTAATGTCCACCCCTCCATCTGCCACCAGTTTAATGCCCTCCTTCATCTACCCACAATTTAATGTCCCCCTTCATCTGCCCCAGTTAAATGTCCCCCCTTCATCTGCTCCCAGTTTCATGTCCCCCCTTCATAAGCCCCAGTTGAATGTCCTCCTCCATCTGCCCCCTTCATCTGCCCCTAGTTTCATGTTCCCCCTCAATTTGCACCCAAAGTTTAACATAAAAAACACTGATACTCACATCTCCTCGCTCCCCTGCTGCTCTGTCTGCAGTCTCAGTCACGGAGTGTTCTGGGAGCTGCAGGCATGATGTGAGTGACGTCATCACATCGTGCCTACAGCACCCGGGGCCAGAGTCTGTGGACGGCTCCTGCTTCATTCACCATTGTATTCAACTCCGGATGCAGATGAGTTGAAACCGGGATATACCTCCCGCCAACAGGGACAGGACCCGGAATCCAGGACTGTCCCACTGAATCCGGGACGGTTGGGAGGTATGACAGACCTACTATTAGGCATTATTCACACATCCATTTTTCTTGTCCATATGTCAGTCTCATTTATCCACTCATGCATATAGTTTTTTTTTTACCCACTGTGGTTCTGTAAAAAAAAGAAAAAAAAGCAGCATGTCCATTTTTTATCCCAGATGTGGATCATGTATGCATCACACTAGTGCAAGTCTATGGGTTCATGGAAACAAATGGATGGCATCTGTGCAGAGGAGATTATAATATGGGTGAAATGGGTGGTTGCCCAGGGCCTGAGGTTGAAAGGAGGTTCAAATTGCCCATTTGCCCCCATATAATCCAACCTCCAAAATTAATTGTATTGGCATCTGGGGATATCACATGTCTGCTAAAAGTGGACGTATGAATAAAGTCTCAGGCTGGAGAGATGGACATAACTACTATTTATATAGTACATTATAATAACAGATGTAGCAACTGCTATGGAGCTCAACAATTAAGGGGACACATTTTCACTGAGACCTGGGGTGCAATTAGTGACAACTAAGGAAGATAGATGGGAATGTGGAAAACTGAATTCACCTCTGTTACTTTACTTGGGTTTCATAATGCCTGCACAAGACATCATTATAATTACTTTAATATGCTGTGATGTCACAGTGTACACAGTGATCTTTTTATGTGTGCACTATCCCTGTGCTATATTGTCATAATGAGCATTATACCTGTACTGTCACATCACTGTGTTCATTGTCCATGTATTGTGACATCAATGTGTGCATTGTTCCAACACTGTGACATCACTATGTGCATCATCCCTGCACTGTGACATCACTGTTTGTATTATCTGTACTATAAAATAACTGTATGCGTTATATCAGTGTGTAAAGGAGAGCAAAATAATCATACACTTTTCAAAGGGTTTTCCGGCCCCAAATTGAGTTTTCACATTGATGACCTATCCACAGGATAGGTCATCAATATTCGATCTGTCGGGGTCAGACACTCGGACCCCGCACAGATCATCTGTTCTAGCAGCCTCCTGGTACCAGAAGCCTGCAGTGCCGTTTCTGTTCAAGTAATAAGAGCGCTGCAACAACCCCATCCACTGCATAGCAGAGGTTCCAGTGAACTGCTGTGCTGCTCCTATTACTTGAATAGGAGTTGCTCTGCATGTGCCACCTGTCTATTAGCAACTTCCGGCACCGGGAGGATGTTAGAACAGCTGATCTGTGCGTGGTCTGGGTGTCGGATCTTGACAGATCACGTATTGGTGATCTATCCTGTGGATAAGTCATCAGTATCAAAATTTGATTTAAGGTTGTTATGATAGAGTGGGGCCCCATGGTTTCTTGTTACACCCCTGGGTGGAGGCACAACTGCATTAATTTCAGCTAATCAACTGATGCAAACTCACTGGCAGCTAACCCCCTGCAGTGTACAGTAGCAGCCTAGGTAGAAGACTAAAACCCACAGTGTAAAGTGACCTGTACTGTGGGTTGTAAACCCACAGGACGTGAATTATTGCTGCAGTTTTCACCTATAGCTTTTGCTGAGGGAGTCTCGTAGTGATACCTGCAGGTGTGCCACAATAAAAACCACTCAAGTTTGGACGGTTTTTACTACAGCAGCTTTCAAGCAAACACATGGCTGAATTCCCCTGACGGAAATTCATAAGTGTGTCTGTCCCATGTGGCCCTAACTTTAGTGGTGCAATACTCCTTAGACAGCATGCAAGTGGTGGTGTGAGGGTTAATAGAGTGATTCCCAAATAATAAGCTGAAGCTACACTTTTAGTTATTCTGTCATATCATCAATTAAAAAATTCCTTTTTTGTTTAGTTTTTCTTATAAGCTTTTTATAGTCAGTAAGATATTGACCTGGTGACAAAACAATCCTGATGTCTTTCTTATAGGACATAGAAATAATCCTCCCCATGAAACACTCAATGAGCTAGGTCCATCTTGAGAAGTCTGAAATCATTTTTTGCACTTTGGTAACAATTTGCATATCTGAGACAAATAGATCATTACAGGAAAAGCTTTGAAAGCCACAAAGGGCATGACTTTATAGAGCTTGAGGTTTTTGCACAAGGTGCTGTTAAGCCATTTTCACACTATGTGTGCTGTGTATTTTTGCTGTATATGCTGGGAGAGCTTCCGGCACAATAATGTCAAATATATCCATATACCCCCATTCACCAGAGAGAGACTAAAAGAGTGTCATTCTGGCGTCTTTTGGGCTGGTATACATCAGTATAACTTTTTTGCTGTGTGGAATAACACATAGCAATATTTCTCCATACAAAGGCATGCAGTAAGAAAATGAATACTGCTTAGTATATCTTTTACACATCTACACAACCTAGAAAATGGATCAGAGTGACAAGGAAGTGATGACATCAGAGGAGGAGTGTTGTGGCAGCGATAACAACAGCATCAACAACATACTTGGTAACATTTAGGCTAAGGCCCCAGATAGCGAGCCGAAAAACGACAATCTGCCTCTATTATACCTATTTGTTTTTATTCCACCAGTGTTTCTGTAGTTATAACTAACATGTTGCGATTTACAAAAACGCAACAGTTTTTGAAATCACAGTATTTCCACTGCGGTTATTTTTCTGCAATGTGTGGATGGGATTAGCCAGAATCCCATCCACTTTGCAGGTACTGTAAAATGTAGCGGTTTTCGCCACAGTGTTTCCGCCGAGGCCAAAACACGACATTTTTGCAACGTGGGGCCTCAGCCTTAGTTACAATTCTTCAAGAGGTGGGAGTGTGAGGCGCACAAAATAAAGAAAGTTTTTGTTCAGTCATAGCCATGCCCTATGGCCAGCAAATCATTCCCTGTATTTGTGGCCATGCCCTCTTTACACTACCTCCATAGGGGCCATTCCCCAAATCAGCGGCACGTTCTGCCTCCCATTGTTTTCAATGGGAGACAGATCGCAGCAGCATCCTGCTCGACCATGCCATGGATGCTGCGGCTGAGCAAAATCTGCAACAACAAAAAAAAACAGCTTTTCCGCAATGTGGGGGCCTTAGCCTAAAACTATGCTGATTTGTTAGGTCATGATTAGTACAGCTGCAGTGAGAGAGCAGCTCTGTTTTTTCATTACTTGCTTCCTACAACAAGGGGATTTTTGTAGTTTTGCTTAGGCCTCATTCACACATTTGCATCTTGGTTTTGCAAAAACATAAGGGTTATGGCAAAATAAGGATTCAAAAAGAGTAAAGAGTTGCACCTCTGTTGTCTTTTGAACTCACTCTTGTCTTTTGGCTTAAAAATATTGGCATGAATTAGTGGCCTTAGAGTGTACAGTCGGGGAAAAAAAAGTATTTAGTCAGTCACCAATTGTGCAAGTTCTCCCACTTAAAAAGATGAGGCCGGCCTGTAATTGACATCATAGGTAGACCTCAACTATGAGAGACAAAATGAGAAAACATATCTAGAAAATCACACTGTCTGATTTTTTAAGAATTTATTTGCAAATTATGGTGGAAAATAAGTATTTGGTCAATAACAAAAGTTCATCTCAATACTTTGTTATATATCTGTTGTTGGCAATGACAGAGGTCAAACGTTTTCTGTAAGTCTTCACAATGTTGGCACACAATGTTGCTGGTATGTTGGCCCATTCAGTATCAGAGATCAACAACACGGCATTAACAAGGACAATAACTTCACACATCTTCTGCTTGGTGGATGGACGAGCCCACGTGGCCCCCATTCTCTATAATAGGAGCCCCGCGGATAGCTGAGTACAGTTCTTTGGCACTCCCATCAAAGTGAATGAGAGCCACGCGGGTTCGTCCATCCACCAAGCGACACGCCTATATTCAGCCTGACTGCGGTCAGACTGAATTCCCACCCAGTGGGGGAGGGCAATTCTCAGGCTCAGTGGGGGTCTCAGCAGACAGAACCCCATCAATCAGGTATTTATCCTCTATCATTTAGGTGTATACAGGGCAGTAACATTTTGCGACTTACAGGTGACGTCTCTGACTAATCCTTCACATTTCCCTTCTCTTCCCTCTGGACCGCCATGACCACTTCTTCCAGCTGTGACTTGTCTCTGTAAAGTTTGAAACACAGACATCTTTGGCTCCTCACTTTTCCAGGCACCTGACCCACATTGTCCTCACCTACACAAAGCCCCCATCCTGCTGCTACCCCAATTATAAAATATATGATATAACCCCTTGTGAGAAGGTGACAGGCAGAGTACTGGAGTCTCGCAATGTTAGCCCCCGGTTTTTAACATATGTTTGGTCCAGGGCGGGTTTTGAGTAGACCTTAGCCCAGGGGTAAGTCCTAGGCCTCATTACTGGCCCATAAAAGCTTACAGAGCCTGCACTTCAGGGCAGACCCTGGAAGAGAGTGGAGGCGCCTGGGTCTGTCAGGAGCTGAGAGTCTGGTGAGACCTGTGCCTTGTTGCTGATTTGTTTTGTTTGTGTGGCTGGAGAAAGCCACACGTATAGCTAGGATTGTTTCTGTTCAGTTAGACGCTCAGACGAGCAGGATTTTTTTTTGTTTTCTTATTTGCCTGAAGTTAAGGCTGTGTTTTACTTTGCCTGTTTTAGCTGACGTAAGGTTTATTTATTTTTGCCATTTTTTTTAAATAAACCTGTTGCACCAGAGCTTTGTGTCCCTGTCTCTGACTGTTTGGGTCCGTACCTGTGCTGCTACTAAGCTACCTCCCCCACACCCTCCATAATGAATAATACTCCCAAGTGCATCTTTATATTAATATCGGTGTGTACCCCCATAAATAGTGCCCCCTTATTAATGCCCCATAGGTTTCCTAATTAAAAGGTTTTCCAGTTCATTAATAAAATAATCAGTGGGGCTCAGGACCCCCACTGATCAGCTGTTTGAATGAACTGTGGTATCTGTGTAAGCGCCGTGACTGCGTCTCTGTATACATAGTGTCATTCATCTCATAGTGGCCGTGTAATGTAACTACAGCCTCGTCCTATACATGTCTATGTGACAAGACTGGAATTACATCACACGGTCACTATAAACAGACAGCATGTAATATAAACAGGCGCCATAGCCACTTCAAACTGCTGATCCGAGGGAGCTGAAAAGTCCCTTTATTAAAACCCGAGTGCCAACTTAAAGGGGTTGTCCAGGATAACCACTTTTTTAATATGAGGCTATGGAAGGTTCTCCGGTGTCTTCCAGCGTGTTCCAGTCCTGCTGCCCCAGTGTGTTCTCTCCCACAGCACTGTGATGTCCCATGTCAGTGGTCATTTGCGGTGGGGACTTCTGCAGAACCAGACTGCAGTGGGAGACATCAGAGCACAAGGGACAGGTGAGTAGGATTTTTTTTTTTAATCACTTTCCCCGGTCTCATATTAATAAAGTGGTTATCCTGGACAAACCCTTGAATTAATTGTCCCCTTTTATTATGCCCCTGATTCACCCTGACATAAATACTGCTCCCCTAATGACCCTTTATATAAATATATATATGCATATATGCCTGCACGCTCTATTATGCCCCACAATGGCCCCTGCACGCTCTATTATGCCCCACAGCGGCCCCTGCCCACAGTATTTGTCAGGAATGTGACATCTGTTGTGGCCGCTTTAAGGTTGCCGTGTTAACATAAGGAAGCTTTCAGTTAGGGTTGGTTGTTGCCATGACAACATAGGGAAGCTTCCTGACCAGGCCTATTTAAACCACTCCCTATCACTCAGCTGTGCTGGCTGTCAGTTTCCTAACTCCTGCTAAGCGCCTGACTTTCATTTGACTGCTCCTATTCCTGACGGTTGGCTGTGTACCTGGATTCCTCTTTTGTCTTGCGATTTTGTTCTGGCATTCCTGATCGGTTCCGACTATTGGCTTGTTTCCTGGATTTGTCTTCGTCTCGTGATTTGGATCTGTGTCGCCCTCCTCGGCTGCTGACCCGTGATTGTCGACCATTCTGTTTTCTGTGATTAGTGTGTGGATTTGGTGTAGGCTTCTGCTGCAGTGCATTTATTTGTAATACACTTTCTGTTCTGGTGACAATTCCGGTCTTCAGATTCAGCGAAAATCCATCTCTTCTTGCGAGGAGCTCTGGTGAAGGTGTCTGAGGCTGGTCTTGGCTCGTAGTAGTGTTTTGCCTTTAAGTAGCATTTTCTACTGCTTGCAGTTGTCAGCCCATTTCTGCTACTGCTCTCCTGTAGACCAGTACATTCCTTACCTTCCATCTGAATCTTAACAGTATTATGCCCCATAGTGGCCCCTGCACACTCTATTATGACCCACAGTGGCCCACCCATGAACTATTATACTCTGGGGTCTTTTCAGACCCCAGAGTATAATGATCGGAGATTCGGGGAGGTGACAAACATAAAAACCACTGTTACTTACCTATGCTCCGCTCTCTGGTGCACTCCCTGCTTTAGGCTCTCTTCAATGTTGCACAGAAGTCACGTGGGCCAAAGCCAGCATCACGACATAATGACATCAGCCTAGCTCACGAGAAGGCCGAAGCCTGCTGGAAGTAACATCGGCTCGCCGGAGAGGTGAGTAACATTGGTTTTTATGTTCCCTCACCTCCCCTGGGCCTCCGATTATTATACTCCTGGGTCTGAAAAGACCCTGGAGTATAATAATAGTAGTATTTGGCCTCACGCACCAATCCCCACTCCTGCTCACAGCCGCTTCTGCTTCCCCCTTCTGCGCCTTCACCGAGATACAGACGTCTACTAAGCCAGCGCAGGACAGGTGCCGCTCAGTTTGTTTTCAGAGAGGCCTGTCTTGGGCTGGTTTAGGTTAAAAAAAAAAAAAAAAAAAAAAATAGTAAAAATGCTGCCCCTCCAAGCAGTGAGGACAGTGCCGCCAGAGGCAGCCGCCTCACCTCGCTTCATTTGAAGGGCGCCCCTGCTAAGATGGCCATATAGTAATCGCTAACTACTGTGTGTAAGAAAACAATCTTTGGCTTGTCTGTTTTCTACACCCATCTAGTAGTGTGTTGGACCACCTTTGGCCTTCCAAAATGCAGCAGTTCATCATGGCATAGATTGCATGTTTTAATTGTTCGGCAGGGGTTATGGCCCATGCATACAGGACAGCTTCTCATAGATGTAATTGTACTGACATGCTCCGAACAACCTGTTTTACTTTGTCACAGAGATGCTCCATGGCTGAAGCCCCAGGTGGCGTAAATGCAGTGGAAATGCGAATCCCATCCACACCTTGTGAAAAAGTAAGGTGCAGCGGACATGCTTCGATTTCCAAAACCATTGCGGCTTTGGAAATTGCAGCATGTCAATTATACCTATGGAAACGCCAGCAGTTTCCCTATAGGTATAATGGAAGCAGAAAGTCTTTGGACTTTCTGTGAAAGGCGCGTTTTTTCCAGCAGCGCTTTTTTGCTGCAGCCCGCTACATGGGATTTTAGCCTATAGGACCAAAGCTTGTGACATGTTAAGTGTCAGTTTGATATTTTTTTTTCATCCGTTTCATTACATACCTATTCCTCCAATATAAAATTCAGTATTACCTTCAATAGTTATTCCTTTCTGAAAATTTATAGGTTCCTTAATTTCAGGTAGATCATGTGACTTGCTGGGAAGTACTGTACATGCCTTTCTCTCCAAAAGTCACATCAGAACTTAATGTATGATACAATTCCATAGACTGAACCCCACATGGTGAAACAAACTTCTACCACTGTCACATAGGCTCCTGTCACATAGTTATAATGAAAGACCTTATATCATATAGTATCTTAGATAATTTAGGAGAATATAATATATATATATATATATATATGTATTTTAAACTGCTAATTGCACTGCCCCCTGAGCAGGCAAAGATGGCGCTGTCACTAGCTGTCCATGTGATGTTGTGCTGAGGAATCATGCAGAGCACAGAGAAAAATAAATCTAAAAAATGTGGTGATCCACTACAAAAAATTGATCCACTACATACAGCACACAATCCGAAAGTGAACTGGATTGTGTGCTACCCGTGATTAACTCTGACATCACACATTTCCATGCATGTAGAGGTATGCCTATGTTAATGAAAACTACATGGTAGTTACAGTATATAAATTGTCTGCTTTTAGGAAATATTTAGGGTATGGCCACTTTTCCTACTCTTCAATCTTTAATTTTTCGAATGTCCTCCTTCATCTGCCCCCAGTTTAATGTCCCCCTTTCTCTCACCAGTCTAATGTCCCTCCCAAAGTTTTACATAAAATCACTGATACCTCTCCTCGCTCCCCTGCTGTCTTTTCTCTCGGGGAGTTCAGGGAGCTGCATGAGCGATGTGAGTGACGTCATCACATCATGCCTACAGCTCCCGGGGCTGCGTCCTCTCCGGACACAGATGAGTTGAATCTGCGACATATCTCCCACCGATCGGGATGGCGGGACAGGACCCACAATCCGGGATTGTTGGGACGGTATGGTATCTGTCTGGCAGGCAGGGACTCCTAGCAGCATAGATAACTATAATCCAAGTCAGACTGGGATGGCTAGGGCCCACCAGTGGAATTGTTTCTAGGGGCCCACCGCCAGGACCCCTGCAGATCAGCTGTACCTGACAGGGAGGCTAAAGGTAATAACATGTCGGGAGCCATGCTGCTCACCTGCCATACGATGTGCACCAGTGCACTACCTAAACCCACTGCTACACCCTGTAAGGCAAGTGAACAGCGTGGCTCCTAGAATTGTTACCATTACCGCATTGTCCTGGAAAAGCTAATCTGCAGAGGTCCTGGTTGATGTAATATTGATGGCTTATACTAAGGACAATCAAGATTAAAAATATGGATAAATCCTTTGAGATTGTCCAGGAATTGGAGTAAACCATGTGGCGAGCAGGAGGTGTAAAATAAATAAATAAAAAAAGCATACTCACCTGTCTCTGATGCTCCGTTGTTCGCCGCCAGTGTCCATTCAGTCTCATGCTGGTGCCTTCTTGCTGGGAGTCCTGCACCTTATGTGATCACTGAGGCCATTTAGGTATAGGATTTCTAGAAATGAGGCGCCTCCATGAGACCGAACAGACACAGGCAGGGGAAAACAGGATGCTGGGGACAGGTGAGTATGCTTTTTTAAAAAATTTTTATACCTCCCTAGCAGCCACAGTGGTCCCTCCAATTTATTGACAACCTCTTTAAAGAGGTTGTCTGGGCAAATTTTTTTTATTTACCCCCCAGTGGCCTCTTCACTGGTCCCTCATACTGTATGGGGAACAGTGATGGAGCCATTATATTGGGTGGGAGCAGTGATGGGGGCTAACATCCTGTGGGGGAGACATTAAACTGTGTGGGGAATATTGAAGGAGTTGTCCAGGGTTAACTTTTTTATGGCCTATGTTCAGGATAGGCCATAAATAACTGATCGCAGGGGCCCCATCAGCTGTAGGGAGCCACTTTCGTCGCCTGTTCTGTACACAAGGCCAGAAGCAGAAAGCTCCATCCACTGTATAGTTGCCTGGCACCTTCACTCAGCTCCCACTGGCTTCAATATATGCTGAGATGCAGTGAAGGTGCCCGGCTAATACACAGTGGATAGTGCTTTCTATATACGTGTACAGGACGGGCGCTGGAAGTGGCTCCATACAGATCTGGTATTTATGACCTATCCTGAGGATAATCCATAAAAATATTAAGCCTGGACAACCCCTTTAATATAATCCCCTAATGCCCAACAGTTTAAAGAGGTTGTCCAGCAAATTTTTTTTTATTTTTTTTATATATATAATTAGTCCGGGGTGGGGGGGGACCCCCACAAAAAAAAAAAAAAAAAAAAAAAAAACTCCCCCCCCCCCGGGCCTTCTGTTTTTTTTCTTCCTCCTCCCCGCCTCCTCCTCCGCTTTTTTTTTTTTTTTTTTTTTTCCTCTGGCTGTGATGTCCTGTGGCATCCCAGAGCTGGCTATGGCTGGGCTGAGGGTGATCTCTGTGCATTGTATTATTTCCTGTTGCTTCATAGCCTGTGTGACATAGCAGGGGGCCCGGGGCCCCACAAAACACGGCCCCACTAGGGGGGCCCCAAAAATGCATTACACCTCCCATAGGATTGAATAGTAACCAAATGTCCAATGGGAGGACATCGCCTGGGAAAAGGGGAGGAGTCAGCTGATCACTGGGTCCCCATGGTAACACCCCTGCAGGAAGGTCCTGCGTGTGAGAAGTTAGAAGTGTGGAGTGTTAGGAGGAGGGGGGGTGAGGAGATAAGTGTGATGTCCTGTGAAGAAAGCAGTGAGTTTAGTGCAGGAATCTCAAGTCCTAGACAGGCCCAGGAAGGTTGGAGAGCTGACATACTCCAGCTATTCAGAAGATCCTGTCCCCTGTCTGCCTAGCCATCGCCCTGAAGGAAGTCAAGCATCATTATCTTGTCAGCCTGAGACTGTGGAGAGAACATTCTGGAACACGTGCTCCATAGCAAGTATCACAGGATCCAGGGGCCAAGGCCAGACCTGTGGAATATCCTGCCACCCTGACTATTGCACCCCGAAACTCTGAGCTATCAGGACCACATAACGTGAGTGGGGAATATTATGTACTAGTATCATGGTGGGCATCCTCCTATGTGCCAAATAGGAGCCCAGACGCACCTTAGGGCTGTAACACTGAAGTATAAGGGGCTAGGAACACCTTTCATCAAGTGTACCCTGCACCCCAGGACTTTGCTGTGTCACCAGGCGTACCCCGTTGTTTTGTGTTGAAGAAACTGTTTAAGCATTTGTGCCTCCACACCCATGGAAGTAAAAGTTCAACTTTACAACCGTTTCTGTGTCTGACTCTGCACCGACAACATCAGGGCGCCCCCAAACACCACCAGTCGGCACAGTATAGGGGAAGCGCCCCGGGGGGAACAATCACCACCAACATTTGTGCAGCCCCCTCATCACCGGTACCAGTGGTGGTAACGTGGGACAGCACCAGCGCTGCGCCCTCGTGCCCAGAGACCGTGACAAGTCTGCGCTGTTTGCACCCCGCAATCCCAACTGCAGCGTTACCTTCCATCTGGTCACCGCAAGAAAAACTGGCGTCACGAACGGGATACGGGTGTGTGCCATTTTGAGAAAGTCGCCACGAAAAGTGCGCCAAATTGTCTCCAGAGCATCGGTCTTTATTGTGGACTTTGCTAAGATCAAGTTTATTCCCTGAGAGTGCTTGCCACAAAAAGGGACAAAGGGGGGCCTAAACCCAACCCTGAAGTAAGCCCTAAAGACTGTCCTCTCAGTGTGTTACAGCCCTGGAAGAGTTAAAACGCCCAGGACTTGTTTGCTGCGCCACATCGCTGTGTAAGAACGCCCACAAAGGGTTAACTGTACCTTGCAAAAGTGCGGGAGATTTTTAGCACTGCCCATGAAGCCAGGAGACCCATCTGCCGCCATCTTAGGAGAGCCCAGAATGCTGAGCGCAATGCTCCAGCGCACCCATACAAGAAAGTGAAAGGCGAATGTGCCGGCACCATTTCTGACTCTCCGGTGCCGCATCACCGTCCCTGTTGTGCACCGCTGATCTCTGGTCCACGCTGCAGTTGCTGTCAGTGAGTACTGTGCCTCCCTGTCCTTGTCTTCCAGTCCTCCCACGGCCCCAGCGAGTGTTTTCCGTGTACAGTGTCCGTGGGGAGTGCCCACCATTAAAGAGGGGGGAGCACACCGTCAGCCTGCATCACAGTGACTCTGTTAATAGCTACAACATTCTTAAAGGGACAGCATTCCAAGTTGTAGTCTCCATTCCCTGCCAGCAAGCAGTTGAGTTTCTTAAAGAGACGGCGACCTAATTTCAGTCATACCTGCAAACAAATGACTGAGCAAAGTGAGTGTGGTTTGTTTTTGGGGTTGGGGGGGCCTGGGGGGGGGCTACGTTCTCAGCATTTTCCCTGGGGGTGGTGCGGCGGTTAGGGGGGGGGTACCTGGGGACTGTTGTGAGAGGTTTTTTTTGTTTTTTTTGGAGGAGAGAGATGTGTGGGGGTGTGGGGGTGGGAGGTGGGGGGTGGGTGGCCTGTGGGAGAGGGAGAGTGGGGGGGGGAGGGGGGATGGGTGGTGTGTTTGGGGTGGGTGGGGTGGTGTATTGGAGGTGGTGGGGGGGGGTGGGGTGTTTGGGGGTGGGGGGGGGGGTGAGGGGGGGGGGGGGGGGTGGGGGAGGGGTGGTTTGGGGGGGGGGGGGGGGGGGGGGGGGGGGTGGGGGTGGGTGGGGTGGTGTGTGGGTGGGCTGGGGTGGGGGGGTGGGGGGGGGGGGGCGTGTGGGGGGGGGGGGGGGGGGGGGGGGGGGGGGGGGGGGGGGGGGGGGGGCCTCAATTAGGCAATGTTTTTTTTTTTTTTTTTTCGGGGTGTGGGGTGTTTTTTGGGTGTTGGTTTTTTTTGTTGGGGTTTTTTAAAAGGGAAAGGGGAAAAGGGGGGGAGGAAAGAACTAGGGACAGGAGAGTAAGTTTTGGGGGTTTTTTGGGTTTTTTTTCACCTGCCCTGGCCTAATTAAAAAAAAAAAAAAATGTTATCCAGGACAACCCCTTTAATGTCCCTCAGGATATTAGGCCCCCAATATTGCCTCCCCCCCCCCCAAAATATAATGGTCCCAGCAGAACCGGGTCGGCGGCGCCACTTCTCCCTGGTTTTGCAATCCAGTTTTTAAAACCAGATGCCAAAACCGGGTAGAGCCGGGGGGCATCAATTACCTTACCCCGTTCCTGCTCGCAGCCTCTCCTCTTCCCGCTGCAGCCTGGGACTTGTGCGCTGCACATCACGTCGCGATGATGTAATGTGCGGCGTATGGGGGGCCCTCTGGCCAGGAGCAGGGAGAGGTAAGTGAATAGGGGCATTACTGCACCTCCACTGCCTATTTAAAAAAAGCAGTAGGGGTTTGGTAGGGCCCCCTAAAGGCACAGGGCCCATCGAGGGATTCACCGGTACCCTTGTGGTCTAGTCCGACCCTGACTATAATACTAGGAGTCCCTCTCCCGTCATAATGTTCAGACCATTAAATCCAGCCAAAAAATGGACCAAGTTTCATTGCTGAAACTCGGTCATGGGATGACGCCCTAATGGAGGAAGGGCTGCGAGGTTTTCTGAGTTTAGTGTTCCTTTAATATGTTCCTGGTTACAGCTTAAAATGTTGATCTACTCAACCCAATTTAATGAGGTTAACTATTTTCATTCAGCTTTTTTACATTTCACCCACTTTTTCTATGTCAACCACTTTTAAGAGAGATCTATTTCCTAACACTTCACGCTAACCACTGTTTTGGTTTAGGTGGCATACATTTCAGTTCATTTTTCCCTTGTATTGGTCTGGTACATGCTGTGGGCTTCATCAAATTTCACATTGTAGAATTTTCATTGGTGTGTATGGATTGCCCTCTGGTGTTCACTAGCTTCTTTCACGTGGTTCTTGGTTAACTTCACCCCGTCACGGCCATCTTTAATTTTTGCATTTTAGTGTTTTACTTCCCACCTTTCAAAAGCTGTAACATTTTTATTTTTCCATTCACAGAGCTGTATGGTGCTTATTTTTTGTGGAACAAATTGTATTTAAAATGGTACCAACAATGAACTAGAATGCTGGAAAAAAATCAGAATGGGGTGAAATTAGAAAAAAAACTGCCATTTTCTTATGAGTTTTGTTTTTATGGCATTCACTGTGTAGCCACTGTGTATACCTCTCTATAAGCAGACCAATCCCTTATCCAACTAAACACCTTTTTGAGCAAATTCTTCAGTGGAACCCCTTTGAGTAGACCACACATTGGATCTACATATACTATGAGATCAATTTGGATGGAGCTCTGTGCTGTACCAGATCACTGGACTGCAGTAAGGAAGAGCAGGAGGCTTGTAAAAGAAAAATGACCATCATCACTCTGGAGCAGAGAGTCCAGGTCATAGTCAATTAAATTTGCCACTGAAGTGACCAGCATACATGCCAATAGTCCCAATTTTGCCAGAACAATCTTGGGAAATTTTGGGTCCCCAAAACAGGAGAGTTTTATGTATACCCAGACCATAATGGGTATTCTTAAGGTGTTCCCAGGTGGGCTTTAAAGTTCATATTTTGGTCTACGAAATGTCAGCAAGTATGGTCAAGGTTAGCAGCAAAGGGGAAATGGAAAGTCATGTGGCAGTCTAGTAATGAGAGGAGGGCCATGCTAAGAACCAGGAATTGGGAGAGGTAGTCATGCCGGAGTCCAGGAGGGGAACCTTGCTGAGCACCACTATTTAAAGGTATGCCATCAGGGGCGTAACTTGAGGGGGTGCAGAGGGTGCAGTTGCACTGGGGCCGAGGAGCCTTAGGGGGACCATAAGCACTGGCATCAGTATTGAGATTGCAGCTTCCATCTGGCCCACAAGCCAAGGAGACCAACAGATTACCCTAACCACACTAAGGTCGATTAACCACTTCCGTACCACCCATAGACTAGATACCTCCTAGGGGTGGTTGCCTTGTTCTGCAAGGACGTATCGGTATAACTTCAGCTGGAGCTCCCAGAGAGAAGTTTATTACCTTCCCTGCCTTCCCGATCACTATGTAGCAGGATTAAGTTATAAAAACATATCCCAAGCAACGAAAAAGTATTCTACAACTGCAAACCTACCAAGACATGGCCATCCACCTAAACTAACAAAAGAAGAAAACGATTGTTGAAAGAAAGACATAAGAAGTGCCGTTTGCAGTTTGCCACAAGCCATATAGGGGACATGTGGAAGAAGGTGCCCTGGTCAGATGAGACCAAAGTTGAACTTTTTGGCCTAAATGCAAAGCGCTATGTGTGGTGGAAAAGTAACACTACTCATCCCTCCCCCCCGTGACACATGGCTTAACAAAGGCACAGTGGAACTGAAAGGTTGCTTACAGATGGAATAAACTTCACTAGTTTTGTTTGATACTACTGGAGTGCTGCCTTTTTCTTTGGATTTTTTTACGTGGAGCTGCTACCAGAGACTCTGGGCTGAGCACCCGCCTATTTTTCTGGTGCTGCTGTGGACTCTTTTTTTTAATTCTGTATATAGGGATTCTGCACAGTACCACTTCTCTTGTCTTGTATACTGGGTGTAATTCCCAGGGAAACCCACAGTGATATGATAGGGCATGCTGCAGAGTTGTAACTTAAAGGTCCTGGGCAACAAAGCAAAATCTATATTGGGGTCCCTACCAACCTTGTACCATTTAGAATAGCGACATAGTCTATGTGGCAAAGGGAGCTTTGGGGCTCAACTGCTAGCACTGCTCCCCTATAACTATGCCCCTGATAGGCTACAAAATTGCCCCCCCGAGCAAAAAGGGGTAAATACAGCGGCACAATTTTGTATTAAGCCTCGTCATTAACCCGAATGTCAACTTTGACACCACCCAGCATTGTTGGGGCCAATAGTGCTGAACTCTGAGAAAAAATGTCCTGAGTCTAGGACCCTGTGTGTACTACAGTCACAGCACATAGCGTGGCTAGATTTATCAGCAGATGGAATGGGTGACCTGCTGTGTGAGCAGTGATCTGGGAATTTGTCCAGGCCTGACTCAGGAACTTGCATTTCGTATGCTACAATGTGTCAGAACGGCACACATACTGCCAAGTAGCAATACTCTGCATTTTAATACCCCAAAGACAACAAGGAAATTACAGAAGCACAGATACAGTATATTACATGATGCTGTATTGTACTGTAAATGTTACTTTAGACCAGGGATCAGCAATCCTTTGCACATCAGCTGTTGTGAAGCTACAACTCCCAGCATGCTGCATTCGCTTCTATGGGAGTTTCAAGAATAGCAGAGCAAGTATGCATGCTGGGAGTTGTAGTTATACAACAGCTGAGGTATACCCTGCTTCAGACTCTTGTATTCCAGGTAGACTACAGAGTATTGTGTGTAGTTTACAGTAGAATCAACTCATATTCCACATATACAAGCCTGTAGTAAATTCCATGTTTTTTATAGATGTGGAATGAACAGGTTATTTATGTAGGTACTAGTGGAATGAACACATAGTCCACATATGCATGCTTGTAGTAAACTCCCTGCACCCCAGCAGATCAGATGTTTCCATGAGCCACAGGTGCAGCAGAACTAGCACAGTTGCATACCTCCCAACTTTCAAAGGACAGAAAGAGGGAAAGAATGTGCAGCACTGCGAATTTAGCCCCATCCATTTCCACTTTGACTTCCACCTTTCCCATTTATTTCTCTTTGTGCCTCGAAACAGTATAACGCCCCTACAGTCACTTTAACATGATATGGCCCCACATTATAATGTCTCTCTCCTGGTGCACCAACAGTTTAATGATCCCCCTTTAGTTGCCCCAATTTTAATGTCCTCCTCCAGTGTCATTATGCGTTGTGAAGCTGGCCTGACCCATGTGACGTCTGTGACATCCCTAAAGAGGTCTGAAGACAGCAGAGAGTCCCGCCTGAGCACAGGTGACGCAAGTAACATTGTTTTTTTTGTTTTCTCGTTTCCCCCGGGCCCCCAGTCATTATACTCAGGGTTCTGAACAGATCTCCCAGTATAATAATAGCAGTTTCAGTTCAGAGATATGTCCCTCTCCAGCTGACCCACTGTTTAATGTCCCCTCCAGTTGCCCCTAGTATAATGTTTTCCCTTCATCTGCCATCACAGTATAAAGTCCCCATCCAGCTACCCCAACAGTTTAGTATCCCCCTCCAGCTGCCTCCACAGTTCAATGTCCCTCTCCAGCCACCCCCAGTTTAATATCCCCCTTCATCTACCCCTCATGTTGATGCCCCCCCCGACTACCCCCACAATTTAATGTCACCCTTGCGCCCAGCACCATGCACTTGCTCATAGAAGGCATACATGTGATTCTCCGATGGTTTTAGATGTGACACCTTTTAATTAATTTGGACCAAATTATTCCAACTATCTCCTTTACATAGACTGCCTTAAAATATACCAGTTAGTTACTGTGGGCCACTGTCTGGTAAAGCAAGCATTGCTTAGTGGGCCCCCTTTCTAAGTTTTGTTATAAGGGCCCATGGTCTGTTTCCTAATTTTATGCAAGACCCTCTGTCTGTATTGTGTTGCTCTTGTTGACTGCAATAAGGATGAATACACTGTTATTGTCCCCCATCAGGGATATCGAACCCTATAACACTGAACCCCATGATTTTTGCATTGTAAACTATGACAATATTTGACATTGTAACATCACAATGACTAGAGATATGAGTGATCTGCTGTCTGTATACAGAGCCCCCTATATATACAGTATATATGTGCTGGATCAGCAGCCACATCTAGTTATGGAATAGTGAGTGGCAGCGATCACTCGCATCATGGTCATTATGTAAGGAGCAATCTGGCAAAAAAATACCAAAAAACACCACAATGTAGATTTTTAATTTTTTTTTTTTAATTGAATTGGCAACATTGTAATTAAATTATTACTGGCCCTTTAAATTAAATAATGGTCACAGTGACTCTCAGGTCAGGCTTGGTGGATGGCAAAGAACTTTTACCGTTCACTTTGACCAGTCCACCATTGTCCTGAGATAACAGCCACTGGACCCAAATGATCCAGAGGAAGGCGAAACAAACCCCCCAGAGAGTTATACCTCAGGGGGGCCAAAAATTCCTTCCTGACCCCAAATGTGACGATCGGATATCTCCCTGGATCATATTTGGCCTGCTGCCTACTGCTATGTCCAGCGATGTCCAGCGAATCCAACGTAGTCCAAACAGGTTAACTGGTAAAAGAAAAACAAACAAAAAAAAACACATTAGTAACATGAAAAAACAACAATTTTCATAGGGGCAGATATATTATGCCTTGGTCGCCAGTTTTCTGGCCTAAAAGGCATAAAAAAAAGTCACAATTTTTTTGAGCAAAGAGAGTTTTGCGCATAAATATGCAACTTTTTCTGTTTTGAGCTGCGTAGGCGGCACAATAGGCTTATTATCATTTACGTCAATTTATTGACTTAAATGATGCCTGAAATCTAGAAGATCTCAGTGTGCAGGCACAAGGCCTAGTGGAGGGTGCGCCTGATCTATGAAGAGCACCTCTCCTGCAGGGGATATGAAGGCTGGCGTTATATACACCAGTCTTCATAAATCTCCTCCATACTCCCTTTTCTTCATGCCTCAGACAGCACACTGCTGTATGTGGTCCAGGTCCGCTGTCCTCTTCATCTGTAGTGTCCTCTTCAATCTGTCAAGTGACACAAGATGGCTCAGGTTAAGACCTGTACAGATTCTACACCAATTGTGACATCATGTGATGTCTGTGATGTCATGTGCCATGTTATGTCATGTGGTGTCTACAATGCAGCAGAGATCCGCACCATAAAACCATCATGTATATGATCACCATTACAGATTAATAACTATAACTGTATCATAGCACAACATGTAAGAGCCATGATATATCATGATACACATTTAAAGTGACCCGTTTTGCTATAATACATATCACCCACTGCTCTATGTATTAAAGGAAACACAGGTTTCAGCAATAACTGCAAGTCCGCAGTTAACCCCTGATCCAAAAGGAACAAGAGAGGCTGATCACAGAGAACAATAGCATTTAGTAGTAGCATTTATCAGGTTTATCTTACAGGATGTGTTTTGTCCACAGTATGGGAAAAACTATGCAACTTTGTCATCTTATAAAGTTGTCCCAACTGGACCACCTCTGTCTATATGACCTATAAGAGCAGATGGATGCATTAAGTGGGTTCCACCTGTGGCCCTTCTCTGTTAGCCAAAGCAGAGAGCTGTTGTAAAGAGCAGTTCATGCTTTAGAAGTCACCCATTAATTTAAAGGAAGGCCGTGTAATGCCTCATGTGTCCTGGTGAGGACGCAATTTCCCGCAGTGATAACAGATAATCACTGGGTGTATGAGCTGCCAGACATGTAACCATCATTTACCACCAGTGAAACCTCATTTAGAGCATCGATTGTCCAAATGGGACAACCTCTGTAGGTCTCACATATGGCATGTTTTGTGCTGTTGAGAGGGGCAAAAACACAAAGCCCATAGGTTCATAATGTCCATAGAATCAGGTTGAGGAACATTTATTAGAAATATGTTTTCAATAATGAATTGTTCTCACAAATAGAGCAAGAAATACATTGCACAGGGCATCTTACTGAGATTTTTGAGAAGTTAATGGTCAGGCTTAAACTTCATCACCTCCCCCTACCAGCTATATGTTGTGTGAACTAGGCCTTAGCATAGAGTGAAGAGCTACATACCTGGACATACTGTACTGTCATCTTCAAATTGATAAGCTCAAGTGACTCAAGATGACTGAGGTTAGAACTGTACACATTCTACACCAATTGTGATGTCATGTGTCGTCTATGATGTCATGTGTCCTGTTATGTCATGTGGTGTCTCTAATGCGGCAGAGATCCATCCATCTATCTATGGTTGGACCAGGGCATCTAATGCATTCTGGTTTCCCACTATACAACTACATTTAGATATTTTTTTACACTCAACCTCAGATTCAAAAAAATTATCACCTACATAAATGCATTTTCCAATACTAGCTTGTTGCTTAGCCATTGCTTTTGATTGTTTCTATTGTGAGGTGCTGTCAGTATTCTGCTGTGTGGCCCTTGCCCCTGATTGTTTCTGTCCTGGGGCCCTGTCAGTAGTCTGCTGCCTGCCTCTTCCTTCAACAAGAGCCCTCTTAGCTCTGTGAGACAGGGATATGTGCCCACACAGCAGCAGTCCTCACAGAAGACAACAAAAAAAAAATGTTTTCCAATGACTTTTCATAGTTTTTTTTTGTCTTGTGTGATAAGATATCAGCCTGCAGCAGTTTAACCAATTGTAGATGTTTGGGTTAATTATGTTACATCTGTATATCTATACACTGCACAGGACAACTTCTATAGTCCTGTATGTGCTGTGTAATTCTCAGTATCTCCTTTTATTCTGTATATATGGAAACTGCACAGTACCACTACTTATATAGTGAGGGTGTGAACATAGAGGGAGCAGGAGAACGACCCAAAAACAGGGTTAAAAAGGATCTTGAGCACACCCATACCTGGGGCCCAACTCCAGAGAGAGTGTACACAGTGCTGCTGGTGACCTGCAGGGAGCAGGTGGACTATGGACCAGTTGGAGACAGACAGGTGGTCTGTCCCAAGAGGACTGGATTCCAGAAAGGACTTGGTTAAGCTCAGTGTGAGCCAGACTGCTGAGAAGAAACCTCAGTAAAGCATCTTGCCCTCAGAAGATTAGTCACCTGCTCCCTGCAAGTCACCAGCAGCAGTGTGTGCACTCTCTCTGGAGTTGGGCCCCAGATATGGGCATGGTCAAGATCCTTTTCAAACTTGTTTTTGGTTTTGGGTCACTCTCCAGGTTTACACCCATATATATATATATTATATATCTATACATATACACACATACAGTTGAAACCAGAAGTTTACATACACTATATAAAAAGACACATATGCAGGTTTTTCTCAGTATTTGACATGAAATCAGAATAAACCTTTCCTGTTTTAGGTCAACTAGGAATACCAAAATTATTTATATTTGCCAAATGCCAGAATAATATGAGAGAGAGAGTTTACATACACTAAGATTACTATGCCTTTAAACTATTTAGGACAGCCTATATTGATGATGTCATGTCTTTGGAAGCTTCTGATAGGTTTATTGGCAACATCTGAGTTAATTAGACACAGCCATTGCAAGGTCAATCAAGACTGGCATATAACACACTGGTCTTGATGAATCTGTCCCACTGTGGTATTTTGTCACAGATTATGGCTTGTCTTCTATGTTGAAATGTGGGTCAAAAATGGCCATGTAACAGTTCCATTCATTTGTGTGAACCTTTTGGGATTTTGTTTTTTCCAAGCAAAAACAAAAAGGTTGCAGAAAAAAAAGTGGCATTTTCATTCTTGTCACGGTGCTGAAAATATGTCTTGAGAAGGAGGCAAAACAATCAGTCAATAGTAGAGATTATGTACAGGCACAATGAGGAGTCCCAACATGAAGAACTAACACGTTAGGGCTCACAGGAATGTCCAAAATATACAGTATATCTTATATATAAATAAGGTGTTCCTGTGTGCGAAAATGCCAAGTCTACAAACTCATAAAAATATTTTTCCCATACAGCAAATACTGTAGTGGGGGAAAAAACCAAGAGAGACGAATCGTTTTTTTTTGCTGTTTTGCCTCTCATAGAAATTTGAATGAAAAGTTATCAAAGCAATAGACATTCCCCAATGTGGTATAACTAAAAATTACATCTAGCCCTTTTTAAGGGGATTAAACGTAAATAGAAACTACATAGATTTGGTATCCACAGAATCGTACTGACCCATAGAATAAAAGGTGACAAGTCATTTTGGCTGCACAGTGAACACCGTAAAAACAAAGCCCATAAGAAAGTAACATAAATGCAGTTTTGGAATAATAAATGGTACCATTAAAATGGCATACATTTTACCCTCATATGGCTCTGTGCACGGAAAAATAAAAAAAGTGATGGGGTTTGGAAGGTCAAAAACGAAATTGAAAAATGCCCGCATTGGTAAGATGTTATTCAGTTTCTGCCTTACAATAGGCCATCAATATTAGATCTGTGAGAGTCCTGGGTGGTAGACCCATGACCATCATCACACTGGAGCAGAGTCCATGTTATAGTCAATGCAATCTGCCACTGAGGTGCCCAGCTACTTGCCAACAGTCACAATTTTTGCCTGGACAATCTTGGGAACTGGGTCATAAAAAAGGATGGGGTTATATATATATATACCACAAGCAAAAGGGTATTTTGGGGGAATTCCCAGGTAGGGTTTAAAGTTTAGATTTTGGCCTATGAAATGTCAGCAAGTATTGTCAAGGTTAGCAATGTGGGGGGAAAGGGGAGTCATGTTAGGGTCTCGGAATTAGAGGAGAGCCATGCTAGGAACCAGGAATAAGATGGGTAGCCATGCTGAGGACCAGGAATGAGAGGGGGACCAGACTGAGGACCACTATTTAAAGGGATATCATGCTGGAGACTAGTATGAGAGGGGGTCAGGCTGGGAGCTAGAAACAAGAGGAAAACCATGCTAGGGACCAAGAATCATGTGACTATCTTGAACTAGGAAATCTGCCCTTCACCAGGGGAATAAGAAAGATTATGAGAGTGGGTTGTAGTGACTTGTGTACAGTACCATAGCCATTTTATTAGTTTTAGTAGAGGCCTGGTTCTGTGAGATATGCTGATGTGATACCTGGTTATTTGTGATATTTTGGTGTCATAACTGGTTCCGTGTAATATGCTGACATGATACCTGGTTCTGTGCAATATGCTGAAGCATAGAACACTATTTGGTCATTGGTGGGGATGTACACAGCTGCTGACTCCATTAGATACTTTTACCTTCATTCTGTATACTTTTGTCTTTCAGAAGACCACCCCTAAAAAAAAAAAAAAAAAAAGACTATTTTTATATGCAAATTTGGGTGGTTGGCTCAAAGAGGTTTCACCATACATTTGTATTTACTGTATTGACCTAAGAAATACAAAAGAATCATAAAATGATTATTTAACATGATATTATGTTTCAAGATTTCCATCTTGGGTAGGTAGATTATAACCACCACATCAAGACAAACAAACTCATTTCAGGGTATAGGTCAGACATTTCTTAAAAAGCTAAGTCTTTTCTGGGAACACCATTGTCTTATTACTAACTCTCAGGATGCGATCCTATCCAGCATGACACTTTCAGAATTTTGGTGCTCAGTGTTTTTTTTTTTTTTGCATCAGTTTTCAAAATCCCACAAATTTCTGCATGACAAACCTCTGTCTATATTTACTGCTCTCAAGGAGGAAGTTTGTGGTTTGATGTTAGATTTCCTGATTTATAATGTTACACCCATTACCATGATGAAGCCTGGCAGATAACAGACTTGCAACTTGAGTCAGATACACACAGCAGAAACTGAAGTGGCATTTGAGGTGGTCTGGTGGTCTTCCTCCCGATTCCTCTCCACTTTCTGGCTCTGTGTATACCATGTCAGAAAGTGGAAGCAGAGCTTTGGCTTTCATTTCAGATAGGCTTCAGAAACTTTGGGCCTAAAAGTATAGTCTCATCTTGTGGGTCCTGTGGCTGAATCAGCCACAAAATCCACACCAAGAGCAGTTTTGGTTTTTTTTCAGGACGCTGAAAAAAAAAAAAAAGAAAAGAACCAAAGTTCCATTGAAAACAGGGAGTTCGATTCCAGCTGAAAACTAGAGAATTTTGAAGCAGAATCCACCTCAAGATCAGCTCCAAATTCAGACATGTGAACATATTCTTAGGCATTACACAGACTCGATATTCTCAGGGATCAGATCTATAACTGGTACTTTTTATGTTAGATTGTTTTTGTTACAAGGTAGGAAAATTCTGTTTTTCTTTTCTTAAAGTCCAAAAAAAAAAAAAATATAGGCAGCTGCCAACTTTATCAGCAAGTTAGGGGGCGTTGGATGGACTAAAGAAAATGTAGTTTATGTCCTAGTCCATGTCAGTATAACTGTGTACTGTATGTACTTTTAAGGTGTTTTACTAAATTGTGGACTATTATATCACACTTGTATTTACTATACTGACCTAATAAATACAGAGGAGTTAGTTTTTGAGACAGAAAAAAAGTTACCAACTCTGGCTTCAAAATAAAATGGTTAGTTTATAGGATACAATCATCAAAGTTTGTATAATTAGATGTATGGTCAGAGCACTTTACTGCTTCTGTCTCACCATGGCTGTCAGCCATTCAGTAAGGAGTTGAAGTTAGTCTGTGGAAAAACAACAGTAGTCGGGTCAGTGCTTGGCCTAATAACTTCACAGCCTGTGAGAGAATAGAAGGAGGGGTTCCCCACTATGTATAAACACCCCACAGCTAATTGTGACCGATATAACATCCCAATGCATGTGAGCGTGTAGCTGCTGTTTGTACTTGAAGTTTTGGCCAAAACTGGGCAACTTTATTTTGGCATCTGACCATTTAATGCAATGTTAGAAGAAGTCAATGTTGAGCAAGTGACAACTGTTGCAATAATTCCCTTGCCACCACACTGGTAACCAGACACAAAGAATTTAAGATCAGAGTTTATTAAAGACAATTTTACAGCAGTTATGTCTTACCAAAACAAATACAAAGTTCATTGGGCAACTGAGTAAAAGGCCTTCCATTGTCAGTGGAAACTAGAGTCAATACCAGAAGAGGCGAGAAGATGGCCTGAGAGTATAAGCCATCAGTAGTCTTGAGCTGGAGTTACATTTGCAGTTCTTGAAAGTGTATTTTTAGCTAAAGCCGGAAGTGGATCCGACCATAAAGAAAACTATAAAGGACAGATAGATGTCTCCTCTGTCTTCTATCCACTCCAATGTTGGCCAAAAGACACTGGTCAAAATCTGCACGTGTGACTCCAGTCTAACTAACAAAGTGCTGCATTGTCCTACAGCCTAACTGATAACTTAGTGCATACACATTCTCAGCGATCGAGAACGAATGATCGAAGACCAGACCCAATTCCCTTTGAGACGCATCCCTTTATTTTCAATATGAAAGCATATTTTGAGCTTGATTGTTTGATCAATTCCCTGGTATACTGCAGGTCTGCTCAAGGAAGGGCACTAGTTACACAGGACAATACCCACGTGAGATTTCCACTTTATTGGCAGTCATGTTCTAAATGTACATCTGGAGAGTGTTAATTGTTTTAGTCCATTAACAAAAAGATCTTCCGTAAAGGTCTGCCCTTGTTAAATAGAGTAGAATGCGCCATCTTATATATAATATAGTACATTTTGGTACAGAGAGATGAACAAGTAAGGTTTAAACATCAAATACATTGCTCATAATAGATGAATAAAAGGAGAGAAACCCACAGATCACAGTAAAATGTAAGAGTAGAACATACTATTGAGTGCATGCCATAGCATAGTAAAAAATAAATTAAATGAGAAACAGTAAATACAAAAAAAAAAAAAATTATTAAAAGTCATTGAGTTTAAAATTATGGCCAACATAAGAGTTCATGCATATGGCCATTGTATATATGGGGCCTTACTCTACCTCCGTATGCCTCAGGTTATACTGAAGTTTAAGACAGGATAACAAAATAATTGTAAAGATTGTGCCTCTTTCAATCAGGCTCTATACTATGGAGGTATTCTTCTCTAAAAGGGATTATTTATAGGAGAAAGGGGAATCTCTCAGATAGAAGTCCTACAGATTCCCTTTAGCTCCAAAGTACATAACTGCCCGAAATGACTATATTTATTTGCTTACTTATATAGCGCCATCATATTCCGCAGCGCTTTACAGACATTGTGGTCACTGTCCCATTAAGGGCTCACAATCTACATTTCCTATCAGTATGTCTTTGGAGTGTGGGAGGAAACCCACGCAAACACGGGGAGAACAAACAAACCCCTTGCAAATGTTGTCCTTGGCAGGATTCGAACCCAGGACTCCAGCGCTGCAAGGCTGCAGTGCTAACCACTGAGCCACCGTGCTGCCCTGACTTGTGATATATACCCTTAAGGGGGTTTTCCTCCCAATAATAATGATCATAAAGTGTCTTACTACTGATGGTCCTATCACTGGGACCCCCTCCAGATCATGAGAACAGAGGTCATGTATCCCACATTTGAATGAAGCGATTGTCAAGCATGACTGCTGTCAGTCTATTCAGTCTCTATGGGACTAAGGACATTGAGTACAGGACTCTTACCTTGGTCACTCTTATATACTTTGCATGCAGATGCAACCACTTCATGCAAACAGGAAACTCTGGACCTCTATCCAAGTCCCTATGATCAGTGGTTGTCCCAGCGGTCAGACCCACAGGAATAGCTAGTAGGAAGAGTAGAAATTAGTTTTTTCCAATTATTTTGTATGTGAACTCTAGGATTTTTTTTTTAAAGACCCTATCATGTAGATATAATACCTTTTAAAAAGGCAAATCCACCTTTAGGCTAAGGCCCTATGTAGCGGGCAACAGAAAAAAAATAAAATAAAAAAAAATAATATTGCAGCAGCAACGCATGGTTGTTTTTCCCACAGTGCTTTTCACGGAAAGTCTGCAGAGGTTTTCTGTGTGAATATCAGCTTCCATTATACCTATAGAAAAACCGCTGGCATTTCCGTAGGTATAATTGACATGCAGCAATTTCCAAAACCTGGCCTTAAGAAGTTTTGCTACGACACTGCAAATTTTTCTAGCTAATGCTCAGAATCTGACTAAAGACAAATTGCAAAAAAAACAAAACCATATTAGAGAGTGAAGAACCCAATTTCATGTAATGAATGCTGAAGCACACCTTAATGTATAACTTTCAAGCCTTAAGACTACTGCTTAGGCTTCCAGTTCCCTTTAAAAACACAAGGCATAAATAATAAATTACAGTATATATATTTACATCTCTCTAAACAGAGTTCATCGCTGATCCCTTGTCAAGGTCACAAATTCTGGTCCTAAAGTAAAGATCACCACAAGCCAAGCTTTTTACACATCTGCAAAAAGTAGCAAAGCCACAGCTCATCGGTTATACAGCAGTTCACCACCGACTAACAGCGAGATATAAGGAATACTTCATAGTCTAGAATGTAAACGTAACATATACTGCCACCATAGCAGCTTCTGTCCCAGAGAATGAGGGCAAGGTCATAAAGCATCAACCCAGAGCACAACTCCTAATAGTCATATCTCACCACAGCAAAAACTGACTGCAAAAGTTTAAGGCAGGTGTGGAATAAATGCTGCAAAGCAAGAATGCTTTCAGAAAAAGAAGACTTAATAGTTTATTGTTGAGAAATCTGAATCACATCAATAGTGTAAGCTTTACCCTTTGGAGAAGGAGTCCTGGAAGTGATGATATGGCCCCCACTGAGACCTGATCTCATCATCATCATCCAGTCTGTCTAGGATTACATGGAGACAGAAGGATTGGAGCAAGCCTACATCCACAGAACATCTGTGCTTAGTTCTCCAAAATGTCTGGAACAACCTCCCTGCCGAGTTCCTTCAAGAACTGTCTGTAAGTGTACCTAGAAGAACTGATAGAAGGCAAAGGTCACACCAAATATTGATGGGATTTAGATTTGTTTTTTGTTGCAAGTTAGCTGAAAAGGTCTTTAGGAGCGTGTCACTCCCTACTCCAGATAACCAGCCCTAACTGCCGCTCAGCTCCGCCCTCCACTGCTTGAGTGACGCCTCCCACTGTGTCACACTTGGGGGCCGTTATCTAGAGCACAGAGTGACGCCCTTGCAGGAGAAGACACGCCCAATCAGCCCTTTTTAGCTAATTTGCATACAAATAAACTAATTTTTCATGAACATGGAGCTGCAATGCACAATTAAAAATACATTTTTGGAAAGTGTAGAAGCCACCCTACAAGGTACTGTCAGTTTGATATTTATTTTCCTCTCCACAGACTCCCTTAAAGATGTGTGGGGTTTTTTGACAGCATCTGTACTTGCAGCATTATGCCCAAAACCTTTGCACAGTACAGTATGTCACAAAAGGTTATTAAGAATATTGTTGTATTTCCATTGGCAAGAAAAAGGCTGAAATTCCTTCATAACACAAGACCCATGTTTTGGATCATATGCAATATACCCAAACACATTACAAAGAAAATTGGTTTGTACATCATGCCATATATAGAGGGGCCAGAAGTTCACATGGTGCTAGGCTAGGTTAGTTATGGGGACTCTTCTGCTGATGGCCATTTTTATGTAATTCAGTTTACTTATTTTAAAGTGGAAGAATCTTGTCAAGCTGATTTCTCATTGGATTCTGTCAACTTCTGCATAGTCTTATGTAGTTATGGCACACAGCTTTATGACATTTGTTATTTAGGAAAACATGATCTGAGACTGGGAACCAATATCTAATACTATTGTGCTGCAGCCCCTATTCTCCTTAGGATAGCCATTAATATCAGCTTGGTCCAACGCTAGACACCCCAGCCAAGCAGCCCTCTGGTAAAAGCTGTGGCCTCTTCATTTTTCACACTGTTCTGGATACCACAGCTTTGTCCTATTTGCAGCTACAACTACGGGTACAGCATTCTGGAGTATGTACCAATGTAAATAGTGGATATGATGCAGCACTAACACCATAGCACCACCGATCAGCTAGCATGCAAACAGTCAGGCCCCTGCTGACCTAATATCAATAACCTAGCGTAAAGGATAAGCCGTTAATACTGTGCAGAACACCTCTAACACTTCTCTTTTCCACTTGGCTAATATATTTACAGGTTGTCTTGTACCAATAAGACCCCCATTAACCTTCTGTAATGTAAGAAGGGAATCTGTCAGCAAATGTTCCATTTTCTGATATGCACAAATGTGTTGTGAGAGAAAGCTAGTCATTGCTCTAGCTAACAGACCCCGCTTCATCTTAGACTACACTAAAAGTGTACTTAAAAATAAAAGATATTATATATTTGTATTTCTAAGTCAGAAAACCCCTTAAAATAAAAATGGTCTACATGTTGGAAAAATAATTTTAAAGGGCTTTCTGGCTCCAAATGCACTTTTCATACTGATGTCCTATGCTGTGGATAGGTCGTCAGTATCTGATCAGTGGAGGTCCAACACCAGGACCCCTAGAGGACAGCTGCCAGAGTAGAGGACAGGGAGCAAATGCAGTCTACTCCTATCCAAGTAATAGAAGCAGAACTGCAGTACCCCAGCATTACCACTATACACTGGACAGGGCTGCATGCAGAGCTGTGTGCTCTGGCACACAGAGGCTGCTGGAACAGCTGATCTGTGCAGGGACCAGGTGTCAGACCCCCACACATCACATACTGATGATCAGTATGAAATATACATTTGTGGCCTGATAACCTCTTTAACATCACAGGTATATCTTGGATTATTCTGGATCATGCCCAGTCTTGTCCATGCCAATTCAAGTTTACAATACAGCAAACAAATAGATCTACAAAAATTAATTCCGTAAAAGCTAAATGACAGAAGGATAAGCATGATCAACAAAGACTAAAAGTTACACACTCCATTTCAGGCATCCTGCCTCCCTGTAGTGTGTACACAGCTACATTGAACGGATCAGCAGCTACCACTTCCAAAATTAGAACTTATGCTATTGTTCACACTACTGTTGGCCTTTCTGTTCTGTCGGAATATCAGAGCAATGGATAGGCAGACCGCTACAATTGTGATCACATATAGGACCTGATGGACCCCATTAAAACTATAACGGGATCGGTCCGGTGTCAGTCCTTTAAAACTGAAATTGGCAGACCAAAAAAAAAAAAAAAAAAAAAAAAAAAAAAAAAAGAGTTGGACATGCAAGACTTTTTGTCCTGCGATTTTGGATGTACACTGTGATGGAGTCTCCAATGCAGATGTGAACCTAGCCTTAGTACACACGTAATGAAAAACATATTGTGCTCAATAAAAAGTGCTGGAAAAGAACATCCGCTCCGCAGTTGTATTACATCTGGTTTATCCGCTACCATGTCAATGATACAATCCATATACTGCAGTTTCACTACTATAACGGTAAAGAGACCCACACCATCTAAGGCATGAACATTCAATAAAGAGCCATTATCATGGAAGATATGTCGCAACAATGAATAAGCATGCGTAGAGGATTAACTGGAGTTCATTTATTATAGGTCTATACCATTGCAACCTACATACCGCATACAGTAAAAGCCCCTGAAGACCTTTACAACATGCCTCACAGTACGTCTGAATACATGTCATAAAAGGAGTACCTTAAGATCTAACTGGACATAAGAGTTGGTCTACCTTCCCTCCCCCTCTTCATAGAAATCAGATTACAGATTTCACATTGAGGTTTTTCTCATGGGTTCATGTGGAATCAGTGGCAAACAATACTGCCATCCCTTATCACAGAGCATATTACACAAGGATTCTCCTCCGGTCACTGACTATGGAGGCACCATAGAGCAGCACATGAAGTGCCTACGGCCCCGCAATATGGAACTGTAGGGACAGTGTGCGCCACCCTAAGGTTTAGTGCTGTCAAGAGTCTGGGAGCAGCTTCACCCTCTTCCTATACACAAAAACAAGGTTTCAGCCAATCCAAGCATGCAGGGTTATGGCGTTAGGTCAGCCAGCCACCTTATATGTGCCGGCTGTTACAGAAGGAATGACTATGTGCTCTTCAGAAGTATCTGAAGCTCTAGATCCCCCCTTTTCACACACACATACACTATGTTAGAGGCAACATGGGAGCTGCCAGGTTGCAGGGATAACTGTAGATAATATTAGGGGAAGGGGTAACATGATATTTCTCTCATACTTGGTGACTTTCACATAATTCAACCATTTACTGACACCACGGCCCAGATATTTACCAGCCGTCCAGATCGCGGCACCAAATAAATGACACCAAGCATCTGCACCAGACACACAAACACCAATAAGGTTTGTACTTCTACTGTATCTAACCTGTCCATAGCCGACTATTAGTATAACATATGCCGACCACTGTAGCTAGATCTCTTACACACTACCGCAATAGTCATAATTATAGGAGAGAGGAATGTCTAATACATTTAACAGATGGGAAAAATATACACGAGTCTGAATAGACGTTTTCTGCCCACCATCTCTTAAATCAGTACCCCAGTATTTATGATTGTAATATGGGACACTCATTAAGGTTACAACGCCTGGACTCGCGCACGCGGGGCGAGGGGCCGCCCCCAGCGCGGGGCGCCGGGGCGCGGACCGGGTGAGAAAATAGAAAAAAAAAAAAAAAAAAAAAAAAAGAGTAATAATAATATATATATATATATATATATATATATATATATATATATATATATATATTTTTTTTTTAATGCATGTTAACACTTTTTTGGAATGGGGTAGTTCAATGGCCCTCAATTTTATTTCTTGGCCTACCAAACATATTTCATGACACATACCAATGTTTGTTCTTTTAAATACTTTTTATAGAAGTCCCTGATGGACTCTGTTTTTCGTGGGCCTGGATGCCATGGGCAAGGTTTTGTTCTGATGCTTCTCACAGCTCATTTTCCCTTTTTCTTAGTCTTTGATTTTGTGTCTGTCCTTCCTTTGACATGCCTGTTTCGGACTTGATGGTTTGCCTATTCACTGGCTTACGGCATTTTTTTTGAGCACCTTCTGGTGTGCTATGTCTTGTTACTGATTTGTTATATTGAAAACTTCAATAAAACTTGATTACACCTAAATACTTTTTATAGAAGTGCTTTATTCCTTTTTTTTGTTTTTAGTTTTATTAGGGCTAATCTCTACAAAAACAAAATAAATAAAAATTATATATCAATTCTTTAAATTCACAAATTTAAGGGCATTCACAACAGACATTAACTGATGTTAAGGTGTCCATTAAATGGATCAGTTAAAAACACACAGACAGTATAACAGACGACCATCTATTAGCCATAGGCATTAAAGTTAAAAAGCAATGAAGGCTAAACATCCGTCATAAGTCTGTTATTTTAAAAAGACACAAGAGTCCTGCACCCTGCGTTATGTCCACTAAAACAACAGGTCTGACACAGCTTTGTTGAAAATGTACACTAGATTAAATCCCATTGAAAACAATGGGATTTTTAGCCATTTTAGCCATAAACCAGTAACATTTTATCCCTTTCTGCATTCCCACTTTTATAACTTTAAATTTTATTTAATTTAGAATAAACTAATTTTGTTTTGGGGATACTTACTAATGTGGTGATATAAATTGTGTTTTCTATTTTTTTTACTTAACGTTTAAAAAAAATAAAAACCTCTTTTCTGTAAAACAACTTGGGTGCTGTGATCAGCATTGACCACTGGCATGATGGCAAGGGTTAAATGGCAAGTATGCTTTCTGATTGATAATATTGGGGGGGGGGGGTTAGATATCATGGTACCCCCTCTCCCTTGGGGGTTATCTGAAGTCACAGGTACAGGGTGACTAAAATCATCAATAAAAACATGTTTTCCTGCATACTGGTTGAAGTGAAGCTGCAAGCATATGCAACTTCACTTTAACCAGTGATAGCTTAAAACCTAGGTGGGCTTGTTCCAATAGATCTCTATGTAAAATTTCCTATTTCATTTCTACAGCACCTATGCAGACTATACAAATTCGGTCTAGAGTAACCTTGCAGTCTAAGGCCTTATTCACATGACGTGTGTTGGCTGTTTTCAAAACAATGAGTAAATGAGTATATGTATGTATATATATATATATATATATATATATATATATATATTTATTTATTTTTTAACAGCCATAAAAAAATTGCCATGCTCTGCATTTGTCTGCACTGAAGGAAACAGACAAGCGAGTACACCCATAGACCTTCATGGGTTCTAAAATGTCTGTCACATTGCGGTTTCTCATGGTCATGTCAATGAGGCCCAAAACAGATCAACCTGCCCATTTTTTCCACAAACATTAGGTCCATGAGAAAAGGGAATAGTCCTGTGAATAAGGCCTAATTCTTTCTTCCATTTGTCCCATGCTTGTCTGGAAACATACAACAAACTCTAGTCTGATCCTAGTTGTAGCTAACCTGTAAAAAGTACATTAGCACAATCTGCATAGGAGCTGCAGAATTAAAGTGGTAGAAAATGTTTGTTTGCAAAGGTGTACATAACCTTTAAGTCACCACACAAACATCCTAGTCTGTGATGTTGAACTTTGTGTCAGTCTTGGTTCCTTACTAAACCAGTGTGTTCTGTTTCACTATGCTGTTGCATAGCATTTTTAAAATCTTTAGCAACAAATCTGCTTGTGAAGCTGCAAGTTCAGAGATCAATTTTATACCCTGTGCGGACTTCTCCACTACAAGCAGTAGTGCACGATAAAACTGCAGGGTCAGATTGGGTGAAGCAACAGGATTATCAACCTGGTACATTCAGATTATTTAGGAACTATATAACGTTATATTTCTGATAATTACTTGCAAACTTTTCAGATTTCAGAGAGGAGACAGCGAAATGCTTGTTCAACTAACACTTACACCCCATGCACAAACCTAGTCAGGAGACGAGACTCCTTGCATCATAGCGATCTATAATACTGGGAGTCCCTGCCTCTGCACAGCTCTACAGTCTGATACTATATCTAGTCGTATAAGCCACAAGAAGGCATGGACTCCCAGCATCATACATCACTATGTGAGTATGCAGCAAGGAGTCCTGTTTCCTTGACTAGGTTTGGATTTTCTGGTCCAGATTTCCCTGTGTGCTTGGAGCTTTATTGCTCAAGATCCCCTCATATAAGGTGAAGGTCCCACATTGTACAAAAGTTGGATTTCTTGAGCCAAAGCCAGGGGTGGATTGAGTAGAAAGGAAGTAGTATAAATGCTTCCTAAGTTGCCCATTCCTTTTGTAGCCACTCCTGGGTTTAGCAAAAAAAAAAAAAAAAAAAAAAAAAAAAAAAAAAAAAAAAAAAAAAGCCACACCAAAATCCACTAATGACCCAACGCTCTAAAATCGTATGGCCACCTTTGAAATATAATTATATTCTAATCGTATATTTAAAAATTCTCTGGATACCATTTACCCCTCCTCAGTCTTTAACAACCACTTTAAAGGAAGAAACGTTGCTCAAAAGCATTCTGGTAGAAATACACAACCCAATCTGATGAACACTGACCGATCATGCACACAACTATATTCATTCCTCACCTGGTGTGTCTGTGGGTAAAGTATACAATGTAAATTATAATCTCCCTAGCAGACAGGGTAGCAGTCATGATATTTTTAGGATCTTGTTACATATCGTAAAAGTCACTAAAGGCAGTGATTTATGTAAGGCGTAAAAATTATTTTGAACATCGAAGACAAAGTCTTGAAGTATTCCTCAAAAAGTCAGCCATGTCCCACATCCTCCTCACTGTTCTGTGACAGACTGTAAGGGTATGTTCACATTGAAAAATCTGGTGCCAATTCCAAGGTGGATTCCGCCTCAAAAAAAAAAAAAAAAAAAAAAAAAAAAAATGCATTCTACTCCAAGTTGTACTTTATCTATGGCATGCATTAAAAGGAAGATGCAGGGCAAAGCTAATACAGTGTTAGGTTTAATGCAGGTCCCAAAGGAGGCATGAAACATTCATGTACTGGCTTCAACAGACACTGCATTAGACATAACATGATAAGTTTTGCCCGAAGTGGTTTTTTTTTTTCTTTTTTAAAAAAAAAAAAAAAAAAAATTACGTTTCATATACAAGCTTACTCCATGAAATAAGATATCCAACGTCAATGATAAAATGCTGATATTATAACGTCCCATTCCCTTTAACAAAACTAGACCTGAGTGAGCCATCTGGTGGCTCAATTTGTGTTAAAATAAAAAAAATAAAATGTACCCTAGAGATACCGCTTAAAAATGGAGGCTTAAACACAGCGACATGGATAAAAACCCCCACCATAAACCCTATGCCAGATGTTACGGCTGAAGAGATTAAAAACACACCATACAAGAAACCCTCACTGGAAAGGGGGAGCGATATACATAGCATCCATCCATCCCTGTATCCATTAGCTTTAGACACTGGTTTCCATTGCACAATCACCAAACCGACACAATAACAGACTGTCAACAACTGGGATAAAAAATAAAACCCATAATCGCCATACACACAGCAACAACCCACAGACTCTCAGACCACACCGACGAGGTGGAAAGCCTTCTGAGTCTTGAGTAAGGAAGGAGGATCCCCCCGATTGCTTCTGTCCTGTGGGTACCCACAGAGCGGGTAGCGCCCTCTGCTCCATTGCATGCACAGCCCCTCCTGTCTGGCCGTAGCCAGAAAATGCATTATCCATCCAGTGGCTTCCCTAAGTAGACCAAAGTCACTTCTGTGTTCCCATACACTGCAGAAACTGCTGGATATAGACAGGTCTTTGGAAGTCCCCTAAATGCCACTCCTAAAAACTCATAGCCACGCTCAAAGGCTAAGGTCTTGTCTTCCATGTCCAAGATGACTCTGATCCTTTCACCTATCTGCAATGGAAAGGGAAACAAGTACATACTGAGTGGAGGTCAAAACGGTCAGGTTATACTTCTACAAAGACAGTCATAACATCAATTGTATAGGTCAGTTTTCTGTTGTGTCATAGGGGTTGGATTATATACATTATAGACATACAAAATTACATTCAACACAGGAAACTGATTGGAACACTGGGGAAGATTTATCAAGACACTTAGGTTATGATTAAGCACACACACACCTTAAATTAAAGGGGCTATCCAGGATTATAAGATTACATGCAGGCAGGAGAGGAGGTCTAGAAAATAAAAATGCATTTATAATTCCTGCACTGGGCTGGTCACTACCTCCGTTACTCTTTGTATACACAGTGGCTGCACTAGAACCACTACAGCCAAGCACCGGTTTCAGCAGTATACAGTTGAGAGCAGTGGTTAGCTTCACCAGTGCAGCTGACATGACTTTACTGCTGCAGCTACTCTGTATACATGGCATCTCCCCCTCCATTACTCTGTATGTATACAGAACAGCTACAGCAGGAAAGTCGCACTGACTGCACAGCTGGAGCTAAACACCACGCTGTGTACTGCTGAGATCAGCGCTTGGCTGCAGCAGTCCCATTGCAGCCGATGTGGATACAAACAATGGAGGAAAGGTCCAACCCAGTGCAGGAATGGAGAGGAGGATGCTGGTATAGAGTTTGCCTCCTTATCCCAAACAAGGCGCAGTACTTTCGACAGTGACCTCTTCACCTCTCATGCTGTCTGTTCCATAGCAGTTGTGTGATGTAATTACACCAATGTCCCCTTCACTTCTATAGGATGAGGCAGTAAATACATACAGTGCACAGCTGCTATAAAACAGACAGCATTTGGTGTAAATGATAAGGAGGTCAAGGAACCTAGCCCTTTCAAACAATTCCTCTAATCTGGTCATAAACATTATCTGCAGACCTTTAATAGATCCAGCTAAATTTAGTGAAATCTTCTAAGAATCTTACGTCTGAGGATAGGTTCCGCGCCAGAGTCTCCATTGGAGATTCTGCTACAGAAACTGCCAAAGAGAAAAGTTCTGCAGGGAAGACTATCCTCTTCGCTGGTTTCAGTATAAAAACAGCAGAAACGCAGCAGACCCCATTACAGTCTGTGGGTGTTCACTGTTTTAGCAGTCTGGCTCTCCATCATTCGGGTCCACTGGCAGACCCAAACGATGAAGACCTGTGCGCAGATGTGAACCTAAGGCTAAGATGGTCACACATAAAATTAACAGAAGATGCAAGAATCTCATGTGCATGGCCAGCTTTAGGCGCACTGAAAAGTTCCTTTTACGTTATCTCTCCATTGTATCTACATGTATTGCCTTCTTTTCCTCGCGCGCCTGTACACTACTCCTGCATTTACAAAGGATATTCAGGTACCCACATTCTCAATCATTTTGGGTCCCAGGGGTCTGAGACCCAACAAACTCACTTTCTCTATCCTGTGAATACAAATTTATTCAGAGGATAGAGAAAGAACCTTTATCAATGGAATGCTATTATATTTTTGCTTAAATCTTCACTGAATCCAGAATGTGAGAAAGAGGTTCCTTTCACAGTCGCCTCTATAAAATAATCCTTTGTGTATGAAGAAATCTCCCTCTATCCTATAGGAACCTGCTGTAAAGTTTCATATGCCCACTGGGCTACTTGGAAGAGCCATAAACAATAAAGGTTAGCTTTCACTTACTTGATACTTGGGAGCGTTATTGCACTGTGGAAAACTTCCATTGACTTCTCCATTGTGCAATAGATTATTATCAACTAGATTCCAGCCCCAACTCTGATCATCACTTCCAAGGAGCGCTACATAGCCCTGACATTGCATGGGAGCCCGTTTTGTTGCAATGCCAATAACTGCCACTGTGCCGAGCGGCCCTTCCCACCAAACTTCCCAGGCATGGCGCCCCTCACTGAAGCCAATTTTGGTGCGTGCCCCATCAGTGCTCTGAGCGATCGGATTCCGGTGCAAAGTAAAACCATTCTTCTTAATAAAAACATTTCTAGAGCAGTCGTTGGAGCTGAAGCCATGCTGGAAGGCTCGGACCTGCAAAGATGAAGAGGTGTATGCTAATAAATTGTAGTCAAGAGAAATCAAACTATGCTTATACAACATTCGAAGGTAAATACAAGTTAGAATATGTTCCCAGCTAAGGTTCCATTCATATCACTTTTTACATCCATTTAGCAGACTTGTTTATTGGATGCAAAAAAATGGACACAAATGGATGGCCATCTGTTTACATAAAGGTCAATGTTTTAAAAAAAAAAAAAAAAAAAAAAAAAGTTTGCCTGATTTGCTGACTGAGACAAAAACGTAGTATACCATAGTTTTGTGTCCGTCCAAAAAAACATTTATTTTTGTGCATCTGTTTAAGAAGTTATCCAGTTTCTAGCACTGATGGACCAACCTTAGAATAGACATCTATGGTGGGCTGACACCTGGGACCCCCACAGATCACTTGTACTGAGACAGTGCAACTTTTGGTAAGGTCTACAACCTGTAGTGGTGAATGTAGGTACTGCAGCGCTGTCCAATTGAAGTCTATGGAGCAATGCTGCAGTACTAGTACCTACGTTCACTGCTACTGTTTTGTTAGGATCTAATATTGATGCCCTATCCGAAGGATCAGCCACCGATGCTATAAAGCTAATATCCACCTTAAAACACATCTGCTAAACAGACACAAAAAACATGATCTGAATGGAGCTCTAGTCTGTTAAATATTGAAGACCTGCATGCAGGACTTTGATGTCCTGCAACATGATGGGTAGGTAGCAGAACAGATACCTGACAGACCCCCATTATATAGTCAATGAGGTCTCAGGATCCAATGGTGTCAAATGTTTAGCAGATCTGTACATTTTACATTCCCAGCAAAGGGGATAAGTTGATTTGTCATCCAATCACTCAGACCACAATACAAAGACTGGGAGATTCTTGCCCCCATTCTGAACTCGGCAGTGGTTCAGCACCACGTTCACAAATCCATTCATTTCAGTGAGCGTTCCAGTGATAGCCAAAATACAGCTCTGTGCTATCCTGAGAATATGGAATAACCCCTTCAAGACTAAGGCTCCACATAGCAGAACACAACTAAAAAGGGGTCCCGAGTCCTCTATATGAATGGAGCACTAGTGTGCAGGTATGACAGCAGCTCCATTCACTTCTATGGAAATGACAGATTGCTGAGTACAGTGCCCTGTCAACCCAATAGAAGTCAAAGGGGCAGGGGTCTCCCCTTGCACACTACTCCTCCATTCACACTGAGGGCTTGAACTCCCATTCACCAGATTGGTTGGGGGGTCCCATAGTCGATCCTCATCCCAGTGATCATTCATTACCTATCCTGTGGATATGACATCCATACTATCACTGATCCCTTTAAGATGATTGGCAGTGATTAACATAAAGCAGAAAATATGGAAGACTTAAGGTGTAGCCTTCGCTTGGAGCTACCTGTATATTACAGAATGGAAGAATCCATAGAATGAATGCCCTCTGCTGCACAGTGACAGCTGATGTAATGGAAAATATGGAGCGTCTTACAGCAACCAATCAAATTGCTGCTTGCATTATCCCAACGAACCTTAGACTATAAGAGCTGTGATCTGATTGGCTGCATTGATTTGATAGTCTCTATGGAGAAGCCACAGCGGGCCATAGAATGAATGAGCCGCCGAGCCCTGCCTCTCACCTTCGCCTTGTATGTGGGTAGGTTACAGAGCACGTCAGTGCGCAGAGCTTCCTCGCTGACCGTCCGCAGGCACAGGCTTCTCCACACATCGTTGTTCTCGTCCCCGTGTAGACAGCGGTGCCAGTGTTTACACACCAGGCCGCAGCTCCGGAGGTCTGACAGGTCCAGGTAGGAGAACACCAGCTCCAGCACACGGCTCGGCAATTTTCCCGAACCCGAAGCAGGAGGCGGTGGAGGAGGTACAGCGGGAGCCGCAGAGGGAGCGGCTGCTGCCGCCATTCCCTCCCTATTTCCCGGTTACCGGCGACTCAAACCCCTCTACACTCCCTCATCTCCCAGCGCCAAGCAAGCAACATCCTGCTGCATCACGTAATCACTAACCAATCAGCGCGCGCCTTTACAAAAATAAATAGGAAGCCAACCAATGAAATGCCAGATACCTACAGGGCTCTAAGAGTCTTCCTGTTGTGTCTCCACCCTGCTTGTGTCAGCGGCATAGCTCAGCAACCAATCAACGGTAGAGCCGGCCTCCTTATGACAGTGTGTGGACCAATCACAACGAGGAGCTGCGCGGCGCGTGCGTCTCACATGGGTAGCCACGCCTTGCGACCCGTGACTTATGGCCTTCTAACCAATCAGAGCGTGTCTTTTACTTCTGCGGAAAGACGATGGCCAATTGCGTTGAGCTGCACATGTGTGAGTGGGGAAGACGCCATTAACTTTGGAGAGCGAGGTGTGTGATCTGGGTTCTCTTCTGGAGAGTGTTTACATGGCACAGGGACACGAAGACCGGTCGGTGGTATTATGACCCTTGGCTAGCTTAGGGGACAGGGCATGCTGGGGCTTGAAGTTCTTTTCTGGCTTGGGGACTATAATGGTGTGGATATAATGGATATAATATAGACTGTATAACGCACAGTACACCGTAAGGCTGTGGCCCCACATTGCAGAAACGCGGCTTTTTTGGTTGCAGATTTTGCTGCAGTTTTTTGAGCCGAAGCCAGGAATGGATTGAGCAGAAGGGAGAAGTATAAGAGCTTCCTGTATATTTCCTATTCCTTTTGTAGCCATTCTTGACTGGCTCAAAAAAACCGCATCAAAATCTGCAACAAAAAAACCACATCAAAATCTGCAACAAAAAAAGCTGGGTTTCCGCAGTGTGGGTCCTCAGCCTATAAGGGGTTGTCCAGGACACAGATGTTTTGAGATAAGCACAGCAATTGATCAGTCTTGCTAAGTGAAGCATTTTAACAAAATCATGACAGTCCTGTCATGATCCCATTAGTGGAGTTTCTGAAGTGGTCACATGATCTTCCTCTGCTCTTCCAATGATGTCACGTACACCAGACACTTCCATCTGCCCATTTTGTCTTCTCTTAGAGCGAGTACTGCTTCCACTTCACAATCCCCAGTGATAGCGTGTGATAGTGTCTGTATGTATTGCGCATGCACGACTAATCTCAGCAATACAGGGATATAGGGAGCGCATGCGCAGTACAAAGTGCAGAGAGGACACAGCCCCCGCTGTAGGAGAAGATGAGGACGTATGGGAGGAATTACCTGGTATACGTGATGTCACCGAAAGAGTGGAGAAAGAGCACGTGGCCGCTCTAGGAACGCCACTAACAGAACCATTACGCTGCTTTCATGATTTTGCTAAAATGCTTCAATTAACAAGCCTAATCAATTGCTTTGCACTTCTGTCTAGGTCTGCGTCCTGGACATCCCCTTTAAGGCTAGCATTACACAGTGACTTTAGGTGTGACCAAAGATTGCTGGGTCGCCCTGTGACTCCCACAACAATGTAAATGAGGCTAGGGCTAGATGCCAATTTTGGCCACAACTAAAGATGTCTGGGTTGCCCTTTGACTCCTTCACTATTGTTAGTAAAGGGAGTTACATTGCGACTCCTAGTGTGCCACAGCAATGAGTTGGAGTCACAAAGAAGTCAAGTAATGTTTGTCTTGAAGTCGCAGGACCCTTGGGCTGCAATGTGACTCCATTCACCAGTATTATTGATGGACTTGCAGGCCTGACCTGTCGCGACAGGAGTCCTAGCAAAAGTAGAGGGCAAAAGGCAGTACAAGACTATGTTAGAGTACAGTCAGGGAAAGGGCATTCCTTACAGCTCAGCAATGACACTGAGCTATGAGGAATGCCCGTCTGACAGTGGGGAGATATCAGTGCCGAAATTAATGGCACAGATATCTCCACCACCCGGGCACATTCCGGCAAAGCCGACCGTGTGCTGAATTCATATCTAGCGATATATAAAACCGCACTTTCATGAGGACATGCAAGGTCCTCTTTAAGACTCAAGGTATCCAGTAACTTATGTAGAGGTTATGTATATAGTATAACAATATATATATTTTTTTTTTTTTAGTTTCTAATGTCTGTGTAAACCTTACTCTATTTTTCTTTTTCTTTTTTTTTTAGTTGCTGTCAGAATAATGGCTGCCAAATGGGACTCTGGTCATGCCAGTCCTGTGTTGAGTCTGGCAATCAGCAAGGACAGAATAATTGCTTCTGGTGCCGAAAATGGAGAACTTACCATCTGGAGTGAGCAAGGAACGCCAATCGGCAAATTACACCTGAAGGGCGATGAAGATGTAACGGGAGTCACATTTTCCCCAGTTTCTTTCTCTAAGCTTTATGCTTCTCATGGGGAGACTGTTGCTGTCCTGGATACCAGAGCATTAGGAGAACCGGTGGAGACATTCAGTGTCAACAAAGAAGAGATCAACTGTATTTCTGTCAATGAAACAGACAGTCTCCTAGCGGCTGCTGATGACTCTGGTACTGTTAAAGTCTTAGACCTACAGAGTAAGAAAGTCTGCCGAACCCTGCAGAGACATACTAACATCTGCTCAACAGTTGCTTTCAGACCTCACCGGCCACAAAGCCTTATTTCATGTGGGCTTGACATGCAGGTGAGTTATTTGTGCCGCTGGATCATTTTTTGATATTTGTCACATTGATTTCCTAAGGGCTTTAAAGTACCTGACAGGGTGGGCATGTATTTAAAGAGGTATTCTGATGTTACCATACAAAGCATATACAGATATTTTACAATATACTTTCTGCATCAGTCACTTCATTATTTTTTGGGCGAATAAATTCTGACCTGATCATGTGATGGACACACAGCGCTGATAACTGCACTGTAACTGTGTTGAACCATCCACCTGTGTGTCCATAACATGACCAGGAGAGATTTTACTCCATGGAAGTAAACCATGAAGGCTCCTATTACATGGCTGCAAGAAAAGATCTTATAATCACTATAGACAGAGTATTGAAAAATTTGTGAAAATTTTCACTCTGCAAACAGTGACCTTATAAGTGTGGAAACCATAATACCAATTTAACCCCTTGTAGCACTTTTCTGTACATCAAGGGGCCAAGTAGTTTTCAGACGTTGATGTTTAGTTACATATGTAAACTGATAGTGATGGACAGATAGGCTCCTACTGTAATGGCATAAATTGGCAATAACGCTGTTGCTAGCTCTTTAAAGAGGTTGTCCAGGCAAAAAAAGAACAATCCTTTTAACCTTTAAATCAGCCGGGGGCATTAAAAAAAAAAAAAAAAAAAATCATACTCACCTGTACCCAATGCTTCGGTGTCCTCCCGGCGCGTCCCGGGTTCTTCTGCTGAACAGGTCTCTTCCAGAGTTCCGCTGAAGCCACTGATTGGCCTCAGTGGTCACGTGACCGCTGAGGCCAATCAGCGATGGCATGCGATGTCACTACCTGTGACATCACGGGTCCTCTTCCTGAGGCCACTGAGAAGATGTCGGAGCAGAAGAACCAGGACGCGCCGGGAGGACACCGGAGCACTGTGGAGTATGCATTTTTTTTTTTTTTTTTTTTTTTTTTTTGTAATGTTCTCGGCTGATTTAAAAGTTAAAAGGGTTGTCCATTTTTGCCTGGACAACCCCTTTAATTTCTTAGATATTGTGATCACTCCAGTATCTAAGGAGTTTAGCCAAAGCAGGGAGCACACTGTGCCATACCATTGTCTCAGAACCCTCATTCCCATTATAGATGGGGCCCTAGCAGTGGGGATTGGCCCCACTCCCTAACTTATGTTACCAATTATTTTTCCTGTTTTGTAAACGCTAGGTGATGCTTTGGAGTGTGCAGAAAGCAAGACCACTATGGCTCACCAGTCTGCAACACCTGGCTCAAGACGAAGAAGATATGGATCTCCATCAATCCCCAGGTCAACTCTTTAATCCACCACTGGCTCATTCACTTTCAGTATCTAGCTGTGGAAATGTGTTTTGCTGCGGTGCTGAGGATGGGAAAATCCGCTCATTTCGGATAACAGGAACTCGGTTTGAGGAAGAACTTTGTTTTAAGGCTCACACTCAAGGTGTTTCCCAAGTCAGTTTTATAGGGCAAGATCCCGGACAGACTTTGCTACTCTCTGGAGGCAATGATGGCAGAGTGCGTGTATGGAATCTCGGAAAAGACAGTGTACAACCTCAGAAACCTCATCACCCAAAGAAGTCGGCATCCAAAGTTAAAGTGAGACAAATGGCGGAGGCATCTCCAAAAGTTAGTTCAAGTCTCTGTATTGAACATGGAGAAAAAGTAAACTGGATTCTAGGAGCTGAACTTCAGGGGTCAAAAGTGGTTTTAGTGGCTGACCCTAGCAATGCCATATCCATTTATCAGCTTGGTGAACTATAGATTGCTGAAGGGCATCATTTGTGTTGCTTTGACCATTATTAAGATTTGATAGCAATGGACATGCCCAACTGAGCTACACTGATAGACTTATGTGTTGGTGACAAGGATCTATATTCCGTGCCTTACTAAGCATTATGCTACATAGAGGCTGAAGCATCTTGTGGGGGATAGAGCTTCAGCAATATATAATTTCTTCAAATAGTGGTGAATCAAGTTAAAGGCTATGGACACCTTTTGGGGGCATTTTTTTTTTTCTACTGACATGCATCAATTTTGTAATAGGGTTTCATTAAAAATTTCGCACTGTTTGGCTTCTGCAGACTTTGCATTTCACAGTCTATAATATCACAAGGCATTATGGGAAAAGGAGCTGGGAAGCTCAAGCGCCCTCTGTTGGATGTAAAAAATCCTCAATTTGCTTTTGACCCACTGAGTCTTGAGAAAGCAAGAGGAATTTTAGCCAAGCCAATATCACTCATCTGCATACATCGTTGTTGTCTATAATAAACTGCAGAATGCCATTCACTAGCAAATTGCTGTCTGCTTGATCTCCAGCCTCTCTGTCTGACGCCTCCTGAATCATGATCTTAGCTGAGTTATGAGCAAATCAAAGTTGAACGTTGATATGGTCCTAAATCAGCTTGGAAGATCATTCAGGTTAAGAGAGAGGGGCTGGAGATAAAGTCTGATGGATTTGCTAGTGAACGGCAGTGTGCAGCTTGCTATGGACTGTAAAAGATAGAAGCTGCAGAAGCTAAACGGCACACAAGTAAAAAAAAAAAAAAAAAAAATGTGCATTTTAAGGGAACCCATAACATGACAAATGCTGTGCAATCTGTGGGCTTGTTAGAGAACAGGAGTAGCTGAGCAGATTGATGTATAGGTTTTTGGGAAAAGATTCAGTATAACTTGTCAGTCATCCATTGAAATGTCTGTTCTTTCTATGTTGAGAAGTCAAGGAGGCAGTCCTGTCAGTAAGTGACAACCTCCTAGCTATGACTGTTACTGACACAGCTGTCAATCACTTATAGGACCGCCTCCTTGACTTCTCAACATAGAAAGAACAGACCTCACAATGGATGAAGGACAAGTTATAATGACTCCTTTTCCCACAAAACTATATATCAATCTGCTGTGCTCTTCCTGCATAACTTGCTGCTTAGAGATTGAACAAATCAGGCTATACCTTTTAGAGGCTAACTGAGTAAATTTGATGGTAAGCTTTCGAGAGTACTAGCGCTCTTCTTCAGACATGGTGTTATACAAGAAACTGAAAATTCACACACTCTTTATACACAAAAGACATGGACCTCCATGTCTTTTGTGTATACACTACCGTTCAAAAGTTTGGAGTCACCCAGACAATTTTGTGTTTTCCATGAAAACTCACACTTTTATTTATCAAATGAGTTGCAAAATGAATAGAAAATATAGTCAAGACATTGACAAGGTTAGAAATAATGATTTTTATTTGAAATAATAATTTTCTCCTTCAAACTTTGCTTTCGTCCATTTGCAGCAATTCCAGCATTGCAGACCTTTGGCATTCCAGCTGTTAATTTGCGGAGGTAATCTGGAGAAATTTCCCCCCATGCTTCCAGAAGCCCCTCCCACAAGTTGGATTGGCTTGATGGGCACTTTTTGCGCACCATACGGTCAAGCTGCTCCCACAACAGCTCAATGGGGTTGAGATCTGGTGACTGCGCTGGCCACTCCATTACAGATAGAATACCAGCTGCCTGCTTCTTCCCTAAATAGTTCTTGTATAATTTGGAGGTGTGCTTTGGGTCATTGTCCTGCTGTAGGATGAAATTGGCTCCAATCAAGCGCTGTCCACAAGGTATGGCATGGCATTGCAAAATAGAGTGATAGCCTTCCTTATTCAAAATCCCTTTTACCTTGTACAAATCTCCCCCTTTACCAGCACCAAAGCAACCCCAGACCATCACATTACCTCCACCATGCTTGACAGATGGCGTCAGGCACTCTTCCAGCATCTTTTCAGTTGTTCTGCGTCTCACAAATGTTCTTCTGTGTGATCCAAACACCTCAAACTTCAATTCGTCTGTCCATAACACTTTTTTCCAATCTTCCTCTGTCCAATGTCTGTGTTCTTTTGCCCATATTAATCTTTTCCTTTTATTAGCCAGTCTCAGATATGGCTTTTTCTTGGCCACTCTGCCCTGAAGGCCAGCATCCCTGAGTCACCTCTTCACTGTAGACGTTGACACTGGCGTTTTGCAGGTACTATTTAATGAAGCTGCCAGTTGAGGACCTGTGAGGCGTCGATTTCTCAAACTAGAGACTTTAATGTACTTGTCTTGCTCAGTTGTGCAGCAGGGCCTCCCACTTCTCTTTCTACTCTGGTTAGAGCCTGTTTGTGCTGTCCTCTGAAGGGAGTAGTACACACCGTTGTAAGAAATCTTCAGTTTCTTGGCAATTTCTTGCATGGAATAGCCTTCATTTCTAAGGACAAGAATAGACTGTCGAGTTTCACATGAAAGTTCTCTTTCTCGCTTATTTCACTGGGGGACACAGCACCATGGGTATAGACCTGGTCACTAGGAGACAAGACACTAGGAAAAAGCAAAAGCTGTTGGCTCCGCCTCCAGGCTATACCCTGCCACAGCCACTGTGCATGAATCAGTTTGAAACCTAGTGTCATAGGAGGCAGACACGACCTGACTCAGGTCTTCTGTCTTGCATCGTTTTTATTTTTACCTTTCTTTCAGGTGCAGGGGGTCGTCAGCGTGTACGCCACACTAGTCGTACCCTCCTGCGGGCGCAGCGCTCTGCAAAAGAGCAGCCTCGCCGGTCACCCAGTCCCCACTCACCACTCGCTGCATCGGCGGCCGGAGTACCGGTGACCCCACTCCCACGTGCGAGGTCCTACCAAGGGGGTGACCCTGCGGCGCCTGAAGACGCCAGACAGTTGCGTATGAGAAGAATAGAAGGCAGGTGAGTATGAAAGTTACCTTAGCCCCTCTCCATCTCCTCTTCAGGCCCTCTCCACCTCCCTTCAGGGCCCCACTCAGCCCCTCAGTGCCAACAATAGCATGGGTTCTGTTTAGGGGGGCATCACAGGGTCCCCCAGAGCTGGGCCTTAAATTTTAGTAAATAAGCCCCTTTTTTCTGGGGCGTTTTTGGGCCTTCTGGTCGCTCCTACCGAGCGGCCCCCGTCGGGGGGACACCCAGTTCCCCCCCCCTCGTGTGGGGACCCCCTTTTCCTGGCCCCCCAGTACCTTTTCCCAGGCCTCCGCGGAACCTCCGGAGTTCGCGGCCGTGCCGTGCCGCCGACGGTGCCTCGCGGTCGGCCGCGTTCTACGCGAGTCCGAGGCCTGGCCGGGAACTAGGCCGCAACTGGCCAGTCGCTTTCCCGGGTTTTTCTGGTATCCAGACTCCGCCTAGGGCCGTCCATTGGCCCGGGGGCTGTCCTGGCAAGCCATCCAGCCTACCCAGTAGCTACTGAGCCTGTATGTACCAAGGGAAGAGCTTTGCTCTCCTCATAATCTCTTTTATTTATTTATTTTATTTCTTTTGGCTTGCTGGGACAGCAGGGATTCTTACTCTCCTCACACTTACCTAGGAGTCATTGCTCCTGCGGAACCCTTGCTGCAGCAGTTTGTGAGCGGCCATCTTTTGCAATCTGGTAGGCTAACCCCCTGGGTTACCTCTAATTTCCATGGGCCCCCTCTGCTTGTCTCTCACCCTCCGGCCCCTCTGGTTCCGTCACGTTTTTATACGTGCACCTGCTGTATCAAAAACAGTTGCCATGCGGACAGCCTGAGCCCATGTGCTCTCTCTGCCTTTCGCCTCAGCCAGTCAGGAACCTCCTGGCCCCTCTCCGGTTCTTCCATCCCCGGATTGGGCGGCCTTCCTAACCTTGGCCATGGTGTCCTTACCAGACTTAACTAGTCAGTTCTGGAAACTTGGAATGGCTGCTTTCCCAGATCGCTGCTCAGCCGGCTACTTCTAGGGATCTCCCTGGACACCCTCATAGTTCCCGTCGCAGCTCCAGGAGCCTCAAAAGGACCAGGAAGTCTTCCTACGGTTCACGGTCCGTCACCCCTTCCTCTGGGTACTCCCCAGATAGGGACTCAGCTCACGGCTCCACTCCGACAGGCGGATACCTCCCTCCCTCTGCTCGGTCTACTTAACTGGGGACGCCTCTGACTCCGACTCGGAGCTTCAGCTAGGCTCATCTGTATCTGCTGCTACGCGGGAGTCATCTATGCGATAGAGACCCTACAGATCTCTGAGGACCCAGACTCATCCTCTCAAGTGGACATCTCCTTCTGCCACTGGGTGTTTGATCACATCTTGAGGGCACAGTGTCTTCTTCCTGGACCATCCTCTGTCTTCGACTAGGAAGTTGGACATCCCTTCCCTTGACCTGTGTGTCTCCAAGTGGAAGGTGAGCTCAGGCAGTTCTGCCAGGCTATGCTGTGACACATGTCTCTAGCCCTCCCTGGCTGGCAATGATGAACATCTGAGGTAAAGGAAGCAGGTTGCTCCAGTGGTGCAATCGGTTATCGCACGGTACTTATATACGTATATTACTGATATATATACTTTTATATATATATCAGTAGTGAGCGCAAGCCGGCCTGTCTTGACATCTTGTCAGCGAGCCGCCCCATGTGTCCCTTCCTATCACTAAGAGCCTCCCATGGTGGATCCCATGATAGCTAGGCTCTCCAAGTCTTCTAGTCTGCCTTCAGCGGACTTTGCCTACCTCAGTGATCCCTGAGTGAGATCGGATCGCTTCTGTTGTATTGTTTGCAATGCAGAACTGATACATTGCATTGTCCTAAATGCTGGCTATTGTATTACTGCAAGAAGGTGGCTTCCCTCGCCAGGGTGGCCTTCGTAGTGGCTGGTTTCTCCCTGCGGCTCTCCTTCGCTGCCTCTTGGGTCATCAAGGCCTTCTTTTCCTGGGCCAAACAGCTTCAGTCCCTGATGCAGTTTCCCTCCAGTCGCTCGTCTCTGAGATCCTGAATGCTTCCAAATAACTGGAGATACCTCCCAAATCTGCCAAGGCAGCCGCCAATGCAGTGACTATCCGCCATACCGTTTGGATTCGTTGTGGAATACTGAGTCGGCCTCCAAGAAGGCGAACGCAGCCCTTCTCCCTTTCCAGGTCAACCTGGGCCAAATTTTTGTTAAGGGCGTTGAGAAGCTTATCCCTGAGGCCACGGGGGAATAGATTCTTCCTCCCTCAGAGGCGTCCTATGTGTCAGCCGTTCTCCCTTTCCAGAAAGCTTCTTTCAAGTCCAGGCCTCCCTGGCAGTTCTACACCAAGTCGTCCAGGTATTCCTCTTCCTAGCCTCCTCAGCATGAAGTTTTTTCCCCTCTCTGGGCATCTGAAATGGAGGGACGTTTGGGGCCTGGGCCTGAGATGCGGTGTCGTCCGGCTACTCCAGCTTTCGCTGGAGTCTCTTTGCCTTCCCTACGTCGGACAATCCAGGCTGTCTCCAATATCCAGCGGTAGGGAGTCAGCGTCCCCATTCCCGCTTTAGAGTGTATCCTGGGTTACTATTCCTATCTGTTCTCCATTCGCCTAGAAGGACGGCTTCCTTCGTCCCATCATGGACCTTAAAGGGCTCCACAGGTTCTTCCATGTCTGCAGGCTCCATTGTAGTCTATGCAGTCTGTGGTGGCATCCCTGGAGATGGGCGAATTCTTCGTCCATCTACATCATGGCGCTGTGCTGTCAGCGGTTTCTTCGTTTTGCGGTGGATTCTTGACTTTTCTAGTTGCCTCTCTCCCCTTCAGGCTGGCCTCTGCCTCCTGGGGTTTTTTTCCTCAGTGATGGCGTCTCTCATGGCCATCCTCAGCGTCAGAGGTGTTGCCGTGTTTCCAGACTTGGACGACCTCCTGGTGAAGCCCCTCCAGGTCAGACAATCTGACCAGCTTGTGGCTCACCTTGGTTCTTCTTCGCCGGTTCTGCTCATCAATGTGGATGTCTCATGCCCTCTAAGCACATGGAATCCGGGATATGATCCTCTGCTCGCTCCAGGGTGGGATTCTTCCTCCGGAGGCCAAGATCCTGAGTGTCCCACCTTCGGAGGTTCTCTCCTTGCTCTCTTTGAATCGGCATGTGGGTCTTGCGCACGATCGCCTCAACCTTCTAATCTGTACCTTTCATTCACTTACTCTGTCGTCCTCTCCACTTGACGATTACGGCCTGCTGGGACAAATCTCCGGACAGCCTCATCTGCCTGGTTCTCTTTCCACCTTGGTTCACTGAGAGATTCTTTAGTGTATCTCCTCCCCAGGAATTTCTCAAGGGAAGTTCTTCTTCCCCCTCTGTTGGTTGGTGATTCCCACTGCCGCCAAGAGTGATCCTCGATGCTTTGGCTGTTCAGGACCTGTGGTCCAGGGCCGATTCCTCCCTCTGGTTCAACCTCTCTTCTCCAAGGACATCTGTTACAGTCCAGACTGACCTCTCCTCCAGGGTTGCCTACTTGAACCCTCAGCGGGGCACCTGGAGCCGTGCGGCCTTAGTAGAAGCCTCACATGTTCTTCCTTGGGTGGAGCCCTCGTTCCAGCTCTTTCGGTGGTCAACCTTTTTTCTGGCGTGGACCACTGGGTGGCAGACTACTTGAGTCGAGAAAATATTGCAACGGGCTTGGGTCGCTTTATCTGCAGATCTTCCTTCCACTGTCCTCCCGCTGTGGTGTGATAAACCTTGACATTTTTTTTTTTTTTTTTTTTGCCTCCGCCGGAACCACAAGGTCATCGGCTAAATTGCCAGGTCTCTGGATCCTCGAACCATCACCACTGGCGCTCTTGTGAGTTCGGTTTTTCACTTCCTCTTCTCCCCTGGGTCCTCCAGAATCTCAAGACCAAGGGGGTTCAAGCTATCCTGGTGGCACCAGATTGGCCCTGCCGGGTCTGGTGTATGGATCTCATGTTCCTGTTGGCGGATGCTCCTTGGCCTCTTCCTCTGCTGGTCGACCTTCTGTCTCAAGGACTGCTGTTCCATCCCACCTTGACTCAGCTGCGTTCACGGCATGGCTGTTGAATCCGAGGTCTGAGGCGTTGTGGTTTTTTCGGAGTTTGTTATCCTAACATACTCAAGGCCCGGAAATTCCAGATAGCTTAGATCTGCCATCAAATGTGGAAGGCTTACGTCCATCGTTGGAAGAGTAACGATTCTCATCGGATCTTCCCTATTCTGGTCTGGATCAAGGTCTTAGTCTTCTTTCCTTTTTAAAGACTTTCCTACAGGAGTGCCACTCTGTGCTCCTTTGGAACCCTTGAATCCATGGGATCTTAACCTCGTCTTTATGGTGCTTCAGGTTCCCCCCTTCGAGCCTTTGATATCCCTTTTTTTGCCTTCTGTCCTGGTAGAATGAGTTCCTGGTGGCCATTACCTCCATCCGCAGGGGTCCCAAATTGGCTGCCTTTTTTTCAGCAGCCTCCCTTTCTAGTCCTCCACAAGGATAAAGTTTTTCTTGGTCTTGCCCTCTTTCTGCTCGGTTCCCAGGCATCCATGTGAGTGCTTGCTCTTCCCTGCCTGGTTGTTGCCCAGGCGATTTGCATGTGTACTGTCCCTCACGGATCCTTTCTGTTGTTCGGACGCTTTGCTCGTTCTCCCTGAGTGCCCTTGCCAGGGCCTGCCTGCTTCCAGAGCTTCCATCTTCCGATGGCTTTGGTCTGAGATTAGGGAGACCTATCGGTTTAAGTGTAGGGCTCTGCCTTTCCGTGTGACGGCTCTCTCCTCTAGAGCTGTTGGAGTTCCCTGGGCCTCCGGCATCAGGCTTCTGCTTCCCAGGTCTGTAAGTATCTCACTGGGCCTCCATCCTCTTTCTCTAAGTTTCGCCAGATCCATTCTGTGGCCTCTGCCGATGCCAGTTTGGGTTGTAAGTTTCTGGAAGTGGTTGAGTGTTACAGGTTTGCATGGCCGTGTTATTCCCACCCTCTGGGACTGCTTTAGGACATCCCATGGTGCTGTGTCCCCCAGTGAAATAAGCGAGAAAATGGGATTTTTTTGTACTCACCGTAAAATCCTTTTCTCGTTGTATTCACTGGGGGACACAGATCCGACCCTTGTTTTTCAGTGTTCCTGCCCGAACTGTGTTGGTTCCTTTTTGGGTTCAGGCATTGTTGGTGGTTTTTGGTTCCATGTTCCTTTGTGTCTCTCTCTCCTAGTGCTACGGTACAAACTGATTCATGCACAGTGGCTTTGGCAGGGTATAGCCTGGAGGCGGAGCCAACAGCTTTCTTTTCCCTAGTGTTTTGTCTCCTAGTGACCAGGTCTATACCCATGGTGCTGTGTCCCCCAGTGAATACAACAAGAAAAGGATTTTACGGTGAGTACAAAAAAAATCCCATTTTTTTCTGTCCATTTTGAAAGTTTAATCGAACCAACAAATGTAATGCTCCAGATTCTCAAGTAGTTCAAAGGAAGGTCAGTTTTATAGCTTCTCTAACCAGCAAAACTGTTTTCAGCTGTGCTAACATACTTGCACAAGGGTTTTCTAAACATCCATTAGCCTTCTTACACAGCAAACACAATGTACCATTAGAACACTGGAGTGATGGTTGCTGGAAATGGGCCTCTATACACCTATGTAGATATTGCATTAAAAACTAGACGTTTGCAGCTAGAATAGTCATTTACCACATTGACAATGTATAGAGTGTATTTCTGATTCATTTAATGTTATCTTCATTGAAAAAAACTGTGCTTTTCTTTCAAAAATAAGGAAATTTCTAAGTGACCCTAAACTTTTCAACGGCAGTGAATTTTCAGTTTCTTATATAACACCATGTCTGATGAAGGGAGCTAGTACTCTCGAAAGCTTACCATCAAATTTACTCAGTTATCCTCTAAAAGGTATCACCTGATTTGTTCACTCTTCCACTACTTTCTATGGCTAACACGGTACAACATTATACTACTAGAGATTGAATAGTATTTTCCATGTGACTTTTTCCCTTTCAGTAATTAAAAAAGAAATGACCCAAAGGTACCTCTGAAGCTGCCACTTTGCACTCTTATTCTGGCAGCGCTGTACTAAATGTGCTATAATTACAGAAAATGCAGGTTTTTAAAATTATATATTTATCATGTAGCATATGCATATCAGAAAGTTTAATGCACATCTTGTAACAGAGAAATCTATAAAAATCAAGTAAAATTTATTAACTGACTGCTCCGTTTTTCATTTTCAGCTGGCACATCATCCTGGTTTGTCTGCAGTGTGCACAAGTTTTCTTCTGTATTGCTTGTATATTCACTTTTTACATCTTCTTTCCTTTACAGCACCTATTTGTCCTCTATGGGGGGTTCCCTTCTAGTCACTTCAATGTATTTCAGCTATCCCTGGTGCTCCCATTCACGTCACATTCCTCTGACAGACCAGAACAATAGACATGTGCGCTCATATGTGAGCATAGCGTTATCTGACCTAAAATTTAATTGCGATGTCACAGCAGATCACTGGGCAAAAACCGAGCAGATTTCATAACTGAAACAGGATTGTGATTTCACAGCAGGTAACCTGACCTAAATCGCCTTTAGGCTAAGGCCCGAAGTACTGTAGCGAGCCACAGAAAAGACCATGGCCAGAAATGCATTGTGTTTTTTTTTCTGCAGCGTTTTCCACAGAAAATCCACAGAGTTTCCCTCTGCAGACTTTCAGCCTCTATTATACCTATAAGGAAAACGCCAGCGTTTCTGTGGATATCTTTCTGTAGGTATAATTGACAGACTAAGATTTTTAAAAACGCAGCATTTATGCTGTGGATTCTTTACTGCAATGTGTAGATGGGATTAATCAGAATCCCATCCACTTTGCAGGTAGTGTTTTTTTTGCCCCAGTGTTTCCATCGCGGCCTGTCCTTATGATGTCACAATAGGGTGCTTGATTAATATCTTGTGATGTCACAACAGCTATTTGACAGAAATCCAGCTATGAAGTCACAGCAGCAAACCTGACTGAAAACCATTTGTGATGTTACTGCAGATTACCTGATAGAAATCTATTGTGATGTCACAGCAGCTTTCCAGCTTTCCTCTGCATACGTCATGCCTCTTCTATTGAGGTCAATAAGTAATTTTCTGACTTAAGTTTTTAATATCCAGGTACCTGCTGTAAAGCAGATAAATCTCTGAACTGTTCAGCACTGAGACCGGCAGCTGAGTCATAAAGACCACCCCCTAATAACATATACATAAAATAAAACAAAAATATACCTTTAGAAAAATGAATATTTGCTTCAATAAATGAATAAAAACTGTAGGTGATACTTTACCTTTAACCGGCTTTTGTAGTTTCTAATTTGCAGAACGATTCCCATTTTTGTTTGGTTTTGAAATGCACTTGATGTACACTAGGGGGCACCAACCTACAGGTAGACAATCACACATAGTGGCTGGTGGTGAGACATTCAGTTCTATTTCATTCTGTTTTATTAGTTTTGAATTTTACAATTTAGCTGTGCCTATGACTGTAAATGTAAGTTCTGATCTGTATTTAGTAGTAATAGATGAGGTTAGATAAAGACATAGGTCTATCAAGTCCAACCTATAACCCTACATGAGGCTGACTCCAACTGCCATATTGATAGTAGTATAATGTTGTACCGTGTTAGCCATTGAAAGTAGTGGAAGAGTGAAGAAATCAGGCGATTCCTTTTAGAGGCTAACTGAGTATATTTATAATTAAGCTTTCATAAGTACAAGCTTCCTTCATCAGACATGGTGTTATGCACATGTCTGAAAATTCACAGATTATTTATACTCTATACACATACTATATTAGGTTACTATATTATACACATACTAACTGAGTATATTTATAAGTAAGCTTTCAGAAGTGCAAGCTTCCTTCATCAGACATAGGTATGTGTTATTAGGGGGTGGTCTTTATGACTCAGCTGCCGGTCTCAGCGCTGAACAGTTCAGAGATTTATCTGCTTTACAGCAGGTACCTGGATATTAAAAACTTAAGTCAGAAAATTACTTATTGTCCTTTGAAGAACATGTGTATAGAGTATAAATAATCTGTGAATTTTCAGTTCTTGTATAACACCATGTCTGATGAAGGAAGCTTGCACTTCTGAAAGCTTACTTATACAGTCATATGAAAAAGTTTGGGCACCCCTATTAATCTTAATCATTTTTAGTTCTAAATATTTGGGTGTTTGCAACAGCCATTTCAATTTGATATATCTAATAACTGATGGACACAGTAATATTTCAGGATTGAAATGAGGTTTATTGTACTAACAGAAAATGTGCAATATGCATTAAACCAAAATTTGACCGGTGCAAAAGTATGGGCACCTCAACAGAAAAGTGACATTAATATTTAGTAGATCCTCCTTTTGCAAAAATAACAGCCTCTAGTCGCTTCCTGTAGCTTTTAATCAGTTCCTGGATCCTGGATGAAGGTATTTTTGACCATTCCTCTTTACAAAACAATTCCAGTTCAGTTAAGTTTGATGGTCGCCGAGCATGGACAGCCCGCTTCAAATTATCCCACACATGTTCAATGATATTCAGGTCTGGGGACTGGGATGGCCATTCCAGAACATTGTAATTGTTCCTCTGCATGAATGCCTGAGTAGATTTGGAGCTGTGTTTTGGATCATTGTCTTGCTGAAATATCCATCCCCGGCGTAACTTCAAATTCGTCACTGATTCTTGTACATTATTCTCAAGAATCTGCTGATACTGAGTTGAATCCATGCGACCCTCAACTTTAACAAGATTCCCGGTGCCGGCATTGGCCACACAGCCCCAAAGCATGATGGAACCTCCACCAAATTTTACAGTGGGTAGCAAGTGTTTTTCTTGGAATGCTGTGTTTTTTTGATGCCATGCATAACGCCTTTTTGTATGACCAAACAACTCAATCTTTGTTTCATCAGTCCACAGGACCTTCTTCCAAAATGAAGCTGGCTTGTCCAAATGTGCTTTTGCATACCTCAGGCGACTCTGTTTGTGGCGTGCTTTCAGAAACGGCTTCTTTCGCATCACTCTCCCATACAGCTTCTCCTTGTGCAAAGTGTGCTGTATTGTTGACCGATGCACAGTGACACCATCTGCAGCAAGATGATGCTGCAGCTCTTTGGAGGTGGTCTGTGGATTGTCCTTGACTGTTCTCACCATTCTTCTTCTCTGCCTTTCTGAGATTTTTCTTGGCCTGCCACTTCTGGGCTTAACAAGAACTGTACCTGTGGTCTTCCATTTCCTTACTATGTTCCTCACAGTGGAAACTGACAGGTTAAATCTCTGAGACAACTTTTTGTATCCTTCCCCTGAACAACTATGTTGAACAATCTTTGTTTTCAGATCATTTGAGAGTTGTTTTGAGGAGCCCATGATGCCACTCTTCAGAGGAGATTCAAATAGGAGAACAACTTGCAATTGGCCACCTTAAATACCTTTTCTCATGATTGGATACACCTGGCTATGAAGTTCAAAGCTCAGTGAGGTTACAAAGCCAATTTTGTGCTTCAGTAAGTCAGTAAAAAGTAGTTAGGAGTATTCAAATCAATAAAATGATAAGGGTACCCAAATTTTTGCACCGGTCAAATTTTGGTTTAATGCATATTGCACATTTTCTGTTAGTACAATAAACCTCTTTTCAATCCTGAAATATTACTGCGTCCATCAGTTATTAGATATATCAAATTGAAATGGCTGTTGCAAACACCCAAATATTTAGAACTAAAAATGATTAAGATTAATAGGGGTGCCCAAACTTTTTCATATGACTGTAAATATACTATATAGTTAGCCTCTAAAAGGTATCGCCTGATTTCTTCACTCTTCCAACAACTGCCATATGTCAGAGGGAAAAATCATTTCTGACTCCAAATCTGGCAATCAGTATAAAACCCTATATCAACTAGTCTTTACTAAAAATCTAAAACCTGTAATATTTTCAATTCATCCAGGCCCTCTTTGAACTTGCACAATGAATCCACCATCACCACTTCCTGGGCCAGACAGCTCCATAGCCTTGCTGTTCTTACAGTAAAGAATCCCCTTCTATGTTGCTGTTGAAATGTTCTCTCCTCCAGGCCTAGAGGATGTCCTCCTGTCACTGTCACAGGCCTAGGTGTAAAAAGATCATTAGAAAGTTCTTTGTGCTGTCCCTTTATGTATTTGGCCACTTTCAGACCAATATTGAGAGACAAATGTTATTGTTTGTATACTAATAAGTTATACAATTTTCCAATATACTTTCTGTATCAATTTCTCATGGTTTTCTAGATCTCTGCTTGCTGTCATTCTTTATTTCCAGTGGATACAAAATCAGTCCATGGTTTTGTAATGAACACACAGCTGCACAGATCGTTACAGTCACAGCACAGTAATCAGACATCTGCCTGGTAACAAGCTGTGCACCTGTGTGTTCAACTGTGAGGAATTGATACAGAAAGTATATTGGAAATTGTACAACTTTTTATTATACAAACAGTGATATTTGTTGTGCTCAGTAGTCTGTGTGGCCATACCAGTTAGGGGCCTTTCACATCACATTATAGAGGTCCGCCTGACTGATACGTTTTTATAGCTGTTTACCTTATAAAAACGTGTCAGTCAGTGGACCCATTGCCTCCAATACAAAAAAAACAATCTGTTATGGTCTTTGAATGCCTTGTGCCGTTACTTCAGACGGACAGAAAAGCCTGTACTACCACGCTTTTCTGTTATTTAACAACAACAGATCCGTGACGGTTCGTTATCAATTTACTATAGTTACCTATGTATAGTGGATGCAAGTGATTGGCAGCTGCTTAAGCATTACCTTATGGCTGGTCATTTCATCCCCTAAAGAGGGACCCTTCCCCCATTAGCCGCAACCCGCCCCTCTTTATCATGCTGAAACCGCACAGCAGGGTCTTGTAGGAAGGAGAAGCTAACTCTCTATAAGGTAAGCCCAAATCCCCTTCTCCCCGTCCTACCTGAAATGGCCGTCCCTCCCTTCCTTGGTCCCAGCATGATTGATCCTGCCATTGTGATCGATATGGCTGCTGCCCCTCCCCCACCTCTCACATGTCTCTGCTCCCGAATGTCTCCAGCGCCACCCCAGTCCTATCTTCTCCTCCCCCACCTCTCACCGCTCGCGTGTCCCGGCTCCTCGAATGTCTCCAGCGCTACCTCAACCCTAAGGGTAATGGTGAAGCACATATGGGGGGTAGCAGAGGAGCTACAGATCCCTTAAACTGATCAGTTAAACTGACTTGAAAAACATGATGTGAAAGGCCCCTTATCTGTATAGAGGCATAATTATGTTCTTGTTATGAGCGTCTGTGCCTCTTTTGATGCATACCATAATTTTATTTCCCTTGGCAGCAGCTGCCTGGCACTGGTCACTAAAGGTAAGCTTACTGTACACCAAAAGTCTCTTTCAGTGGCAGTCTTACCCAGTAATTTGCTATTAAGTACATAAGCATACTTTTTATTTCTTTGACCAAAATGCATAAACTACTATCCTCCTAATTTTTTATTACTTACATACCAACCTTTTATGTGGTACAGTATGAAAGCCTTTGGAAAAACCGCATCTACCACATTACCCATGTCCAGTCTAGAACTGACCTCTTCATAGAAGCAGATCAGATTAGTGTGACAGGACTGATTCCTCATAAACCCATACTGATTGTGTGTTATAAGGTTCTTTTTATTGATATACTCCAGGATAAATTGTAAAACTCTCAATTATTATAGTTATTATTTCCCTTGTGACATCAGGGAGTGAGGAGACTGTGAGGGAGATGTCATGCCCAGGAGGTGTGAATAGGAGGTGGAGAGCGTGACTAGGCTGAAGCTGCTCCCACCCCTGTGACTACTTAGTTTAATTTACATAGAACTTTTCATGCTTCTGAACATTTATAACTTCACTTTGCTGCAACAGAGAGATTACAGAGGGACATCAATGGAAAGGTAAGTTCTTCATCCTGTACATGATGAGGCCAGTTTATGCTGGAAAAAACACCTGATGGTTTCCTTTAAGCCGTTTATAAAGGAGTTGGAGCTGGAATCGGGCTGCAGGAAAATAGAGTAGTCTAATACTTTTTCACAGCACCATATATCCAGCTGTGGAAAGTCTGTAAGAACTATGCAACTTTATTTGCAAGGAGCAATGTTTACATTAAATTTAGTGTAGAACAACCAAAGTGCAATTTAAGATTGAAACATACAATATACACATGATATTGAATGTTCCCTGAGGCTACATTTTATATACAGTACCTTGCGAAAGTATTCGGCCCCCTTGAACTTTTCAACCTTTTGCCACATTTCAGGCTTCAAACATAAAGATATAAAATTTTAATTTTTTGGTGAAGAATCAACAAGTGGGACACAATTGTGAAGTGGTGGTGGCTCTTTTGTGGGACTTTCCCAAATCGTCTAAGATTGTTGTGAGTTGTGTGATGTCCTCTATTATAATATTCGGCCATTTGATAAAATTGTTTCTCAGTTCTTCAAAACAGTCAGTCAGCTATATAAAAAGAGAATAATATAAAGAAAGATTTAGTAGTCTTATCTGTTTCACTCAAATGATCCAAAACAATAGATTTTAATAAAGACTATGAACAACATGTTGCAAATACTGTCTGTATGTCCCCATCATTACAGGAACTCCAGTGAGTCTATGGTGGTATAGGAATGGTAAATACATAGGTGAAAACTGGAATGTCAGATGTTATATAAATGTGAATATGGCACAAAATTGATACTCAAAGCGTATACAACGTACTAAAAAAAATGCATTTGCCTCTGTTGTAACGTCTATGACAAATGAACAGTAGACGAAGATCTTACCGTGTCATAACTATAGGGAGTGCAAAGGTGGAGGTTACATGAGGGCTCTGTTGCTTAAGGGGCCCAAAAGACCCCTATGCCTTATGAGGAGATCTGTATTAAGATTGGCCTAGGAGACACCAACCTTAATAATAATAAATTCCCACCCCCCCAGAGTCTTCCTATACACATGGTTTATACCATTGAAAATGTAGATTCACAAACAGAAATGTATTAGTTTTCTGAGTATTTCTGGGAATTTTCGTGGAGGCAATTCATGCAGCTGTTCTAGCAATTCTGCAATTTTAGAGGCTTCCAAAACGTAAAGTCCCCTACTTAGTGCGTCACCCTGGAGTATAGTCGCACAGTGATCCCACACTCTGTTGTTCACCCGACGAAAAGAGGTAAGGGTGGGTTAATGTCCGTTGCTCTCATTTATCACAGGATAAGAGCAATGGACATTAAAGGACAGATGAAGATGGAGCCCCCTTTGTTGGGTGTCTGTCTGCTTTCACCCCCCCATGTAAAAAAAGAAAAGAAAAAAAAAACATGATGGAAGCTCTATAAAAGTCATGTTTTTTACTTTTCTGATGGAAGAAAAAGTCCTGCATGCTGGACTTTTTCTTCCATTACAAAAGTGAACAAACATGATGAAGGAATGTTTTTTACACTATAATCAATGAGAACGGACACAGACAGAGGGGGCTCAATCTGAGTCTGTCACTGTACTATCATTAACCACTTCTGTACCGGGTTATTTTCCCTGGTTCGAACACATTTTTCTGGTTTTTCGTACATATGGTTTTGAGGGTTTTTTTTTTCCTTATATAATAATAATAATAATAATATTTGCATCTTTTTTCAGTAATAAATAGGGCTTTATTTGTATGTTGGTTTTATTCTTCCATTTTTTTTCTTTATTTTAATATCTGAGATGTAAACAATGTAATCATAAATGTAAACAAAAAAAAAAAGTCTTTTTCACATTTTTCATGTTTTTTTTTTTTTTTAATAGCACAAATTCTGTGTACATCCCTGCTTTCCCTATGGGATGCCCGGCTGTAGTAAAATTTGGCATCCCAAGACCATAGCTGCATGATTTTGTATATATATGTCCTTGCAGGATTAGAGGTGGACCACCTGGATGGTATATCATTGTCTTAAGTGTACTTGCTGTCCCAAACATATTGCTCTGACCCCAGGGAAATGCCTACTGCACTGTATTAGAGAACCATATTATGTATTCCCATTGTATGAACTCCCTGTACAACATATACCATGAGCATTTATCAGAAAAAAGGTGGCATAATAGTGAATTATAGAATTTAGGTGACAAACTGATTCCTTACCAACTGGGGACTATTTTCATGATCATCTGCCTATAGAAAGAAAAATAAAAACTTTAGTATATTATGTCTAGTAAAAAAAAAAAAATAATAATAATAAATAAAATATTTTTCCAGAATTTTAAGAAATTTGCATACAAGTACAAACCTGTAGTAAACCTGTTAAATCCCATCACTCTAGTGCAGGTGTAGGTAACCTCTTTTGTACAGAGTAACAATATATGTGATGAATTGTATATATATTGGGCAGTTATGAATTTTGTCTAGTTATGGATTTCATTCATTGTAATGGTGAAGTCATGTTGACTTGTTGTGTAGTCATCTTTTGTAAGTCTGAGTGGCTTATGGGTATGGTATTTTCAATTTCCTTCCACAAGTCAGTATGCAGGTGGAGAATTAAGTACATGGTGTTGATTCAGTTGTTAATCTAAATAACAAGTCTTTGTGTGTGACCCCAGGCCAGTCAGACTGGTTGCATGTCTCAACCTGAAGGCATATGATCATATGATACCTATATGTGGTACCCACCAAGAGTTATGACATATTCCCAAAATATGTCATATCTTCCTGGATTTGGTAGGGGATGTTAGGGGTCTTTCAAAAAGGGATGATGGACAGGAAACCCTTGGATACTTGGAGACACCAAGAACGTGTGGGCTGTCCAAATTTTTCAGCTGCTCTCTCTCCATGGCCAGTCTGTTCTTTATTTTTTTTCCCTTTTTATTTTGTATTGTATGATTGTATTTATGCCTTTTTATTAAATCTTGAAAGTAAATGTCTCAACCTGAAGCCTGGATAATTTATAACAAACTCTGCATTGGGAACAAAAAGAAACATAACATAAAAAGCATGGGTGTCATAATTCATGTTTCATAACCATCTGTAGACAGAAGTATGATGGGGGAGCCCTTACAAATATCTGGGATCAAGCATCTGGACATACAGCACCAATAAGCAGCCTAAATTAGGTATCTGTGGAAAGGAGTTGTTATGGTTGAGATGCAAGAGCAAATTACAGCAAAAGGAGAAAATGGCTGATAACAGCAAGCAGAAGAACAAGCTATTTAAAACCAGCAAGATAGAGACAGACCCCCATACAAATTCACAACGCCAGCCTCAAGGCCAGATGGCTTTGCTGAGTTTGGGCAATCAGATTAGATTCAACGACGGCTATAAGTTGAGTTTCATCGTAGAATAAACCCAGCACAGCAAAAAAACGGTCCACAGAAAACAATTCTGGAGCTTAGGGATTGAGTGAAAAGGACCATACTTGGAGGTCACCCTGCAGAAGAGAAATAATAATGGCAACCCGTTGCTCCACATCACCTGAAGAGAAAGGTCGGAGATGAAAATACAGCTTGCAGCTTTTACGAAAAATAGCAAAATATTTTCTGTCTCCAGAAAACTGGTCAGGTAGGTTTATTTTAGGTTCCTTGGAAACAGCAATCTTTGATTATGTAGAAAATCTGTTTTCCCTTAGTCCAAACAGCAGCACAATATGGGGGTATTGCTGCCCCTCTGTGCTGATAGGACAGGTGGAACTTTTAATTAACAGAATTAATTACCCCATAAGAGGTAATGAAGACCTTCCCCCCATCGTGTTAGTTATAAAGAACAATAAACAGACAAGAAACAACAGTACTATACTAGGGAGGAAAAGCTTGTGCTGCTGTTCGGACTAAGGGAAAACAGATTATCTACATAATCAATGATTCCCCTTACGTCCAACAGCAGCACAATATGGGGATGTAGCAAGAAGACCCCTAGGGAGGGCCCTCTTGGAATACAGTACAGAATGGCCAAAGGCATTAGCCTCTGAACAATGCATATCTAATCTACAGTGCTTTACAAATGTCAATTGAGAGCCCCAGGATGCGGCAGCACAAATCTGATCCAAAGGAACAGAAAGATTCTCTGCCTAAGAGGTAGAGACAGCTCTAGTTGAGTGGGCTTTCACAAAATCAGGAGGGGATAATCCCTGGGATGAAAAAGACACCTTTATTGCCTCTTTTTTCCATTTAGCCAAGGAGGATTTTGATGCCTTCAAACCCCTGTTTTTACCAAAGTAATTTATTAGGTTGTGAGACTTTCTAAGGGGACCTGTACGCTAGAGATAGATCCGAAAGCATCTTACGAGATCCAAAGAGTGAAGTTTCTTCTCCTCAGAAGAAGGGGAAGGAAAGAAGGTTGGCAAGGATATTATATGATTTATGTTAGAACAAGAAGGTACTTTTGGAGTAAACCCAGGAAGAAATCTCAACTGGACTCTGTAAGGAAAAAAGGAGATGTATGGCTCTATAGCTGATAGAGCTTGTAACGCACCCACTCTCTTGGCAGAGGTAATGGCAAATAAGAAAGTGATTTTATAAGTCAAAAATTTTAACTCCACATCCTCGAGTGGTTCAAAGGGAGGCCCACATAGGCCTGAAAGAACTGTGGAGAGGTCCCATTGAGGAATTGGAGCATACACAGAGCATTTTAACCTTACCGCACCTTTCAGGAACCTAGAAATCAAAGGATCCTGAGAAAGACTTCTGCCCAAACAGGCAGAAAGGGCGGCCACATGGACTTTTAATGTCACGGGAGTAAGACCCTTATCCAGACCGGCTTCAGACAGTCCTCTAGATTGATATAAGGACTGGTCAACTTCCAGGCTGTCAAGTTGATTCTTCTCAGATCCTGGCAGAACTGATTTCCTTGAACTACCAGGTTCTGGATTAGGGGAAGCCTCCAATAATTCCCTCAACTCATCTGAATGAGTTGGGAAAACCAAGCTCTTTTCAGCTAAAATGGTATGATGGCAATTACCGTGGCTTGGTCCTGTCTTACTTTATCAATACCCTCGGTATCATGGAAAGTGGAGGGAAGATATATGGCAGCCTGAACCTCCACGGGATGGACAGGGCATCCACTGACAAGGGATTGTCAGTGAACAGAACAGAACTTTTCCACCCTGGCGTTGAGTCTGGTGGCCATGAGGTCTACTTAAGGGAGACCCCACCTCAGGGTGATCCAGTCAAATATCTCCTGATTGAGGGACCACTTACCCAACACTGTTAGGCCCCGACTCAACCGGTCCGCTAATATGTTCAGGGATCCTCAGATAAGAACTGCAGAGAGATGGGTTAGATTATTTTCTGCCCAGGAAAAAAATGAGGTTAGTCTCCCTGAGTAGGGATAAAGACCTGGTGCCTCTCTGTTTGTTCAGATAGAGAACTGTTGTCATGTTGTCTGACTGAACCTTTACTGCTTTCCCATTGAGAAGGGGAGAGAAATGGAGGAGCACCAGGCGAACAGCTCTGAGTTCTCGCCAATTGGATGACATGGCTTTCTCTATCCAATTCCATGTTCCGCTTATGGGAATCTCTTCTAGATGCGCTCCCCAACCGGAGAGGGATGCATCGGTGGTCAACAGGGTCCAGGCGGGCTGGACCGTGGACATCCCGTCTTTGAGATGGAACCACCATCTGAGGGAAAGACGGGCTTTGCAGGAGAGTTGAAATGTTTTGTCTAGACCTAAAGGACTGCGGTACCAAACTTCCAGCACCTCCTTCTGGAGAGGGAGCATATGCCATAATGCCCAAGGGACTGCATCTGCAGACGCTGACATGAGACCCAGAACCTTCATCGCCATTCTGATGGAAACTTGCTTGGTCAGATATAAATAACGTGTTTCCTTGATGATCCTCTCCTTTCTGAGGAGTGGTAATAATATTTTCATCTGATCGGAGTCGAGGATAAAGCCTAGGAATTTTTTCCGTGTGGAAGGCTTGACCTCCGATTTTTCCCAGTTTATAATCCAGCCTAACCACTGGAGAAATGTCATGGTCAACTGAAGATAATGGAGTAGAATATCTTCTGTCCTGGTTTTATTAGCTAGTTGTCCAGATATGGCATGATAAACAACCCCTAGAGCCTGAGAGCCAAGGCTACAGGAGCTACCACCTTGGTAAAGGTGTGAGGAGCAGAGGAGATGCCGAAGGGTAATGCTGTGAACTGAAGATGTTGAGTCCGGCCAGCAACCGTTACCGCGATCCTTAAGTATCTTCTGTGAGGAGGATAATGTAGGTATTTGGACCAGTATACACGGACTGCGCAGATCCAAGGATAATGGCAGAATATTTTATTTTCCAAAGTATGGTAAGCACACATAACGCGTTTCGGGACTTGCAAGTCCCTTTGTCAAGTGTATCACACTACAATAAAACACATCAAACAATAGAATACACAATTATCAATCGAGAGTATGTAGATTAAATGAATAGATAAAAATGATCCGGTCTGATAATACCAAGAGCTATTATGGAGATATTCATCAAACAGAACTTTAAAAATGGGCCATAGATAAGGGATAGATAGATAGATAGATAGATAGATAGATAGATAGATAGATAGATAGATAGATGTTTATGCTCAGTGGTTCTAAGACATCCATTAACAATAGCAATAATTCCAACAAGTCTTTATATAGTTCAGTCAATAAGACTAAGATCAAACATATTTATATATATTCCTAATATTATTTCCTATGCCAACTAATTATGTACTTATCTTATAGCTAATCCTATATAAAGAAACCAAAAACTCCCCTATCCCTTCATATATCCGTGGGAGTTTCATATTCTCTAAACATACTTATTAATCCCTCAAAACACCTTCTATACAAGCCTTCCGTCATTCATAGATCTAAAGTATCTATTTGGTGCATAAACTTTTCAGTAATAAGCGATCCCACCTCTTGTTTCATAAGTTCGGGTATACTATCAACTGGGCATGCACGTACAGTATATACGTCTCGCACATGCCCAATACATCTCTTGAAGCCATCTACGCCTTGGCCCCAATCAGTTCGCGCGCACTGGCGCTTCGAGCATGCGCAATACAAATTTCAGAACGCTACTTATATTCTGACGCCGCGGCATCTCAAATTGAAACCACTTTGCTGAAATCTGCAACTCCTCTTGGAAGGAGGTAAGTTTATGCAAATTCCACACTATTCATCTGATAGAGCCACACCATTGTATTTCAATGTTGTTTTATGCAATTAACCTGCCTTTTGAGCTTGGTCCTATTGACTGAACTATCAAAAGACTTTTGCTTTATGCAATTGATCTGTTGTTTGATCTTAGTCTTATTGACTGAACTATATAAATACTTGTTGGAATTATTTCTATTGTTAATGGATCTCTTAGAACCACTGAGCATAAACTTTTATTTATTTATACAGTACAGACCAAAAGTTTGGACACACATTCTCATTCCAAGAGTTTTCTGTATTTTCATGAAAATAAAAATTGTAGATTCACACCGAAGGCATCAAAACTATGAATTAACACATGTGGAATTATATACTTAACAAAAAAGTGTGAAACAACTGAAAATATGTCTTATATTCTAGATTCTTCAAAGTAGACACCTTTTGCTTTGATTACTGCTTTGCACACTCCCCTTTTTATCAGCCAGACCCTCCATAATGTCGTTAAGACCTTTGCCGAAGAGCTTGCCAGGTTCAAAAGGCAGGGAGCAGATATTATATTTGGAGGCGTTGGCTGCTCACCAGGGTTTAAGCCATAGTGGCCTTCTGGCGGCCGTAGAAAGAGCCATAGACTTGGCTGCTATCTTCACCTGATGAAGGGAGGCCTCGGACAGATAATCTGCCGACAAAGAAATTGAACTCAGGAAAGACAAAAGACTGTCCCTGGAGACACCAGTCAATGTCCTTCTCTAGTTTGGAGAGGTCTGCTCTCAATTTATTTGCTACCTCACTGGAAGCAATCCCAACAGAAGCCTGGGCAGAGGCAGCAGAGTAAACTTTCCTGAGTGTGCACTCAGTGTGTCTATCATGGAGTCTTGTAAATTAGAACCGTCTTCAGCCGGTACAACTGTACAGCGAGATAATTTAGCTACGGCCATATCTACTTTGGGCGGGGGGCCCCAGCGATCCTGCTGAACCTCTGTAATAGGAAAGAGGGTCCTAAATCTTCTGGATAGAAAAAAAAGGTTTTTCTGGACATCTCCATTCTGCCATCATTGCTCTGTCAAGAGTAGCATCCACTTGGAATGCCCTTGGCCCTCTATAAGTGGAGCATGAGGCTTCTCCTGAGTCAACATCACAATCACCTGACCGGTTGAACTTAAGCAATTTCTGCAGTTTCTTCATCAGAAGTATGCATCTCATCCAAGATCTGAAAATCCTCTTCAGAGGGACCAGCACAGTGAGACTGCCACTCAATGCGTGGTCTTTTGGAAACCTGGGAGATTGAATCCTTGATTTCCTTCATACAGTCTTCAACATACAGTACATGTGCCCAGCATGTGATGGCACATGAACGGCATTTTCCCTGAGTATGAATAACTGCATGCATCCAATGTGGAAATAGTGCATATGTGGCATGTGTCTAGCATACTTGTTTTGGATGTCCGTCATGAATGCCAGATTCTTTGTTAATGCTATTAGATGGAGTAGGATCATATACAGGTGCATCTCAATAACTTAGAATATCTTTGAAACGTTCATTCATTTCAGTAATTCAGTAATATAATTGATAATCAGCGTCTTCCATGACTGTGTGTCCTACTGAACCAGACTGAGGGACCATTTAAAGGCTTAGGAAACCCTGGCAGGTGACACACTGAATTTACAATACTGAACTTTTTTACAATATTCTAATTTTCTTAGATTTGGGTTTTCATTACCTGTAATCCATCATCAACATTTACAGAAATAAAACACTTGAAATCTAGAAAATATAGGAGGTCACTTTTTTAATTTAATTACTGAAAGAAATAAACGTTTCAAAGATATTCTAATTTATTGAGATGCACCTGTATATGCACTGTGATAAAATTGGAGAGCCATGCCCCACCATTTAAATAGGACCTTTTACCACCTCCAACAACTCTGACTCTTTGCATGCATCAGTAGGTGCTGCTCGACTGATTTTGGCACAGTTGGATTTTTTTTCTCTAGTTGCAGTACAATTAAACTCCCTGCTGTCAGGTGGGCAGTCTCTGTCTGTCTGCTTCAGTCAAGGACTGCCTACCTGACAGTAAAGACTATGATATGGCCAAAAAGTTTGGTTTACAAATAAAGCTGAAGCTGTGACTGTACCTGTGACCTTTTCACTCTATACCTTGAGGACTGTCAAAACATTAGTTGCAAACTTAGTAAATCACCACTCGAGATTTATTAAAATTAATTGTCTATCTGTTGTAAGGGCCATGGCAGGCAAAGGGATCAAGCCAACTGGGACCAACAGCATTATTTAATCCTTCATATAAGGCTACCTTGGCAGTGGGGGTTGGGGGGAGGGGAGAACCACTTTACTCTCCTTACCGCCATGCATGTTCACATCCTATATTTAGTAAGTTCCATCTATCATTCAATTTTCTCAAACCTAACCTAAGCTTTAAGAGACAGGAAAAATTCATAGAAACTGGGACAGATATTAATTGTATTTTTTGTTGCTTCCTTTTGACTAATTTGTTTATCTGCATTTTTGTTGGATTGGGATTTCATTGATTGCAGGGTCTACACATGAGAATAATTAGACTCTAACAGATGAGATATTGTGTGTAAATGCAGAATGAAGATAAATAACATTCCATTATAGGTGGTTACAATTATTGGAATACTAAGTATGATAAGGGTTTATTTCTCTGTTACAACAAAAAGTAAGTGAAAGTGGAAGTTCCAGGATTTCTGCATTGATCATTAATAAAACATTGTCTTATGTAACTTTATTTATATTATTTAACCCCTTAAAATACAAATTTATTTTATGTTTGTAAAAAATACAATCTATGACTTATTCACAAATCTGTGATTCTTATTGCTGAACATAGAGATGGTGAAGATTCTGACCCCACATGACCTTACATAGGACCTATTGGTTTTTCAAACTCTTTTTGTGTCTGGCAAAAACTATTTTCTACTTATTTCATGTTATATCACTTTCTATATTCTCAAAAACTTTAATGTTTGTCTATCGTATCAGATTTTTTACAATGTCCAACTGGCTACTCTGAAAAGTCAGGCCTTATTTAGACAACTGTCATTAAAATTGGATGTGAAAAATGGATGAAACAATGTATTTTTCATAGCTAATTTGCCTTTGCAGGACTGCCGTTTTCAAGCAACCCTCATTGAAAATGGGCAAAAATAGGACATGTCTTTTTGTTTAAACGGACTATCTTTGTCTTGAAAATGATCGTGTGATGGCAGGTCAAAAAAGTCACATGGCCATTTTTGACATTCTTGTGAATAGGGCCTTACTCTCCTTTTTTCTGTCTCATAGTCACACTTGAATTCATTATAGTAGATCCAGCCTTCTTCACTTGTAAAATATTTCTTTTTATACCAAGCCAACATTGAATCAGATCGTCTCAGAAAAAATAGTCTATTCTAATAAATACGCACAATAAATTGTGTAAAAGACAAATATAGGCAGCAAAGATTGAGACAAAGAGAATAATTGCCAAGGAAAGTAAAAATAGACCAAAATGATTTTTCAAATACATTAATAATAAGAAACTAAAAACAGAATACATTCACCCTCTCAAAAACAATTAAAGTTTAATGGTAGAGGAGGATGAGAAGAAAGGCACACATCATATGATTAGGGATAATGTAAATGCTCCTTTAGGCTGAGGCCCCACATTGCAGGAATGGGCTGAGCAAAAGGAAGAAGTATAAGAACTTCCTATATATTTACCTTTTCCTTTAGGAGCCAGTCTTGGCTTTGGCTCAAAAAACCACAGAAAAAGCTACAACAAAAAAATGTGCATTTCTGCAATGTGGGGCTTAGGCTAAACGCATCACACTTTTTTTTACCACAGCGTTTTTCATTGCATTTTTGCAGATTTTTCCTCTGTGGACTTTCTGGTCTTATTATACCTATACAGAAAACGCCAGCGTTTCCACAGGTATACAAGCAAGCAAAGATCTACAATTATATGACAAATTAAACTTAACATTTAATAATCATCTAAAATATAATTAACCCCAATGATTGGATGGTATAAAAATGTGAAAATAATTGGAAATATCTTACCTGTTCCAGATGAAGGATAAGATACTCCACCTTTAGGGCCACAATTTATCCAAATGCAAAAGAAAACCAAGGTGTGAAGGATCTGGGTTTACCAGGGCCTCGGGCCTGGCCTACCTGCGATCACTTCGATTACCTCACACCCACTTTCCGTGAGTGAGGCGGGTCAACAGAGGATAGTACGCAAACGGGCCTCCTAAATTTTATATATTTATTAACCCCTAAATGGGTCGGTACTAGACACTCAACACATACATAGAATACATGCAGCGGTTAACAAGCAGATACAAGTGAAAACAGCATAACACGGTACATAAAAATAAAAATGGGGATAAAAGAAAGAAAAGAGTATATATTACCAACACCAGCTTGTGCAGGTATCTCTGACTTCCAAGGCCAGGGCACTTTCTTATGGGAGGACCGGCAGCAGACCACCTTAGCAGGGTAAAATGGCAGAAAGCCACATGTTGGTCACATGACTTCCCCCACAACTCGCCTCCAAGAAGCGTGCATCTCCAAATCCACCAGGCAACAGAGACTGATTCAGCCTGGGCGGAGCCCTTTTGTCTCCCCTGGTCTCCTCCCTGAGTGAGGTCACCAGGGGGAGAAGCCCCGCCCCCTCTCTACATCTCTCAGAATAACTTTTCAGTATAACTCTATGCATGATGTTTATAGAGTCTGGCTGGTAGTATGATGGGTTCCCTGGCGAGACCCCCAATACATAGAGTCCAAGACTGACACTCCAGCTCCCTTTGGGTAAGGAGATCAGTGCCCGGACCTTTCCTGGACCTTGAATGGTGACATGTGTATATTCTGAGCATATGCCTTGACCTGACGCATCTGGGTACTTTATTGGATTGACTGTAAGATGTTCCCCAGGCCAGATATTGTCATAAAACCATAATCCCTCTGACCTAATAATGGTGCCAGGGTGGCTGGCAACTATAGGTAGATCGTTTGCATAAGATATCCTGTCTAAATGAACCCCCGCTGGGTTAATGAGGGTTGCAGTCTTATGCACACGAAGGCTTTTGACCAAATGGCTGATTGCTTCAGGGGCAGGACAATAGACCTGAACTAGAGAGTAGTTTGACCACTTTCCAGGTGCTCTTCTAAGCCTGATTCTAGGCACCAACCCCCGCTGTGCAGTAATATAGAACAATATTGATATCCTAAGACTATACATGCACCTAATATCATCACACCTCCCCCCTTTAGAGCGTGCACGGAGGAAGGCGGATCTGGCGATCACCTTCCGCAGGCACCTTAGTGGCCTGACCGCGATGCCCCCCTCCTCTCTAGTCTGACTAGGGACACTTCTAAGGCTCAGAATCTGAGCCACGTACACCTGGCTACCTCCTGCCTGTTCTGGGTCCGCTTTCTGAGTGCTGGCATCCCGTAGCCCCACCCTCATGACCCCAGGTCTTTGAGATACCAGTTCAGAGACCCCATCTCGGCAGTCTCTCAGGGTCTCTCCCACACTAGCTGCTAGTTGGGGAGAGTTCTAGGGGATTTTGCACCTCCCCCTTTGCTTCCAAACCTAGGGGAACCTCTGGTTCTGGCACAGGTATGTTTGGACCCTGTCCTCCCTCCCAGACCCCTTGCCCCTTTGGGCCTCCACCCTGTTCCTCCTGTACTTGGGTGGGTGATGGTGATACCTTGGGCAAATGACTGAGATCATGCTTCCCCAAACCATCCCCCCACAATACATTGACAGGTAATACATTTGACATACCTAGTTGGGAGAGTTCTAGGGGGTTCTGCACCTCCCCCTTTGCTTCCAAACCTACATCCTGTTCCTCCTGTACTTGGGTGGGTGATGGTGATACCTTGGGCAAATGACTGAGATCATGCTTCCCCAAACCATCCCCCCACAATACATTGACCAGTACTACATCTGACATACCTAGTTGGGAGAGTTCTAGGGGGTTCTGCACCTCCCCCTTTGCTTCCAAACCTACATCCTGTTCCTCCTGTACTTGGGTGGGTGATGGTGACACCTTGGGCAAATGACTGAGATCATGCTTCCCCAAACCATCCCCCCACAATACATTGACAGGTAATACATTGGACCTACCCCCTTCTTGGGTCACACCTCCAGTACCCCATGCCATCTGCACTTGGGCCATGGGCACTCCTGGAATAGAAATGGACAGAAGAGACGTGTATGTCTCATATCGGCCGGACTCCTCCGGCTTCAAGGGAGTGAGGCTAGTCATGGCGGTCTCAGCACCGACTCCAGGTGGTGTAGGCAACGGTTCAAGGGGCGGAACGCCCTCCACCCTTGTAGCACTCTGGCTGCGGGCTGGCACCGCACTACCAGCAGTCCGTCCCTCACCTGGATCGGCCATGAGATCCCCATAACCTACCTGACCACCTGGCACATGGTCAGCAGCTGGGTGCTTATCGGATGCACTGGACGAAATAGTAGAAGTCTCTCCCAGTGACTCAGAAGAGCTACCCTGTACACTTTCACAACAAGCATTGGCAATTACATTGACAGTACATTCATTAGCAATTGTTAATTCACACCGGGCCTCAATGAGATCGGTGGTAGACATACCAACAAGCTGGGAGGGAGACGCCCCAGCAGATGTGGGCGTGTCTACAGACCAGGTCTCATTGACTCCTAACACTGGAGTGAACAAAGCATCAATAACATTTTTGCTGAGCTGGGTTGCAGGAAGCTCATTTACATCCTCCATGCTCTCAGCTGGAGACAACTCATTAGCATTTACATTGACTGCCATGGGAAGTATCTCAGAGGGGGGGTTACGGGCCCCCTCTGCAGATATGACAGACATATTATCAACATTAAGCATAGACAGTTTATCACAGTAAATTGGGGTGCCCCCCACCCCATATTGGGACACCATAGGTCCTAAATCAGTTCCCAACAGTACATTAGCAGGCAAATCAGTCATTAGTCCCACAGTCCGCATTCCTTTTCCTGTACCCCAGTCCAGATGGACACAAGCCATGGGTACAGTGAAGCGTTCCTGTCCAATTCCCCTCAGGGTTAAAGTTTTCCCAGGGATAATACTGTCCGGGGGAACCAAATCAGGTTGCACCAGAGTAACATCTGCCCCAGTGTCCCGAAGTCCTATGACCACTTTATCCCCCACAATAACCGGCTGACGGCTGGCTTTGGGTTTAGCCCCCACCCTCCCAACCAAATACACAGATGAGCCACCTGCTGTGGCTTGGGAAGCAGGGAAGTTCTCAGGGTGGTTGGGGCACTCCGCCTTGAAATGTCCTGGCTGGTTACAGGCATGGCACCGCCGCACCTCCCCTTGGGGCTTAGGAAAGGACACTAGGGTGCCCAGAGTTCTTGGGACAGGGGAAGGACCACCTGGGGCATAGTTTGTCTCACCCGACCTGACGACAGACGGCTGTGGTGAACTCCGGCCTGGCTTCCCCTTCCGACTTGGGGACCTCTGCAGCGTTGCTCCTCCCTTGGTCTCAGGCGTCCTGGTGGCCGCATAGGAATCAGCGATCAGCGCCACGTGGTCTGCTGTCTTGGGTTCACGGTCACACACAAGCTGGCGGACATCCTGGACTTGGTTCTGGGAAGAGCTGCTCGTCCTCTTCAGTCGGGCCATCGTCAATTGATGCTCCCTCTCGGCCCGCTGTTCCCGGGCCTCAGCACGTTGAAAATGGCGGATCACCTGTAGGCGAGCATTAGAGTCTTTGGGGCCTAGCTGCTGTAAGGCCAGTTGCAAATAGAAGTCCCATCTCCCCACCGGGCTGGGGTTACTGGTCCCTCCAGGCGTAGTGATTTCTTGTACAGGACTAGTTGCTGCACCTTCTGGCCTGGCAAGGATCTCTTGTCCTAACACCTCAGGACTCTGCTCCGCCTCCCCGCATGGCTATGGCACCTTCCATATCAGCCATCTCCTGGAGTTCAGTAGAAGTCAGTTACTGCAGGCCCCTGGTTCTGCTTCTGAGCCTACTGGCCATCCACTGGAAGCCGTTGCCAAATAAAAGATAGGATAGAAAAACAAAGAGAAAGGGAAGGGAACAGCACCGTGCTAAATTTTCACTGTATCTTATAGCCTGCCCTAGTACCGAGCTCGCTTCGTAGGATTTTTCCGCAAATCCCCAGCATCTGAGTGATACTACACACACAAACGCTGTCTATCCTCTATCCCACAACGCTGCCACCACTGTGAAGGATCCGAGTTTACCAGGGCCTCACGCCTGGCCTACCTGCGATCACTTTGATTACCTCACACCCACTTTCCATGAGTGAGGCGGGTAACAGAGGATAATACAAGACGGGCCTTCTAAATTTTATATATTTATTAACCCCTAAATGGGTCGGTACTAGACACTCAACACATACATAGAATACATGCAGCGGTTAACAAGCAGATACAAGTGAAAACAGCATAACACGGTACATAAAAATAAAAATGGGGATAAAAGAAAGAAAAGAGTATATATTACCAACACCAGCTTGTGCAGGTATCTCTGACTTCCAAGGCCAGGGCACTTTCTTATGGGAGGACCGGCAGCAGACCACCTTAGCAGGGTAAAATGGCAGAAAGACTCTGGAACAAGTTGTTAGTCCATTGCTCTGAGCCCAAGTGGTAGGCTCAGAGCACAGTCTTGGCAAAGCATGTGTTGCTTACATGCAGTGGCACCTCTGTTAGGTCCACAACAAGGCCTCAAGCCTAGCTGCATAGGCCGCATGGCAGCCACATGTTGGTCACATGACTTCCCCCACAGCTCGCCTCCAAGAAGCGTGCATCTCCAAATCCACCAGGCAACAGAGACTGATTCAGCCTGGGCGGAGCCCTTTTGTCTCCCCTGGTCTCCTCCCTGAGTGAGGTCACCAGGGGGAGAAGCCCCCGCCCCCTCTCTACATCTCTCAGAATAACTTTTCAGTATAACTCTATGCATGATGTTTATAGAGTCTGGCTGGTAGTATGATGGGTTCCCTGGCGAGACCCCCAATACATAGAGTCCAATATTGACACTCCAGCTCCCTTTGGGTAAGGAGATCAGTGCCCGGATCTTTCCTGGACCTTGAACGGTGACATGTGTATATTCTGAGCGTACGCCTTGACCTGACGCATCTGGGTACTTTATTGGATTGACTGTAAGATGTTCCCCAGGCCAGATAGTGTCATAAAACCATAATCCCTCTGACCTAATAATGGTGCCAGGGTGGCTGGCAACTATAGGTGAATCGTTTGCATAAGATATCCTGTCTAAATGAACCCCGGCTGGGTTAATGAGGGTTGCAGTCTTATGCAGACAAAGGCTTTTGACCAAATGGCTGATTGCTTCAGGGGCAGGACAATAGACCTGAACTAGAGAGTAGTTTGACCACTTTCCAGGTGCTCTTCTAAGCCTGATTCTAGGCACCAACCCCCGCTGTGCAGTAATATAGAACAATATTGATATCCTAAGACTATACATGCACCTAATATCATCACACAAGGATGGGTGCAGGAGATTGACCCTGTGCAACTCTGTCACCCTTAACTCCCGCCCTTATAAGGGCGGTCCCAATGCTGACCCTAAAATTGCCCTGTTAATATCTCCTTCCCGCCAACGCGTTTTGCATCCAAAACATGGATGCTCCTCAGGGGATTGTTAGAAGATCAATTGAAATGACCAAGCATTGCAGAGCCTTGCCCCGAGTGCGGGGAGCTCCTGACGATCTCACTGTGATATCAACAGGGCAATTTTAGGGTCAGCATTGGGACCGCCCTTGTAAGGGAGGGAGTTAAGGGTGACAGGGTTGTACAGGGTCAATCTCCTGCACCCATCCTTGGTTCCTTTTGCATTTGGATAAATTGTGGCCCTAAAGGTGGAGTATGATATCCTTCATCTGGAACGGGTAAGAGTGTTCCAATTATTTTCAGATTTTTATACCATCCAATCATTGGGGTTAATTATATTTTAGATGATTATTAAATGTTAAGTTTTATTTGTCATATAATTGTGGATCTTTGCTTGCTTGTATTATAAATTTTTGATCCATGAGAAATTAAGAACCCTTTTTCTCATTTGTGCTATTGTATACGTTTCCACAGGTATAATTGACATGCTGCGATTTTCAAAAATGGTCGTTTTTGAAAATGCAGCTTTTCCGCCAATTTTTTTTTTTCTGCAGTGTATAGATGGGATTAGCCAGAATCCCATTCACTTTTCAGGTACTGTAATACGCAACGTTTTCGCAAATGCGCTACAGTCTTCAAAAATGCTAAAATAGACAAACTGCTGGGTTTGGGTTGCATACACCCCCCAAGTTCTGATGGAATTTGGTATCGTGAGAGATAGACCCTTAGGCCGGCTTCACACAGGCAGGGTCAGTCCATGAGATATGGACTGTATGTCCATCACTCCCAGCATCATAGCAATAGTGTAATATTACAGAGAGATAAAGGGAAGCTTGGGCATGGAAATGGCAAATACATTTTAATGTGGATAAATGTAAAGTGATGCACCTGAACATGTAAAACCTGGTGTTACAATTATGTATTACATAGTTTCGTAGTTAGTATAGTTGAAAATAAGACATATACAGTGCTGGCCAAAAGTATTGGCACCCCTGCAATTCTGTCAGATAATACTCAATTTCTTCCAGAAAATGATTGTAATCACAAATGCTTTGGTAATAATATCTTCATTTAATTTGTCTTCAATGGAAAACCACAAAAAGAATTGTCAAAAAGCCAAATTGGATATAATTCCACACCAAACATAAAAAAGGGGGTGGACAAAAGTATTGGCACCCTTTGAAAAATCATGTGATGCTTCTCTAATTTGTGTAATTAACAGCACCTGTTACTTACCTGTGGCACATAACAGGTGGTGGCAATAACTAAATCACACTTGCAGCCAGTTGAAATGGATTAAAGTTGACTCAACCTCTGTCCTGTGTCCTTGTGTGTACCACATTGAGCATGGAGAAAAGAAAGAAGACCAAAGAACTGTCTGAGGACTTGAGAAGCAAAATTGTGAGGAAGCATGAGCAATCTCAAGGCTACAAGTCCATCTCCAAAGACCCGAATGTTCCTGTGTCTACCGTGCGCAGTGTCATCAAGAAGTTTAAAACCCATGGCACTGTGGCTAACCTCCCTAGATGTGGACGGAAAAGAAAAATTGACGAGAGATTTCAACGAAGGATTGTGCGGATGGTGGCTAAAGAACCTCGACTAACATCCAAACAAGTTCTAGCTGCCCTGCAGTCCGAGGGTACAACAGTGTCAACCCGTACTATCCGTCGGCGTCTGAATGAAAAGGGACTCTATGGTAGGATACCCAGGAAGACCCCACTTCTGACCCAGAGACATAAAAAAGCCAGGCTGGAGTTTGCCAAAACTTACTTGAGAAAGCCAAAAACTTTTTGGAAGAATGTTCTCTGGTCAGATGAGACAAAAGTAGAGCTTTTTGGGAAAAGGCATCAACATAGAGTTTACAGGAAAAAAAAAGAGGCCTTCAAAGAAAAGAACACGGTCCCTACAGTCAAACATGGCGGAGGTTCCCTGATGTTTTGGGGTTGCTTTGCTGCCTCTGGCACTGGACTGCTTGACCGTGTGCATGGCATTATGAAGTCTGAAGACTACCAACAAATTTTGCAGCATAATGTAGGGCCCAGTGTGAGAAAGCTGGGTCTCCCTCAGAGGTCATGGGTCTTCCAGCAGGACAATGACCCAAAACACACTTCAAAAAGCACTAGAAAATGGTTTGAGAGAAAGCACTGGAGACTTCTAAAGTGGCCAGCAATGAGTCCAGACCTAAATCCCATAGAACACCTGTGGAGAGATCTCAAAATGGCAGATTGGAGAAGGCACCCTTCAAATCTCAGGGACCTGGAGAAATTTGCCAAAGAAGAATGGTCTAAAATTCCAGCAGAGCATTGTAAGAAACTCATTGATGGTTACCGGAAGCGGTTGTTCGCAGTTATTTTGTCTAAAGGTTGTGCTACCAAGTATTAGGCTGAGGGTGCCAATACTTTTGTCCGGCCCATTTTTGGAGTTTTGTGTAAAATGATCAATGATTTGACTTTTTTTTTTCATTCTCTTTTGTGTTTTTTCATTGCAAGCAAAATAAATGAAGATATTATTACCAAAGCATTTGTGATTGCAATCATTTTCTGGAAGAAATTGAGTATTATCTGACAGAATTGCAGGGGTGCCAATACTTTTGGCCAGCACTGTATCCACCAAGTTCAGCCAAGGGATGGGAAAGAGCAAGATTAAAACTATGAATGAAAAGGACTTGGGGTTATTAGTTGACAGTAAACGTAATTTTAGCAACCAGTGCCAGGCAGCTGCTGCCAAGGCAAATAAAATCATAGGATACATCAAGAGAGGAACAGATATTCATAACAAGGACATAGTTTTGATTTTACAAGTCATTAGTCAGACCACATATGGAATACTATGTACAAATTCCAGGTACCTGTATATAGTAAAGACATAGCTGAACTAGAGCGGGTGCAGAGAAGGAACAACCAAGGCAATTAAGGGGATGGGTGGATTAGAGTATAAAAACAGGTTATCAAACTTGGGGTTGTTCAGTTTGGAAAAAAAAGCATAAAAGAGACCTTATTACAATGTACAAATATATGAACGGACAGTATAGAGATCCTTCTAATGACCTCTTTTAAGTGAGGACTGTACTAGTGGCGTGAGGACATCTTCTACATCTGAAAGAATTAAGATATTACCCTTCTGGCCTAAATATCCCTTGTTTACTGCTGCTGAATATGCTTTCTATGCCAGATCATCCTCAGTGGAGAATTAGCAATTGCAGATGCTAAATGTGAGACACCATTTCAAGATATATTTTCATTATCTTGGACAGTGGGACGTTACAAGGCAGACTACTGTGCTAATGCATTGTAACGCATTTCGAAATACAGGCACTAGAGCATAGAGCACAGAGCAGCTTGTTATAGAAGGTCATGCCAGACAAGCATGGGAGCCTTCAATAGACTCCAGGCTGTCATGGCAATGGATCGCCGGTCCCTGACATCGTACTGGGCGTTGGTGATCCACCCCAATGCACCTCCGGGAAAATGGCGCCTTAGTCAGCAGATAGTAATCATTAAATCCACTACTTTCTTTAGCTCAAAAAAACGCAGCAAAATCTGCAACAAAAAAGCAGTTTTTCCACAACATGGGGCCCCAGCCTTAGATTTTTTAGTCTAAGTTTGTACTGTCTACAAATTAGACAAGATTTGTAAATTTGCTCTAAAAAAGGTTAACCCTTTAGGGGGGCTTATATTTTTGATCTTTTAATCAAATATATATCATAATATAATACACGATGTCTTATTTATTCCAATGATATACTATATTTCTATATATCTGTATATGTATGTTTTTTGCATCCGTTAAACAGATGTAAAAAAAACAGATGTTATGCTCCTGTTATGGAGCATAACAGGAATAAATAAATAAATAATAAAACTCACATAATACATTTCTTCATGACCAACAAGGCCACATGTATGACATAGCACTGCTTGTGGCTCAAGTCTTTTAATACATTTCTGAGCTTCCTTCTATAGGCCTTGGGAAGCCCCACATTGCAAGTAACAAATTGGCTCTCCCAAAGTTATGTTTGTGACAAGTTTCAAGGTAGTGGGCTAGAGCGTGGCCATATGCCAAATCAAATAAGTGGTTTCATGTATAAGATGGAAAGTATCTCTCACCACCGCTCATTTCTCATTATTGCCTCTCTCATTCAAATACACAATACAGCATGGGTCTTGCATATACGATGAATTAAAGGGAGTCTACCATCTCCCCAAACACATTCAACTGTCACCACTGCATTACACAGCACATTACCGTGATACACAACACACATTTATTCTGTATGTCAGCTTTGCAGATTTGAATAAAAACAACCTTGCAAAAAATGCACTTGGTGCACTAGGAGTGGGCCTTCAGCTCCCTGGAGTTCTGCTCTTGCCACTCAGTTTACTACCGTCACCTGGCTGTGCCACCCCGTGCAGTAAAAGTTGACCTTCCCATTGCTATGACATCACCCATCCTACCTGAACATCAAGAGCAGTGTTCCCGGGGCTGAAGGCCCGCCCTCAGTGCACCAACTGTCTCATTTGCATAAGACATACATTGTTTTTCTCTGAATCTACAAAACTGACATAAATGACAAAGGTACTTGTTTTATCACTTTAATGGGTTCTGTAATGTGGTGGTAGTATAAGTTCTGTGTCATTTTTAATTACGTGCCAGTTATATAATATGGTGGATCTTATATCGGATATGAGGACTATTTAGCAGACAGCAAAGCACTTTTACATCTGCTGTTACTGTGTCTGTTAAAGAGGACCTTTCACCATTTCCAACAAGTCCAGCTCTTTACATCAATTAATAGGCACCACTCAACTGATTCTGGCACAGTTGGAATTTTTTTCTCTAGCCCCCCACCCATTCCTAAGTAATCAATGCTGTTAGTTTTGGTGCCTGATATACTATTTAGTCTCTGTACTGTCAGGAGGGCGGTGTCAGGCAGGAGGAGACAAGGGGTGTGATTCTGAGCTCTGACACTGGCTGCCTCTGATTGGAGCTCTGAATCACACTGCCCCCCTCCCCCCACCTGACAATGCCCTTCTGACATTACAGAGCTTAAATAGCACATCAGGCACCAAAACTAAGTGTGCTTGTTGCTTGGGAATGGTGGAGCAGCAACTAGTAACAGATGCTATGAACTAGAATTGGTTGTGGTGGTGAAAGGTCCTCTTTAAGTACGTCTGTTCAACAGATAGTCGTAGCCCAGACAGAGCTCTTTCTAGTAAAAACTCAAGACAGTTCTAATAGATGGTTCTTTAATTCATTAGCTTGTACTCAAAAATTATCAGCCTTTCTAAGCCAGATGAACTGTCCATAGGGAATTTCTTTACCTGTTGGGGTGAAAGCTTCTATAATAGAGCAGGTAATGCAGCTAGTCCCACTCAGTCCCATTCAACTGAATAAGACAAGCTGCAATAACAGGCACAACCACCGATAAAGTTGAGATACTGTATCTGTGCGAACTGTGACAGGGAAGGGAGCGTCACAGCCCGTTCATTGTGCCCATTGGTTAGGTCATAGATACAGTTGAAACCAGAAGTTTACATACACTATGTAAAAAGACACATATGGATGTTTTTCTCACTATCTGACATGAAATCAGAATAAACCTTTCCCGCTTTAGGTCAATTAGGATTACCAAAATTATTTATATTTGCCAAATGCCAGAATAATGAGAGAGGGAGAATTTTTTAAGGCATTTTTATTACTTTCTGCAAAGTCAAAAGTTTACATACATTTCATTAGTATTTGGTACCATTGCCCTTAAACTGTATGTCTTGGGTCAAACGTTTTGGATATCCTTCCACAAGCTTCTCACAATAGTTGGTAGGAATTTGGGCCCATTCCTCCTGACAGAACTGGTGTAACTGAGCCATGTTTGTAGGCCGCCTTGCTCGCACCTGCCTTTTCAGCTTTGCCCATAAATTTTCAATAGGATTGAGATCAGGTCTTTGTGATGGCCACTCCAAAACATTGACCTTGTTATCCTTAAGCCACTTTGTAACCAGTTTGGCAGTATGCTTCGGGTCATTGTCCATTTGGAAACCCAAGCATTAACTTCTGGCTGATGTCTTGAGATGTTGCTTCAGTATTGCCACATAATGTTCTTTCCTCATGATGCCATCTATTTTGTGAAGTGCACCAGTCCCTCCTGCAGCAAAACAACTCCACAACATGATGCTGCCACCCCCGTGTTTCACAGTTGGGATGGTGTTCTCTATGGGGTCCGCAGGTTTCCTAAGGATTATGCGGAATAGGTTTCCCAAGCGGACCCCCGATGTGAACCTAGGCTAAGTCATGGAGAACCCTGTCAAGCCTGTAGACACATGGGTTAATCTAGGGCAAGCTTTTCAGACTAAGAACATCCCTTAAAAAAAAAAAAAAAATTCTCGGGCACCTCTACCAAATAATTTTTACCTAAAGACAAAACAAGTTTTAACGTGCTTTTTTTTTTTAATTTACAGCTGAAAAAAACTTTTTTTCACGTGTAAATTTCGAAAAGCTTGCCAAAATCCAGATCAAAACCTCATGCATTTTTTCCAGTGCAATTGTGATACAGTTTCAACTCTGTGTGAATGCACCATCAAAGCTACACCATCCTATACTTCTCATCCAGTACATATAAAAATTCAACTTTTACCATCATCATGCTCCCTTAGTGGCCCCCACAAAGTTCCATGCTTAATGGTAGCTGTCAAACTCCTAATAATGCTCCCCAGCGGTCCCCAGACACATAATAATGCTTACCTGTGGTCCCTAGACATGTAATAAAGCTTGCCTGTGGCCTCTAAACACATAATAATGCTCCCCAGTGGACCCCAGGCTCATAATAATGCTTACCTGTGGTCCCTAGACACGTAATAAAGCTTACCTGTGGCCTCTAAACATATAATAATGCCACATAATAATGGCCCCATACAGATAATAATGCTCCCCTGTTGCCTCCAGGCACATAATAATGCTCCTCTGTAGCCCCTAGTCACATAACAGTGCTCCTCTGTGGACCCCAGACACATAATAATGCTCCACTGTGGCCCTCGACACATAATAATGTCCCTCAGTAATCCCCAGACACACAATAGTGGCTCCAAGACAATTAATAATGCTCCTCAGTGGCTCTCAGACACATAATATTGTTCCCCTGTGGCCCCCAGACATATAATAATGTTCCTTAGTGGCCCCCAGGCACATAATAATGCTCCTGTGGGACCCTCAGACACATAATAATGCTCCTCTCTGGCCCCATACACATAATAATGTGCCTCAGTGGCCACCACACAAGTAATAATGCTTCTCAGTGGCCCCCAGACACATAATAGTGCTCCCCATTGGTCCACAGACAGATAATAATGCTCCCTTGTGGCCCCAAACAAATAATAATGCTCCGCAGTGGCCAACAGACACATAATAATGCACCTCAGTGTCCCCCACACAAAGAATAATGCTCCTCAGTGACCCAAAGACATATAATAATGCTCCTCTCTGGCCCCCATACACATAATAAAGCTCCTCAGTGGACCACAGACACATAATAATTCTCCCCTGAGGCCCCCAGACACATAATAATGCTCCTTAGTGCCCCCTAGACACATATTAATGCTCCTCTCTAGCCCTATACACATAATAATGCTCCTCTCTGGCCCCATACACATAATAATGTTCCTCAGAGGCCCCTAGACACATAATAATGCTCCTCTCTGGCTCCATACACATAATAATTCTCCCCTGTGGCCCCAGACACATAATAATGCACCTCAGTGGCCCTCACACAAGTAATAATACACCTCAGTGGCCCCCAGACACATAATAATGCTCCTTAGTGCCCCCTAGACACATATTAATGCTCCTCTCTGGCCCCATACACATAATAATGTTCCTCAGTGGCCCCTAGACACATAATAATGATCCCCTGGGCCCCCCAGACACATAATAATGCTCCTTTCTGGCTCCATACACATAATAATGCTCCCCTGTTGCCCCAGACACATAATAATGCGCCTCAGTGGCCCTCACACAAGTAATAATACACCTCAGTGGCCCCCAGACACATAATAATGCTCCTCTCTGGCTCCATACACATAATAATGCTGTCCTGTGTCCCCAGACACATAAGATTGCTCCTCAGTACCCCCCCAGGGCAGTTTTAACACATTGGTAGGCCCTGGGCAAAGGTTTCATGAGTGGTCCCCCCCATCACCACACCTTAGAAATACTTGACCTGTACAAATTATAATGCCCCCTCAATGGCCCCCACATAGTATAATGCCCCTTAGTGGCTCTCACATAGTATAATGCCTCCCTAGTGGCCCCATACAATATAGTGCCCCTCATAATGTCCCCTTCCAGGTTTCCCCAACATTTTCATGCCCCCCTCCAGGATACCCCCCCCCCCAGATTCATGTCCCCCCACCCCCTGGTTATCATGTTTCCCCCCAAGTTGCCCCCACACTGTCATGTCCCCCTCAGGTTTCCCCCACAGTTTCAGGTTCCCTTGAGGTTGTCCCCAGAGTGCCATGCCCCCCTAGGTTGCTCCTACAGTATCATGTCCCCCTACCCCCAGGTTGCCCCCATAGTGTTATGCCCCCACCCAGGTTGCTCCCACAATATCATGTCCCCCCACCCCCCAAGTTGCCCCCACAGTATCATGCCCCCCAGGTTTCCCCCACAGTTTCATGTCCCCTTCCAGGTTACCCCCCCCCCCAGATTCATGACCCCCCCACCCTCCTGGTTGCCTCCACAGTGTCATGTTCCCCTCAGGTTGATCCCACAGTATCATGTCCCCCACCCCTCAGGTTGCCACCACAGTATCATGTCCCCCACCCCTCAGGTTGCCCACACAGTATCATGTCCCCCCACTCCTCAAGTTGCTCCCACAGTTTGATGTCTCCAACTGCATATATCAAAGAAAAAAAACAAACATTAATACTCACCTTTCCCCATTCCCCCGTTCACTCCTCTCTCTGGTCCTGGAGTCTTTAAGGAGTAACAGGCACGATGTAAGTGATATCACTACATCGCGCCCCCTTCTCCCAGGACTCCTGGAGCAAAGACAGCAACCGGGTGGTGAAGCAGGGAGCGGACGGCTCCCTACTTCATCACTGGCTTCAACTCATCAGTGTCCTCTGGACACTGATGAGTTGGTGCAGCAAGGACCCACTGCCCTGGACAGTGGGACAGCAAATACAGGACTGTCCCGCTGTCCAAAGAGGGCCCCCGCTACCATAGGGCCCGGTGCAAGTGCACTGTTGACCCTATAGTTAAAGCAGCCCTGCCCCCCAGGCACATAATACTGCTCCCCAGTAGCCCCCCAAACACATAATATTGCTCCCCAGACACATAATAATGCTCCATAGTGGCCCCAGACACATAATAATGATCCTCTGGGCCCCCAGACACATAATAATGCTCCTCAGTGGCCCCCAGACAGATAATAGTGCACCTCAGTGGCCCCCACACAAACAATAATGTCCCTTATGGCCCCCATACACATAATATTGCCCCTCAGTGGCACCCAGACAGATAATAATGATCCTCTTTGACCCTCAGACACATAATAATGCTCCCCTGTGGCCCCAGACACATAATAATGCTCCTCAGTGGCCCCCAGACACATAATATTGCCCCTCAGTGGCCCCCAGACACATAATATTGCCCCTCAGTGGCCCACAGACAGATAATAATGATCCCCTTTGGCCCTCAGACACATAATAATACTCCCCTGTGGCCCCAGACACATAATAATGCACCCCTGGTGGCCCTAGACAAGTGATAATAATGTGTCTGAGGGCCACCTAATAATTCTCCCCTGTGGCCCACAGACACATAATGATGCTCACCTGTGGCCACCAGACATAATAATGTTCCTCACTGACCCCAGACACATAATAATGCTCTTCAGTGGCCCTCAGACACATTATAGTGTTTCCCTGTGGCCCCTAGACACATAACAATGCTCCCTAGTGGCCCCCAAGTTGTAGTGCCATATAAATAAAAAACAAGTAACACTTACCCAGCCTCGTTCCCAGGGAGCACTGCTGCTCTCCTCCTCCTCCTCTTTGTCTGGGGCTCAATGCAGCAGGTCTTTACCAGACATCACTAGAAGGGAGGGATTCGACCCCATGCACACGATGTGCATCCAATGTGGGGCCGAGTTTACAGCAAAATCCACTCAGATGACACTCAGAGTGACATCCAAGTGCATTCTGTTATGTATTCATGTTTATGGGGGCTTTGGATTCAGTCTCTTCCAATGAAACGGATTATTATAGACCAACTCCTAATCCTGCTCCTTGTCATCGGAACAGAATTGATCGGAGGCCCCCATAGATGTGTATGCATAACGGATTGCACTTGGATGTCGCTCCGAGTGTCATCTGAATGCAGTCTGCTGGAAACTCTGCCCCACATCGGATGCATACTCTGTAGTGTACATGGGGGCTTAGCATCTATAGGCTTCCTGCTTCACTGTTCTATTCAAGTATATCAGTTTCCTAAGGACGCTGAACTAGTTGAAAAAAAACATGTGGCCATTTTCCCCTCTGGATTGTTACGGCACCCTTAGTGGGTTTCCATGGCACATTAGTAGAGTGTCACTGATCTAGGGGATTGAAACCACCATGACCACGTTTTCTGGAACATTTTTAGCATTTCAACTAGATTGATGAAAGTAATTCGGGTGTTTTCAGGCTTTTCAACAACCAGCACCCCTACCTATCTTCAATTGAAGACGTATGCTAAGTAGAGGTCATCAATTGTTAACCCCTGAAAACCCCTTTAAGGCTAGATCATCAATATGAAAAGCCCAGACCACTCTTTTAATAAATCAATGTGTGCCAAATAATGAACTGTGTGATGGAAATATAGTGCACTAGAGATTTGCTAAATCATTTACTTGTATGTAGCCCTCAGGTGGCAATGTGCACAGTGAGCATTTCAGTAGGGACTGCACAGTATATATAAACCTTCATCATTTCACTCTTTATTTGGGGGGTGGGTACTCATTTTGTGTCACCAGCATGGACAAACTACATCTCTTCCAGTATTCAGTAAGTTATACAGTGTCCAGCTTACTTTACTGAATATTCATGGAATTATGTGCTATGATATGGAGGTGAATCTAGGGAAAATAAACTGAAGCAAACACTGGAACATGTATATAACCTTCAAGAAGATTCTGTAGAGAATTGAAATGCAATATGTGTCAGGTTACTCTGTATTTATAAAGGATAAAAAAACAGAAAGGCTTACAAAGGATTAGGTTGCAAAGAAAAAAAAAAGAAAAAAATGTTATGCTATTTACCATAGTATAAATAATATGTTATCTTCATTTATTCCACTGTTACAACCATTGCAATACCAAATATTATTTTGTATGTTTCAAGAGTACCTCCAATTTTAAAACAATCTTTCATAAATGAATAGTGAATAGGTGAATATAAGAAACGTAATATATCTTATTTAAGAAATCTGTTTCCTTGAAAAAGGAGCTGAAACATTGCACAGACAGGTAAATGAAGTGTGCCTTTTTTAACTACTGGAGTGCTGGATTTTAAGTTTTTTTTTCTAGATAGATAGATACTGTAGATAGAAAGACAGACAAATGATAGAGAGACAGATACTGTAGATAGATATGAGACATGCAGGTATAAGACAGATAGATAGATAGATAGATAGATAGATAGATAGATAGATAGATAAAGAAATCCATGAGCGACGTTTCGGTTCAAACCTTTCTCAACCTTCTCCTGCTTGAGAAAGTTTCTTATCTTAACCGAAATGTCGCTCATGGATTAAAGAGACACTTATTTGCATTTTTATTCACAATATTTGGAGTGCTGTCTGGTTTCTTTTGCTTATTTACATAGGATCTTCAGCCTGATTCTTATTTGGCTTGCATCTGTGAATTATATAGGTTAATTATATACTGCTTTGGAACTTGTATTTTAGATGGATAGATAGACCAGGTAGATTAGATAGATAGGAGCATAAACAGATAGATAGATAGATAGATAGAAGCATAGATAGATAGATAGATAGATAGATAGATAGATAGATAGATAGATATGAGCATAGATAGATAGATAGATAGATAGATAGATAGATAGATAGATAGATAGATAGGAGCATAGATAGGAGCATAGATAGATAGATAGATAGATAGATAGATAGATAGATAGAAGAATAGATAGAGGCATAGATAGATAGAAGCATAGATAGATAGATAGAAGAATAGATAGATAGAGGCATAGATAGATAGAAGCTAGATAGATAGATAGATAGATAGATAGATAGATAGATAGATAGAGGCATAGATAAAAGCATAGATAGATAGAGGCATAGATAGATAGATAGATAGATAGATAGATAGATAGATAGATAGATAGAGGAATAGATAGATAGATAGATAGATAGATAGATAGATAGATAGATAGATAGATAGATAGATAGAGGCATAGATAAAAGCATAGATAGATAGATAGATAGATAGATAGATAGATAGATAGATAGATGCATAGATAGAAGCATAGATAGATAGATAGATAGTGCCTTTTTTCAACTACTGGAGTGCTTCCTTTTCTTACTTTTTTTTTAGTTCAATAGATAGAAGTGATAGACAGATAGATACTGATGATAGAAATGAGACAGGTAGATACAGTTGGGAAAAAAAGGATTTACTCAGCCACCAATTGTGCAAGTTCTCCCACTTAAAAAGATGAGAGAGACCTGTAATTGACATCATAGGTAGACCTCAACTATGAGAGACAAAATGAGAAAACAAATCCAGAAAATCACATTGTCTGATTTTTTAAGAATTTATTTGCAAATTATGGTGGAAAATATGTATTTGGTGACCTACAAACAAGCAAGATTTCTGGCTCTCACAGACCTGTAACTTCTTCTTTAAGAGGCTCCTCTGTCCTCCACTCATTACCTGTAGTAATGGCTCCTGTTTGACATTGTTATCAGTATAAAAGACACCTGTCCACAACCTCAAACAGTCACACTCCAAACTCCACTATGGTGAAGACCAAAGAGCTGTGGAAGGACACCAGAAACAAAATTGTAGACCTGCACCAGGCTGGGAAGACTGAATCTGCAATAGGCAAGCAGCTTGGTGTGAAGAAATCAACTGTGGGAGAAATAATTAGAAAATGGAAGACATACAAGACCACTGATAATCTCCCTCGATCAGGGGCTCCACCTCGAGATCTCACCCTGTGGGGTCAAAATGATCACAAGAATCGTGAGCAAAAATCCCAGAACCACATGGGGGGACCTAGTGAATGACCTGCAGAAAGCTGGGACTAACGTAACAAAGGCTACCATCAGTAACACACTACACCGCCAGGGACTCAGATCCTGCAGTGCCATACGTGTCCCCCCTGCTTAAGCCAGTACATATCCGGGCCCGTCTGAAGATTGCTAGAGAGCATTTGGATGTTCCAGAAGAGTATTGGGAGAATGTCATATGGTCAGATGAAACCAAAGTACAACTGTTTGGTAGAAACACAACTCGTCGTGTTTAGAGGAGAGTGAATGCTGAGTTGCATCCAAAGAACACCATACCTACTGTGAAGCATGGGGGTGGCAACATCATGCTTTGGGGCTGTTTCTCTGCAAAGGGACCAGAACGACTGATCTGTGTACATGAAAGAATGAATGGGGCCATGTATTGTGAGATTTTGAGTGCAAACCTCCTTCGATCAGCAAGGGCATTGAAGATGAAACGTGGCTGGGTCTTTCAGCATGACAATGATCCCAAGTACACCTCCAGGGCAATGAAGGAGTGGCTTCGTAAGAAGCATTTCAAGGTCCTGGAGTGGCCTAGCCAGTCTCCAGATCTCAACCCCATAGAAAACCTTTGGAGGGAGTTGAAAGTCCGTGTTGCCCAGCGACAGCCTCAAAACATCACTGCTCTAGAGGAGATCTGCATGGAGGAATGGGCCAACATACCAGCAACAGTGTGTGCCAACATTGTGAAGACTTACAGAAAAAGTTTGACCTCTGTCATTACCAACAAAGGATATAGAACAAAGTATTGAGATGAACTTTTGTTATTGACCAAATACTTATTTTCCACCATAATTTGCAAATAAATTCTTTAAAAATCAGACAATGTGATTTTCTAGATATGTTTTCTCATTTTGTCTCTCATAGTTGAGGTCTACCTATGATGACAATTACAGGCCGGCCTCATCTTTTTAAGTGGGAGAACTTGCAAAATTGGTGGCTGACTAAATACTTTTTTTCCCCACTGTACTTTCATGTGCATGCAGCCCTAGTATTTTCCTTGAGCATTTTGTCTACCTCCCCTGAAAGTCTTTCTGCATCCATTCCTTTTTATTGACCAATGTGCAAACTTCTCTTCCTCTTCCTTTATTCTTCTACATTCCCTTTATCATTGTTTATACCATGTAATAAAAGATTTACATACTTGACACATCATTGTAAACATCATTGCAGAACCGTATGGAAAGACCAAATTATACATCAGTGACAGAATTTATCTTTCTTTCATTTACAAAGACCACCAGATTCCCGGTCTTACTCGCCATTCTTTTCTTGCTCATCTACTTACTCATAATTTCTGTGAATATATTAATGATTTTGGTGATAAGATTTGACACTCGGCTCCACACACCAATGTACTTTTTTGTTTTTACCTTGTCTTGTCTGGACATATGTTATACTACAACGGTAATCCCACAGACTCTGTGCAACTTATTAGGCAGTAGACCTAGTATACTATTTGCTAGCTGCGCCACTCAGATGTTCTGTATGATTATTTTTGGAGCCACGCAAATATTAATTATTACAGCTATGGCGTACGACCGCTATGTTGCGATAAGTAACCCTTTACGTTACAAAACAGTCATGAGTTGGACTGCATGTGGCATGCTTCTAGTGACAGCTTTTATAACTAGCATCAGCATCGCGGTTATAGTGGTTTATTCTGTGTTCAGGCTTCCATTTTGTAGAAGACCAGAAATTGCTCATTTCTACTGTGATGTAGGACAGGTTTTACTTTTAACTTGTATCAATGTACCGGGCCACAGGGCGGCTGAAGTTACCACCTATCTATTTGGTCTAGGATTATTTACCATCCCATTTCTCCTCCTAATAACGTCCTATATGTACATCATTAATGCTATTATGAAAATCCGCACAACTGAAGGTCGACGCAAGGCCTTCTCCACCTGTTCATCCCACATCACTGTGGTTGTTGCAGAATATGGATGCCTTGGATTTATTTATTTTCGACCTAGTACAGACTACTCACTGGATAAGGACAAGATATTTGTAATGGTCTTTACATATCTTTCTCCTATATTAAATCCAGTTATCTACAGCATTAGAAACAATGCAATAAAAGAAGGCGTCAAGAAATTAGTGTCTACAAGCAAAATATAAGCATTTGGATAAGTATATGTTATTGAGCCGCTATACTAGTCATATATCTCAAGCACTACTGTACATAAAGTTGTGACTTAAAGGGGTATTCCCATGATCATAACCATTTTTTAATTTGTAGATTATTAAAAGTTAAAAATTTTTGCAAGTATAAGTAATTAAACATTTTGCAGAGTTTTAAAGATTTTCTCTAACTATCTTGTGGTCACAAGTTGTTGTCTTGATCGGTTGCCAGTGGATACGACCATGAATGCAGGAACTTTCTAAGGTCAGAAAATCAGCCGTGATTTCCTTATTGTGGCCGGGATATCTTCTGATACATGTAGTGTCCCTGCCTGATAACCCAGCTACAATAAGAAAATCATGGCTGGGTTCCTGACAAGTCCCAGACCATAGAAAGTTTCTGCATTTGTGGTCGTATCTATTGGCAATCAATCAAGACAACAGATGTCACTAGTAAGATAGTTAGAGAAAATCTTTAAAACTCTGCAAAATTTTTAACTACTTATATTTGTAAAAATGTTTAACTTTTGATTATCTACCAGTATAGATATGATTATGTTCATGGGAATACCCCTTTAAGCACAATGCTTCAGGAGATCACTGGCATCATAAGTCACACAGTTCAATTCACACAGCCAAGTTTAGTCACATGCATAGACTGTTTTTCCGGACAGTACTTGGTCGTGTGAATCCAGCCATATTGGTTCAGTAAGGAAAACAAGACAATAGTCCTGCATTAAGACACCTGGGAATCTGTCAGCAGGATAATCGATATCAGACTAATGACAATACACTTTCCAAAGATATTTTTCTTATTCTGCATTGCAGCTCGATTTTCAAGAAAATCAGCATTTTATTCTTATGCAAATTAGCTAAAAAGGGCTTTAGGGGCGTGTCTTCTCCTGGTGGGGTTTCACTCTCTGTTCTAGATAACCACCCCTAACTGGCACCCTACATTGCTTGAGTGACATCTTCCACTGTGTCACACTTTGCCTGCATCTAGAACAGAGAGTGAAGCCCTGGCAGGAGAAGAAACGGCCCTAAATCCCTTTTCAGATAATCTGCATAAGAATAAATTGATTTTCATGAAAATGGAGCTGCAATGCAGAATAAAAAAGGCATCTTTGGAATGTGTAGAAACCCTCTTATGAGATACTGTCATTAGTTTGATACCTGCTGTCAGACTCCCTTTAAGGGGTTTTTCAGCAATTAAAAGAATATATTTACGAGAGCTCAGAATGGGGGTCCTGACATAAAAAAGTTACTTACATCTCACTAATCCCGTGCTAGTCTAGTTTCAATGTTGCCCAAGTTCCTGCTGGTCTTTACTTCTTGGTGTCTCTACACACACAGACAATGCCTGGAGATGCCTCTGATTCTACCACTAGCTAAAGTGGATCCCCAGGGTGGCTAATGATTGGTTGTGCAGGCTTTTCGAGGCATTTCCTGTGTATCAAGAGACAACAGGAAGTAGAGACTAGTGGAGTCCTGTGAGAGGCCGGAAACTGGACCAGCAGGAGATTAATGCCCCATTCTGAGCCCTGATAGGGTATGTTCACACAGTGGAATTTGGTGCTAAAGTTGAGGTGAATTCTGCCACAAAATCAACTCCAAACTCAGCCTGAATTCAGCCTCCATTCATTTCAATGGGAGTCAGACCTGAATTTTTCCTCTAGCTGATTTTGTCAGCTATCGGAAAAATTAAGCATCATGCTTCAACTTCAGACGGATTCTGTCCGATAATTCCAATTGGAGGCAGAAAAATACCGCCTGGCAGGTGCAGACTTTGCAAATTGTGCCACAGTATTTGTAAATGAATTTGGTCAAGTGGAAATTCAGCAATGTAAATATACATATTTTCAAATCACATGAACGCAACGCTAGGAAAAATCTAGATAAAAAGTATATTTTGGAGGGAAGCTTAAGATCAATGTATAATACTGGGATGTGCGGTCCATGTCTATTTGTCTAAAAGTTTGCTAAATAAACAGTATTGTAACAAATGACAATTTTACCTTTGATTTCCTGTTTTAATCATATTTTATCAAACGTCAAAGGAGCCTTCAAAATAATAAGTGAAGGGTCAAATAAATGATAAATCCCCATAGAGTTCATGGGTTATTTTATGCTTCAGAAATCTGTTTTCTAAAGCAGCACAATCCTCAGGGATTTACCCTACAGAGATCCCGCTATTCATTTAGGCTGTGCTTCAGAAATACAACTGAGCAGGAGGCTGCTACTAAGGGACAGAAGATCTGTCTATGACTGTGGTTCATGATTCCAGCTCAGTAAGTTGATAATGTGTTTGCCCCTGAAGATTGAGGAGAAGATCAGTCGGCCTCATGCTACAACGTTTTAGGATTTCTTTATATTAAATACCTAAATGCTTAAATAAAAATAAAAAAAAACCTTTATTTTCTGCAGAATTGTGTGCAATAAATTGTTAAACCTATGCAGTCTGAACTTTAACACTGCTATGTTATTTACTGTACATGGTCCCTTACAGAAGATTTTATCACACAACTTAAAGCGGACCTCCAACCTTTTAGAAATGAATAGTACAAGTGACTATAAGAAACTTTGTAATGTATTTCCCTTAAAGAAAAATGCTTCGTCCTCCATTTATCATGCTGCATGCCTCTTTTCTCAGTCTGTTATCAATAATATGCCTATCCAGAGAGGAAATGGACCATAAGCCTCATACAGAGAAGACTATGGAGAGGTAAAGGGGGAGGATGAGGCTGCTGGAGGGAGAGAGGAGACACACCTGCAATGCTGCCCCGTATAAGTGGTTTGATCTCCCTACAGTGCTAGAGAGAGTTACCTTACTTAAAGACTCCATAGACTTACATTGGCTTGCAAAGGTATTCATACCCCTTGAACTTTTTCACATTTTGTCACCTTACAACCACAAACTTAAATGTACTTTATTGAGATGTTAAGTGACATACCAACACAAAGTAGCAGATAATTGTGAAGTGGAACAAAAATGATACATGGTTTTCAAAATTTTATTCAAATAAAAATCTGAACAGTGTGACGTGCAAAAGTCTTCAGCCCCCTATATCAATACTTTGTAGAGTCTCCGTTTGCTGCAATTCCAGCTGCAAGTCTTTTGGAGTATGTCTCTACCAGCTTTGTGCATCTAGAGACTGAGATTTTTGCCCATTCTTATTTGCAAAATAGCTCAAGCTCAGTCAGATTGGATGGAGAGCATCTATGAACAGCAATTTTCATGTCTTGCCACAGATGCTCAATGGGAATTAGGTCTGGACTGTGCCTGGGCCATTCTAACACATGAGCATTCTTTGATCTAAACCATTCCACTGTAGCTCTGGCTGTATGTTTAGGGTCATTGTCTTGCTGGAAGGTGAATCTCCTTCCCAGTCTCAAGTCTTTTGCAGCCTCCAACAGGTTTTCTTCCAGGATTGCCCCGTATTTAGCTCCATCCATCTTCCCATCAACTCTGGCCCTGTCCCTGCTGAAGAAAAGCCTCCCCACAGCATGATAGTGCCACCACCATGTTTTACAGTGGGGATGGTGTGTTCAGGTGGATGAGCAGTGTTACTTTTCCACCACACATAGAGCTTTACATTTAGGCCAAAAAGTTCAACTTTGGTCTCATCTGACCAGAGCACCTTCTTCCACATGTTTGCCACATGGCTTGTGGAAAACTGCAAACAGCACTTCTTATGTCTTTCGTTCAACAATGGTTTTCTTCTTGCCACTCTTCCACAAAGGTCAGATTTGTGGAGTGCATGACTTATAGTTGTCCTGTGGACAGATTCTCCCACCTGAGCTGTGGATTTCTGCAGCTCCTCCAGAGTGACCATGGGCCTCTTGGCTGCTTCTCTGACCAGTGCTCTCCTTGCTTGATCTGTTAGTTTAGGTGGACAGCCATGTCTCGGTAGATTTGCAGTTGTAGAATACCTTTTCCATTTTTGGATGATGGATTGAACAGTGCTCCTTGGGGTGCTCAAAGCTTGGGATATGTTTTTATAACCTAACCCTGCTTTAAAATTCTCCACAATTTTATCTCTGGTGACTTCCTTGGTCTTCATGATGCTGTTTGTTCACTAGTGTTCTCTAACAAACCACTGAGGCCTTCACAGAACAGGTGCATTTATACTGAGACTAAATTACACACAACCGGACTCTATTAACTAATTAAGAAACTTCTGAAGGCAGTTGTGTGCACTGGATTTTATTTAGGTGTATCAGAGTACAGGGGGCTGAATACTTTTGCATGTCACACTTTCCAGATTTTTATTTGATTAAAGTTTTGAAAACCATGTATCATTTTCCTTCCACTTCACAATTTTCTACTACTTTGTGTTGGTCTATCACTTAAAATCTCAATAAAATATATTTAAGTTTGTGGTTGTAAGGTGACAAAATGTGATAAAGTTCAAGGGGTATGAATACTTTTGCAAGCCACTGTATATGTAAGAAGAAACTCTCTATGTGAGGCTGACAGGCTGTCTCCTTTCTGGATATGGATTTTGTTAAAGAGAACAGACTGAAGAAAGGGGGGAGGAAACAGTCTGATAAACGTAGAAAATAGCATTTTTCTTTAATAAGATATATGTAAAAATGTCTTATATTAGATGATTTACAATTGGAGGTATTCTTTAAAATGACCAAAAATACCCAAAGTACGTTTCACATATATTGCCCATTATTGTAAGGTTCTGTTTACAACACATTGTAGTTTCCTCTATATGTTGTGCCAGATCTATTGTAAGAAGGATTATAGTGGTGCCGGATAGATTTCATTGACTTATAATGGGGTCCAGTGCGGTCAAGGTTGTTCAGCCCTGTGTGCTGTAGTCAAAAGTCCTAGAAGCACAATATACTGTGAGAGACAGGGGTGTAACTGAAGGCTCATGGCCCCTGCTGCAAAAGCTCAGTTTGGACCCTCCTACATAATGTCACCTCACAGCTGTCAGCTGCCTCCCATCTGTACATCACCTTTAGGCTAAGGCCCTAAGTAGCGAGCTGCAGCCAAAAAGCGCTGCAGAAGACCACGGCAGAAACGCATCGCATTTTTCACAGAAAGTTTTCCTCTGCAAAATTTCTGTCCCTATTATACCTATACAAAATACACCAGCGTTTCTAGCATAAATGATAGTGAATTTGTTGGCCACAGAAGGTCACGCCCCCTCCCATTAATCCACTTCCAGACTCATCCACCTTACAAACAAGGCGTGTGGGGCGCAAATGTGCCAAGTAAAAAAAGATTGATAAATTGGCCCCACAGTGTATATTGCAGTGTATACTATGTATAAGGCTATAGTCTTCCCCTAGAGGAATGATGTCCTGCTGTAGCTGAAGTTCTGTGACCGGGATGATGTATCAAAAGCATTTTAGATAACACATCTAGTCATCAACGGCTACCATATATTAAGGTCTATACAATGGCAAAATGATATTTTGTGCTGTTTCCAGGTGAAATAAGATGGACAAGCGGAACCAGACATCACCAATGGAATTTATCTTCCAGGCATTTTCCAATTCCACCAAGTTTCCAGCCTTGCTCTTCTCATTGTTCTTGTTCTTGTACTTTCTCATCATAATGTGGAACTTTACTTTAATGCTGGTCATAAGAACAGACTCACGCCTCCATACACCGATGTATGTTTTCCTCTTCAATCTGTCCTGCATGGACATCTGTCACACCACAACGGTAGTTCCTCAGACTCTGTACAACTTGATAAGCGGCAGGCACAGTATTTCATTTTTTGGTTGTGTCAGTCAAATGTTTTTTATCATTGTTTTTGGGGGAGCTCAGATACTGATGATTACCAACATGGCATATGATCGCTTTGTGGCCATAACTAACCCGCTGCGTTATAAGTCCATCATGACACTGAAAGCTTGTGTCACACTATCTACCACTCCTTGGGCCGTCTCCTCAGTCATGGCATGTGTCATGGTATATTTAGTCTTCCATGTTCCATTTTGTGGTATGTATGAGATCAATCATTTTTTTTGCGATGCTGGTCAAGTGTTATGGATAACATGTCCCAAAGTGCCAATACACCGAGCTGTGGAAGTCTTGATATTTTTTATAGTTCTTTTCTTCTTTGCTTTTAACTTTCTATTTGTCATTGCTTCCTATGTACTTATCATAAAAGCTATAATGAAAATCCGCACCAAACAAGGACAGTGGAAAGCCTTCTCCACATGCTCTTCACATCTTAATGTTGTGGTTGTCGAATACGCTTGCCTTGGCTTTTTGTATTTGCGCCCTACGTCAGCTTATGCAATAGATAAGGACAGAATATTTGTTGTTGCTTTCACATTTGGAACTCCCATACTAAATCCACTGGTATACAGTGTGAGGAATAAGGCTGTGAAACGTGGATTCAGGAAGCTCTTCTAAGAATGCGTCCTTCTACAGTCTAAAAATTTGGGTCCAAAAAATGTTTACAGATGAAGAACAGAATTGGTGTCAACCTTTTCATGATGGCTGTCACACATATATACAATATTAAAGGGTTTTCCAGTCCATATACTTACAAATTAATAGGTCTGCAACTGGGGATAAAAACAGAAGCAAATACTCGCCTCACCCAGGGCCTCCTTTTCCAAAGGTAGCTGCTCCATTGATCTGTATACAAGTCCTCTGGCTGATCTCACCAGTGACATCCCATTTGTGCTAGGTAACCATTGTAGAAAATAATAGGCCTCAGCGGTAACCTCTTCACAAACAGCATGTAACTCTTATGATGTGCCATCTGTGAAGAGGTAACCACGGAGGGCTGTGATCAGCTGCAATGGTACCCCCATACAAACAGCACAGGACCTGTACACAATCCAATTGAGGTACCGCCACTGGAAACAGATGCTTGGGGAGAGGTGAGTACTTGTTTGCTATGTTCACATTCCCAGTATCGGTCCTATTAAACAATAAAATTATGAACTGGACAACCCCTTTAATATTGTAAATAAAGGTGCTTTTGACTATTTAGACACCCCACTATGGGTCATATTGACCCTTATCCCCATTATCACATCATGACTGATGTTTAGGATTTGTTTCTTGAGGATACAGGACCTAAAAGTCCCATCTACATCAAACCTGAGATCAGCATTGTGTATGATGCCCTAGGATGTAAACTTTGATTATGTATAATTTTTTACTTTGGCTCTACTCACATTGTTCCAACATATTATATATGCCCAATTTATAGATAGACTCTTCACTGGTCTGCCATACTGTATGGGGACCAGTGATGGGGCCATTATATTGTATGGAAGCAGTGATGGGGGTTATATCCAGTGGTGGGGGACATTAAAGTGTGGGGGCATTAGGGGCTATATTAAAGAGGTTGTCCGTACTGCAGCTAAAACCCTTATTGCCCTTCATTGAAAGTAGACGCTCCCTCCCATGAGGTCTGAGTTAGTTGCCAGGATGAAAGACGTACGTAGCCCAGAATTTCTGACTGCCACTCTTAATCATACAGTTGATGCCTTTAATGCTGTCTGGTCACATTGGGAGTGGGGATTGGTAAGTTAATACCAGACCCTCACTGCCTAATCCCCCCACCCTGGTGGGCCAAACCAAGCCTGGCTCTGAGACATGCTTTTAGGAATAAATCATGGCGTCAAAGCCCCCTGTGTGACCACTGAGGCCCAATTGCAGACCTCAGAAGTGACCTGGGGATGCTGACATCACAGAGAAAGCCTTTTTGCCTTCTACTAAGCATCTACATATCACAAGGCATTATGGGAAAAGGAGTTGAGAAGCTCATGTGCCCTCTGTTGGATGTAACAAATTCTCAATTTGCTTCTGACCCACTGAGTCTTGAGAAAGCAAAGAGAATTTTAGCCAAGCCAGTGTTGCTCATCTGCAGAAACCTTATAATTATTTGCAAAACAAATCTTGCAAGGTTCATTCATCACTATCCAGAACTCACCTCTGACAAAACCTTATTGATCATATTAATGGAGAGAAAGCCAGAACTGAGATTACCAGGTGTTGGGCCCTTAATCCCCCCATGAAGATATGCTGTTAGTTTAGGGTCCCCAAACCTGGTGACAGGTAATTCAGCGATGTACAGTTTTTCTACATGAAGCAGACATTACCTTTATCTCACACATAAATGAGTGCCAAATACTTTAAACAAAAGTTATACATTTGTGGAATGAGGAACTAATATTTCTATATTCATTATTTTATACACACGATTTTGTGAGAACAGTGAACAATTTACCACATGAATCAATAAAGAATAATGCAGATGAACTTGCGTATGTTTTGTGTATAACGGTTTTAGTTGATATGTTATTTATGGGATCCCTAATACAATCTACATTTCCCATTATGCATCTGAGTGAGTCCCATGTAAGGGCTTCAAGTAATAGATCAGTGACAGAATTTATGTCCACTAATCCACACTGCAGAGTCTCAGTATATCCTATGTGATGCAGCTTCAGCCTGTCTTTCCTACCTCCTTCTTGTGATTGATAGGTTTCTCCCTGTCAGCTCTCATAAGCAGAAGGGATGGGCAGCAGTGCGAAGCTGTATTTAATAGGATTACACTGGAGATTCACAGTTATATGCTACAAATCAAAATGAGGGAGCACAGCTTCACTTTCTCATTTCCCTAAAATATAACTTTTATTTATCCATAATAAAATTACTACTGGTGCACTTGGTGAGTTAAAGGGGTTTTCCAGGCAAAAAAAGTTTTTTTGTTTTTTTTTAAAAGGTCTGTTAGTGCTATTAATGGGTTAATAAGTACACCCATATATCTTTAGCAGTGTTTTGAGTGATTTCTGGGTTTCCCTGGGAGCTCCTGGCATCTTCTGCATTTGTTTACATGGCGTAGCTTCCTGCTGTGTAGCTTCCTGTGTAGCTTCCAAACTACCTCCCTGTCACTGCCCCCCCTCCTCTCTCACTCCATTACACCCCCTCCCTGTCTTCCTAGCTATCCTGCCCACTACTAGCCCTTTCCAACTAAATAACTAACTAACTCACTCAATCAGCTTCCCCCCGCCCCCCGCATCATACTTACCTGTCTTCCTCTCTGGGAACGGCTCCTCCTTTTCTTTCACTATGCGCAGGCGGGAGACCCCTCTCTTCCTCTCTGCAAGCGTGTACACAGAGCGGAATGTACCTCTGACGCCTGCGCAGTAGACATGGAGTGCCATCTGTACTGCGCATGTGTCGCAGGCACCTCTACATATAATGGGGTTGGGTGGGGGGTGAGTAATGGTGTCATTCTGTTTCTGAAACAGAACATCACCGGATTATCAGAAAGTGTGCCTGGGTTGGTCACAGGGATATGGGTAATTATAGATTTTTTTTTTTTTTTTTTTTAATATAAGTAAATTATAAATTAGGCGAGGGGAGGGGGTTTAGTTTAGGGGTTAATATTCATTTAATCCCTGACAACCCCTTTAAAACTCAGTTGCTCCATCCATGTATTTCCACCAATAATTCAGTATTCTCAGTAACAGTTGATAATCTACCTAATCTAGTAGATATTGTAATGTTCAGCAAAGATATCTCCTATTTAATTCAATATAAAGTATCAAATCATCTTTAGGTAAAGGTTAGGGGGTTTCTGATTTAAAACGTAAAGTACAAGGGGGGCTGCATACCTTAGATAAGGCAGAAATTATGTAGGCCTACCTGATGTCACACCTATTTGCCTTAAATGGGAAGTACCATCCTTTTTACTGACATTTTTCACATTATGATATCATCACCCCTGTGCTGTCCCCAATCCTATGCCATCATCAGTTGCATTGGTAACTAGCAGGGGACACCCTATTCCTCTGACAACACCCTGATGATGTCATTAGTGAAAATTATATCAATTTGTAAAAATACACACGTGGACAAAATTGTTGATACCCCTCGTTTAATGAAAGAAAAACCCACAATGGTCACAGAAATAACTTGAATCTGACAAAAGTAATAATATATAAAAATTCTATGAAAAAGAACAAATGAAAGTCAGACAATGCTTTTCAACCATGCTTCAACAGAATTTTAAAAAAAAAAAAAAGAAAACTCATGAAACAGACCTGGACAGAAATGATGGTTCCCCTGAAAATAATGTGACCAAAGGGACATGTTAAATCAAGGTGTGTCCACTAATTAGCATCACAGGTGTCTACAATCTTGTAATCAGTCAGTGGGCCTGTATATAGGGCTACAGATACTCACTGTGCTGTTTCGTGACATGGTGAGTACCACACTCAACATGGACCAGAGGAAGCGAAGGAAAGAGTTATCTCAGGAGCTTAGAAAGAAAATTATAGACAAGCATGTTAAAGCTAAAGGTTATAAGACCATCTCCAAGCAGCTTGATGTTCCTGTGACTACAGTTGCACATATTATTCAGAAATTTAAGATCCATGGGACTGTAGCCAACCTCCCTGGACATGGCCGCAGGAGGAAAATTGATGACAAATCAAAGAGAAGGATAATATGAATGGTAACAAAAGAGCCCAGAAAAAGGTAAACTTCAAGCTCAAGGAACATCAGTGTCAGATCGCACCATCTGTCGTTGTTTGAGCCAAAGGGGATTTCAAGGGAGACGGCCAAGGAGGATACCATTGTTGAAAACAAATCATAAAAAAGCCAGATTGGAATTTGCCAAACTACATGTTGACAAGCCATGTCCTTTGGACAGATGAGACAAAAATCGAAATTTTTGGCAAGGCACATCAGCTCTATGTTCACACATGGAAAAATGAAACATATCTTGAAAAGAACACTGTCTCTACTGTGAAACATGGAGGAGGAGGCTCTGTTATGTTCTGGGGCTGCTTTGCTGCATCTGGCACAGGGTGTCTTGAATCTGTGCAGGGTACAATGAAATCTCAAGACTATCAATGGATTCTAGAGAGAAATGTGCTGCCCAGTGTCAGAAAGCTTGGTCGCAGGTCATGAGTCTTGCAACAGGATAATGACCCAAAACACACAGCTAAAAACACCCAAGAATGGCTAAGAGGAAAACATTGGACTATTCTGAAGTGGTTTTCTATGAGCCCTGACCTAAATCCTATTGAGCATCTTTGGAAGGAGCTGAAACATGCCGTCTGGAAAAGGCACCCTTCAAATCCAAGACAACTGGAGCAGTTTGCTCATGAGGAGTGGCCAAAATACCTGTTGAGAGGTGCAGAAGTCTCATTGACAGTTACAGGAATTGATTGATTGCAGTGATTGCCTCAAAAGGTTGTGCAACAAAATATTAAGTTAAGGGAACCATCATTTCTGTCCAGGCCTGTTTCATGAGTTTTCTTTTTTTAAAAATTCTGTTGAAGCATGGTTGAAAAGCAATGTCTGACTTTCATTTGTTCATTTTCATAGAGTTTTTATACAGTCATATGAAAAAGTTTGGGCACCCCTATTAATCTTAATCATTTTTAGTTCTAAATATTTGGGTGTTTGCAACACCCATTTCAATTTGATATATCTAATAACTGATGGACACAGTAATATTTCAGGATTGAAATGAGGTTTATTGTACTAAAAGAAAATGTGCAATATGCATTAAACCAAAATTTGACCGGTGCAAAAGTATGGGCACCTCAACAGAAAAGTGACATTAATATTTAGTAGATCCTCCTTTTGCTAAAATAACAGCCTCTAGTCGCTTCCTGTAGCTTTTAATCAGTTCCTGGATCCTGGATGAAGGTATTTTTGACCATTCCTCTTTACAAAACAATTCCAGTTCAGTTAAGTTTGATGGTCGCCGAGCATGGACAGCCCGCTTCAAATTATCCCACACATGTTCAATGATATTCAGGTCTGGGGACTGGGATGGCCATTCCAGAACATTGTAATTGTTCCTCTGCATGAATGCCTGAGTAGATTTGGAGCTGTGTTTTGGATCATTGTCTTGCTGAAATATCCATCCCCGGCGTAACTTCAAATTCGTCACTGATTCTTGTACGTTATTCTCAAGAATCTGCTGATACTGAGTTGAATCCATGCGACCCTCAACTTTAACAAGATTCCCGGTGCCGGCATTGGCCACACAGCCCCAAAGCATGATGGAACCTCCACCAAATTTTACAGTGGGTAGCAAGTGTTTTCTTGGAATGCTGTGTTTTTTTGACGCCATGCATAACGCCTTTTTGTATGACCAAACAACTCAATCTTTGTTTCATCAGTCCAAAATTAAGCTGACTTGTCCAAATGTGCTTTTGCATACCTCAGGCGACTCTGTTTGTGGCGTGCTTTCAGAAACGGCTTCTTTCGCATCACTCTCCCATACAGCTTCTCCTTGTGCAAAGTGTGCTGTATTGTTGACCGATGCACAGTGACACCATCTGCAGCAAGATGATGCTGCAGCTCTTTGGAGGTGGTCTGTGGATTGTCCTTGACTGTTCTCACCATTCTTCTTCTCTGCCTTTCTGATATTTTTCTTGGCCTGCCACTTCTGGACTTAACAAGAACTGTACCTGTGGTCTTCCATTTCCTTACTATGTTCCTCACAGTGGAAACTGACAGGTTAAATCTCTGAGGCAACTTTTTGTATCCTTCCCCTGAACAACTATGTTGAACAATCTTTGTTTTCAGATCATTTGAGGGTTTTTTTGGGGGGCCCATGAAGCCCCCCTTTAAAGGAAAAATAAAAAGAAAAAAAAATTTTCAATTCCCCCTTAAAAAATTTTTTTCTCATGATTGGATACACCTGGCTATGAAGTTCAAAGCTCAGTGAGGTTACAAAACCAATTTTGTGCTTCAGTAAGTCAGTAAAAAGTAGTTAGGAGTATTCAAATCAATAAAATGATAAGGGTACCCAAATTTTTGCACTGGTCAAATTTTGGTTTAATGCATATTGCACATTTTCTGTTAGTACAATAAACCTCATTTCAATCCTGAAATATTACTGTGTCCATCAGTTATTAGATATATCAAATTGAAATGGCTGTTGCAAACACCCAAATATTTAGAACTAAAAATGATTAAGATTAATAGGGGTGCCCAAACTTTTTCATATGACTGTATATTATTACTTTTGTCAGATTCAAGTTATTTCTGTGACCATTGTGGGTTTTTCTTTCATTAAACGAGGGGTACCAACAATTTTGTCTATGTCTGTATATATATATGTAACGAAACAAACACTCCAGGTCACCCATGTCTTCAATAGTCCTTTTGTGCTAGATGTTCAGGGTTAGTTACTTACATAAAAAGGATGATTCTGGATGTTCCACACATCATAGGCTGCTCCTCCTGAGTGTATACACCATGACCCCAGAAGTCAATTTATAAGTCTGCCACCCCATGTGATCACACTGTCTATAACCTGTGATGTCATCCCCATGGAAACCATGACCTGATCTAGAGATTTAAAGGGGACACTTTAAGCAATGTCACTAACAATACCTATTATAACTGCTCAACCTTGAGACATTGTCATGTTAATGATGAATACAAATGAAGAAATGGCCTGGGGTGGACAACCAGATGTGTGTCTTCCCTTAAATGGGATGAAGGTGAGATAGCAGAGACTATAGGATGCTCTGGACAATGTTCCACTGAAGACAGGAGTGGTTTAAGAGTACCATGGGCTGTTTAGAAATAACCACCTGCGTTCATGCCAAAGATCTCTGTGACTGCAGTACAGAAAAAACCCATACCTATTACATCCAGTGACATTCTCTTTCCTCATCTCCAGACCACCATGATGTTTCTTGCAGCCACAAGTCATTTCTGCACAGTTCGTCACACAAACATCTTTGGTTCCTCACGTTTCCATCATCCCATGTCCTGCAGCTATCTCTAGTGCTGTACCCCAAACTAAAGTGGTCTGTAGTTTATAAGAAAGATGGCAGGGCAGAAGGAAACAATAGACTCCCATGACCAGCCATGGTAATCAACTGTATCGGCAATTATGTGGTCAGATTATAATGGGGGGCAATTACTTTTTGCCATTGAGCCCCCATACAGCCTTGGGCTATAACCCAATTCGCCCTTATAACAATCTACCCCTATGGGTATTATACTATTTTAAACCATTTCCTAGCAGAATAAGAATAATAATAATACGGTAGTAGTAAGGCATTTTTGGACAATATAGAAGCCACCCTACAAGGTATGACAATGATTTTCCTCTCGTTAATATTACTTTTTTTTTGTTTTTGGCTGCTTTCCCCCTGTAACTGGGACTGATACATTTAGCGCCAGTTACAAGAGGATTTCAGCCTCCTAACTTGAACTATAGAGCTGTTCTGAGTACTCTGCTAGATCACGTGATTGCTGGGTCGGAGGGGATACATAGCACTCATCGATCACTGTACACAGACACAGCAATAGTAAAGACAGGGATGGTGATATGCTGGCCCTGCCTTCTCTATGGGTACATCCTTGCAGTGTTGCGTGGAGTGCCCAGACATATATAGTTAACCAGCAGTCCGGAAATGGCTAAATGGCCTAAATACTATAACCTATGACATACAAAAACAGATTTTATTTTTTTTTGCTGTGGGTGGGGCTGCTGCAGAAATCCCACAATGGACCCCCACATGTGGCCGGCCTAAGGCTATGTAGTGGTTAATGACCCCCTTAGGAGTTGAATATATGACGAAGGCAAGCCAGAATGTGATAGTCAGGTATTGGTGTAAGGCTCTATTCACATCATGCATGTATTATACAGCCGACACCTAGCTCTCACTGCATGCAGCACTTTGTAGCCCGGCAAAATTACACATCCGTAATGGAAACACATCAGAGCCTTTATAGTCATTGGTTATAGTCATCGCCTCCATTGATGTCCATCATGTAATGGATCCATCACTCCTCTGTGGAGTAAATCCAACTATGACTAAGGTTCATAGATTGTAAGCCCTTGCGGGCAGAGCCCTCTATCCCACTGTGCCAGCTGGTCACATATTTGTTTTGTATATTTTGTGTACCGTATGTAAACCCTCAAATGTAACGCACCATGAAATTAATGGTGCCATATAAATAAACAATAATAATAATAAAGGGTAGCACCGGTGAACAGTCACTAGTCATTTCCAATCTGCACTCTCAAGCCTGTGAGGACATCTAGTGGCCAGCACTGTTACTACAGGTGCAGTATGACCCAGTGAGGAATACTATCTGAAAATTGTATAGCTTTTGGGATTTTGATCTCCATTTTGGTACGGATTTCCAGGACTACTAGTTCATACTAGTAAAAAATATATAATCTTCTCTACATACCTGGAATAATCTGTGCTGTCATATATTATACATACGGTATATACAGCTTCTGCAAGCCCAGGGTAAAATTGTGGTACTGCCAGTAAGAGAATAAGGTACCTAATGGCGGTACCATATAATAGCGCACACCTTACAAATTCCAACTACACTGGCCACTGCATACTGCGCCGTGTGTATGAGTCCCTGGATACAAGATTTCAGTTTTATAGACGTGTGTGAAGGATATGACTTGTCATACCTGCTGATACTATAAAGTATGTTGGGATTTCAACAAACCCCACGCAAATCATACAAAAATAAAACAAAAATATTTTTTTGTTACACACCAAGATCTTAATTCTTTCTGTGGATTTTTCACTGAGAAATTCATCCTTTGCAATGCAAAAAACCATGCAAGGCCGGGGCCCCACGTAGTGTAAATGCCACGATTTTGCCCAAAAAACCACAGTGTTTTACAGTACCTGCAAAGTGGATGGGGTTGTGGCTTATCCCATCCACACATTGCAGAAAAATATCTGCAGCAGACACGCTGCTATTTCAAAAACTGTTGCATTTTTGCAAGTTCTAGCATGTCAATTATACCTATGGAAACACTGCCATTTTCCATATAGCTATAATAGGGGCAGAAACTTTCTGTGAAAAGCGCTGTGGGAAAAAACGTGATGCGTTTCCACTGCGGATTTTCCGGCAGCACTTTTTGGCTGCAGCCTGCTACGTGGGGCCTTAGCCTAAATCAATACACATTTTACTACCAAACCTACCACAAATATGTTTCCATTTTGTGTGGATATAACCTAAACCAATGCATATGAAGATGGTGGAGACTTGGCAGGTCAAAGTGTATCTCCAGTTATAAACAACTTTTCATAAATGAATAGTACAGGTGAATATAAGAAACTTTGTAATATACAGTCATATGAAAAAGTTTGGGCACCCCTATTAATCTTAATCATTTTTAGTTCTAAATATTTGGGTGTTTGCAACAGCCATTTCAATTTGATATATCTAATAACTGATGGACACAGTAATATTTCAGGATTGAAATGAGGTTTATTGTACTAACAGAAAATGTGCAATATGCATTAAACCAAAATTTGACCGGTGCAAAAATTTGGTTACCCTTATCATTTTATTGATTTGAATACTCCTAACTACTTTTTACTGACTTACTGAAGCACAAAATTGGTTTTGTAACCTCACTGAGCTTTGAACTTCATAGCCAGGTGTATCCAATCATGAGAAAAGGTATTTAAGGTGGCCAATTGCAAGTTGTTCTCCTATTTGAATCTCCTCTGAAGAGTGGCATCATGGGCTCCTCAAAACAACTCTCAAATGATCTGAAAACAAAGATTGTTCAACATAGTTGTTCAGGGGAAGGATACAAAAAGTTGTCTCAGAGATTTAACCTGTCAGTTTCCACTGTGAGGAACATAGTAAGGAAATGGAAGACCACAGGGACAGTTCTTGTTAAGCCCAGAAGTGGCAGGCCAAGAAAAATATCAGAAAGGCAGAGAAGAAGAATGGTGAGAACAGTCAAGGACAATCCACAGACCACCTCCAAAGAGCTACAGCATCATCTTGCTGCAGATGGTGTCACTGTGCATCGGTCAACAATACAGCACACTTTGCACAAGGAGAAGCTGTATGGGAGAGTGATGCGAAAGAAGCCGTTTCTGAAAGCACGCCACAAACAGAGTCGCCTGAGGTATGCAAAAGCACATTTGGACAAGCCAGCTTCATTTTGGAAGAAGGTCCTGTGGACTGATGAAACAAAGATTGAGTTGTTTGGTCATACAAAAAGGCGTTATGCATGGCGTCAAAAAAACACAGCATTCCAAGAATAACACTCGCTACCCACTGTAAAATTTGGTGGAGGTTCCATCATGCTTTGGGGCTGTGTGGCCAATGCCAGCACCGGGAATCTTGTTAAAGTTGAGGGTCGCATGGATTCAACTCAGTATCAGCAGATTCTTGAGAATAATGTACAAGAATCAGTGACGAATTTGAAGTTACGCCGGGGATGGATATTTCAGCAAGACAATGATCCAAAACACAGCTCCAAATCTACTCAGGTATTCATGCAGAGGAACAATTACAATGTTCTGGAATGGCCATCCCAGTCCCCAGACCTGAATATCATTGAACATCTGTGGGATAATTTGAAGCGGGCTGTCCATGCTCGGCGACCATCAAACTTAACGGAACTGGAATTGTTTTATAAAGAGGAATGGTCAAAAATACCTTCATCCAGGAACTGATTAAAAGCTACAGGAAGCGACTAGAGGCTGTTATTTTTGCAAAAGGAGGATCTACTAAATATTAATGTCACTTTTCTGTTGAGGTGCCCATACTTTTGCACCGGTCCAAATTTTGGTTTAATGCATATTGCACATTTTCTGTTAGTACAATAAACCTCATTTCAATCCTGAAATATTACTGTGTCCATCAGTTATTAGATATATCAAATTGAAATGGCTGTTGCAAACACCCAAATATTTAGAACTAAAAATGATTAAGATTAATAGGGGTGCCCAAACTTTTTCATATGACTGTAGCTTATTAAGGAGATCTGTTTTCTTCAGCACTTATTAAGCTGTTCTCCTGCTCCTTATCTTCAATCTGACTGCTTATTCACATTATCTTTATCTCCATATTCAGCTCCACACACAAAGGTCTATAGAGCAGGCAGGGGTAGAGTAGGAAGCTGGTTAGTTAATGTATTACCTTATTCTGTGCACTGGTAGCCTCTTATCTACAAACAGTGTTAAGATTGTTCAGAGTAGCAGAGTGTAGGAGCAGCAATTATATAGTGTCTTTCCTATCCCCCTCCCCTCTTTATAGACTAATATGTAGAAAGTAACTGCCTGAAAAGTGAAGAATACAGATTTCTTTAACAAGATATAGCAAAGTTTGATATTTTCACCTGTACTATTCATTTATGAAAATTTATCACTGGAAGTATGCTTTTAAAGGAGTTGTCCAGTTTCAGCAACTACATGCTATTGTTTGTATCATGGAAAATTATGCAATTTTTCAATATATTTTCTGTATCAAGTCTTCATTTTTTCTAGATCTCTACTTGCTGTCATTCTTTCTGCTTACTTCCAAGGGGATAAAAATCAGTCCATGGTCATGTGATGAACACACAGGTGCACAGCTCGTTACCAGGTAGATGTCCGATTACTTTACTGTGACTGTAACAAGCTGTGCACCTGTGTGTTCATCACATGACCATGGACTGATTTTTATTCACTGGAAGTAAGCAGAATGAATGACAGCAAGCAGAGATCTAGTAAACCGTGAGGAATTGATACAGAAAGTACATTGGAAAATTGTACAACTTTTCTTTATAAAAATATTTATTTTCTTAAACAGGACAACCCCTGTAATACATTGCCCTTACAATTCTGAAATAGGAAATAACCTGCAGATGGGTGGTTGGTGGTCCGACCAGACACTGATCAGAACCGGGGACTTTAACGCTGTACTTCAGCCATCTCTGACACTCCCACAGAAATGACTGGAGCAATGAATATGCTGCCCAAGCATCACTCCATTCACAACTCTCTTGATCAGTGGGAGGTCTGAGCTGTCAGACCCCAACAACCTGAAAGCTAAGGGGCGTTCACACTACCAACAGTAGTGTCGTTGCTAGCATGTTACAAAATGTTAACAATGGACAACAACAGATCCGTCATAAATCCCATTGATTTCTATGAGATTTGTATGTTGTCCGTTAAGAGTCAGTTTTTTTTGTTTTTTTTAGCGGATATAATAACGCAGGGTGCGGGACTTTTGTGTCCATTCAAAATAACAGACTTGCGACGGATATTAAGTGTCCGTTATTTTTTAACTTTAATGTCTATGGCTAATGGACAATAAAGGACCGTCATTTATTATACTGTCTGTTTTTCTTTTCTTTGCATGCTCAGAAAGCAGAACAAAAAAAAGCAAAAAAATGAACAGTATAAAAACGGACATTAACTGATGGCAATATGTCGCTTATAAAAAAAAAAAATTAAAATCAGTTCGTGTTAGTTATGATAGGCGTCCATTTATATATATATATATATATATATATATATATATATATATTATTATTATTTTATTTTTATTTTTTTTTTTAACAGACCTTATCAGAACGAAACCTTTACTTGCTAAAATGGGAAAACCCTGTAAGGCTGAAGGCAGAAAGTGTTGTTTTTTTTTTGCTGCATTTTGCTACCTAGGGCCTTAGCCATAATCTGTGCAAGCCCACACTGACCCTGGCCCTGCGCCATCCACTTTTCTTAAGTGAGATCAGATCAGATAATGGACAAAGTGGTGCATTTTTGGTGCAAATAAACATTTGCCAAAAATGAATCACTCTTGCACAAGAAAACTGGAACAGTAAGATTAATCATTTCCCCCATTGTGTTTTAAAGAAAAGACGCCCCAGAATTAAAGGGCTTAATAAAATAGACAGGTCAGTGACAGATCCTCTTTCAAGCTGCTCCTGTATGGTGCACAGGAGGAGTACGTACATTGGATCTGAAGACGAAATATAGTCTTGTGTTTCACTCTATATAGTACAAGCTTTAGATTGCAACTTATGTACACAAAGTGAAAAACTTGGACACTTGTATACAAATGTAGCAGGGCTGTGTTTGTTATTGCACACAACTCATCGGGATATGAAAAAAAAAAAAAAAATCCACAAGAGAAAACCCAATGGTATCAGACTGCATACGCCCAATTGTGAAAGATGATTTTATCATATTAGAATAACATCCCAATGACTTTACTTACCATTAGATCATCTACAACATGTCATGCCCTTGTCACAGCATTTGTGTGACATGACCAGTCAATGTACTGTCCATCACTCACTAGGAGTATTAAAGGGATTATTATATTAACGTCAACACACCCCCTCATTTACGATACTGTAAAAATCACTACTAGGTGGCCTATAAAAGGGGAAATGTTCCTGAATTCACATTGAACATGACGCAAACACATTCTTTTGAGATGCAATAACCATATTCTATGCATTTTCCTCAAATTTAACTGCTATAGATACACAAAGTACTGTGGTCATGAAGATAACAAAACGTAACATTATCATAGTAACAATGACTTGGAGAAGGAGTAACAACAGTCCAAAGTAGTTGTAGAAAACCATTAGAGTTGCATGGCTTGTTCATATATAGGCTTTCCTTCCCCCTTCGTCTTTGTACAGCATTCTACCCAAGGACATCTCCCCACACTCCATGGAAATATTAAAATATGTCTAAGTAAAAATATAGCTATTGCAACTCAAAAAAATCTCGTGAGCATTTGCAAAGCTGTCAACTCTTAAGCAGACATATGTCTCTCCATGGTAACAGACTACAAACAAACACTGTGTAGTCTGAATCTGCAATCCTACTGTTACCTGTTCCCGATATAATGGTAACATACTTTTGATGGGTCAGAAGGAATTAGGGGATAGATGGAACAGAGTGTGACTTCAAGATTAGACTATACGCAGACCCAACCATAAGCGGCCTCCATTCACTAACTCTGTGCATGTCATCAAAAGTATATCCAGTGCTAGTCGATGGCGGCCACATATGGATGCGTTTGGTTACGTGCCCCTCCGTCTGCTGCCATGTTCTGGACAGGAGCACAAGCTATAAGGACAGGACTTCACATATGTAGACATACCTTATACCATTGTATAAATAAGTGACACAAAGTGCTGTTTATAGTCCCCAACTCTTTTGGGGAAATCATGATAAGGTGGACAACCCCTTTAATGACAATTTCCAACCGAATTTGAGAAGTTTTTCCAGGCCTTATAGTGGCATACATCTGATACCATATCTACTGTATATAATGGGTATCTAGGAGGGCATTTCTGAATCAGGATTAAGTGTGACAGTGCTAAGTATTTATTATACAGTCCTGTTAGCACATTATGTGACATTTAGCTAGAGGCCAACAGCTCCCTATGGTATTGTTGAAACACAGCATTCCCTCTACAACAGAAACTGGCGTAGAGGGAGGATTATGAAGAGCTGTTTGGCACAAGGACCTTTCTTGCGCCTCAGGCTCGGATCCATGCCACGCTCACCACATTCTATGAACGTGGACAGAGCAGGGCATGCTCAGACAGGGATGCTTCGACCCAACTGATTTATTATAACTCACATTTTCTTGTGTGAGCTAGAATGGGAATCTATGCCAGTTCCTACCTGGCGTAGATTTTCATTCTGGCACAGGACCTCTGACAAATTCATAAGCCTCTTCATAAATGTCTTGGGCCCTGAGCCAGTCAGGCTGTTTATTAAGTCGATATACCAGTCTTAATAAATCTGCCCCACTGTCACCATTAAGAATCAGAAACAGAGAGTGGTACCAGTATAAGCCCTTGGCAGTCTATGGGTGTCATATATGACCTTATGATACTTCCATAAGAATCCTTAACGTGTTGATCAAATACCAACTACAACATTGGGCCTGGTACAGGACATGTTTTTGCATATACATAGTCTCAATTTTCTGTCTAGCATTGGAAACCTATATCCCTGGAACTCTCTCATTACTAGTTTCATTTAGCAAGCCCATGGGTAGCTTTTCAACAGAACATAGTACTATATGGCTAATAGCACGCAAAGAATACAGTGGACTCATAGTTACGAGTCTGGTATATTCATGAGAGAAGTGCCCCCCTTACCACTCCCCATACCTCAGGGCAGTGACTGACACGCTGTTATGGATGCACATATGCAGCTGTAAGTCAACTAGATCCATGAGAAAGCGGGACGCAATACACAAAAGAAGGGTAGAAATGGAAGCTCTTGCGGCAGCCCAAGTACCTGTGCTGCACTCCAGATTCCTACCTTACTTGCCCTTTCTGCCATCCCTATATGTGAAACTAATCTCAGTAACATTCTTCCACATAACACTGGTGTATTTTGCACAAGTTCTGGGATCTACAGGGAAGTAACCTGATATTGTAATACGTCAGAAGCTGGATTACAAGAAACATGAGTACACTCCTTTGCTGTACAGTTTATTTTTTCTTTACGAATAAGAGGCCAAAAACGTATGTACACAGAGAATCCAAAGTAACCCAAAGCAAATCTGCATGAAGCGAGTGTTTACCCCTTCACCCGAGGCTTTGGTTTCAGCATTGTCCAGGGGAGATTTTGGGGGCAATAACAGAACCAGAGTGGTAGGGGTTCCTTAGATGAAATAAAAATGACATGCACTGGGCCAGCTGCATGCACCAGGCAGGAAATCCTGTGTGTAATAAATAAGTTAAAAAATAATGTTTGCACGGGTCTCTTTCTTCAGAAACTCAGTTAAAGCAATTTGTACGATTGATATGTTCTTAATCCCTTGTGTCTGGCAATAATAGAGTACAATGCAAGCTTAAGGGTTAGCATTACCCTTACCGTACCCAAGCACTCAGCAACACCATTCACAGCTAACAATGTAGCTGCAGCATTTCACAACCAGCATTCTCTGAAATGGTGCAACTCCAGGGTGACCAGAATATCATCCCACCACCAATAACCATGCTCTTACCACACAATCCACCATTCCACTAAGCAAACATAAGCAGGCATGCTGACCGAAAGGCCACATACAACAAACCAGCAATACATTCTTGGCATATGTTGATTTTGCTAGTGCTATTATATATGGCGTGAAGGGTGGAAGCTCTGCTGAAGTTTGGTTTCTCAGGGTGAAGCAATAAATCACACAAGGCCTCAAACCCGCCTGCCTACCCCCCTGTAATATGGCATCTCAGGGAGATAGAGAGGTAAACATCACAACTTCCCCAGTACTGAGGATTAAAGCAGCATGTTATGTTCAGGAGCAAAGTGGCAGCTAGCCAAGCCTGTCCAAGCATGGCCCCCACTATAGAGTGCAGCTACCTAAACAGCAATGAGCTGACAATTCCCACTCCTTGCCGCATGGAATTAACAGAGACAAGTTGCAGGCGGTGTTATTTGGCAAGAAGCTGTCCTACATACATGTGCCTCTACATCTGTTGCCTTGCAGAATGATGTACTTAAGATGACGTTTGCCCATGACATAACATGCTGCTTGCCCTCTCTACCTCCTTATACACCTGGTGAAACAAGAATCACACTGCTAATGAAAGCATGGAAAGAAGAAAGGAAAAAAAAAGAAAAAGAAACTGAAAGGCATATATAATGAATGTACACTCATCTTTACATAAACCCATCTGTAAGAAGCGCCTCCCAATCCACACTGTTAAAATATGTATGCATTTACTGCAGAACCAACCTTCCATTCCTATGCACCCTCCGCAGCGTGGGCCACCCCACTCCACGGCATTACAAATAAAAGCACTGCACTGTTGCATTTTATTGGTTATTTCGGTTGAAATCAAGGCATATTGTTATTTTAAAACTAAGGTACCAGCTATGCACAGATCAGATTTTGTGCTCAATTTCTCTTCTAACAAGTTTATGTGCAAATATGCTGATGGAGACCAGATTTCGTGTTGACGGTTTTCAGGTTTTTGCTGCAAGCATGCAATGCATTGCAATAAAAAAAAAGAAAAATTATTAACTACATGTATGCCATCTTATCCAAAACCCAGACTAGGTACTACACACTCGCTCGAGACTCTAAGACCTCTTTTTTTCTTTTGATTTCACTTTTGCACCCTGATACTGTGATAACCAGCGAGTCACAATCCCGTGTTGATGCAACATTAAGGATAGGAGGGAGAGGAATTCCATCTTGCTCAGTAAAGGTGTAAGGGAGAAAAGAAAGAACATAAGGTAGTTATGCATTCATCTGTTAACCCCTAAGCTGCAGAAGAATAGTGCAGCATCTGGGTTCTTCCATCAGAGAAGGGTTACACTCGGACAAAAACTTCAAATGCAATGGAATAGGGTGAAACTGTTCGGGGTAGAAGTGAGGATGTTGCTCTCAAAGTCCACGGGATGCTGAATACTCTCGCAGCAAGCGCTGGGTTTGGGCTCCTCCCCTCCCCCCACCATCCACTTCAGGCCTCTTGCTGTGCAGGTCTTTTCAGGTCCCGGATCTGTTTCACTAGGTAGGTTTTCTCATCGTTAAACTGCTCGTCTTCAGTGCGGTCGTTCTGAAACTTGCTGAGGAATTCGATCAGCTTGCTCTGGTTCTTGAGAAGGATATCCAGGACAGGCTGTGTCTTGTTCGGGTTAGCTACAAATACCTACAATTTTAAGGGAAAAAATGTGTTATACTTTTATATCAAAGTCTACTAAGACCAGGCTAATGCTAGAAGTCTAACTATATACACACACATGAAGTAACAAGGAGGATGATGTAAAACCACACCACTCTCATTTAAAGGACTTGTCTGGGGATTTTTTATTTTTTTTTGTCTAAAAAAAAAAAAAAAAAAAGATAAGCATGACAGAAAAATATCACTGATACCCTATTATTCCCATTCTGTCACTGCTCAGGTTCTCACCGTCTCCATTACCTGGTGCTGCTCGACAAGCAGAAAATATTATACTCGTCGAGGCAGATCATTGCGGAGAGCAGTGGAGAAGCAGACTTTTCATGTGCAGTTGAAAAGAAAATGCAAAGAAGCCCTCCTTGGTGGAGAAAGGAATCCTTGCTCTAGCGTCACCTTTTGGAAGATAGCTATAGATCAAGGCATTGGTTTCCCAGAAACCTAGTGGCATGATCTGGGATTAAAGCCAAGTCAGAATATCTCCTCTAAAAGGAAACCCTGAGTCCCATGAACAATCCAACAAAATAAATAATGTAAATTAAAGTCCCTGGACAACCCCTTTAAATCCTAAATGGACTTGTAGAAAAAAAAAAAAATAAGTGTACTAACTTTCCCACCGATCAGACAGTCAAGAGTGAATAAAGGCATTTCTGTCAAAACCCTGCCCACCTGGGGTAGATAATGGCTGCTAGATTTTGAAGGAAAATAGTGTGGTCATTGCCTACTGGAGGTGAGCAGGGTTTTCAGTTTTCACTTACGATAATCCACAGTGTATAAATCTTGCCTATATGCTGCAATGACTCCTAGAAAAAAGGTCTGTTGGTCCTGACTTCCTTACCCACGCACAGTGATTAATGGCTCTTGTATGTGATTGTATACAGATAGATCTGTCACTCATTCTGGGTGAGTGGGGGAGTCAGATCTCACAGGCTCTCTCCGAGTGCTATTACACAATTACACATCTAGTGAATCAAATCTATTAGATTCTCAGGCTTAGCATTTCTTGCCCTATATTATGCTTGCTTCAGATAGGCAACATGGTGGACCAGTCAGATTCACTTTGGAATCACTTGGTATAGGCAGATTCCATGAAGCCAATGATTTCAATTCTACTTTTTGACATGTTACTCCTCTTTCACAAAAACTAAATTCACTAGTGCAGAACCTTAAACACGTGGAAAGCTTCAAATTGGATGTTGCGGCTCTTGTCACGAAGTAAGTTCATCATCAACTTGAGGTTTTCAGGTTTACTGATATACTTTGTCATGATGGTGAAATTATGTCGATCCAAAAGAAGTTCACCAAGTAGCTGCAAGGAGTGAAATATGAAGGAAAAACGTGACATAAAGTAAAATAAGACAAATGAACATAACAGTGGAAAGGTAAAATAATTTTGTAAATTCATATTAGAAATGTATTTATCCAATATAATTTGTGAATCTTGTAATAAAAGTAACATTAAAGGAAATACGTCACTGGAAAATGACTTTTTTTTTTTTTTTTTTAAATCAAATTTTATGTCAAATATATTTTTAAAGAATATTTGGTGAGGTTTTGAAAATCTTTCCATATTATTATCTATAGCTTAAAAAAAAAAATCCTAAAAATCCTGAAGTTCTGACATTGTCCACTAGGCCATATAATACGCTGAGACTTCCAGTTTTCTGTAGGAGATTTCTTTGCAACAGTCACCTCCCTTTTCTGCAAACTTATGTAAGTGATAGCTGTGACCATCAGACACAGAATCCAATAGTCACAATAGGTGATTTCGCAGCACATCTACAATGACCTCTATCCTGGTCATAGACCATGCCCAGAAATCTCTCCCATACAAATGAAAGGGGTCTGCTCCAGAACACGAGTCTGTGGCCCATGGTTCTTCTATACAACACAGAAAGGCTTAGTGGCAAAAGTTGGAATTACAAGATTTTTAGGATTTTTTTTTTTTTTTTTAAATATAGCTATTAATTTGAAAAAAAAAAAAAAAAAAAAAAAAAAGAGTCTTAAAATATACGTTTAACATAAAAATGCGATTTAGTTGAAGCTCAATTTACATTTGATAGGAATACCTGGAGATAACTGATAAAGGGGTATTCTCATGTCAGACATTTATGGCAGATCCACAGAAGAAGCCATAAATATGTGATGTGCAGAACAATGGGTCGCACTACATTTTTCTCAGAAGATTGAAAGTCCTCTTCTCATTTTTGGGAAGAATTTTTAGCCACGAAGGAAGGAGTAAGAAGTTTGAAGTAATGGGAGTAAATTATAATGTAGGCATAATAATAATACTAAGAGGTCGCTAAGCAAGGAAACCATTTCTACAAATGTCTACCTTGTTTTTATTGTGTGGTAAAAATGACATGTCGCTTATATATTCTTTGGGTCAGCACTATCACAGCAATTCCAAATTTATATAATTTTTGTTATGTTTTAATAACTTTACAAAAAAAAAAAAAAAAACCCCAAAACTTTGAAAAATACAAAAAATTATTTTAGTCGCCATATTCTGACACCCATAACTTTTCTGTGTTTCTGTGTACAGTGCTGTGTAAAGCGTCTTTTCTTTGCGGCATAAGATGCAGCTGTTATTTATACTATTTTGGGGGATTGTCCAACTTTGATCTTTTTTACTGCTACAGTGTTCCACATATGGGATAAATATTGGGGATGCCTACTTTGTTCTTGCTTATTTTTATTTTTGGGAAAAGAACATGATATTTATTCAATATATTTTAATGACTTTTTAAAAGGGTTTAAAAAAAAAAAAAAAAAAACCATCAGAGTACAATACAGACTGTGACTCCTAGACTGCAATACAACTATATTGTAACTCAAAAAATGAGTGCATGTCCTATTCTGATCAGTTTTCTTAGATTGCTCACTGGCGCAAGCATAACCAGCATCAGTGTATAATCCTCCACGGCTCTCGGGGGCATCATGGAGATAAAATATCAGCTATACGAATAACCATTAAAAGGCGGTAAAGATTACAAAGTTACATATTTTCAGATTTTATAGCTATAGGGCTCAACTTGTCTACAGGTAAAATTACACTTTACTTCTGTCTTCAGTTATCAAGCATACCTTCAGAGACTGTCTTTTTGTCACATAGTTTTCTGAGTGCAACAATTTTTCATATTCACTGAAGAACTGAAACAAAAAATTTTATAAAAATAAGCAACTTTGGAGATAAGCTGTAAATGCTGCCAAGATAGGTGGTATGTGTGCAAAAAATCTAAGAAAGGGAAAATAGGAGAAATAAAACTCTAAAGATAAAAAAATACTATATATAAAGTGTGCAGAATCTTGGTCTGCATCTTACCCGGTCATAATGCTGTTCCAAAAACTCGGCACTCAGAAGTTTATGTCTAGTCAATAAGTCCTGAAAAGTAAAAGTGAAGTGAATAAGTAAGAGTAACTGGCATGGATAAAAACAAAAAAAAAGTCATTAAAAGGTATGTGGTGCATGAAACAGATTCCCTAGGGATGACAGGAGATGATATCAATGGAGACCAGGAGCCAAGATCTCAATGACTGTTACTTGAGACAAGGTTCAAGCAATGTAATAAAGATGTAGGGGCATTACATTATATTTACACTACAATATTAAGCATCCCATTGAGAACATCTCCTGTCCTGTCAATTTAAAGGGGTATTCCTATCTACACATTTATGACTATCTGCATGTGCTGACATTCCTCCCTTCACTGAGGACCACATCTATCAGGCATTTATGACATATCCTTTGTATAGAGCTACAAATGTCCAGATGGGAATACCCTTTAAAAGGGATTGTGTCGTCAGGATAAGTATCAGACAACTGGGGCTCCGGCTTCCGGGTCCCCCAACAATCATGAGAACGGGGACTGAAAGTCTCCCTAAAGCCACCTTGTGAGTGGAGTGCCAGTTTTTGACCAGAGCGCCTTTCACTGCTAAAGGTCTGCTGGGACTCTAAACTCAGGCAGCGCTCGTAGCCCCATAGCAGTGAAAATAGTTCAGGTCATTCACAAGGAGGTTTTAGGGGGACTTCTGGTCACCCATTCTCCTGATCACTGGGGTACCTGACAGCTGGACCCCCAGTGATCTGACTCTTATCTCCTTGTCCTGTGGAAAGGGAATAAGTGTTCTTAATGGCAATACCCTTTAATTCTGCATCGGTTTGTTACATTAGTTCCTTAGGACAGACAATATCAGATTGGTGGTTGTCTGACTCTTAGCTCCTAAGCCGTTTGAAGGGGTCTTGGTGCTTGTTCATTGTTTACACTGCATTATTAAGGAATTCGGTTTTAAAGGGGTTGTCAGGTTCTTTTTTTTTTTTTATTGATCAGTGGGGTATCTGGTGTGGTATCCCCACTGATTTTTTTTTTTTTTTTTTACTGATGACCTATCCACTAATTAGGTGCTGCAAGGGGCTGCAGTGCTTGCGTAAGCTCTGTGAGCCATTCACTGTTTATACTGCACACTGTTCAGTTCTATTGGGTACACTTGTAATTGCTAGGCATGGCCACTATGAAGCAAACTGTGCAATGTAAACAGTAAAGGGGTCACTATGCTTGCACAAGCAAGCGCCATGGCCCCTTCAAACAGATGATAGAGGGTCCAGAGTGTCAGACCCCGCTGATCTTTTATTATTGACCTATCCTGACCTTGGGGTGGGGCTCAGTTTAGAGTCTAAAGTAAGAATCTGTCCTGTCCTGTAATACACAGACAGCTCATGCATAACTATGTAAAGCTTAATATTTTCTGTGATGGTGCTGCAGAAAAACTCAACACTTACTGACAAGTTTCCCCACAGATTACAGCTGATCACTGGGGGTTCCAGCAGAGGAATATTTGTGAGTAGTTTATTTGCAAGGAATTCTGATAAGAATATGGACCGTCCAAAGCGGAGAACCCCTTTATGTAAATAAAGAAATCTTACCTTAAATGTAGCAAAGGCATCCGAAGCAATATCAAATGTTGACATCTCTACATATCGGAAGAAATCATAAAACTGCTCAGACCACAAAATAATCTTGGCAAGTGGTTCGTGTCTAATACACTCCCGCAGCATGATTCCACAATTCAAAGCAATTTCTGGCGATTCATACCTATTAATGAGAGAATCAAGACACTTTAAAAACAGAAAACTGAGCAAGTAAACAGCCCTGAATTATTGCAAACACCTCCAATTCCATGTTTGAAGTGAACCTGTTAAAATACAGTCCAAACTGCAGGCAACATGTAATAGAGCAGACTGATATAAAGTTTTATATAACTTTTATTTTATTCATCCAAACCTCTGCTCATTCTGACCTTAGTAGTCATGTTTAGGCCCAGCTCAGATACTGGCAGTCTTCCCTATAAGTCTCCGTATAAACATAGCCGTCAATTACTGAAATACAAATTATACTTACTTTTATTACTACAATACTATACTATACTATATATTCTATAATATACTACAGCAATCTGCTCAGCTCATCCTGCTCTATAATCTACTTCCTGCAGTTGGTATTGGATATTAAAATTAAACCCAGCACATTATACTAATCTGTATGCTATGTACATGGACTTTAAAAAAACAAACAAACAAAACACTACATAGCTGATACCCTTTCAACAGCATGAAGAGAATATTCTGCTGGGTGCATATATATTCCACTGTTGGGGTTCGTGTTCCAATCTGCCTTCGTAATATGTTGTTGAAGATCTGAGCCACATCCTTCTTGCCCTAAGAAAGAATACACAGTGTAAGCGTTGTACAAGTAAAAAGTGAACATGTACTATGATCAAAGAGTGTCTCCCCTACCTAGGTCAAGCACATTATTTTACTACCATGTGCTTGAGATAACTGCCTACCTATAAAGATATTTTATTGTTATGAATAAAATGTTTTTTGTTTTGTTTTTCCACAAATTGCTCGAAACAAGTTTATTTATTTATTTATTTTTTAATAAACACACACACACACTAATAAACACACACACACATATATATATATATATATATATATATTTATATATCACACACACACACATATATATATATATATATATATATATATATATATACACCACACACATATATATATATATATATATATATATATATATATATATATATATATATATATATATATATATATATATATATATATATATATATATATATACACACACACACACACACACACTAATACATTACCCACCCCTGCCATTCTCAATCTAAAGCTCCCTAGATCCTCCAATCATTTCTACTTTCTGGTCCCTCTTGATACACGGGTAATAACAGGCTACGATGGTCACCTCTGCAACTGACTACAGGCTGAGCAGTCGATTCCTGTGTGTCAAGTGGAACCAGAAATAAGATCTCAGCGAGGGGGCCAGGCAAGTATTGATTCTTTTATTTTTTATTTAACCCATTTTGAGCCACCTGTACAAAAACAAGAGTGCTTGCCAGAAAACACCTGTAAACCTTATCAGCATTTACTGGTACCTCAAAGTCTATGAGCTGGAGATCGGCCACTAAAGTTCCCAGGAGACCGCTGTTGTACAGTTCCTGAGCGAGCTGGGCCACGGCTTCAGTCTGAGGCTCCTTCTCATTTGTCCCATAAAGGATCTCCTTCATAGCCACCAGGTTTTTAGACACTTCTTCAGTTGCCTGGGAAAAGATGAGAAGGAAATGATGCCACTTTTACAGATGGTGCAAGAGGTTTTATTCAACTCCTTGTCTGGTAGGCCACAGATACTTTCATCATTCTGAACATAGTTGTACCCAGCACCACAGGTTTCACATAGACTGCTTTTTTTTCTGCAGACAACCCATGCAGACTTTAGACAGACGTTTACACAAACAGAACAACTTCTTGAATGCGAAGACCCTGTGGATTAGGTTATAAAGAGAACCTATTAACAGGAGGATCAATATAATCTTAAGAAACAGTGTTAGTATTCCAAAAGACACAATGTTACGACAACTAAAAACACAGAAATGGCAGCGCAATGTCAGTTTACTATTACCTAGCATGGACAGGATGTGCCAAGTATGAGTAGATATCAAGAGGTTTCTCATCGTGAATTGTACATTAGGTGAAGGACTTACATTTCTATACGCTTCCTCTTTATCTGCATCTGTACCTCCTTATAACATAAAACTATGAATTAAGAATACAGAAAATGATCGAATGGAGCCTATTACTATTGTGGATTATATTACAGGACAATCCCAGACCTTGTGTCCTATTACAGCATATTGCTGCCATGCAGACTCAGCACGACTACCTGTTATGTTAGCGTTCATTAATGTGACTGGGAGCCCTGAATTTGTTTGCATCATGCTTTTGGCTACGTCTGAGGCATATGTTTGGAGTATTCCTTGTATGCTTTTGATGTGTCCAATAGCCCCCTTCATGCATACGGAATATAGACTGGGAGCAGTGGCGTAACTAGGAATGGCTGGGCCGCAAGGCGAACATTTGACATGGGGCTTCTGCACCCCATTTCTGTGTTTTCAGCTTCACTACAGTGGGGGTTCTCAGATAAAGAAGTGAGGACCCCCACCTGTATAGGGAAATCTCTCCTGCCAGACTATATGATATATTCTGGCACAAACATGGCATTAGTTGATTGTCCCGTTGAGAGGTTAGTAACTCCATCACAGTGAGGGTGTCCTCCACCAGAAGATCCTACAAAGAAAACCTGGTGACAATTCACACATATTAACCGATAAAACTGCAGTTCTGTCCATCTTCTGCTTCCCAAAGGAGTTCCTTTTGGCTTTGGGCCATGCCCCTTTCTTTGGATCCTTGTTCCTGCTGCCAATGTGCAAGTCATCGGTAGCAAACGTGGAAAGCGAGATGTCTGAGCCCAGCGAGGGACGGGTAAGTGAATTGGTTTGGAGGGTGGGGGTGCTGAATGTATGAGGTAATAGCAGCTGCAAAAATTAAACAGCACAAGAAAGCAATGTATAAAATGCAAAGGTACAGCCAGAAGAGCATCTCTATGAGTAAAATGTCACATGCAATCCTAGCAATAAAGCATCTGAAAAGAAAATTATACCTAGAGTTAGACAAAAAAATATACAATATAAAAAACAAAAACACATTTGCCGTATACTCCATGGACTTTTTGGAAGCACATGAGTCAAATAGTCTTGTAGAAATCACAAAGATAAAACAGAAGACCTCCACATCTTTGGATGGGAGATGACTAAAGGAGAAATGTGGCAGGGCACAGCTTGTCTGATTCCCATTGCAGACCAAGTAGTGTGTGCAGGTTAGTACTTTGCATAAATCATTAATACAATTGAATATTAAGAAATTCTAAATATTAAAAGAAAAATGCTTCTTTCCCTACTTCATCAGGCTCTTTTTCTACCCCTTCCCTACTAAACGCTTCACTCACACTGAAATCTCTGCTGAATCCAGCTTGTATCTCCCAAGACAAACAGCGGCTCACTGAAGGATCAAGGCACAAATTCCTACAAGGAGCAGCACAGTGAAAGACAGAGACATAAAGACGCAGCTAATAGTAAGTTCTAAATCTATACTGTCTGAACTTAAAGGGATCCTTTCAGTTCAATTTGTGATACTTTAAACCCCTGGTCTATAAGGACCTGTGTGTGGTTGTGTCCCAAATCGCCCTGTTTTAAATCCATCCGTTCCTGCATTTCATGAAAAGAAAACCTATATACTCACCTAGAGATGAGTCCAATGAATCTCAGACTCATCTCTGATGCTCCCAGCACCTGCACAGTTCTTCAGTAAAGCAGAGGACATATGCCCCGGTTTCATTGTGCAAGTGCCAGAGATACGGGGCATGCATACTGAAGCCGGAGGTGTACTGCTTTGGCTTCAGTGAAGAACTGCTCCAGCACGAGGAGTACAGCGACTGGCTAAGAATAAAGCTTTTATATTTTTATTACAGGCACAGCTGGCTTTATTACAAGAGCGATTTGGGACACTAAACCTCCCATCCCATAAGGGCCATAATCTCTGATTGATTCCCTTTAACTATAACCAACAGAGCCTAAGTAGCACAGCAGGCACCAAAACTAACTGCACACATGGTTCAGGGATGATGGGCACTAGAGAAAAAATTCCAACTATGCCAGAATCAGTGGAACAGCAGCTATTATGGAAAGTAAAGAGGGTGAATTGGCGGAGGTGGTGAAAGGTCCTATTTAAGGAACTGATATAGCCTGTGCACATGTCTGACCTCAATCCCATTAAACATCTATAAGAAGCCAGCCCTTTTCATTAAACATCGGTGCCTGAGTCCACAAATGCTCTTAGCTAAATGGGCTCTAAATTCTATAGACCCGTGATGGCGAACCTATGGCACACGTGCCAGAGAGGGCACTCAGAACCCTCTCAGTTGGCACACGTGCTGTCACCCTGATCGCTCACTAATGGGGAATCCGGTACAGCAAATGCACATACAGCTGAAAGCTGTCAGTGTAGGCCGTGGCCCGCGGCTTACATTGACTGCAGAGTGTGACCTCTGCCCTGACGCAGGTGCGATGACGTAAGTCATCAGCACCTGCAGTCAGAAGGACGACGCCTGATTGCTCTTCGTGGGACTTCAGGCAAGTATCATATAATACTGTGCGGGGTCCACTGTGGAACATATAATACTGTGCGGGGGTCACTGTGGAGCACTTAATACTGTGTGCGGAGGCCCACTGTGGAGCACATAATACTGTGTGTGGGTGCCCACTGTGGAGCACATAATACTGTGCGGGGGCCACAGTGGAGCATATAATACTGTGCGGGGGCCCACTGTGGAGCACATAATACTGTGTGTGGGTGGCCACTGTGGAGCACATAATACTGTGCGGGGGCCACAGTGGAGCATATAATACTGTGCGGGGGCCCACTGTGGAGCACATAATACTGTGCGGGGGCCACAGTGGAGCACATAATACTGTGCGGGGGCCACAGTGGAGCATATAATACTGTGCGGGGGCCCACTGTGGAGCACATAATACTGTGTGTGGGTGGCCACTGTGGAGCACATAATACTGTGCGGGGGCCACAGTGGAGCATATAATACTGTGCGGGGGCCCACTGTGGAGCACATAATACTGTGCGGGGGCCCACTGTGGGGGGACCACAGTGGAGCATATATACTGTGCGGGGGCCACAGTGGAGCACATAATACTGTGTGGGGGCCACTGTGGAGCACATAATACTGTGCGGGGGCCACTGTGGAGCATATAATACTGTGCGGGGGCCCACTGTGGAGCACATAATACTGTGCGGGGGCCCACTGTGGAGCAAATAATACTGTGCGGGGACCACAGTGGAGCATATAATACTGTGCGGGGGCCACAGTGGAGCACATAATACTGTGTGGGGGCCACTGTAGAGCACATAATACTGTGCGGGGGCCACTGTGAAGCATATAATACTGTGCGGGGGCCACTGTGAAGTGCACTGTACTGTCTGGGGCCCTTCACTATTTATATCACACAATATCTGTTTTATAGCAGACCTGTGATATTATTACAGGCTGTAATAACATTGCACGGTCACTATAAAACAGATCCTCGTTAATTTAAGGTTAAATTGCCGTGTTGGCACTTTGCAATAATTTAGTGGGTGTTGGGTTGCAGTTTGGGCACTCGGTCTATAAAAGGTTCGCCATTACTGCTATAGACACTACTAAATCTTGTAGAAAACCTTCCACAACAAGCTCATACAGGTGTGATGGTCATAATTTTGGCCATGCAGTTTAAGTAGGATACATCGTCGAGGCAGCAAACAGATGCAGAGAATTCTGGGAATGAAACATTACATAGCTATCACAAGGCGTGTTTAATTACAATGGAACTTTGTGCAGACGGGACAAGTCACTCACTTACTGACTACATGAACCAGATTGTGACTAAACAGGTTTATGCTAACTAGGTGTGAATTATTGAAGATACAATTACCAACTTCTGGATTTAGACATGAATCACTTCCTGAGATTTCACACCCAACTAAGTAGGAAGGTCCAAAAAGCCGAGCTGTAACTCAGAGATCCCAGTAACCTGGATCAACTACTCACACAGGAGCAGAAGGATAAGTCAAAATCCTACATTAATATTCAGGGGAAGCAAACACTTCTCAGGATATGAACATGTAATACATCACTATGGCTGCTTAGCAGATATTAGCTTTCTGGTGAAGTGAACCCCAATAACTAGGTACATGGGTAGCCATGTAAAATATGGTGAAAGCCCCTTATGGTAACCACTGCTGGTAGCTGTCACATATGCCAATTAGGTATTGTAAAAGAAGTTTTCTAATAAAAGAGGTTTTCCGTCAGGTTAAAGTTAAAAAAAAAGGTCCAGAATGGGTTACAAAAAAAATAAGAATCAGAAATACTCGCCTTACCAATCCGTGTCGCTCCTCACTTCCTAGTCCCTCTTGACACACAAGAAATGCCTTTCAGCCAATGGCTGAGAAGAGTCCCCGCTGTGGCATTCTCTGTGAGTAAAGAGGGACCAGGAAGCAGAGACCAGCGGTGCAATCGGGCAGTGTGAGCACAGTAGCAGTGGAAGATTAGAAGGGTTTCTCATGTCAGGGTTTCACCTGCTCCTCTCCCCTTTGCCTCCTAGTTTCAGTGAAAAGTTGGTGAGTGGGCTTAGTCTATGAGGTGTACAGCTCAGGCCACCAGCGCGTCCGAGACTAAACTTTAACAGTTACCTTTGACTTACAGTGATCAGCACTATTCTAGCCTGCAGAGCTGACAGAAGGCTCCACTAGCCAGCAATAACAGAGAAGAGAGGTGGCCAGTAACTGGGGCTGTCGTCACCAGAGGTGGTCTGAAACCTAGGCAACGAGCTGTATATACTGTGGACACATTCATCTGTATCTGACAAACTGAGAAAGATAGATAAAGCAATGTACTGGGTAAAACACACGAGTCATCGTAAGCTATAAATGTTATATATGACCCTGGAGATGGGAATATCCCTGTATGCATTACTTCTTTTATTTAATGACCTTTAGGACTGTGCTCTGTGATCCTGAGAAAAAGGGGGTGACTGAGTATCTAACAATGGGTTTAAGGACGTGTTCCATGATCTGAACATTTTTGTTAGTCAATTACAAATCTCAATATGTAGAGGCTAGCAGGTGACTATATTATTACAATGACTATGGCAAATCCTCTCAAGGGATAAACATTTTAATCAGGCGGTTTAGAAAGGATTTCTAGTGAAATAATACAGTTTTCCCTTCTCCCTTGATGTTAGTACTACAGATGACGACCCCAGAGGACCTCTTACCCCACGTTCAAACATAAGCTTTGACACCAAGCATCTTGATTGAGATGTAGTATGCAATTTTATAAGGTGTTTCTCTGCTGTAGCTGAATGGTCTTTATGATCACTTCTACTAAATACTAGTTTAGGCTGGCCATAGATCCTCATCTATAGCTGGTATGTGTTCTTAATGGTACAAGGGGAGAAAAGCACTGACAGACACCTGGAGGTAGCTTATCTACACTAAAGAGCATAGATTGTAAGCTCTTGCGAGCAGGGCCCTCAGTCCCAGTGTGTGAATTGACTATTTCTTTGTAATGTATCTTTTTGTCTGTACTTTAACCCTACAAATTGTACAGTGCTGCGGAATATGTTAGCACTATATAAATAAAATGCATCATTATTATTAAAGAGCAAAAGGAATGGGCATGCTGAAATCTACATGAGAAATCCTTATTTCCAAATGTCAGAACACTCCATCACATTACATGGTCAGATGATCCTTAATCTATCAGGAGATAACGTGATACTCTGGTTCTATAGGAGCGTAGTTGAGGCATAAATGGACCTACTGAAGAAAACGTATTAAGAATGACATTCTGTATTCCATCATGAAGTTCCCAACTGGCGTGAGATGCACCTCAATTTCTGTCATGGGTTATAGTAAATTTGTTAGGCTTGCCTTGGTCTCTACCCAGTTTCTTAGTAAGTGGCAAAGGAGGCACAGAAGAAATAATGTGGCAGATCTTTGGAGCAAAAAGGGACAGTGCACCAAAGAAGCACCTCATCTTAAAAAATTAATCTCTAGTAAATTCCCCCAATTGCGTGCAAGTGGCCACTATAGCCTAGTGGTGTTGAGTTGTTTATGGGAGAAGTGGTGATGTTTTAGGTTTAGGTGTCACGCTAGAGCAACCCACACCATGATTACACTACACGTGAGTCAGTATTTCCACTGTCACTCACTAGTCTAACCATACACGTAGATTTCCCTCTGCTTTCTTTTTTTACAACACGGTAAAAACTAGAGGTTGGAAAGAGAGAAAGAAAAACCTGCCTTAAATAGCCACAGACTAGATCCCTTACACAATGGTTCTTCATTCTGATACTAGCATAACATATATGAAAGCTGAAGTAACCTGTTCATCCATGTTGATGATTAAAAAGTTATTGTAAGAATGGAAATTGCTGTATATAACAATAATAACACTACATGCAGCACTCATTATCCAGCCAAAATGATGGACACCTCGTGCAATGGCCCAGAGTTGTGGCTTCTCATGCAGATGTGAACAGAGCCTTAGGGCCCACATAACGAGCCACAGCCAAAAATTGTTTCAGGAAAAACGTGGCAGAAACACATTGCAGTTTTTCCCACTGCGTTTTTTCATAGAAAGTCCACAAACTTTCTGACTCAATTATACCTATACGGAAAACACCAGTGTTTCCAGAAGTATAATTAACATGATGCGATTTACAAAAACCAGACGGTTTTTCTGCAATGTGTGGATGGGATTAGCCAGAATTCCATTCACTTTGCAGTTACTATAAAACGCTGTGGTTGCCGTGGCGTTTATGCTACGTTAGGCTCTGGCCTTAAAGGAGTTTTCTGCCCCTAAATCTTTTTTCATACTGATGAGGTTTCCTGTCTAGGTGACAGACCTTGACAGATCACATACTGATGATATATCCTAGGGAAAGGTCATCAGTATGAAAAAAAAATATTTGGGGCCAGAAAACCCCTTTAAACACCCTCTTCAACTTCAGGAGTAGTCACAGTGCCCCTCTAGTTTTTATACTACCTAAAGGACTTCTCTAACAACATGATCTTTTGGAAAGATTTCAGTATATTGTGCTATGGGGGAAAAAAAAATCCATAGTGGCTATAAACCTCCAAAAAGTACAGATTTCCCTGCTCATTGGGAGGTACAAGCAGATGGATCTGTATTGATCACAGAAAATGTATCCTTGGGAAAATCTCCTGAAGACATTTAAAGTGTGACTTACCAGAATAGTCCCTACTGAACTAGAAGCACAGTAAGATAGCTAGGGTTCATGGAAATAAAATGCTTTTTTTCTGCTTCTGATCGGCAACACTGTTGCTGAGATATTAGCTTATTTCCTGATATATTAATAAGTCATTTGGTACAATGAGAGGGTCACCATTGCTCTCATCACACCAAAAAGCTGCCTCATGGCCATGACAGAGCCAGGCATTGTGCATGTCAATCACAGAAGGGAGGGAGAGATGTAGGGATTGGGCTTTGACAGGCATAGCTCTTTGGTGTGGCGAGTTCAATGGTGACGCACCAAACAGTTCAAAGGCATATCAGTGCAACAGAGGCACTGATGGGTAGCAGAAAAAAAAGTGTACTATTCACGTAAACCCCAGCAATCTAACTGTAGTTCAATAGACACTGCTCTGATTCCCTTTAAATAATCCTGACAAAAATGACATGACGTGCCCAGTATGAGATCATACCACTTTCTTTTTCTATAGTAAGCATCTATAAATGACAGTACTGTAATAAATTACAGAAGCTGCAGAAGTTAGTTATTTCTAGAATGAATCCACCAGTTTTTTCCCTTTAGAGCCACAGGCACTATAATTTGTACCTATTGCAGGGTGTATCTCTTCCTATAATGAAGACGATGACAACATCACACAAATTTAGCAGCACTGATAAAGTCTCAGTATGCCACCAAGGCCAAGTGTGTTCATTATGTGTACTAGTGTGAACCCATCATTCACATCAATGTTTAGTGGCAGATATGTGTGCATGTTGATGGAAACAGTGATTAAGATGCACATGATGTCCCAGTGCGGTCATGGGATTACCACAGCAGAGCAGCCGCAGGCTTAAAGTGAACCTGGAAGGCAATTTAATGAATGCAGGATATGATAGAGGGAAAGATGTGATATATAGGTTTATATGACAGAGGAGGGAAGCTGAGCTCTGTGATATATAGGTTTATATGATAGAGGGGGGAGAAGCAGAACGCTATGATATATAGGTTATATGATGGAGGGAGAGAAGCTGAGCTCTGTGATATATAGGGTTATATGATAGAGCAGGGTTAGGCAACCTTCGGCACTCCAGCTGTTGTAAAACAAACTCTTCTCAAATGTAAAGCACCATGGAATTAACGGTGCTACAGTGGGGAAAAAAAAGTATTTAGTCAGCCACCAATTGTGCAAGTTCTCCCACTTAAAAAGATGAGGCCGGCCTGTAATTGTCATCATAGGTAGACCTCAACTATGAGAAAAAATAAGAAAACAAATCCAGAAAATCACATTGTCTGATTTTTAAGGAATTTATTTGAAAATTATGGTGGAAAATAAGTATTTGGTCAATAACAAAAATTCATCTCAATACTTTGTTATATATCCTTTGCTGGCAATGACAGAGGTCAAACGTTTTCTGTAAGTCTTCACAAGGTTGGCACACACTGTTGCTGGTATGTTGGCCCATTCCTCCATGCAGATCTCCTCTAGAGCAGTGATGTTTTGGCGCTGTCGCTGGGCCACACGGACTTTCAACTCTCTCCAAAGGTTTTCTATGGGGTTGAGATCTGGAGACTGGCTAGGCCACTCCAGGACCTTGAAATGCTTCTCACGAAGCCACTCCTTCATTGTCCTGGTGGTGTGCTTGGGATCATTGTCATGCTGAAAGACCCAGCCACGTTTCATCTTCAATGCCCTTGCTGATGGAAGGAGGTTTGCACTCAAAATCTCACGATACATGGCCCCATTCATTCTTTCATGTACACGGATCAGTCGTCCTGGTCCCTTTGCAGAGAAACAGACCCAAAGCATGATGTTGCCTCCCCCATGCTTCACAGTAGGTATGGTGTTCTTTGGAAGTAACTCAGAATTCACTCTCCTCCAAACACGACGAGTTGTGTTTCTACCAAACAGTTCTACTTTGGGTTCATCTGACCATATGACATTCTCCCAATACTCTTCTGGATCATCCAAATGCTCTCTAGAAAACTTCAGACGGGCCCGGATATGTACTGGCTTAAGCAGGGGGACACGTCTGGCACTGCAGGATCTGAGTCCCTGGCGGCGTAGTGTGTTACTGACGGTAGCCTTTGTTACATTAGTCCCAGATTTCTGCAAGTCATTCACTAGGTCCTACCCCCGTGTGGTTCTGGGATTTTTGCTCACCGTTCTTGTGATCATTTTGACCCCACGGGGTGAGATCTTGCGTGGAGCCCCTGATGGAGGGAGATTATCAGTGGTCTTGTATGTCTTCCATTTTCTAATTATTGCTCCCACAGTTGATTTCTTCACACCAAGCTGCTTGCCTATTGCAGATTCAGTCTTCTCAGCCTGGTGCAGGTCTACAATTTTGTTTCTCTTATACTGATAATGTCAAACAGGAGCCATTACTACAGGTAATGAGTGGAGGACAGAGGAGCCTCTTAAAGAAGAAGTTACAGGTCTGTGAGAGCCAGAAATCTTGCTTGTTTGTAGGTGACCAAATACTTATTTTCCACCATAATTTGCAAATAAATTCTTAAAAAAAAAAAAATCAGACAATGGGATTTTCTAGTATGTTTTCTCATTTTGTCTCTCATAGTTGAGGTCTACCTATTATGACAATTACAGGCCGGTCTCACCTTTTTAAGTGAGAGAACTTGCACAATTGGAGGCTGACTAAATCCTTTTTTCCCCACTGTATATAAATAATAATAATAATAATAATAATAATAATAATAAAAAATAATCCTGCTTACCCCACAGGCTGATTGACAGGTCTCCCTGAATCAGTATGTGTACATAGAAGGCTGTCAACCACTGTGTGTGGGCGGAGTAATCAGGACTCTCACTGTCTCTATAGATCAGAGAGCGCAGCGTATCTCTCTCTATTATATCCTGCCTGCTCTCACACAGGAATATAGAAACCACCTGACACTTCTGAACCTTTAAGCACTGATAACTCTGCAAATAAATTTCTAGATTATAAAAGTTCATGAAGTGTACATTAAATTTTATTTCTGGTGGTCTCCTTTTATAATCTGATAGTGAAATATAAATCTAGTAACTGAACAATGTTAATATATGATAGCACAACGGACGCAACTCCTAAAAAAAAAAAAAAAAAAAAATATATATATATATATATATATATATATATATATATATATATATATATATATATATACATATATATATATATACATCATACACACACACACACACACACACACACACACACACACACACACACGTTCTCACGTTATTATATTCATTAACAGATTTCAGGACACATCCATCTCTATTTTTAATGAAGCCAGTATAAGACATGAGATTTACTGTACCTTCTCTGCTTTCTTGTCCGAGATGTCCTGCTTCTCCAGTACTGCTATGCTTTCCTTCAGGTTCTTCACTATGTCTGCAGGAGACTTGTGGGACTTCCCAAAGGGAAATGGCATGTTTGCTAGAATAACACTGCTTTACAGTCCCGTACCTCCTGAAGGTAAAAATACACAGATACAAGTATCAGCAGCCGCTCTGTGAAAGTTAGATCCCAACAACCTCCTGGGTTCATGCTTTCTACATTATGGGTATCAAGACAAGTTACTTCTAGAACGCCCACTAAGAAAAATGCTGATTCTCTGTATCATCTCAAGTGGTTCCCCTCTATGCAAAGCTGTGGAGTTGGAAGGCCAAACCAACAACTCAGACTTCTCTATTTTTCCACAGCCTGAATGACTCCTACATAAATGGGTGACAGTCATGGTCAGACAGAAAAAGTAAAGATCCTATAATTCACCAAAAAAAGCCAACTGAATTCCGATGAAAGAAAATATGTAACAAACTATACACTTTATTATACAATATTAAAAATTGTATAATATAATTAAAAATAATTATTCATTTTATTTTGCAGCCAGAATCAGGAACTTTTTCTGACTTCATCCAAAATTGGCCCAGACTCTGACTCCTTCATTACAGCCCAGCGTCTACACTGAAACGAAGTAAATGTTGCACTTTGCTGGTGCATCATAAAGACCCATAAAAGGCCTCATTCATTCACAGAGTTAGGTAAACGCTGACATCAAATACTGATCCCTTTACATTGGCTGCACACGAACGACAAATGAGGATCTATAATATCGATCTGTATTATACTCTTTGTATAAAGATTATAAGGCTGTCATGGCAACGAAGCATGCTACTGGTGATGGATTAGCTTCTCAAAATAAGTGATGTATATTTAGGATCTAATCCAAAATATTCAAGTTTGATTGGGGAGGAGCAAGAAAGCACCAGAGATAACGTGCACTCAAATCAGTGCCCATGCTGCTGTAATCACAGGACTTTATTAGCCAGCAAGTTCCCTCTATTGACAAGCTTGTAATTCCTTGTTTGGGTAAAATTTTCAAGTTATTTTAGCTATGTCTATAGCCAGCCATCACTCTCTCTCTTCAGAGATAAAGTAAGCTACCATACACATTAGATAGCTCTCATCTGGACACTTATTTGAACTGATACTACAACTTACCTCCCCCCATCCCATTTTTATACAGATGTACACTAAGCTTGGCCAAGCATAACACAGTAATAACATTAATAAGGGTGAATAAAGAACATGCCCATCTAGTCCAACCTTTAACCCAACCATTTTGATCCAGGTGAAGGAAAAACCATATAAGGCTGAGGCCCTACGTTGTAGAAAAGCAGCTTTTTTGTTGCATATTTTGTTGCAGCTTCTTGAGACAAAGCCAAGAATGGCTACAAAAGGAATGGGAAATATAAAGGAAGTACTTATACTTCTACCATGTGCTCTAATCCACTCCTGGGTTTGGCACAAAATGGCAACGTAGGGTTTCAGCCTAATGCTGGGTTCACATCTGTGCTGGAAGCTCCATTGCAGAAACCACTGAAAATCATCAAAAAGTGCTGCATGGAGCACTTTTCTCTTGTCAGAAACCCGGTGGATCCCATTATAGCAGTCCAGGTCTCCATCGTTCGAGTCCCCCAACGGAACTGAACGACGGAGAGAACAACACTAGTGTAAACCTAGTGTCAGGCAGATACCAATTGTGTCATGTTAAGGGGAAAAAAATTCTAACTACAATAACCAAATAATGCAAGTGTACAGGGAGAGGGGAGTAAGACACTACCAAACACCTTTTTGGTGGCTGCACCACTAACATTTATCTAATGTGTATGGTCAAATTAATTCATGTCTCCTCTTACTCTGTCCTAAAATGAAATGAACAGTGGTAGCAGATTGAAAGGTACATTAAAGTGTCCCATGTACCACCAAGCATACTGACAATTAGAACAGGACCCATATACAATACTTCTGAGTGTTGTATGGTTGCCTCAGCCTGGAATACTTTGAGCTAATAAACCGAACAGAGAACTTATTTTCTAAATCTAGGTGAGTATTTTACTAGATTTCACAGTGACTCACTGGTGGTATGCTTTACACAGGACCAGTCACTATAACTATTAAGCCAGAACATGTAAAGTTGAGATATTTGCAGGGTCTTGCTGGTCTGTCTGTTCTATGACTAAATAAGACTTCAAACATGGTGTCCTATCAGTTTTTCTGTTGCTCAACAGATTATGGCGGAAACACATTTGTCTCTGAGGAAGGAGGTATGTACAATAAAAAGCAGGCTGCCCTCCTCACCTTTCCATTGCTGATAACGTTCTGCCATGAGTAACTGTACAACTGCAAACGAATATCTGAGAAAAGCCCAAGTGACCATAATATAGGAAATCCAGGAACACTGGACTGTAAATACATGCACCCAAGCAGATAAAACACAAGAAAAAAAAATAAACTATGAGCACAGCCAGTAAAGCTGCTTGCAATCTTTGAATAATATCCTATCTATTTATAACCACACAAGCAGCCAGAAGTACATAGAAGACTTCTCTTACATTGTAAACTGTGAGATTTGCAGAATCCTCAGACTTTTGCACAACATAACAGTTTATAGACAGGTCTGTGGGGGCTGTGAGGAGAATCAGCCCCTCCCTTCTCCATTCACTGTGTGAAGATAGAAGAGTACCGCCCTCTACACTCACTGTCTTTCTGTCTTGCCTTTATTTGGCATCTATGGACAGCAAATCAGCTAGAAGGGAGACTATGAAATGAGACTAAGCTGTCGGAAAAGTTGGTGACCATTTAACTAAACAGCCTTTCAAAACCACTGGTCAGCTGGCTTGGTCCGAGTCTCCATATTTTCAAACAGGCTAATTTCCATCCATCGCTCCGCAGATCATAAACCACCATTTACAGCAAACATCATGGCATTTAGACTATAAACCCATCTACAGTCCCAATGTAGGGTCTTCGGAGAAGTTGCCACTCCAAAGAATTACGTGAAAGGATCACAGCTTAAAGTGCATCTGAGAAAGTCCACAAACAAGCAATGTTGAGTCGCAGCTCCTCTGTAAATTACACCTTATTATTTGTATGTTACACCTTAACTTGGAAACAAATTGGTTTCCCAAATAAAATAATAGTAATAATAAGCAATAAACCTGACCTCAGTGTTGTTCTACTTGCCAACTGCGCTGTTATTCCATTAAAGGGAATGTGTCGCCAGGAAATTATCTTTTATTTAAATCATGTTTTTATGTTAAACATTTTTCAATTTTCCAAATTAATAACTATATTTTAGAAAAATCCTAAAAATCTTGCAATTCCAACTTTTGTACACTAAGTCCTAAAACACTCTGTGGCTTCCTGTTTCCTATAGAAGGACCATGGGCCATAGACACAATGGTTAGGAGCAAACCTTATTCACTTTTATGGAAGAGTTTTTTAGGCATGCTCTGTGTCTGTGCATATACATATTTACCTATATGTTTTTTTTTGTTTTGTTTTTTTTATATACATAGCTATGTGCATGTATATTTACATGCAGCATATATAAATTTGGGCATATGTACATACATATTTAGTTATATATGGTGTATATATTTTCACACACACACTATGCTAGGTTCACACTAGAGCCCGTCTGCTAAAAACAGAGTTAGCTGCAGACCTCATACACTATAATGGGGTCCATCAGGTTTCAGTATAAAACCGGTGGAGAGAAAAGTCCTTAGTGCAAGACTTTTCTCTCCTATGGAGACTCCAACGCAGATGTGAATCTAGCCTTACATTAGTTACATATATATGCATGTATCTATATACAAATATACATGTATCAGGAGTGGCAGTATTAACAGTATCAGGCCCTTTTCACACGGTGGAATCTGGCACTGATTTTGCAGCAGATTCCTCACTCATTCTGCCTCCTATTGAAACTAATTGGAGCAGGAAACTGGGAGGAAGAAAAAAAAAAAAAAAAATAAAAAAAAGTGTCCTGCTGGACCTCGCCGCAGATTCTGCAGCTGATTCAGAGGCCGCGGCTTGAGGCTCCGCACTGGTTAGACTCATTCATGTGGGCCTAATCAGCGGTGGAAAACCGCAAGGACATGCTGATGTTCTGCACCGTGAGCCGGGGGCAGAAGATAAAGAAGAATCCGAGGCAGATGTCCGCCTCAGACTCCTCTTCTCTTTCCGATGTCTGAACAGGTTCTATCTACTTATATGGAATGGACTGTATTACAGTCGACTCCAGTAGGTCTACCTCAGCAAAAAACACCAAATTTCGAGTGTTTTTTTGCTGCATTGTGCACGAGTTACTCCAAAAGGGGCCCACTGGGGCTCTATCGCCCAAGGGCCCACACAAACCTGGAGCCGGCCCTGACAACATGCATTTATAAAGAACGCATGTGCTTCTAGAAATCTGCATATGCGTATTTAAAAACAGCATACATTGTTCAAAAACATATGCAGTTTCAAATACATTCTGTGAATACAGCCTAAACAGGACCCTACATGACGCTGATGATCAAGCATTCACATTTATTGCATATTTTTCTCATTTCCTTCACTCTCCCTATGCATCTACCATGCTGTCAGCCCGTCAGCATCCATAAAAGCCTCTGATCACTGCTCGAAGTATGCCTGTTCAATGGAGACAGGGAAAAGGCTTGAAAAGTTCAAAATAAATAAATAAAAAATTTGTTTGTCTACCTGTCCTTGCGGCTGCCGCCTCCAATCACACTATAGATGTGTGAAGCAGGTGGTGGCTTGTCTGGTAATCAGGACCAGCCCCCACCTCCTCCTGGCTGCTCTGGCAGTCAAAGTTTAAAAAATTCAGCATTCTTCAGTAATGACATCACGTTCATAGTGCGTGCAGCCAAGAACTGAAGTCATGTGCAATGAATGTCAAATGATAGGACCAGTAAGGTCCAGTAAGGTTGTAACAGAGACTATGTTGCTCACAATTCTGCAAAAGGGTAGGACATTCTCATTTGGCCTCAATCAGAAAAATTCATTGCAGCACATTTTTCATCTAATGATATATATATATATCTGGAAAAACCCTTTTAACTTCTTTATACCTCCCCTACTTAGCACTGTCAGTAGTTTAAAGGGACAACCTGCTGGTAAACTCCCTTTAACTGACAGTTGATTACAGAGAAATATGCAAGACATCTGTATTTGGGGAAATGCAGATGCTTTGAAGTTATGTAACATGAACGTCTGCTCTCATGCTGAATAGTCTTCGTTCTATACTGGTCAGTCAGAGTGAAAATAAAGAATTGCTCAGTGAATTAAATTGGTGGATGACTCTCATCTTTATATAAAGCTGATCCATGTGCACAGGCTCAGGCACATTCTAAAAATATGACATCACTGGTGTGAATGCCGGAGGTCTTCTTATGTTTGCAGATGGAATTGAGTGCTTGTAGAAAATACTGCATTGGGGAGCCATAGGATCCTAGCTTTACCTCTAAAAAATATATTTAAAAGACTCCAACTCTTTTATCAATCTTTTCTCTTATTTTGCCTCCTTGTATTCTATTGTTTAGACTTTATGAGGTCTTTGGTTTTTGTTGGACAAGTTGTAAGGCTTTATTATAGGGTGTGTATATATATATAAAATCACTGTTTAAAGAGGACCTTTCACGTCCTCATGTATATGCGGTTTTACATACCGCTAGAAAGCTGACAGTACTGGGGGGGCGTTTCTCAAAGCTCAGCGTCATTGCTGGGCTGTAAGGAACGTCCCATCTCTGTACTCACCCATAGTGCTGTACTGTCAGAGGGGGAGTTCCTTACTGCCCGGCGATGACGCTGAGCTATGAGGAACGCCCACCCAGTACAAGTCTATGAACGAGAACTGTCAGGGAGGGCGTTCCTCACAGCGCAGCTAGACTGTCAGGAACGCCATTCTGACGGTGATCCGTGAAACTAAGACCGCCGATATCTCCAGCCCCGGGGCACATATCGGGAAATCCGACAGTGCGCTGAATTCAGCGCACTGTCGGCTTTCTAGCAGTATGTAAAACAGCATATACATGAGGATGTGAAAGGTCCTCTTTAAGTCATTTTTATATAAGGAATATAATGAATGAATGAAAGACATTGTATCTTTTTAGCCATTTATTATTTTTATACAGTTCCCTGTTCACCATAAATGATGAAATAACTAATTGTGCAAGTAAATGTAAGAAAATACAAAAAAGAGCAGTGAATGCATTACAATTATAAAAAAAAAAAAAAAAAAACACAAACACATTACACATTAATTTAAGGCTAGGTTCACATCTGTGTCGGAGTCTCCATAAGAGACTCTGCTGCAGATTCCACGAAAAGTTGGAGAGAATAGTCCTGCACAGAGGACTTTTCATTTTCAATATAAAAACGGCGGTGGCGGTCTGACACCTGGGACCCCAACAGATAAGCTGTTCGAAGAGGCACTGTGGTTGACATTCAGTGTAGAGACTGCAGCACTCACCCAAACGCTGTGATCTGTGGAGGTCCGGGGTGTTGGTGTTAGACACCAGCCAATTAGATACGGATAACCTATCCTAAGTATAGGTCATCAATAGTTCAGTCCAATAAAGCTTCCTTAAAGTCCTCAAACAAGGTTAACCTTCCTTTTTGTAATTCTTTAGAAGGATACTACAGGCAAACTCCAAGTCGAAAATGGATAAAGGAAAACAAAGCAGTAAAAAGATTTCATTGTATACAGAATATTTTATCTGGAACTAAACAAATATTAAACAAAGCTCAAACAGTATAAAGTATCACAAACTGGTTTATCTTTAAGTTTGGCCAGTTTAACCCCCTGACAGCTGTTTTCTGAATGACTTGTAGTTCATAGTTGGTTGATCTGTGAGGGCTATGTCTGACAACAATGCCATAAAGACCATACAATGAGGCCAAAACACCACTGATTAAAGATACAAAGAAATCCCACAAACATGCAAAAATATAACATTTATTAATGCATATAAAATACATAGAACACCACAATACACAAATATATATACTGAGGGGAGAAAATAAAAATGCCTACAAGAAAAGGACACAGCAACAACCCAAATATAAATACCAATAACATAGAATGTAAAAGTCATTGGTTACATGTATGAGGGTGTTATAAAGAGATATATACAAGTCGATGTTGCAAACCTCCAACACACATAACACAAGGCATGAAATGCTATAAATATAAATAGAAAAGGAGGGGGTCACATCAAACTAGATAACAGTAATGACTAACCCATACATGTAAGCATCAAACCCACGGGGTGCTGCGTCCGCCCAAACAATGCCATAAACTACAATGATAGTTACTTCTCAATCTGTTGTGATGAGTGGCTCAGTCTGGGCTTTCATTGATAAGATGCAGGTCTGTCAATCGGCCTGAACAACTTTTCAACTACAACACCAGATAACCAACAAACAACTATAAAGGCCCAATATTCAGGGTTATTATCAGCAACGAACGAGGCTAGGGATGCTTGTTGCCAATAATAACCCTACCTAATAGTACTGCAGATCAGCTGACCAGAGAGCAAATGCTCGCTGCTTGGCTGATCATGTGTCTTATGCAGGATAAAAGATACAGATTATCGGCAGCACATCACCCTGTGAAATCTAGACAGTGCTGCCGATAATCCATGCAGCTGAGTGGAGGAGAAAAAAGGGGACGCAGTAGATATTGTTCCACCCCCATTCTGTTTGTATCAGACTGTGTAATAAAACTGATACAAACAAGTGCCGATCAATGAGTTTACTGGGGACCAAGAGCTGACTGTTTAATACAACCTTAACAACTGTATCTGACATGGGCTGGCATCTGCCACAGTCATTCATGTCATAAAATGGTAAAAGATGGCTAAATTAGCCAAAAATGTTGAGTAACTGAGTGAATATCTGCCTCTGTTTGCTGAAAAGAGAGCCAATACTTCTGAATATGAAACAATCCAAGCGATCATAAATTTGGTCCTGATCCCAAACATATGTCAACCACGAACAAATTACAAAAACTATACCATTGTATTGTGTCTGGATCTTACAGAGATTCATCATCTAAGATATAGTCTGATAATATTATCAAGCTTTATGTGCATTAAAAATGTATTTCAGGATTAAAGTACTTTACTTTTATTGCTATCGGTAAAATAATTTATATGCAAGATGTGTAAGTGGAGAGTGCAAATAACATGTAACGCATTCACTGTACCTGTAGTTGTACTTGATGTCCCAATAGTTGGGTGGGTAGCCAGCCTCCGCAGGACTCAGAAGCAACTGAGAAGCCAACCTACAGAACATAAAAAAATAAATATCTGTGATCTTTATATAGAACACAATGTGACATCTACAACCACATAAGAATTCATCATCACCAAATCTAACATTTGCAAGAAAAAAAAACATGCAAAAAGTTTTTGTTGGGCCTTAAAATGAATGTAAGGCCACACTGGTCGGGCCCCGCGGCAGACATTCGTTGGTCTTAAGGCCACTGGCCTGACTTTCAACTTCTGTACTACAAAGGTGGAAAACAGCGGCTGAATAAACAGCAAGAATTCACAAGTTGCATATTCAAAACCTGCAGCACGAGACACTTTGGGCTGTGGGTTTTTTCTGTATTGTGTGGATTGGATTGTACTTCACAGGGGGTTAGCTGTCGCTGATTTCACCCAGCCTAAAGCTGGTATCATGTATCCGTATTATGACCACACCTTCATCCCTTCTGGTTCTAATAAACTAAACTTCAATTTCCTCATATTTGAGAACTAATTTTCATGAGTAATGGGCTCCGTCCCCCTACAGCTTTCTCCCCATTACTGTGCATAGAGAAAGCTGTCAATCTCTGGCCACAACTTATGTTGCTCAATCAAAGATCATTGTGTTGCCCTGCAACGCCTACACTAACTTTAGTGAGTATTTGGCTAGGAGTCAGTCTCCATGTATAGTGTAAAGTCCACAAATGGGAATAAGCTTTGAGACACAGCATCCAATTACCAATGTGCTGAAAAAGTGGAGAACGTCAACACTTACAATACAATAAAAGTAATTAGAACGTATGAGAACCAACACCAAATCCATCTACACAAGATGTGACAACTTTCTATAGTCAGATGAATCTGCTGTCCTGAGAGAAGGATATGATAGAGGCAAACAGACAGCCTTCTGTATACACACACTGATATAGGGAGAGCTGTCAATCACTGTGTGTGGGCGGGGTAAGCAGGACTCTCACTGACTATCCTCGGAGTCCTGTCAGGATTTACTGCTTTTTACTCAGATTATCCTGCTCCAAATCCTATAAACCTATATATCAGAGAGCTCAGCTTCTCTCCCCTCCATCATATCCTGCACTTAGATAGGACAGCAAAATCACCTGTCAGGTTCACTTTAACTGTGGAAACAACAAGCAGCAGTCATTGTAGCCAAGACTAAGCGTACTGGGGATATTTACAAAGCCCTGCACAGCTATTTGCACTAACATGGAGACATTTTACATTATTATACTGGTCATTCTACTTTTACAGATGGGAAAGGGCATGGTTAGCATGTCAAGCTCATGTATACCAGAATTATTAAATGCAACCTCCATATTAAATGTAAGTCCATATCTGACTCCAGTAAGGGGTAGTGTAGAAAGAGGAGTCAGGATATAACTGCTAGGCTACATGCACAAGAACATGTGCATAATGACAAACATTTGTAATGTGCTTTTCTCAACAAGGGACTCAAAGCAAGGGGAGCATTGTGGAGTAGCATTGTGGAGAAGGGGAGGTAGTGACTGCCATAAAGGTGCTTATCCCCAACACCCACAAGGGTGAGTTGCGCAAGGGTGAGTTTACAGGAAGCTTTTGGCATGTAGGACAAAGCCGGTGCACCTGGTGGAAACTGACGCAAACAGACGGAGGACATACAAACTCCACGTATATGTTGCTCTAGGTTGGATTCGAACCAAGGACCCCAGCGCTGCAAGGCAATAATGCTATCCACTGAGTCAGTGTGTGACAGAGTCCATGGGAAAAACGGCACGGTCGGCACATGGATGATATCCGAGTTTCATCCTTGCCTTCAACTGATCCATTCATTTCCAATAGATAGCTGGGGTCACAAAACAGACAAGGATAGTCCGGAAAATAATGGGTTGATAACTGACAATGTACACAATTGTGTGCATGGAATGTTAAAGACTTACCAAATTTAACAAACATCAATTTAATAAACTCAGGGTAAATTATAGCAAAGCAAACAGACTTCCTCCTCATACAGATGTATTCTAGTGAGGGTTATGCATTAAGCAGTATTACTATTTATCACTATAAAGCTCACTGTTACCAGGCATGAATATTACTGTTCATAGAGAAAAGCAATAAGTCAATAGGCAATATACAACAGTCAGGACAAGTAAAAAGTAAAACTTGGAAAAACAAATATATGCATTAAAGGGGTTGTCTAGAAAGTTTCATTTTACCGGCAGACTATAGTAAAGACAGCTAAATAGCACAAAAAACTACCTGTAAATACAGGAGAGGCAAGAGGGGGCAGAGGGACCCAGAGTCCAGGTGCCGTATCCAATCATGTGACCTGAGCTCAGAACCAGCCCATGGCCCCCAGGATCCAGCGTGAAAAAAAATCTTTGCAGCAATTAAATAAAATGAAACTCCCTGGACAACCCCTTTAATGCTTGGTCCAGTACCAAGACAGAAGATGGAGAATACAAGGAATCTGTAAAAGGAGAATACGCAAGAGGAGTCATAAACTGCAAGTAAAGTTTCTCCCAGTTCATCGCTCTCTTCCTCTGACATGACTCCATTCCCTGACAGTCCTACAAGATGTTTATAGGTATGAGCTCAGCTACTACTCACTCCATAATATACACCTATAACAAGATACTACTCTATATTTGGTACAAAAGTCAGTCAGTATGGCCAGCAGGAACCAGGTAGCCAAGGTGTCTACAAATTCACTATTGTCACCTATATTTTTAAATTGTTTAATACCAATATCTATACAACTCATAATAGTATGTAAGTCAGTACCTACCAGAAGTTATTACCTACTATTTATTGCCCTCGGTTCTTGCTCCGTGACTGCTTTTTAGCTCAGCTCCATTAGAAAAGAGCTATAATTTGTCACTATAGTTTAGCTACAACGCTTACAGCTACTCTAAGGTGGACTGAGACATGCCTCCCATCTTACCATTGGTTCAGGCTGCTGCTCTCTGCCTCCTCCTTCAGCTCTACCTTCTCAGATTGGCAGCTGTGTACAGTCATGGCCAAAAGTTTTGAGAATGACACAAATATTCTATTTTCACATGATCTGCTGCCCTCTGGTTTTTATGTGTGTTTGTCAGATGTTTTTATCACATACAGAAATATAATTGCATTCATATTATGAGTAACAGAAGCTTATATTGACAGTTAGAATGAGTTAATGCAGCAAGTCAATATTTGCAGTGTTGACCCTTCTTCTTCAGGACCTCTGCAATTCTCCCTGGCATGCTCTCAATCAACTTCTGGACCAAATCCTGACTGATAGCAGTCCATTCTTGCAGAATCAATGCTTTAATTTTGTCTGAATTTGTTGGTTTTTGTTTGTCCACCCGTCTCTTGATGATTGACCACAAGTTCTCAATGGGATTAAGATCTGGGGAGTTTCCAGGCCATGGACCCAAAATCTCTATGTTTTGTTCCCTGAGCCATTTAGTTATCACCTTTGCTTTATGGCAAGGTGCTCCATCATGCTGGAAAAGGCATTGTTGAGCACCAAACTGCTCTTGGACAGTTGGGAGAAGTTGCTCTTGGAGGACATTCTGGTACCATTCTTTATTCATGGCTGTGTTTTTAGGCAAGACAGTGAGAGAGCCGATTCCCTTGGCTGAGAAGCAACCCCACACATGAATGGTTTCAGGATGCTTTACAGTTGGCATGAGACAAGACTGGTGGTAGCGCTCACCTCTTCTTCTCCGAATAAGCTGTTTTCCAGATGTTCCAAACAATCGAAAAGGGGATTCATCAGAGAAAATGACTTTACCCCAGTCCTCAGCAGGCCACTCCCTGTACCTTCTGCAGAATATCAGTCTGTCCCTGATGTTTTTTCTGGAGAGAAGTGGCTTCTTTGCTGCCCTCCTTGAGACCAGGCCTTGCTCCAAGAGTCTCCGCCTCACAGTGCGTGCAGATGCACTCACACCTGCCTGCTGCCATTCCTCAGCAAGCTCTGCACTGCTGGTAGCCCGATCCCGCAGCTGAAACACTTTTAAGAGACAGTCCTGCCGCTTGCTGGTCTTTCTTGGGTGCCCTGGAGCCTTTTTGGCACCAATGGAACCTCTCTCCTTGAAGTTCTTGATGATGCGATAGATTGTTGACTGAGGTGCAATCTTTCTAGCTGCAATACTCTTCCCAGTTAGGCCATTTTTGTGCAGTGCAATGATGACTGCACGTGTTTCTTTAGAGATAACCATGGTTAACAGAAGAGAAACAATGATGGCAAGCACCAGCCTCCTTTTAAAGTGTCCAGTGGTGTCATTCTTACTTAATCATGACAGATTGATCTCCAGCCCTGTCCTCATCAACACCCACACCTGTGTTAATGGAGCAATCACTGAAACGATGTTAGGTGGTCCTTTTAAGGCAGGGCTGCAATGATGTTGAAATGTGTTTTGGGGGATAAAGTTCATTTTCTAGGCAAATATTGACTTTGCAAGTAATTGCTGTTAAGCTGATCACTCTTTATAACATTCTGGAGTATATGCAAATTGCCATTAGAAAAACTGAAGCAGTAGACTTTGTAAAAATTTATATTTGTATCATTCTCAAAACTTTTGGCCATGACTGTACAACACAAGTCTTTCACAGGCTCACCAGGATGTCGTTGCATGGAGGGCTGATATATATTATAGAAAAATAACTATAAAAATCTTAAGAGGAAGCCTGGAGGGCCACTTTAGTGACATGAACTAGCTGAATCTTGCTCCAAAAATATTTCCATATATATATATATATATACACATACACACACACACACACACACACACACACACACACAGTGGGTACGGAAAGTATTCAGACCTTTTTAAATTTTTCACTGTTTCATTGCAGTCATTTGCTAAAAGCAAAAAAGTTCATTTTATTTCTCATTAATGTACACTCAGCACCCCATCTTGACAGAAAAAAAAAACAAAATGTAGATATTTTTGCAAATTTATTAAAAAAGAAAAACTGAAATATCACATGGTCATAAGTATTCAGAGCCTTTGCTGTGACACTCATATTTAACTCACACGCTGTCCATTTCCTTCTGATCCTCCTTGAGATGGTTCTACTCCTTCATTGGAGTCCAGCTGTGTTTTATTAAACTGATTGGACTTGATTAGGAAAGGCACACACCTGTCTATATAAGACCACACAGCTCACAGTGCATGTCAGAGCAAATGAGAATCATGAGGTCAAAAGGAACTGCCCAAGGAGCTCAGAGACAGAATTGTGGCAAGGCACAGATCTGGCCAAGGTTACAAAAGAATTTCTGCAGCACTCAAGGTTCCTAAGAGCACAGTGGCCTCCATAATCCTTAAATGGAAGAAGTTTGGGACGACCAGAACTCTACCTAGACCTGGCCGTCCAGCCAAACTGAGCAATCATGGGAGAAGAGCCTTGGTGAGAGAGGTAAAGAAGAACCCAAAGAGCACTGTGGCTGAGCTGCAGAGATGCAGTAGGGAGATGGGAGAAAGTTCCACAAAGTCAACTATCACTGCAGCCCTCCACCAGTCGGGGCTTTATGGCAGAGTGGCCCGAAGGAAGCCTCTCCTCAGTGCAAGACTTATGAAAGCCCGCATAGACTTTGCCAAAAAACACATGAAGGACTCCCAGACTATGAGAAATAAGATTCTCTGGGCTGATGAGACGAAGATTGAACTTTTTGGCGTTAATTCTAAGCAGTATGTGTGGAGAAAACCAGACACTGCTCATCACCTGCCCAATACAATCCCAACAGTGAAACATGGTGGTGGTGGCAGCATCATGCTATGGGGGACAGGACGACTGGTTGCAATTGAAGGAAAGATGAATGTGGCCAAGTAAAGAGAGATCCTGGAATAAAACTTCTTCCAGAGTGCTCTGGACCTCAGGCTGGGTCGAAGGTTCACCTTCCAACAAGACAATGACCCTAAGCACACAGCTAAAATAACAAAGGAGAGGCTTCAGAACAACTCTGTGACCATTCTTGACTGGCCCAGCCAGAGCCCTGACCTCAACCCAATTGAGCATTTCTGGAGAGACCTGAAAATGGCTCCACCAACGTTCACCATCCTACCTGACGGAACTGGAGAGGATCTGCAAGGAAGAATGACAGAGGATCCCCAAATCCAGATGTGAAAAACTTGTTGCATCATTCCCAAGAAGACTCATGGCTGTACTAGCTCAAAAGGAAGGGGCTTCTACTCAATACTGAGCAAAGGGTCTGAATACTTATGACCATGTGATATTTCAGTTTTTCTTTTTTAATAAGTTTGCAAAAATATCTACATTTTTGTTTTTTTTCTGTCAAGATGGGGTGCTGAGTGTACATTAATGAGAAATAAAATGAACTTTTTTGCTTTTAGCAAATGGCTGCAATGAGGAGTGAAAAATTTAAAGGGGTCTGAATACTTTCCGTACCCACTGTATATATCACTTTTCTTCTATTATCACATAATGACAACACTGTCATATCTCACACACACCATCTACTGCATAACTTCTGACCTTAGCAGTTATGTATACGTGATCAACAAATGACCAATAAGGACAGTAGTTGGCTAACATTATTGCTTACAGTCCAAGGGTGACAGGACCCTACCACTAGAATGGGAGGACCTGAAGGTGGTCAAAATACCACTTTAAGTTGCTCATATGCCTAAGAGCAAAGAGCCAAACTTTAAAATTTCAATACGCCCAATCCTTTCACAAGACATAAGCAGCTACTAGAGATGTCTGGCAATGTCCCCCCTTATTCAGAGCACATGCATGCCTGACCAAGCCAGACATGCATGTCCTCGGGGTTTTGAGTGGAATACCTGTCGACCAAACAACAGTTTTTTTAAGGTGTAGGACATTTATTTACTGTGATGAGTGGTTTTCCAAAAGAGGGCAACCTTTCTAACCACAGAAGGTTTGCTATCAGGTTGCCCCAGAAGACCATCTACATAATCTTGCATTCTTATAAAATGAGTTTGTGATCCTTCAGCACATAGCGCTACAGCGATGTCTCCAGTCTGTGCCGGTCACTACATTGGCTGCCTATTCAATACAGAATACAATATAAACTTATCACCCTCATTCACAAGGCTCTCCATAATGCTGCACCTCCCTACATTTCCTCCCTCATTTCTGTCTATTGCCCAACCCGTCCTCTCTGTTCACTCAATGACCTAAGACTAACATCCCCTATTATCAGAACCTCCCACGCTCGTATACAAGACTTCTCCCGAGTTGCACCACTTCTCTGGAATACTCTACCCCCGGACAGATTAACTCCCAATTTCTACAGCTTCAAGTGCAAACTAAAGACACATGTTTTCAGACAAGCCTATCACAACTCCTAATGTAAACCCTTCTGCAGTTAGTTTTCCCTAAAACCCTCCTCTGTTCACGCTCCCGCATTACCCCATAGGATATGATGCTATATCAGACTGTAACTTTATATGTCCAGGCACCATCTGCATGTTAAAGGACACGACTGGTGACGGCTCATACAGCTTTATTGATGCGTAAGAAAAGTAACCGCTATCACAAAAATGTCTAGACCACTGTATAAGCAATGCTACCTCCGGCGCCGCCCCTGCTACCTTTGTGTCACCCCCTCTACCTCATAGATTGTAAGCTCTTGTGAGCAGGGCCCTCAGACCCAGTGTGTGAATTGACTTTCTTTGTAATGTATCTTTTTTGTCTGTACTTGAACCCTACAAATTGTACAGTGCTGCGGAATATGTTTGAAACAAACGACAACTTTTGCTCCTGATAGCCCTACAGTGCTGGCCAAAAGTATTGGCACCCCTGCAATTCTGTCAGATAATACTCAATTTCTTCCAGAAAATGATTGCAATCACAAATGCTTTGGTAATATCTTCATTTAATTTGTCTTCAATGGAAAATCACAAAAAGAATTGTCAAAAAGCCAAATTGGATATAATTCCACACCAAACATAAAAAAGGGGGTGGACAAAAGTATTGGCACCCTTTGAAAAATCAGGTGATGCTTCTCTTACCTGTGGCACATAACAGGTGGTGGCAATAACTAAATCACACTTGCAGCCAGTTGAAATGGATTAAAGTCGACTCAACCTCTGTCCTGTGTCCTTGTGTGTACCACATTGAGCATGGAGAAAAGAAAGAAGACCAAAGAACTGTCTGAGGACTTGAGAAGCAAAATTGTGAGGAAGCATGAGCAATCTCAAGGCTACAAGTCCATCTCCAAAGACCTGAATGTTCCTGTGTCTACCGTGCGCAGTGCCATCAAGAAGTTTAAAGCCCATGGCACTGTGGCTAACCTCCCTAGATGTGGACGGAAAAGAAAAATTGACGAGAGATTTCAACGAAAGATTGTGCGGATGGTGGCTAAAGAACCTCGACTAACATCCAAACAAGTTCTAGCTGCCCTGCATTCTGAGGGTACAACAGTGTCAACCCGTACTATCCGTCGGCGTCTGAATGAAAAGGGACTCTATGGTAGGATACCTAGGAAGACCCCACTTCTGACCCAGAGACATAAAAAAGCCAGGCTGGAGTTTGCCAAAACTTACCTGAGAAAGCCAAAAACTTTTTGGAAGAATGTTCTCTGGTCAAATGAGACAAAAGTAGAGCTTTTTTGGGAAAAGGCATCAACATAGAGTTTACAGGAAAAAAAAAAAAAGAGGCCTTCAAAGAAAAGAACACGGTCCCTACAGTCAAACATGGCGGAGGTTCCCTGATGTTTTAGAGTTGCTTTGCTGCCTCTGGCACTGGACTGCTTGACCGTGTGCATGGCATTATGAAGTCTGAAGACTACCAACAAATTTTGCAGCATAATGTAGGGCCCAGTGTGAGAAAGCTCTGGGTCTCCCTCAGAGGTCATGGGTCTTCCAGCAGGACAATGACCCAAAACACACTTCAAAAAGCACTAGAAAATGGTTTGAGAGAAAGCACTGGAGACTTCTAAAGTGGCCAGCAATGAGTCCAGACCTGAATCCCATAGAACACCTGTGGAGAGATCTCAAAATGGCAGTTTGGAGAAGGCACCCTTCAAATCTCAGGGACCTGGAGAAATTTGCCAAAGAAGAATGGTCTAAAATTCCAGCAGAGCATTGTAAGAAACTCATTGATGGTTACCGGAAGCGGTTGTTCACAGTTATTTTGTCTAAAGGTTGTGCTACCAAGTATTAGGCTGAGAGTGCCAATACGTTTGTCCGGCCCATTTTTGGAGTTTTGTGTAAAATGATCAATGATTTGACTTTTTTTTTCATTCTCTTTTGTGTTTTTTCATTGCAAGCAAAATAAATGAAGATATTATTACCAAAGTATTTGTGATTGCAATCATTTTCTGGAAGAAATTGAGTATTATCTGACAGAATTGCAGGGGTGCCAATACTTTTGGCCAGCACTGTATACACATGCCAAGAGAGCTTGTGTTCTTAAGGACAGGGTACTATGTCACTGCCAGATATCTCCCCATTGTCTTGGACAACTTGAAATGGCTGGGTTAGAGAGGACACCCATTCTCAGCTGGTTTGGCTAACACCTAATGTGCATGACCAGCTTAGCAGTTTATCATTGGCTTTCACGTGTCATTATTTTCCCTATGATGTATTCTACAAGTCTCCAAAGACCAAAGTTACAATAGTTTAGAAATAGAACCCGCATTCCAAAATGATGAGAGATGCACGCGGAGGACATTTCTAAATCTAGTCTAAATTGGCAAGAAATCTGGCGCACTCTCAATGCTTCAGTATATTTTTATTAATTAATACAATTTCAGGCAAAAAAAAAGGGCTACTGTGATACAGGGAGATAAGGCGGTAACGTAACTGCACAGGTAAATGCACAATAATAATATACCATCCGGGAGCTGTGGAAAACTACATGACACTGTAATGACTGCCAAGTGAGAATGTCACTCAGCATTGGCTACCTGAGCAGGAGACTGACTCAGACACAGCTCAACAAAATGTTCAATGATGTCATATAGGTCAATAACTCGTGGACTTAGATTTCTAGGCAATGTTTCATTTCATTTAATTATTGCAGTGCGTTTCATTCTATGTACAAACAATATTCATGCCTATAGCTGTTCTCCCATCTTAAAAACGTATGGCACATCCATAAGGTATGCCATAAGTATCTTATACTGATTGTTGGCTGAACTCTGCGCTTTAGGTGTGACCAGCTGACTCTCTCATGTGATAAGCGGATTATACATTAGATATATAAAGACTAATTACTGTAAAAAACGTAAATACTGAAGTACCGAAGGTGTAAGAATAGCCTAATAAGGAGAAATCAAAGCAAAAAATATAAAATAGGAAGTGCCATGCATTGCATAACAAAGTTTAGCTGATACACTAAATGTTGCATCACAAAGTGGATGAAAGAAATACACTGTATAACAGATCGGTTTCTCAACAGTGTCGGTGTAATGGGGGTATTACATATAGACATAGTATAAAGAAACGGTAAGAGGTTTTATACTGCATTGCAACAGGTATAAGTTATGAGAGCACTAAAGTTATGCATTATATACTGGGAATTAGATGATGTTTTTGATGCAGTTTTTCAAACCTGAAACCAGAAATAGGTTCAAAAGTAGCAGTAAATACAAAGAATTACTTATACGGATTCCTGCTGGACCCACTTCTGAATTTGTCAAAAAACAAAATAAAACCCACAGACCAACATTTAATTATGCTGTCTATAGGATTAAACCTTGGAGTCACAAGATGTGCCACATTCCTCACGGTATCTTTCTACAAGTTAGACATGCTCCATTTTTTAAGCCACCTTTTAGTTGCCTTGTTTGCTTTTGTGCCATAAAAATCAGGCACATCAGTATTTAATCTAACACATTTTAGGACTCAACAAAAACACGCTCCCTTGTCTACAAACTTCTGAAATCTAACAAGACACTAGAATCTGTACATTTGGTACAATATAATAAATTCATCTGAGCTGATTTGTGGTAAATAGAAGGGGTAACACCCGCTGGAATCCCAGCACAGGTGCTTATAAATGTGGGTCATTGTGTGTGAAGCTACTACACACCTATTGTCTATTATCTCCACTTGTAGATTAGACTCACTGACTGTAATGCTCCTCAATGGCAGTAGTAGACTGCAACCTGTGGCTTTACAGCTGGAGGAAACTACAAACCCCATTAACCCTACACTGTACGCTGCTCTCCTTTCCCACTAGCATGTAGTTTAGCAGCAGGGTGCAAGTAACAAGCCACTGTCCTGTGGGAATCCCTGACCTCCTCATCACTACTTTATCTCGCAGATTTACAACTATAACCTTTACTTTCAGAAGCTTTTACCAGCAGTCTGCTCCCTGTTACTTTCTAACTATCTGGGGCTGATTCAATAACATGTTGGCCTAGACTATACAGCGACTTGGATGACAGAACAATGTACAGACGAGTGGTGGCTGCTGCATACAAATGTACTGATTCTGTACAAGGTCTATGCGATGACAGTCAATAGAGCATCAATCATATCATGCAATTTAAATCCTTCAATCATATTGCATTGGGCATTAGTTGCTTTGTAGTCCATGTCTTAAAGGGACAGAAACGACTCAGTCAGGTGACCTGGGCCATCTAGTAGAAGCGGTAATGTAATCCAGGTCCACATCAGCCAGGTCACAGGGAGGAGCACTACTAGACAATAATACACACAGAGGGGACTAGGAAACGCATGAACAGCGCAGCCGCCCAGGATACTCACAGATGACCTAGTGGGCACCAGACACAGGGACACACCCTCTGCCGGGCTCCCTGCTGTCAGTGTGGGGCTTCTACCTGGCTGTTGTTGCTCTGCTGACGGGTCACTACACGGGATTCCTTTCTTCTCCGCTCCTTCCCAGGGCTTTTGTCCTCTCCAGTCACTTCCGGGGTGTCTAGAATTCCGTGACACTGTTGCAGTGCCACTCCTTTCCTGTCACTCCCGGGTGTCTATGGTAAAGGGTCACTCCGGGGGTCTCTGTTCTTTCTCACGGGTCACTCCGGGCGGCTCCTCCCGTCTCTATGGTGTTCTCGGTCCCAGAGGGATCGCTTCCGGCGCTCCAGATGACGTCACTTGAACAGCGACAACCAAGGAACTAGAGGGCTAGCGGAGATGAAACTCTATAGTAAAGTAGACTAGAACGGTCTGTGTACTGCTCCGCTAGTTTAGGGGCTCCCCCATGTGGTGGCGTCATGAATAACACCTGAGAGTGTACATGTGGTGGGTGTTGTCCTGTAGAGTATGACACATAAACTGGACGTGTAACATGTGAGGGGCAGGGGGTTAGTGAGGACGTGTTCGGTAGCACATAGGGAGGAGGAGACTAGTAGCCAAGTGTGAGGTGGCCATAGCTGGAAGTATTGTCTCCTGCACCAACATTCCAGCTGCAGCACTAGTGCACACCAAGGAGATCTGCAGGTATTGTGGGAAATACGGTTTGTATTGTCTCACGTGTATTGCAGACCTTACAATGGTCACAGAGACCATTTCTGCAGCTTGCAGTTTTTTTTGCATCAAGCCATACCTGTAGCTAGGGCCAGAATAAAGGATTTTCCCAGGCACATAGCAATATCTAAATTTCTAAACTATTAAAAATTTTCTCTTGAGAGTGGTTGCCAATAGATACGACCCTGACTGCAGGAACCTTCTATAGTGTGGTACTTGTTAGAAACTCAACCTGACCACAATAACAAATCACAGATATCAAGCAGGGACACAACATGAATGAGAAGATAACCCGGCTACAATTAGACAGTTTTTGAGTTTTCTGACAAGTTTCAGACCATAGACAGTTCCTGCATTCATGGTCGTATCCATTGGCAACGACCAAGACAATAGACTGTAACCACTAAGAGGGTTAGAGAAAATCTTTAAAACTTTGCAAAAAATTTTTATACTTTTTTTATACTTTAATATGTATGCAGAATTTTATATTTTGAGCATCTACAGGGGTTAAAAAAAAGAACACCCCTTAAATTCATTGTAGAACCCTAATCAAGTCAAGAAATTGGACAACCTCTTTAACCCATACTTGAAAACATTTTGATATACAGGTGCATCTCAATAAATTAGAATATCTTTGAAACATTTATTTATTTCAGTAATTGAATTAAAAAAGTGACCTCCTATATTTTCTAGATTCTTTACACACAGAGTGTTCTATTTCAAGTGTTTTATTTCTGTAAATGTTGATTATGGATTACAGGTAATGAAAACGCAAATCTAAGAAAATTAGAATATTGTAAAAAAGTTCAATATTGTAAATTCAGTGTGTCACCTGCCAAGGTTTCCTAAGCCTTTAAATAGTCCCTCAGTCTGGTTCAGTAGGACACACAATCATGGAAGACGCTGATTATGAATTGCATTACTGAATTACTGAAATGAATGAACGTTTCAAAGATATTCTAATTTATTGAGATGCACCTGTAGATATCTGGAAGCAATGGAAGTAAAAATGCACTGCTGAAAATTTTCAGCTGGCCACACCCCTTTTGCCACCTTTATGTGGTGTGTATCTCTTCCTTTTGTGATTTTGACACAAAATTTGCTGCTCATGCCCCTATTTGTGACGTGACTAGCACATACAGTGTCCACGTCACATATAACAGGACGTGGTGGCAAGTATGCTTTAACCAGACAGTTGCTAAGCACCAAAAGCCTTACCCCGTGAGCTTTATGACATGTATGGCAGATCACTGAAGCAGATTGTATCCAAGTTGGATGAATTAATAGTGTACATAAAAGTGAATATTTTCAACCAATAGTAAAGTATGGTGGATCCACAAGTATAAGGTTGTTCTCCATGCTGTAATGCATCCAAAATATGAGTATTAATTAAAAGGTGTTTTATGGATCCAGCACTTACACACGCCAGTCACCATGGATACAGAATACAAACAAACTCTTATGATACCAGGGTTGAACTTGTTTTACTATGGAGCGTGCTATTTTCCTATAGTCCAGAGCTACAGAAAAGGGATTGTCCCTCAATAAATATAAATTTGGTTGCAATTTGCATGTGTAATGTCTGTATGTGAGAAAAACATAGTACACCCTCTATGAATTCAATGGTTTTATAGATAAGGACATACTAAAAATAACATCTTAGAATTACATAAATACAACCTTAGATGGAAAACAACACATGACAAATTACACTGTTTCATTATTTATTTAAAATGTAGAAGCAGTGTATGAAAATTAAGTCCAACTTTATAAAAGAAGGTTTGGTAGTTTGCTGGTCTGGAGCTTTCCGGTGTATGCTAACAAAATTCCAAGGAGGAACAACATCAGCAATGATCTTTAAGAAGCAATTGTTGCTGCCCAGCAATGTGCTAAGGGTTTTCAGGTCATTACCAACAATCTGAAGCCCTTCAGAAAGATTATGCTCTTGGAGCACAGGGGGCATTCCCCCAGTGCTCCGAGCACATCAGTGTCATCAACTGCTCACCGTCGCTTTGTGCCTCCTGTTCACTCTCACTTACATCTTCTTGTCTTTAGCCTTGCGTAGGCATCCGATGCAGCGCTATACGCAGTTGAAATCCTGCACATATGCAGTCGGCTCTGCCACTTCGGGCAGTTGATGCCCCCTGTGCTCCCTGAGCATAATTTGCATATCAGAATAAACGCTTTTTTATAGACATGGCGGGGACCGCAAGAGAATGAGAGGTAGGAGTAGAATAGGCTTTTTAAAGGCTATTCCAATGTGCCATTACTTAAAAACGTCATTTTCTAATGATAGAATCCCTTTAAATAATGCAAGGAACTGGATTTGGTTGAGGTGGCAAAATCTATTTTTAATTTGAGTACCAATGACAAGAAGTAGCTTGTAGTGCACCGCTCCTTACTAGCTAGCCTGCACAATAGTAGGAATCACACTGCTGCTATGTGCACGAAAGGATTGGGATGGTGGAACTCAGTGAGCATATGGCCATCAGCACTGGACACATTAGGTGATCATTCTGAGCAAGTTAGAACAGTAATACAGTGGGGAAAAATATTTAGTCAGCCACCAATTGTGCAAGTTCTCCCACTTAAAAAGATCAGAGAGAGTCCTGTAATTGTCATCATAGGTAGTCCTCAACTATGAGAGACAAAATGAGAAAACAAATCCAGAAAATCACATTGTCTGATTTTTTAAGAATTTATTTGCAAATTATGGTGGAAAATAAGTATTTGGTCACCTACAAAAAAGCAAGATTTCTGGCTCTCACAGACCTGTAACTTCTTCTTTAAGAGGCCCCTCTGTCCTCCACTCATTACCTGTAGTAATGCCACCTGTTTGAAATTGTTATCAGTATAAAAGACACCTGTCCACAACCTCAAACAGTCACACTCCAAGCTCCACTATGGTGAAGACCAAAGAGCTGTGGAAGGACACCAGAAACAAAATTGTAGAACTGCATCAGGCTGGGAAGACTGAATCTGCAATAGGCAAGCAGCTTGGTGTGAAGAAATCACCTGTGGGAGCAATAATTAGAAAATGGAAGACATACAAGACCACTGATAATCTCCCTCAATCAGGGGCTCCACACAAGATCTCACCCCGTGAGGTCAAAATGATCACAAGAACGGTGAGCAAAAATCCCAGAACCACACGGGGGGACCTAGTGAATGACCTGCAGAAATCTGGGACTAATGTAACAAAGGCTACCGTCAGTAACACACTATGCCGCCAGGGACTCAGATCCTGCAGTGCCAGATGTGTCCCCCTGCTTAAGCCAGTACATATCTGGGCCCGTCTGAAGTTTGCTAGAGAGCATTTGGATGTTCCAGAAGAGTATTGGGAGAATGTCATATGGTCAGATTAAACCAAACTAGAACTGTTTGGTAGAAACACAACTCGTCGTGTTTGGAGGAGGGTGAATGCTGAGTTGCATCCAAAGAACATCATACCTACTGTGAAGCATGGGGGTGGCAACATCATGCTTTGGGGCTGTTTCTCTGCAAAGGGACCAGGACGACTGATCCATGTACATGAAAGAATGAATGGGGCCATGTATCATGAGATTTTGAGTGCAAACCTCCTTCCATCAGCAAGGGCATTGAAGATGAAACGTGGCTAGATCTTTCAGCATGACAATAATCCCAAGCACACCGCCAGGGCAATGAAGGAGTGGCTTTGTAAGAAGCATTTCAAGGTCCTGGAGTGGTCTGGCCAGTCTCCAGATCTCAATCCCATAGAAAGCCTTTGGAGGGAGTTGAAAGTCTGTGTTGCCCAGCAACATCTCTAAAACATCACTGCTCTAGAGGAGATCTGCATGGAGGAATGGGCCAACAACCAGCAACAGTGTGTGCCAACCTTGTGAAGACTTACAGAAAACGTTTGACCTCTGTCATTGCCAACAAAGGATATATAACAAAGTATTGAGATGAACTTTTGTTATTGACCAAATACTTATTTTCCACCATAACTTGCAAATAAATTCTTTAAAAATCAGACAATGTGATTATCTGGATTTGTTTTCTCATTTTGTCTCTCATAGTTGAGGTCTACCTATGATGACAATTACAGGACTCTCTAATTTTTTTAAGTTTGAGAACTTGCACAATTGGTGGCTGACTAAATACTTTTTTTCCCCACTGTATCTAGACATAGCAGCAAAAAAGTTGAAAATGTATAAAATTGTATATAAAGGTGGGCATGAGTTTGAAGGTGTTTCTGGGCAAATGATATTGATGAGCTATTCTTAGGATAGATCATCTATATCAGATCGAGGGGATCCGATACCCGGGAACCTCACTGGTCAGCTGTTCTCAGCATCCACTATATGGACAACAGATCTGGAAGCAGGTAGCTCTGTTCTCTGTGTAGTGGCTATCCTGAGTTACCGCAGCTAAGCTCTAATAATGGGACCTGAGCTACAGTAAATCAGCACAGCCATGACACAGAGAACAGAGCTATCTGCTTCCAGCTCTGTCATCCTTATAGTGGATGCTGTGAAGAGCTGATCGGTGGGGATCCTGGGTGGTGAAACCCCATCGTTCTGATATTAATGATCTATCCTAAGACCTACAGTACAGACCAAAAGTTTGGACACACCTTCTCATTCCAAGAGTTTTCTGTATTTTCATGACTATAAAAATTGTAGATTCACACTGAAGGCATCAAAACTATGAATTAACACATGTGGAATTATATACTTAACAAAAAAGTGTGAAACAACTGAAAATATGTCTTATATTCTAGGTTCTTCAAAGTAGCCACCTTTTGCTTTGATTACTGCTTTGCACACTCTTGGCATTCTCTTGATGAGCTTCAAGAGGTAGTCACCTGAAATGGTTTTCACTTCACAGGTGTGCCCTGTCAGGTTTAATAAGTGGGATTTCTTGCCTTATAAATGGGGTTGGGACCATCAGTTGTGTTGTTCAGAAGTCAGGTGGATACACAGCTGATAGTTCTACTGAATGGAGTGTTAGAATTTGTATTATGGCAAGAAAAAAAAGCAGCTAAGTAAAGAAAAACGAGTGGCCATCATTACTTTAAGAAATGAAGGTCAGTCAGTCCGAAAAATTGGGAAAACTTTGAAAGTGTCCCCAAGTGCAGTGGCCAAAACCATCAAGCGCTACAAAGAAACTGGCTCACATGAGGACCGCCCCAGGAAAGGAAGACCAAGAGTCACCTCTGCTGCGGAGGATAAGTTCATCCGAGTCACCAGCCTCAGAAATCGCAGGTTAACAGCAGCTCAGATTAGAGACCAGGTCAATGCCACACAGAGTTCTAGCAGCAGACACATCTCTACAACAACTGTTAAGAGGAGACTGTGTGCAGCAGGCCTTCATGGTAAAATAGCTGCTAGGAAACCACTGCTAAGGACAGGCAACAAGCAGAAGAGACTTGTTTGGGCTAAAGAACACAAGGAATGGACATTAGACCTGTGGAAATCTGTGCTTTGGTCTGATGAGTCCAAATTTGAGATTTTCGGTTCCAACCTCCGTGTCTTTGTGCGACGCAGAAAAGGTGAACGAATGGACATCTACATCTACATGCGTGGTTCCCACCGTGAAGCATGGAGGAGGAGGTGTGATGGTGTGGGGGTGCTTTGCTGGTGACACTGTTGGGGATTTATTCAAAATTGAAGGAATACTGAACCAGCATGGTTACCACAGCATCTTGCAGCGGCATGCTATTCCATCCAGTTTGCGTTTAGTTGGACCTTCATTTATTTTTCAACAGGACAATGACCCCAAACACACCTCCAGACTGTGTAAGGGCTATTTGACCAAGAAGGAGAGTGATGGGGTGCTACGCCAGATGACCTGGCCTCCACAGTCACCAGACCTGAACCCAATCGAGATGGTTTGGGGTGAGCTGGACCGCAGAGTGAAGGCAAAAGGGCCAACAAGTGCTAAGCATCTCTGGGAACTCCTTCAAGACTGTTGAAAAACCATTTCAGGTGACTACCTCTTGAAGCTCATCAAAAGAATGCCAAGAGTGTGCAAAGCAGTAATCAAAGCAAAAGGTGGCTACTTTGAAGAACCTAGACTATAAGACATATTTTCAGTTGTTTCACACTTTTTTGTTAAGTATATAATCCCACATGTGTTAATTCATAGTTTTGATGCCTTCAGTGTGAATCTACAATTTTTATAGTCATGAAAATACAGAAAACTCTTGGAATGAGAAGGTGTGTCCAAACTTTTGGTCTGTACTGTATACTAATATTTAATACAAATTTTAGTATTAAAATATAAGAACTAAGCAGTACCCAGCACACACAGGTTATTAGGCGATGAAGAATTATTGCTGGCATCAGATGAAATTGACCAAACCATCTATGCCAGTTTTCTGTTGTATTCTGTTCTGTTAATGTGGTGCAGACCCTTCTTAAGGCAAAGGTGCACCACATTATTTGTTCTATGCCCTACTCACCACTTTTTGTGAAAATGAGCGGAGAGGAGCGGGGGGAGAAGAAGATGTACCAGGGCAAGGTCACCTCGACCCGACAAATTTAGTATGACTCATGAACAGGGTCTGCATTAGGAGGGGGGGGGGTGGAACTGGGAAATTGCCCAGTATCCCCCATCTTCAGACCGGCCCCCTGGATCAGGAGCACCAAGCTGGTGGCCTGATGATTCAGATCAGGGGCTCCACTTACAACTGCTCTGCCATAGAAGACTCGGCGCATGTGACGCAATCACATGATTGCATTGCACCACCTGTGCCGGAATAGTAAAGGGAGACTCCGGCTGCTCCACCCAAGGGGGCCGGTATAAGGTGAGTATAGAAATTATATTTTTTTGTTTTTTAATGAAAAGTAAAAGGACACAGATGTTTGAACAGTGACATACTGCATAAGGAGGAACTATAATTAATAAGGCTGGGGGAACTAGAGGTGGGGGTGATTTATATGGAGGAATTATTATAAATAGCCCTTTATTATTTATTATTATTATTTAATAGTTCTTAGATTTATTATTAATAGTTCTTCCTTCTAAATAACTCCCCCCTCCACCTATAAATAGGGAGGAACTATTAATAATAATAGGAACTGTTATAATTATTATTAATAATAAGGCTAGGGGAACTATTATTTAGAAAGGGGGCTATTTATAAAGAGGAACTGTTATTATTAATAAGGCTGGAGGAACTGTTCTTTCGAAGGAGCGGCTATTTATATGGAGGAACTATTAATAATAAGACCAGCAGAGGAACTATTATTTATAAGATGGGGCTATTATTAATAAGGGGGTCAATTCATAATAGGGGTATTCTTATTTATAAGATGGTATTGTTATTTATAAGGGGGAACTATTATTTACAAAGGGGACTATTATTTATAAGGAAGAACTATTACTGATAAAGGGGGACTATTGTTTATAAGAGGGCACTATAATAACTAATAAGATGGTCATTTCTATAGTGTGCGGGTAAAAAGGGCTTATTATTACTGTTTGGGGGTCAGAAAGGGGTTATTATTAAATAGCTTTTTTAATTGATCTGATTTTTATTAAGATAGAAGTGTGGACACTATTACTTGGTTGTGTGAATGCAGGGTTAGTTTTACTTTGTTATGCTCTACTATTGTCTTTGTGTCACCATGTAGTGGTAATGGAGATAGCGACAGTGTAGAGGTTTTTTACTATCAGAGACTTGTATAGTGGTAATAATTCTCCCTGGTATAGTGGTGTTATTTCAAAACTCTAGCTTTTTTCTTTTTTTTTTTTTACAAATCTTTTTCTGTTCCCCTGAGCTTTTAAGACCCTACCCTGGAAGCAGGGCCAGCTTACTGTATAAGGGAGGAACTATTTATAAGGGGGCTACTATTTATAAGAGAGGAAACTATTAAATATAAGGGGGCTATTATAAGAGGAAATTATATATAAGGGGGGCTATTATAAGGGGGAAACATATAAGGTGGGCTATTATTTATAAAGGAAGATCTATTTATAATAGGTCTATAAATATATATATAGTAGGAAAAAAGTATTTACAGTGCTGGCCAAAAGTATTGGCACCCCTGCAATTCTGTCAGATAATACTCAATTTCTTCCAGAAAATGATTGCAATCACAAATGCTTTGGTAATAATATCTTCATTTAATTTGTCTTCAATAGAAAACCACAAAAAGAATTGTCAAAAAGCCAAATTGGATATAATTCCACACCAAACATAAAAAAGGGGGTGGACAAAAGTATTGGCACCCTTTGAAAAATCATGTGCTGCTTCTCTAATTTGTGTAATTAACAGCACCTGTTACTTACCTGTGGCACATAACAGGTGGTGGCAATAACTAAATCACACTTGCAGCCTGTGTCCTTGTGTGTACCACATTGAGCATGGAGAAAAGAAAGAAGACCAAAGAACTGTCTGAGGACTTGAGAAGCAAAATAGTGAGGAAGCATGAGCAATCTCAAGGCTACAAGTTCATCTCCAAAGACCTGAATGTTCCTGTGTCTACCGTGCGCAGTGTCATCAAGAAGTTTAAAGCCCATGGCACTGTGGCTAACCTCCCTAGATGTGGACGGAAAAGAAAAATTGACCAGAGATTTCAACGAAGGATTGTGCGGATGGTGGCTAAAGAACCTCGACTAACATCCAAACAAGTTCTAGCTGCCCTGCAGTCCGAGGGTACAACAGTGTCAACCCGTACTATCCATCGGCGTCTGAATGAAAAGGGACTCTATGGTAGGATACCCAGGAAGACCCCACTTCTGACCCAGAGACATAAAAAAGCCAGGCTGGAGTTTGCCAAAACTTACCTGAGAAAGCCAAAAACTTTTTGGAAGAATGTTCTCTGGTCAGATGAGACAAAAGTAGAGCTTTTTGGGAAAAGGCATCAACATAGAGTTTACAGGAAAAAAAAAGAGGCCTTCAAAGAAAAGAACACGGTCCCTACAGTCAAACATGGCGGAGGTTCCCTGATGTTTTGGGGTTGCTTTGCTGCCTCTGGCACTGGACTGCTTGACCGTGTGCATGGCATTATGAAGTCTGAAGACTAGCAACAAATTTTGCAGCATAATGTAGGGCCCAGTGTGAGAAAGCTGGGTCTCCCTCAGAGGTCATGGGTCTTCCAGCAGGACAATGACCCAAAACACACTTCAAAAAGCACTAGAAAATGGTTTGAGAGAAAGCACTGGAGACTTCTAAAGTGGCCAGCAATGAGTCCAGACCTGAATCCCATAGAACACCTGTGGAGAGATCTCAAAATGGCAGTTTGGAGAAGGCACCCTTCAAATCTCAGGGACCTGGAGAAATTTGCCAAAGAAGAATGGTCTAAAATTCCAGCAGAGCATTGTAAGAAACTCATTGATGATTACCGGAAGCGGTTGTTCGCAGTTATTTTGTCTAAAGGTTGTGCTACCAAGTATTAGGCTGAGGGTGCCAATACTTTTGTCCGGCCCATTTTTGGAGTTTTGTGTAAAATGATCAATAATTTGACTTTTTTTTTCATTCTCTTTTGTGTTTTTTCATTGCAAGCAAAATAAATGAAGATATTATTACCAAAGCATTTGTGATTGCAATCATTTTCTGGAAGAAATTGAGTATTATCTGACAGAATTGCAGGGGTGCCAATACTTTTGGCCAGCACTGTAGTCAGCCACCAATTGTGCAAGTTCTCCCACTTAAAAAGATGAGGCCGGCCTGTAATTGACATCATAGGTAGACCTCAACTATGAGAGACAAAATGAGAAAACAAATCCAGAAAATCACATTGTCTGATTTTTTTTAAGAATTTATTTGCAAATTATGGTGGAAAATAAGTATTTGGTCACCTACAAACAAGCAAGATTTCTGGCTCTCACAGACCTGTAACTTCTTCTTTAAGAGGCCCCTCTGTCCTCCACTCATTACCTGTAGTAATGGCTCCTGTTTGATATTGTTATCAGTATAAAAGACACCTGTCCACAACCTCAAACAGTCACACTCCAAACTCCACTATGGTGAAGACCAAAGAGCTGTGGAAGGATACCAGAAACAAAATTGTAGACCTGCACCAGACTGGGAAGACTGAATCTGCAATAGGCAAGCAGCTTCGTGTGAAGAAATCAACTGTGGGAGCAATAATTAGAAAATGGAAGACATACAAGACCACTGATAATCTCCCTCGATCAGGGGCTCCATGCAAGACCTCACCCCGTGGGGTCAAAATGATCACAAGAATGGTGAGCAAAAATCCCAGAACCACACGGGGGGACCTGCAGAAAGCTGGGACTAACGTAACAAAGGCTACCGTCAGTAACACACTACACTGCCAGGGACTCAGATCCTGCAGTGCCAGACGTGTCCCCCTGCTTAAGCCAGTACATATCCGGGCCCGTCTGAAGTTTGCTAGAGAGCATTTGGATGTTCCAGAAGAGTATTGGGAGAATGTCATATGGTCATATGAAACCAAAGTAGAACTGTTTGGTAGAAACACAACTCGTGGTGTTTGGAAGAGAATGAATGCTGAGTTGCATCCAAATAACACCATACCTACTGTGAAGCATGGGGGTGGCAACAACATGCTTTGGGGCTGTTTCTGCTCTAGAGGAGACCTGCATGGAGGAATGGGCCAACATACCAGCAACAGTGTGTGCCAACCTTGTGAAGACTTACAGAAAACGTTTGACCTCTGTCATTTCCAACAAAGGATATATAACAAATTATTGAGATGAACTTTTGTTATTGACCAAATACTTATTTTCCACCATAATTTTCAAATAAATTCTTAAAAAATCAGACAATGTGATTTTCTAGATATGTTTTCTCATTTTGTCTCTCATAGTTGAGGTCTACCTATGATGACAATTACAGGCCGGCCTCATCTTTTTAAATGGGAGAACTTGAACAATTGGCGGCTGACTAAATACCCCACTGTATATACATTTATTTATAGGTGGCTATTATACAGTAATGTGGCCGCTTTTATGTATAAGAGGGAAACTTTATAAGGAGGGTATTTTTAAAGGAGCTATTATTTATAAGAGGGCTCATATTGATAATGTGGACTATTATTTATAAGGTGAACTATTATTTATGAGAGGGCTATTATTATTAAGGGGGACTATTTATATTGGAGCACTATTATTTATGAGGGGGGCTATTACTGATAAGGGGGAACTATTACTGATATGGGGCACTATTTATAAGCAGGAAAAATCTATTAGGCGATACAAAGGTGGTTATTTGAATTATGTATGGGCATAAGGAGGGATGGTTGTTACTGTTTTGGGGGCAGAAAGGGGGCGTTATTAAAGGGGCTGCCACTAGAAATATGATGGCGTTGTTGGTATATCAGCATTTGGGGCCCCCGCTTTTAATTTTGCCCAGGGCCACAGTTTGTCTAAAACCGACCCTGCCCGGAAGTGCAGCGCTGCTTTTAGAATTGAGTCAATATAATGGTGTTATTGGTATATTAGCATTTGGGGCCCCACTTTTAATTTTGCTCAGGGCCACACTTTGTGTAAAACCGGCGCTGCTCACCATGGAAACCTAGTGTGAGTTATACCAGAAATCTACGCCATTTCCAGGGGCTTTATTAAGACTGGTGTACAGAAAGCCAGTCTTAATAAACTCCCCCATTGACTCTATTCAGTGAATAGAACTATCATCACTATAACTGGTGTTATCCCAGTAACCAGTAGAGGGGGTACTTTGAAAGCAAAATGTGATCATAGAGAACTCAATGGAAAGTGTATCCAGTGTAAGTACTATATGTACAAGTTGAATATGTAATAAATAAATTGTGTCACTGAAAGCTTCATAGGGATTATTATTACTGCAAAAACTGTATTTGTGGACACAGACTCGTTCCACAGCCCAGACCTCAGATCTATACTGCAGAACATGCCATATTCATACACCAGTGTTAAACTGGCCCACAAGAGTACCAGAGGGTCCTCTAGTAGGCCCAAGCTCAAACACAATAATTGTCCAGCAGAAGACACACAAATTTGATGAATACTATAGTCAATTTTTAGGGGTTGTTGGATGTTGGGCCCCGAAAAATCATTTTTTCTAATGGTCAATTTTTTCTGAGTGTCAGACTGAGGTTCCTTGGGCCCTCCAGATAAAATGATTCTGGGGCTCACTCTCCAACAACCCCAATAAATAGACCATAGTACTCTTCAAATTTGGGTGTCTTCTACTGGATCCTCTGGTGGGCCAGTCTGGCACTGCATAACACAGTGCTCCAGATACAGAGTATTCAGATTATAACACGCATGGTGGCCAGGACTTCACATTCCCCGTGGCTGCAATGCAGACCCATACTGAAACACTCTTTTATCATTATTTGGTTGAACATTTACAGTCAGTAGAGGGTTAAACATCCTTCAGATCATCTATCAATAAGTGAATGGAGCATGCTGGGATTTGTGGTTGCACATCAGCTGAAGTGCCAAAGGTTGCTGATCCCTGAGCTAAACAGAAGTCAAAGGGTGTCTATTGCTCTAGGGGACCTGATGTGTTATGAATTTTGCAGTGTATGGACAATCTGTTGATTCCAATAGGGAATGTGTAATTCTTCATTTCTCCAGTGGAGGAGTTGCAGTTAAATCGAGCACATACTGCCAGGTTCACCAAGAGATGCCATTTGATCGCTGGGGATAACACCAGCAGAACAAAATCTGATAAGCTTAATAACGGGGGTGAAGAAGTCAAGTTTCTAGAAAAAGAGCTTTGCAAAAGTATACGACCCATTTAAGAGAGGAATTTGAGCAATATTATATTAGAAATTTTATGCAATTGGGCTTTAAAAGGGCAGTCCGGGATTAGTAATACATTGCTGCTTTCTTCCAAAACCAGTGTGACCAGTGTCGTAACTAAAGTCTTGTGGGTCCCGATGCAAACTTTTGTCCAGGGCCCTTTACCTCATCCCTACAGTGAATTATTGATAGTGATGGTTACGGCTGCTAAGGAGTTTAATCAACCTTAGTGTGGTTAGGGTAACCTGTGGATCTCCTTGGCTTATGGGCCAGATGGAAGCTGCAATCTCAATACAGATGCCAGTGCTTATGGGCCCCCTAAGGCTCCTGGGCCCTGTTGCGACTGCACCCCCTCAAGTTATGCGCCTGAGTGCGACACCTGTCCACGGGTTATGTTTGGTATTGTAGCGGAATCCCATTTACTGTATTATATCCGCGGTTAGGCTGTACAACCAACACCGACCTAAGCGGAGATCATTACACACAGAGAACTGAAATATCTCTCTGCCTGTTAAATCCCCCCCCCCCCTCCTCTGCTACGTCCTATCTGTCTGTCTGCTATTAATGTAATGCCTCTCACCTTGGAACATTCCTGTACATGTTGTATTTGTATTTGTATCTGCTTATCTTTGCTGCTGTAACACACTGAATTTCCCCATTGTGGGACTATTAAAGGACTATTATTATTATTATAAGGCTGGTTTATATGGGCATGTTTAGGCAGTGTTTATGTGGCTCTGTATGTATATTTCTACCGAAACACTGCGGGGGAAAAAAACACCTGCGTTTTACTGTGCAAGCAAAGTGAATCGGATTTCATTTCATTTCATCCACAAATTGTGAAAAAAAAGGCTGAGGAAAAGCTGTGTTTTTGAAAAATCTCAGCATGATAATTTCATGAGACTTTTCCCTGTAGATTAGGGAAGAAAAGACCAAGGAAAACACATGTTACAGTATTTCTAGAATAAAAAATAGTTTTTATTAGCATTGCTTGCTACCATATGCCCTCCTTGCTACTGTTGCTATCCTGTACTGCTGTGGCTGGGCTATCGACAGGATTAGACTCCTTTCCCCGCTAGCAGCTGACAACATAGTCCCTTTTTACTGCACCCACAGAAACAGTCTCCTCCGCTATACTGCTATATTACCGCACAGTCTCTGCTGCTTCTCTGACAAGCAGGACGGAAACACCTTTCTATTGGCTGTTCTACAGTGAATAGACGCTCGCTGTGCAGAGAACTGGCTGTGAGGAGAGTGACTGAGCATGTGTGCCCATCAGCACTCAGCTCAGTAAGGGGATGTGCATGTTGCTATACACATTGAACACCAGGTGGCACCATACTGTGTATATGAAAATAACTATTCACTAAATAATTTTTGACATGTAAGTGGAAAACTGTTCTTCTATATGATATTTACTGGTAGGACATCCCATTTAAAATATATATTCTGTCAGGGTTTCTGTAATTTTAAAGGCAAGAATAGTGGAATAGTATAGCATGGTATTGGATTCCCACCATCTATTATCTATCTATCTATCTATCTATCTATCTATCTATCTATCTATCTATCTATCTATTATGTATCCATCTATTTATTATGTATCTATTATGTATCTATTTATTTATTTATTTATTACGTATCTATCTATTATGTATCTATCTGTCTATCTACTACAAACAATGGGGGGGATTTACTAACCATCTATGCCAGTTTCTGTGACCTACATCTTTGTTGCGTGGCCCTTTCGTGCGCCAAAGATCACATTGTTCATGAAATATATTTCAAATTTGGCACATGGGACAGCCTCTGGTTTATTAAGGGGCTGGAGCCTTGTGACAGTTGGGAAATTTATTAAAGCCGCTTAATCTTAAAACACCAGTCTTAACAAATTCCCCCCATTATCTTTTAAGCCATAAATGGCCGATAACAGGGAACAATAGCTTTAATTTAACTAAACAGTTATTGGTAAGAAGACATGCCGTAGCTAAGTGGCAATGGAAAATAGAAGGCTAGTGAAAGATACTGAATATGAATAGCCTCCTATAGAATGAATCCTGGCAAATGGATGGCTGGGAGATAAATCTTGACCAGTAGATGGCTCTGTCAACTATTCAAGCCAATGCAGGCTCTAAGCTGTTTGCTTCCACCTTTAGGTAGCACTGGATATTCCTCATAAACAGGACAAGGTGGAGGGATTCCTGGGAGTGTAAGCAGCAGGGGAGTCCAGGAACACATGATGGTATAAGTGTCTGTGTGTTGTATTATGTTCGAGATATCTCTGACCCTTACTGCATCATTACTGAGCATATTATTGTGTTACCAGCAGACTCCATGACTGTGCGCATTGTCAGACGGCTGGCCATGTTTTTCACAGCTAGTACTCTGACCCATTACATTGTATTAGTCCCATGCACATAGCCATGTATTATCATAGGCACATTTATAGAGCTGTGACCCTGGGCCAAGCCCTGGACTGGTTCTACACCTGTCCAATATGCGACCTGGGATCACTAAAAAAATGAATGGGTCCATGAAGGCACGAGCGGCATTGGACATCATCCATGTGCCATTCATGTCGTTCATGCCAGCTTTAGGCTGGGAACACACAGGGCGATATTGCATCCGGATAGCAACATTGAACATGCTAGGAGGTAACCCCTGAAAGTATACTGCAGCAGCATAGTGGATAAGATTTCTACAGATGTCACCCACATGATGCAACTTACAACCTGCAGCATGTCAATTATATTGCATTACAAAGTTTGAAAGCTGTGTGAGAGCTGAATGTATAAAACACCCAATTTACCGAGGCAGCCAGCATGGGGATTTTACCTGCAGAAATGCTGTGTTTTACCCGTAGACTTATATGGAGGGAAGCAAAAATTTAAAGTGCAGTGTGAAAACAGTGAAAAATGCAAGCTTTTAGAGCTTTTTTTAAGCTTTTGCTGCGTTTCTTTCCACATTGGTTTTTAGCTGTATTTCCACAACATGTCGCCTTAACCTTTCAGTGTTTTTAGATCTTTTTCTGGACTCCTGTCAGTCATCTCAAAGAAAAACGGTATAGGTTATTACAGCACTGCAACCTCATAGATTGTACGTCCTTACGGACAGGGCCTTCTATCCCATTCTGCCAGTTGGTCACTGTTAGTATTGTACTTGTGGTCTGTATTTTGTGTACTGTATGTAAACCTTGTATGTACAGCACCATGGAATTAATATAGTAATGGAAAAACCATGGAATTAATATAATAATTTATAGCACCATGGAATTAATATAATAATGTACAGCACCATGGAATTAATATAATAATGGAAAAACCATGGAATTAATATAATAATGAAAAACACATGGAATTGATATAATAATGTACAGAGCCATGGGATTAATATAATAATGGGATAACCATGGAATTAATATAATAATGTAAAGCACATGGAATTAATATAATAATGTACAGAGCCATGGAATTAATATAAAATGGAATAACCATGGAATTAATATAATAATGTACAGCACCATGGAATTATTATAATAATGGAAAAGCCATGGAATTAATATAATAATGTACAGAGCCATGGAATTAGTATAATAATGGAAAAGCCATGGAATTAATATAATAATGTACAGAGCCATGGAATTAATAATGGAGTAACCATGGAATTAATATAATAATGTACAGAGCCATGGAATTAATATAATAATGTACAGCACCTTAGAATTAATATAATAATGTAAGGCAACATGGAATTAATATAATAATTGAATAACTATGGAATTAATATAATAATGTACAACACCATGGAATTAATGTAATAATGGAATAACCATGGAATTAATATAATAATGTACAGCACCATGGAATTAATAGTGCTCTATAAATAAATAATAATAATAACACTATGGACGTTATTTTGCTGGTTGCAGATATGAGACATTTGTCTGCAGACAACTGACAGATCCAGTGTTTGGTGGGAACTAGAATTTACTATGTGAAGTTCAGTCTGGCCAGTGGTCTGAGCGGGTAATAATAGGGCAGAGGATGAATGGAGCTTGGAGTTTGATGACTGCTCAGTTGGTATATGAGTTTATGTGCAGCCTGTAATTGCTGCTGCTTTGAAGTCATGAAGACAAGGTCACATTTTTTAGTTCCTGTATCTGAAAGTATTTGGTGCTTAGAGTTCCTGTGTGACATTAAAGGACCATTTTGGGTGTGATCTGTCTGCTGGCCTGTTTTTGGATCATCTGTGTCCTCAGCAGGAACCTGATGATAGACACTGCCAGGATAATGTGTTTCCTGGTGTAAGTGTGAAAATTGTTAGCTCCCTGTGTGGGGAAGAGACCCAGAGGCTGAGCCCCTTCAGCAGAAAGCCCCTTTTATCTCATGCTAATGAGGCTGACAAAGCTGTCTGCATGGACAAGACAGCTCAGTAGTCCAGACTGCCTAGTCCCATCACATATCTCTCTGTCTAGGACTTTCAGGGAGCTTTGAACTTTCCCTTAGTTCAGCTACAGATTTATTTTTGTAAAAAATATATATATATTGATTCCAGTTTTCTGGACTAAACAAACACAGATTGTGAGCCCTTTATGGGACAGTGACTGACAATGTCTGTAAAGCGCTGTGGAATATGATGGCGCTATATAAGTAAGCAAAATAAATAAATAATACCACATTTTACAAAAGTTACATGTGTATCATAGTAACTTGAAATATTTGTATGTCCAAAAAAGACAAACGTATAGGGGATTGATGCCTTCAAAAATTATATTATTTGCCTTTTTCTGACAAAAAAAATATGTACCGTCACATGTTTTTCTGGCTAACAGTACAAGATTATTTTTCTTGTACATGTGTGTCATGATATATATACACACAAACACACACAAATATAGGTATTGAGCAGCATTCACACATGGACAAAACTACATGTCAACGGCCGCATCGCAGCCTAGAATCGGTTTTCAAATTCATTATAAACAGCAGCGCTATTTTGCACAAACAGCAGTTTTAGTCTCTAAAGCAGGCGAATATTAACAATGATTGCTAATGGCCCCATTGTATTGTGGGATAGACCGCCGTCTACCTGCAAAATTGTGCCGCTTACATCAAAAGTCATTAAATGTTTGGCCTGTTTTTACAACTGTATTATGGGCACATTTTTGCGCCTGTATTAAAGCCAAATGTCCTGGGCCAACTGCAGGTTTAATGATTGGTAAAGACCCCACGTAGTATTTTTCATTGAGTTTTTGCTGCATTTTTCTCTACTTCTTTTCTTCCCCTAATAAATATATAGGGAAATTCTTGCAATTCCACAGCTAAAATTAACATGCTGCTTTCCTGCAGCTTTTTTGTTTCCACTGTGTATGAATGTAACTTTCACACAGGCTCAAAAATGTGCCCATAAAAGCTGAGCCTAAAGTTGGGTTTGTTCAGTATTTATGCAAGTCTTTCTGCTTGGAATGTGTTTTTAGGGAAAACTGGAAATTGGTCCTAAAAAGGAAGCTTCTTTATAGTTCCCCTCTTCTTCCCTAGAAAAAACGTAAGTCATGACTCATGTAAATTCCGTGAATACATACAAGCTTGCACACTCCACATTCACAAAGAGTGTATACAGTACACATTCTACCGAAATTCATTATGTGCAAAATCTGCAATTAACAATAAAGCACAATTATGCTTATTCCACATTATTACAAATTTATACAGATAGATTCTACATGTAAAAGAAAGGGAGAATACCCTGCTGCCAGCACTAGTGGCCATCATGAATTTTTAGGGATGTGCCAATGTCCATTATGGTTGGTGAAATATCTGACCCTGTGTGACTAGATTAAGTGCATAGTGTATATCTCTAATAGGGAGGTCATAGCCATTCCTTTAGTCTTTGCAATCAGCTTTGTCTAACATACTTGTTAACATGTTACAAGACAAAAGGAGACAAGACCTGACTTGTCAAAAACATCTGACAACTTGTCTGACAGTAGAATTGGATTGAATCTGTTGAATTCATGTTGTCTGTGACAAGTTGTCGGGATGTGGTCAGAGAGCTCCACAGACAGCTGCTCTGATGCCATTAGACAGCCACAACTCAATGCATGCTTAGCCAAGTCCACGCATTTCATTAGGGGGAGGGGAGATGCACAAAAGTCAAACTCCTCTAGTTCCACTGATCTCAAAGAAACCAATGGGCTCAGACAAGTGTAAATTCAAGGACTATCAGCCCATCCCCATAAGCATTAGATTATCTGTAAGTATATGAAGAGGAAAACCTAATGTCTATAATCAGATATAGACTGGCATCAGAGGCAACCAACACATTGTGTAGCTTCATGGGTTATACAATCAATGTACATGTAGTGCACACCTTGACAGTTATAGCACATGTGACTAGTGTACAAAAAATCCATAGAATGTGAACAATCATGATAAGGATACTAATAGGATCCCACTATATATATACTGTATATATATATATAATTGGCGGAAGAGTCACATGGAAAAGTAGAAACAATGAGAAGGGGAAAACATTACGACAAAAGTGTGAAGCCCTATAGAAAGATTGTAAGAACTCCTTCACACTCTACTTTCCATTTCCTTAAGAAGAAAGTTTAGATATATAAGATATAAGAGTTATACATGTAGAATTATGGCATTAATATCTATGTTGTCTTGGGTTTGGGTTCATAGATTCATATGTGAATGGATACAAGATCACAAGGACAGGAGTTCCCGAGTGCCCTGTGTGAATGGAGTACGTATACACATCCACCAGTTGTGACACTGGCACAGTGTTCTCGGCAATCTTCCTCAGTCTCTGCATATGGTCAGTTACAAGGTCCCTACACAGGGCCCTGTGATTTTTGCCATGGGTAATGCAATTTCTTTTAGACATTTTAATATTGTAAAAATATTATTGTATTGTAGTTACCTAAGATACTGAGTTTCTGTCCTGTACTATAGTCATGATGGACAGTAGTCCAGTGCTGAGTCCCTGTGATAACTATGACACTGTGAGTCCGGGTCCCTGGACACAGAGCACAAAGCAAATATGACCAACATAGGGACAACATTTTCTGGATCATAACTGCTAGTGTGTTGGGACCTTAAAAGTACATTGGTACTACCCTAAAAATCTATCATTACAAAAATTATACATTTTATATTTCTAAGAAAATCCCTATAGTACTAACAGACAAGGAAATAGTCAAACCCCAGAAGTAAATTATCCAATTACTTACAGGTACTGATCTAAATAAGGACAATCCAGATACAGCACTGCAGATTATGTAGGCGTTATATAAATGAATAAAAATAATAATAATGCATCCGCAAATGGGCCCACATTATGCACACTGAGGCCAAGAGTATAGCGAGGCTACATTCTATAATATAGGTCTTGTGATGTGGTTACCAGTTGAACCCCAGTAATGTGAAATTACACAGGGAATAATAAACTACATTGGATTTGATGCTTTTCGATGTTTAGTATTATACTTTTATGTTCTTGCATTTTACTTGTGTTGCAAAACTTATTCTATAGCTTTTTTATGTGTATAAAAATCTAATAAAATGTAAAATATGGGTGAATTATGCTAGAAAAATGTCTGTAATCCCAATGATAGACCTTTGCACATTCCTAATGGAACATATGGCATAAGGATAAGGGGCAGCTAGACAACCAGATATAGATAATACCACACAGGACATACCAGGTAGGATCTCCAGCTGTTTCCTCTGGGAACACCGGCTTCCTGCTGCAGGGACATTTTACTGCCTCCAGTATGGACACTCATTCTGGGCTTTTGATGTGAACTTCACAATTACCACAGAACAGGTCTTCATTTACACATCAAAGAAACTTGGGAGCCAAGTCACCTATACTGTAGGCCTCCAGCCTCATGCTCCAGTCTGAGAAGCTAGGCCTGATATTAGCCATAAGAGTTAATTGCAGGAAGTGGCCTTAATGGTTAACCAAATTGTGTATTATATAGTATAATGCACACAGCTGTATATATGTGCCTAAAGCTGGCCATACGAATAAACATATGAATGTTCATCCCATACTAAAGTTGGTCACCACCAATATCAGAGTTTGTTGGGTGTTTTTGGCTGTCAGATGTAGTTGTTTGTGTATGGCCTAGACCGGCAGACTTGTGGGCAATCTGTGTATTGTGGGCGTGTATTTCCTACAATATAGGGTGGTCAGAAACCTTGTGGGGTGAGTCAAACATTGTTTTATACGTATGTTTTATATAACGAACGTTCATTTTGTATTATGTATGTGCTATATTCCCCTATGTAATAAAAAAGTATATAAAATTAATCATAAGAACACTTTTTTTTTTAACTATGGCTCAGTGGTTAGCACTGGGGTCCTAAGTTTGAACCTGAACAAGGTTAACATCAGGATGGAGTTTGTATGTTCTCCCCATGTTTGCATGGGTTTCCTCCCACATGCCAAAGACATACTATCTTCCTGTACACCCTTGTGGGTGTTGGGGATGAGCGCCTGTACGGTAGCTACTAACTCCCCGACTCCACAATGCTTCCTGCGCTTTGAGTCCCTGTCAGAAAAGTGCATTACAAATAAATTATTAAAATATTTATTTATTTATTTTGCATAAAAGAGTTTTATAAAATTGATACATAACTTCCTTAGTGTCACTTCCTTTATATTTGCTGTTTGGTCTGGTAAAGATCATGTTTTGGGGTGAACAAATGTTTGTGGGGACATTTTTTGTTTTCTGTACGAAAAAGCGATAAATGTTTATTCCAGATGAACAATTGCAGTCTAAACTCTAATGTATATGTCTGGCTTTAGTGCTGTATATCAAGGAGCAGTGTAATGTAATCTGATGTAATGCAAGTATTAGAAAGCAGTGTCAGAGACAGTGTAAGAGACTCACCTTGCAGGCTCTATGGTGGAGTCCGTCGCAAAATCAGCGGCAAATTCCTCCATGTGAACCAGCCCTTACTGTGTACAGGAAGTCAGTTTCTTTATGCAAGCCTATAATACTCACATCAAAACTCTAATAGGAATGTACATGTGATGTAACAAAAGACCAAAACGAATCGTGTATTTCTGCGGATAGTTTACCAGTGGGGAACGAAAAAGCATAAAACATAACCAGGGTATCTGCAGAACACAGACTGCCATATTCAATGCTTGTATTCTACTTAGGCCACTGGGATAGACATCTAAGAGCATGACAGAAAATCTGCAGAACAAATCTAAGGCTGAGCCTCAGATTTTTGCAGCACTTCTACATGCGTATTATTCCCTTCATTGCAGCTAACTGATGTGTGACTACCTATCGCAGGGGTCAGCAACCCCCGGCACTGGTGCCGGAGTCGGCACCCAAGGTATATCTACCTGGCACAGGACTCTCTCTGCTGTTTTAAAAAATGGCAGTGCTGCTCCAGGTGGCAATCTCTCTCTAATTGTCCATGTAAATGCAGTCAGTTGGGAGGATGCACAGGGAAGTAGTGGGAACATGAGGCACAATGTCTAAGTGTCCAGGCTAGTAGCCTAGTTAAAGGTCAGCAATTACCCATGCAAAGTATAACATGGCAGCTAAATTTGCCTTCATTCATTTCAATAAGACTGTAAAAATTTGTTTGGATTTCTTCAACAAAAAGACTAGACTGTGTGATGGGCACCCTCTGCCCCCACAAAGCAGGCTTACTGCAGATTACACTTAGCCCCATGTCCAGATCAAATATGAATCATTTTGCTAAAGGATCACTTTGAAAAGTAAGCTTAATGTTTGCGTTATATGACTTTCATGTAGGACAGTGTCTCCGAATCTTTTCAGACTCAGGGTCTCCCAGGAAAAAAAAAATTTCCTTGGAGCACCCCTACCAAATAATTTTTACCAAAAGTCAAAAAATAACAGATAACGTTGCATAAAGGCATGGGATCATCCTTCTAAATACTTCTAGAGTGTTGAGGCCCACTGTTGGTAATCACCGATGTAGGAGAGCGACATCCTTACAATTATTACATGGCACACTGAGTACTTCATCTTTTGATTTTTTTTTTCCAAATCGGCACCCCAGACTAAAAAGGTTGCTGACCCCTGACCTATCGTGATTTTCACATGGAAACAGGCTCAAGAATTGACATGTCTCCAACGCAGATTTCATATCTGTGCCATAGTTTGTTGAAACCAGTGGGATGCAGTATACACTTTTTTTTACAATGTATGCAAGCTGCATTAAAGTAGTTGTGTAAAAATGTTCTAATATTTCATAGTTTCCTCTGCTTATTCAGGTATCTAAGCTATTTGACAGTAAGGAAAAGTAGGAAATGATGAGTCAGATGATGAAGTCCAAGTGGTAGAAGATGTAAGTCTGACAGGAAACATGAATAAGAGCCCTGGAGCTACAAATTAGTGGGTGATGTGATATATGTTCCCTTTATTTTCTTTGCCAGATATCTTTTTTATCATAATACCCACATACAATCACATTAACAATTATTCTATCATTTTCATAATGGTAGGTATTAGGATGCGTTTACATAGACATGCCACCTTGTTGTAGTTTCCCTCCAGCATGTTACAGAAAAGCTAGAGAGAAACTGCTGCCACATTGGTGGCACCTTGGCATCCGTCTGATGTTCCAGGCACTTGCCTTGACCTGCAAGTAACCAGGCAGAAAAACTCTGCAAGTAACGTCTTTTGATCTGGCTCATGGAGAGGTCCAGTGCAGTCTGGTCAACAGCAAATGGGGGAACTTGGATCATCAGGAAGGTGACTCCATGGGGTTATTGACATCCATTGGTCACCTTCCTGAGGTAACTTAATTTTGGCAGGAAAGTTTTCTGCACAGCTGGTAGCTGGGCAGATGTTTGGTCCCAGCGATCGCCTGCAATTGGCGGTTGCTGTGACCAATGTCAGATAGGTCTCAGGAAAAATTTTCCTTTTGATCTAGTGATAGGTCTAGATTGGTTTCCGGGGATCACAGGGAGATTTCCCTGTACCCTGGCAACACATGGTGATTGGCCAGAAGCTGGCCATAGTTGAGTAATAAATACACAGACAGTTGGGTCTTGATCAGACTGTCTTCAAGAAGCCGCCTACCTACTAGTGATGGGAACTTTGCCTCTTTTTAGTAAGCTGGATCATTTGGATCTGCTCAACAAAAAGAGCTGTCTCTTCTGCCTCCTGAACGGCTACTTACGAATTACTGCTGTCTACCATGTATAGACAGTCAGACGCCCCCATCCACTCCTCCCTTTACCCTAATGTTATGACTCCCCTGGCTGCGGTTAGCCACAGGACCTCATAATATTAGGTTAACATAAGGCTGAGTGAGTCAGTGACTCATTCAGAGGCGGGGTTAGCCCTATAGGGGGTGGCATTTGTCATTAAGGGGTGGGGTTAAGTGAGCTGTCGGCTCCCAGACAGGCGCCGACTCCTCTCACTCACTTCAAAGAGCCGGCTCATTCGCAAACGACCCATCACTATGACCCACCCTCCCATATTGCTATAATTCTGTGAATTATGTCACAGCCTTATTAGAAGGGGATTAGTCACTCATTAGAGCATGGACAGATGTTCTGATGTGTTGGGAAGGCTTGAGCATATAGCTAAACTGTAATTATGGTATTAAAGTTATAGATTTTCAGTATTGTTATTTATACCTTTAATAAAGGCCATGGCCAAAAAAAGAAATTTTCACCTCCAGTCAAGTGTCATATCTTGTTTAATTTATCAATTTAAATTTAGTTAAGGTATATGAGTATGTCCTATAATCCCACGCATCAGAAGAAAGAACAGATCCCATAACAAAAAAAAACAAAAACACACACACACAATTGGATCTGTTCTCACATCAGTTTCCCCCCAGGATTTTCTACATCACATCGGAGGGAAAGTTGTACAAATGTGAAAGGTCCCTTATGAAAGAAAACATCGGGGTCACTTTATATATCAAGTGTGTAGTATCTTACATTGTGTGTTAAAATTGTATATTGGCTATGGAAAAAAAAAATTGGTTTCTTTATTTGTGGTGCCCCCATCTTAAAAGATCTACAAGGTAAAGATGACAGTGAATGTATACTCTAGCATCAACATGCACCTCAATAGGGGTACTGATAAAGAGTTTTCCACCATAATTTACAGATTGCATGTATTATAAAGGAGCTTTAGTATCACAATCACTGAATATTTTGTGACAGATCTGGGAGCAATGATAGGAATCTTCCAAGGACTGCTCTCAAGAGCCATGGTTTCATAGAGATGTATTATTTGTGCACAGATAAAGGATATTTACATGGTTCTTAATGGATGTAAAAGTGGTGAATTATTGAATGGAATGATATCCAAGACATACTATAGGGACGCAGCAGAAAAAAAAAAAAAAAAAAAAAAACACTTTACAGTACCTGCAAAGTGAATGAATGAGATTGTAGCTAATCCCATTACACACATTGCAGAAAAAAAAAAAAAAAATCTGCTGTGTGTCCATTATACCTGCGGAAACGCTGGCGTTTTCCCTATAGGTGTAATAAGGGAAGAAAATCCGCTGAAAAAAAACAAAAAACAAGGAAAAACGTGATGCGTTTATTAGCTGCATTTTGCTACATGGGGTCTTAGCCTAAGAGTGAATTCACACACTACAGATTTTGTGCAGCTGAAAATCTGTGTGTTCCATCCATGTGAATAGGGTTGTTTCTGCAGCAAGCACATAGATTTTTTTGCAGAATCCATTCAGATTTATAGGACAGTCAGAAATTTCTGCAACAAATCTGCTGTGTGTGAATTTACTATAATAATGTAAGGCCTGTGCTGGGTATATGGCACAGAAGAATATACTTGTGACACTTCTCTCACATATAATGTAAAGGTTTCATACAAATTCTGAATTTATATATTTATGCATAAACATTTTAGAATATAGTTTGTACTAAATTACATAAATTTCCAGCAGGACACTAAATGATAAAAATTCATTTAATTGAATAATGTTACATCAGTGATGCAAATTTCTTTAACATATGCGATAGGAAAAAGAAAAAGCAAAAAGATTTTTCCATCAAAAGATCATTAATTTATTCATGAAAAATTAATGCACAGTAGCACTACTCAAACACACTAGTACTTTTAGTATAAAAAGAAGACAAAGTTGTGGGATGAGAAGTCTAAAGAAAATCAACAATAATAAGTGCTTGCCAGATGGATGCACACAATGGAGACCATAGAGTTGTGGTTTGGTTCAAGTGCATCACACATATTCAGGCACCTGCTCCCTAAAGCATAAAAAAGTCATCTATATACACATAACAGAAAAAACTACACAAGACCATCCTAATATACACATAATCCTGCAAAGAAAAAAGAAGTGTTTCCTATAGCACCCTTCAAATCGGTATCCAAACAATCCTCTAGTCTCCTTCACTGAAGGTAGAACCTCAAGTTTCCTAAACACTAGACATCCCTCCTAGGGATTAGAGTTAAATGCACTACCACTATGCCTACGCAGCAAGAGCACTACCTATATTACCCCTACATAGCTGCTCTTGAACCACATCCCTCAAGAGTCTCACACCCAAAAGCTGGTTGGGCGCCAGGAATTATTTTAGGACGACTAGTCTGAAAACTCAGTGGACGGATGGTCTCTCCAGCAGTGGGAGACAGACTAGGGGATAGGATTTGCACAAGACATTGCTGCGCAGTATAATGAATAGTATCTGTACAAGGACAATGAACGTGTTGCACAGTATAACAATCGCATGACACACACCAAGTCGGTTTACAGAGAATCTTTACAAAGGTGTATCCTGCGTCGGTAATCCTGTACTGTGATCTTGCCATCTCAGATGAAATGAAGCTTTGTCCAAGAGCAAATGTTTAGGTAAATCACAGACATTCATGTCGCTGGAACAACGCAGTTATACACTGTGTCTCTTTGTATTGCAACGGATAAAGAGTTATAGAGTGGAACATCCAAATACATAGATATGTACTGGCTCTTGTCTTCTGGGACTGGTATCAACGACCCAGGTGTTCTGGTCAGGACAGGTCCCTATGTGTTCCAATGTTATGGAGCACATCACCATGGTCTCCACATGGAAGGAGTTGGAGGCTGAATCTCGGGGGTCCTCTCATTGTCCTGCACAGTTTCCATCCCACTTTTACCAATCTCAGCTTCATCCACATCAGAGCAGCTGTCATCTGAGGATGATCCTAACAAGCCAAGGGCACAAGACGGATCCGAAGACGGTGAATCCAGAAGAACGTCCAGGACAAGATCCTGAAGACTTCCCTCACTCAAAGGCATAGATTCCAGTAGGTGGTTGAGCAAGTCGGCAGCCAAGCCAGAATCAATGCCTGGACAGTTGGATACAAAGGTGTGCACTTCATGCATGCACTGGATGTAACCTGCTGCAAATCGTTCACTGGCCTCACGCTGTAACCGGTCTGTTTCTGCAGAAAAAAATAAATAAATAAAATTAACATAATATATCCAAAACCATTGGGCTTAAACAATTGCACTTTAGATTTACAAAAACGGTAAGACTTATAAATAATCATCTATTCTATATACCAGCTGATCTTGTCTGAAGGATCCGTTGAACACGCTTCACCGTTAGCTCAAGAACTTCTGCATTCTCCATCTTTGATTGAAACTATTACAAGATACCAAATGAAAAAGTCAGCAAAGATTCCTTCCAAATCAAGAGCACAAATACTGTATTTGGCAGATATTATAATTATTTTATTTTAATATTTCACAGGAATACACACCTCATTGTCAGCAAGGATGCCTCGAAGCTCTTGCAGACTTTCATTAATCCTGGCCCTCCTCCTCTTCTCCACAAGAGGTTTTCTTGTCTGCAAAGAAAATAAAACGTAGGGGTAAAAATCTTGCCAGGGATCGTAGACTATATTAGTAAGATAAATGGAAGCAACTACACGGCATACTTGGCCACAGAGCAACCACGCACTGTTGTCACTTTCTTCAAGCAAACGCAATACTAGTAGAAGTCTATATAAATAAAATGTATTATTATTATTATTATTAATAATATTAGTGGTCAATATTAGTGCCAATAGTGGTCTACAAGCACAACAGTAGTAGTGGTCTACATTCTCAATACCAGTAGTAGCCTACATTCTCAATGCTAGTAGTAGCCTACAAGTAGTAGTCTACATGCACAATACTAGTAGTAGCAAGGAGTTTGTATGTTCTCCCTATGTTTGCGTGGGTTTTCCTTGGGTACTCCAGTTAACTTCTGCACTTCAAAGACATACTGATAGGGAATGTAGATTGTGAGCCCTATATGGGACAGTGACTGACAATGTCTGTAAAGCACTTTGGAATATGTTGGCACTATACAATTAAGCAAAATAATAAATAATAGCCTACATTCACAATACTAGTTGTAGCCCCCCTACATTCACCATACTAGTAGTAGTCTACATTCACCATGCTGGTAGTAGTCTACATTCACCATACTAGTTGTAGCCTACATTCACCATGCTGGTAGTAGTCTACATTTACAATACTAGTTGTAGCCTACATTCACCATGCTGGTAGTAGTCTACATTCACCATACTAGTAGTAGTCTACATTCACCATGCTGGTAGTAGTCTACATTCACCATACTAGTTGTAGCCTACATTCACCATGCTGGTAGTAGTCTACATTCACCAACAGAGTACTAGTAGTAGTCTGCATTCAGACTTATAAGTACTCCTGAATTATTTCACCAATGTCAGTGTTCCTTAGCAGAGCTTTCACTTACAAGTCTTCTCTAATTTTGGGTTTGAATCCTGTCAAGGAGAACATCTGCAAGGAGTTTGTATGTTCTCCCTGTATTTGCGTGGGTTTCCTCCGGGTACTCCGGTTTCCTCCCACACTCTACAGACATACTGATAGGGAATGTAGATTGTGAGCCCTATATGGGACAGTGACTGTCAACATCTGTAAAGTGCTGCGGAATATGATGGCGCTATACAAGTAAGCTAAATAAAAATAAAATAAAAATAATTTCACATATGCAGCTTTTGTTATGCTGTTTTGAAAGTGAAAACCAGGAGTGGATTAAAAAAAAGGAAAAGTAGTTACATAGTATGGTTGAAAAAAAGACATATGTCCATCAAATTCAACCAAGGGATGGGAAAGGGCAAGTAGTATGTGTTCTTTGTACTTTCTCTCCTTTAACACTATGTCAATTTTGGCCACAGCTCCTGTCGTAGGACCAAAGATCACTATGTTGCCATGCGACTTTGTCACTAGTGTGTCACTCCATTCACTTACATGACCTAAGGGTGCTGCAACTGAGTCACAAAAAAAATACATAAAAAAAAATATCAAACACTGCTTCAATTTTAGGCAACTTGTAGTTGCAACATCTCCAAGGTCATAATGTGACTTAGATGATTGAAGAAGTTGCAGAGCGACACAACAATCTTTATTTGCAAGTAATATTTTATGATCAAAGTCGCTGTGTAGCCCTAGCCTTATGATCTACCTTTGATTTTGGCTTTTTATAGAAATAATGTGAATATACCAAGTTTACTTTTTTGGGCTCTCACTGTGCAATTTTCTTGTGTTTTTGTTTCATTCTGAAACAAAGGGAGTAACTACATCTGAGCTGAAAATGCACATTTTTGTTAATGCCCCTGTATTTTGCATTTTTTAAGCAATGACAAAAACACAATTTTTTTTCTTTTTATTTAGAGTATTCCATAAAAATGGAATCTATCTATCTATATGGACAGCTCAACTGAGGTATGCAGATCCAAGGGCAGCAGTGCAGACCGCTCAGAGGCAAAGTCCACAGGTAGTGAAATGCAGCTAAAAATGCTCCAAAGAAAATGTAGCAAAAATGCTTGTGTTAAAAAAAAAAAAAAATGCAGTGTTTCCAAATATAAAATTAACATACTGCATTTTTCCATAAACGACACTGCATTTTTTTCTGTAGTGTGTAGATAACATTAAATGAAATCTCATCCACTTTGCTGGAGCCGTCAAATGCTGTGATTTTTTTTTCTGAGGTGTTTCTGCAACGTGTGGTTTCAGCCTTTGATATTATGCAGGGATGTCATCTCAGGACTTATAGTATTTATTATTTATTTTGCTTACTTATATAGCGCCATCATATTCCGCAGCGCTTTACAGACATTGTCAGTTATAGTGTACCTCCAATCATCAAACAACTTTGTATAAAATTAATAGTACATGTGAATATAAGAAAATTATAGAAATCGGTTTCCTTCTCCACTTTTTACACTGCTCTCCTTTTAAAAAGAATCAGACACTGACATATAATAGAGCGCCATGTCTCCTGATGCAAATATTTCTGTCTCACAATGCACATTTACATTAGGAGTGAAGTATTTAAGACAGAAAGTGCTATATTTGGTATAAGATCACAGTAGTTGGAAGGATGGGGCCTTTTAAAGACCAGTGCTACCCATACAATAAGCATCTACCTCTGTTAGAATCAGATTCAAGCACTTTACTACTACCTGCATGCTCTACACACATAAAACACCAACAAGACCCCTGAAAACATACAAAAGGTAAAATGCTACCAGAACAGGCCATACAATATTATCAGCTAGTCGTCAAACAAGAGGATCTGACTGAAAATAAACAAAGTATACAACACATGTCACAATTTGGGTAACATACTGTGCAAGATCCTTGTACTACAGGGGTAGACTACTAGTACACACCAACAAAATACAGTCCAAAAAGTTACATGTCAATAGGACAGATGTCATAGAAATACAGAACCAGAGGCAAATACAATATGACAACACAAGAACAAATACAAAATGATACACATTATTATATATACAGATATATAGTTGCAATATGACAAATACAGAACACAATGAGAGACACGTTCACATTATGCAGAATAGAACACTAGGGAATTACAATATGTAGTGATCCCCTCCTATACAGAACACTTAAATCTATACATATATCTATATATTTATAAATACATACACTGTATATACACAGGCTATATACACATGGCTCCGTGCATAGGATTACAGAAGAATAGTAACAATGTAGCAGCTCCACCCCCCGTAGGATCCTGTACACACCGAGGCCTACCGCAGCTATGTATATGGTACATACACCGAGTGCTGAAGGTCGCTCACCTGCCTGTCCCCCCGGTCCATGGTGACTAGGTACAGATACTAGGTGACCCGTGTGTGTGTACAGGCCGATCGCTCACACCTGCCTCTCCCCCCGATCCATGTGACTATATACAACGTTCTATGGTTCTCTTTGTGACGTCACAATGCGGCTGCTCGCACTCGCCATATACCCTGCCTTATTTGCATGTGAATGAGAGGCCGCCGCTGACGTCACGTGGTACACGAACCAATCCCCGGGCTCGCTATTGTCCCAAGTGGCAGCTGCTGTGTAGCGCAGGAGAGAGTTGTGGAGAGAGGACGGAAATATTCTGCTTGGTGCGGCCGCCCGCAGCACTTATTGTGTGCAGAAAAATCTGCTGGGGCTGATGCTGGAGGTGCAGAGACAGGGACTTGTAGGCCAGAGCAGAGCTAGTGAGGACATTAACTAGTGAGGACATTATTAATGTGGTAATTGTATCTATGTCCTATGAAAGATACATGGACCAAAAATAGCAAGGTATATAGCATATACTGGTAACATGAACATGGTAAAGCATATACAGAATTTTGTGGCATTAAGGCTATGTTGGAGACTACATTGCAGTGTTCACCTGGAAATCGGCGTAGGAAAAAGTACTGCATCAGTGGGGTCCATTGGACTCTGTGCGTTACTGCTATTTTAGAGGTCCGTCCCTCCATTGTTCTGGTCCTCCGACAGACCAGAACAACAGTTGGGTGATGCTAATTTTGGTTTTCATTTTTCACTTACAAAACCCATAAATTCTTTAAGGCTGAGGCCCCAGGTTGCAGAAACGCAGCTTTTTTGTTGCAGATTTTTCTGCGTTTTTTTGAGCCAAAGTCAGGAGTGGATTGTGAAGAAGGGAGAAGTATAAGGGCTTCCTATATATTTTATAATATACAGTATAGGAATATACATATATATTTCTTTGTAGCCACCCCTGGCTTTGGCTCAGAAAAACATAGCAAAATCTAGCGGGACTCAGCAAAAAAGCGCTACAAGAAAAACCGCGGCGGCAATGCATCACAGTTTTTCCCACATAGCTTTTCACAGAAATCGGACTTTTTAATTCCATAGATATAGTTGACATGCTGCGGTTTCCAAAGCTGCAACGGTTTTGGAAATTGCATGTCTGCTGTGCATATTTTTCCAAAATGTGTGGATGGGATTCACAGCAAAAATTCAATGAAAAACAATGCGAAAAAAAACTAGCATAGTTTTTTAGCTGGAATATGCTGATGTGGAGGCCTTAAAGAGGACCTTTCATGTCCTCATGTATATGCGGTTTTACAGACCGGTAGAAAGCCAACAGTGCGCTGAATTCAGCGCACTGCCAGCTTTCCCGGTATGTGCCCCGGGGCTGGAGATATCGGGGGTCTTAGTTTCACGGTTTACTGTCAGAAGGGCGTCAGCTTTCTAGCGATATGTAAAAACCACATATACATGAGGACGTGAAAGGTCCTCTTTAACTTATATGTTAATAGTACAGACATTTTTGGAAATGGGGATACCTAATGTGTTTAAGTATGTTTTTGTTTATTTTTATATGTGATATAGTGAAGGGGGGGGTTGAAATATATACAGTAGATATATATATTTTTTTTACTTTTATTTTCGAACCCCTAGGGAACTTAAGTCCTAGGGCAGGGGTAGGCAACCTTTGGCACGCTAGCTGTTGTAAAACTACAACTCCCAGCATGCATACTTGCTCTGCTGTTCTTGGAACTCCCATGGAAGTGAATGGAGCATGTTGGGAGTTGTAGTTTCACAGCAGCTGGAGTGCCGAAGGTTGCTGACCCCTGCCCTAGGGCGTCTGATCCCTCATATAATACACTGCAATACTAACATATTGCAGTATATTGTGAAGTACACTCACTTCTATTACACACTGTCTATGGCAGAAAATAATAGAGGGTCAGTAATGACAAGGCTGGGAGCTTTTAGGAAGTTCCCGGCTGTCATGGTAATGGATTGACACCCCTTCCTCATCATTGCAGCACCAATGCACCACTGATCTACAGGTGCTTTGGTTGACCTGGGTATCTGAAGCATTAATTCCCACAAAGTGATGGTGGGTGTTACTACTGGATCTCTGATGTGTAAAACAGTGGAGACCAGGCAGCTCCTGACACCATTTTTAAAGTCCTAGCATCCGCTGTACATGTATAGCAGATATCAGGAAGGGTTAAAGGGGTTGTACCATGATTTAAACTCATCACCTATCCATAGGAAGGGTTCTAAGTGTCTTATCACTGGGACCCCCACCAATCAAGAGCATGGCTCGGCCCTTTTCTGCAGTCCTGTTGAGATGAATGGCAGCATGTTCTCCTACTGCTTTTTTTATACTTGAAGCACTAATCAGACACTTGTGACTTATCCTGTGGACTTTGTACAACCCCTTTACGCTAAGGCCCAGGGTAGTGAGCTGCAGCAAAAAAAAACGCTGATGAAAAGACCGCTGTGAAATTGCATTGTGTTTTTTTCTGCAGCGTCTTTCACAGAAAGTCTACAGAGTGTTCTTCTGTGGACGTTCTGCCCCTATTATACCTATACGGAAACCGCCAGCGTTTCTGCAGGTATAATTGACATGCTGCAATTTTCAAAATCTTTTTTTTGTGTGGATAGGATTAACCAGAATCCCATCCTCTTTGAAGGTAATGTAAAACGTGGCGTTTCTGCAAAGTTGGGCCCTGGCCTTAAAGTTTTTAATAAGGGGGTGCAGAGGTAACAGTTGCACCTGGGCATTACTGTCTAAGGGGCCTAAAGTCACTTTGACCACATAGAAGGGCACTGGTCTCTTGCTGGGTATACCCATATGATAAACATTGATTGTAATGCTGCTGATGGATCAACAGTAGGATTGTTTGTGCAAAGGATCCCACCATCAACATAACCAACTAAACTGCCCGAAGAAGGCTATTGAAAAAAATACATTTCTGAGTCTGTCCAAAATGTGCACTTATATTTTCGGGTGACCGAGAGCCAAAAATTTCCGACATGACGATCAATATTTTGGCAGACAGAAATGTGAATGGTTGTTTGCAGTAGTTTTTTAAATGATGACTCTCCGAAATAGCCAAAATCGACAACTTTGTCTGACTTTCTCTTATGTGTATGGCTAGCTTAATATAGTAAATGTCACTTTGTAGGTTGGGGTTTCTGATACAGATTTTGTATTAGGGCCCTTGTCCTTCAAGTTACACCTCTAGCCTTAGTCATTACAAATAACAGAAGTGTCCATGAGATGTGGGTCTTGCTCTTGAAATCCCTGGCGAAACCAGTAAAGTTACAGGGGTTGTGCCATTAGAGACATTCATCCCCAATCCACAGAGTAGGTGATAAGTGTCACATCGCTCGGTATTAAACAACTGATTCCTCCAGAGATCAGGAGAACGGGAGACCAAAAGTCCCCCAAAGTCTCCCTGTGAATGAAGTGCCAATGTACTTGCGTGGCTAACGTTCCATTCACTGCTATGGGGTTGCTGGGACTACAGTCTCCAGCAGATGAATGGAGCGTCGGTCATGCAAGCACACTGGCACTTCATTCACAGGGAGACTTTAGGTGGACTTTCGGTCCCCCCATTCTCCTGAGTGCTGGGGGACCCATAGGGATGTGACACTTATCTCTTATCCTCTGAACAGGGGATAAGTGTTTCTAATAACACAACCCCTTTTAACAAAACCAGCGAAAGTTGTGAACAACTATAAATGTTGCAAGGCAAATGCTTATTGTATTTGATCCGTAACCATCGCAAATTGTATAAAATTACAATGAATATGGCTGTAGACCAGGGGTTGGCAACCTCTGCCACGCGTGCCACTCTTGGCACGCGAGGCTTATTTCCCTGGCACGGCAGCGGACTCCTCACCCAGCAGTTTTGATCGGACCAAATACGGCCGAAACAAAACTGCTATTATTATACTGTGGGGTTTCTTCAGAGCCCGAGTATAATAAGCGGAGCCCCCGGGGAGATGATCAAACATAAAAAACAATGTTACTCACTATTCCATGCTCCGCAGCTGCTGTGTACTCTTCGGGCACTTCTGCCTGAAGTCAGCTGACAGGGCCTCAGGTGTCACGTCTGCGTCTGACGTCATTACGCATAATGACGCGACGTGACCCCTGAGACTCAATGAGCGGTCGCTGACTACAGGCTGAAGCGCCCGAAGATACAGAGCGACTGCGGAGCGTGGAATAGTGAGTAACATTGTTTTTTATGTTTGATCATCTCCCCGGGGGCTCCGCTTATTATACTCTGTGGTCTGAAGAGACCCCACAGTATAATAATAGCTAGTGAGTGGCACAAATTGGAATATTATAAAAGTTAGAATATTATACCGTGTGCAGGGGCTACTATGGAGGATAACACAGTGTGCTGGGGCCACTATGGGACATAATACCATGTGCAGGGGCCACTATAGAGCCTAATACCGTGTGCAGGGGCCACTATGGGACATATACCGTGTGCAGGGGCCACTATGGAGCATAATACCGTGTGCAGGGGCCACAATGGGACATATACCATGTGTAGGGGCCGCTGTGGGACATATTGCTGTGTGCAGGGGCCGCTATGGGGCAAATACTGTGTGCAGAGGCCGCTATGGGACATAATACCGTGTGCAGGGGCCACTATAGAGCATAATACCGTGTGCAGGGGCCACTATGGGACATATACCTTGTGCAGGGGCCACTATGGAGCGTAATACCGTGTGCAGGGGCCGCTATGGGACATATACCGTGTGCAGGGGCTGCTATGGGACATATTGCTGTGTGCAGGGGCCGCTATGGGACAAATACTGTGTGCAGGGGCCGCTATGGGACATTATACCGTGTGCAGGCGCCGCTATGGGACATATTGCTGTGTGCAGGGACCGCTATGGGACAAATACCGTGTGCAGAGGCCGCTATGGGACAAATACTGTGTGCAGAGGACGCTATGGGACAAATACTGTGTGCAGAGGCAGCTATGGGACATAATACCGTGTGCAGGGACCGCTATGGGACAAATACTGTGTCCAGAGGCAGCTATGGGACAAATGCCGTGTGCAGAGGCCGCTATGGGACAAATACTGTGTACAGAGGCCGCTATGGGACATAATACCGTGTGCAGAGGCCACTATGGGACATATACCATGTTGCAGGGGCCGCTATGGGACACAATACCGTGTGCAGGCGCCGCTATGGGACATAATACCGTGTGCAGGGACCACTATGGGACATTATTCTGTAAAACGGTGTCTTTTCTATATTAAGGGTGTGTTTTTGCACAGAAAACTCAGGCTTTGATATTTTTTTTTTTTTTTTGGGCAAAAATGCACCAGTTTTACATCGAATGAAAAAGTTCCAGTGGCCTAAGAATATAGCTGCATCCAGATACATAGTGTGTTTTCACCATAAGGATGCCGCCATACTGTGCTCCTGGACATATTTACCACTAATTGGCGTCTGTACATGGACTTTCATTGCTTCTAATCAGAAATTACAGGAGCGTCCCAGGAAATAGCAGTAAACGCATGTGTCCTAAAGCATCTGGTGGCAGCACTTCTGTGTTATGGTTTGTGGTATATGACTTTAGTTTAGGGGTCGTCAGACTTACAATTATTGACCGGCACTCCGAGTACCTCATCTTTGATTTTTTTTATTAAAATCGGCACGCCGAACAAAAAAGGTTGCATACCCCTGCTGTAGACAGTCTGGACACTACTGACCATCTTTACCTTCACATCCACAAGGTGTTAGTTACCCTACATGTGTCGTTGTCCATGTCTTTTGATGTGTCCCATAAATGTAGCACTTACTGAAGTTCAAAACTGCCGGGGCTAGACCTTCTTACTGTCTACAGTCCTCTGCTCAGGCTTTATACCATTTGCATGTTGTTGCTGAATAATACAGGGATCTATAAACTTGTCTGCAGGATGTGGGTCCAGTAATGCAGCAACTGTTCAAATATCTATATGATTTCTTAAAAACTTTACTACTTCTTAAATATGACCGCACACATTATCAATTTTGGCAATATCAGATGTCAATCAATATGTGTGGTTGTAACTTGACCGACCTCCGAGGGAAGATATTTTGGGAAACAGGAATGGGGTATGTGAGATAAATACAAAAACTCCTAGCTTGAAAAAAAAAATCTGGCATGCTACTGTTTTTATTATAAACGGGGCCACACAGGCATAAATTGCAGCAAACTCGCCAACGACAAACCCGCTGCACTACAGTAACGTCATATTAGATTAGATTAAATTTCATCCACATACTGACTAAAACCAGTTCAAAGTTACTTGCACGCCATGTTTTACAACCCAGTATGTCTTGCTGTGGGCTTCATCCTTTGAACTCCTGCAGGTGAGCCACAACAGAAGCTACCTGATTTTGTCATGGTGGCCTACAGAGAAACACACTGGAGGATTTCCCAGACAGAGATTCTGCAGCGTGTTTGTACTGTGTGTCCCCATTTTTTTTTATGGACTGTGTTTAAATTTATACACCGTTGACAACCTTGGATAGATAACTGTCAGCCATTGTATGTGAATGTATAATTTTGGTATACAGTGATGTATTTTCATTTTTTTTATATCTGGGAAAATATAAACAAAAGAAAACGGAAAATGCGTCCGTTTTTCACTTTTCATTTTTTTTTATTTAATAACACTAAGTGCTACTAAAAAACTTTATAAAATAGTTTTTCCTCTCCATTACGGTAATTTTTATTTTGTATGGTGTTGTTGAGGGTGGGACTATAACCTTTAATAACGGCGTTTTATTTTATTTATTTTTTTAATAATTTTATTTACATTTTTTTTTTTTAACTTTTCTATAAATTTTTTTTTTTTACATTGTGTCCCCATAAGGTCATAATAGACCTTTGGAGACATCTGATCACTCATTGAGCACTGTATACACAGCGATCGGGAAGGTAATAAATTTTCCCTGTCTTCTCTAGGGGAGCTCCGGCTGATGTTACAGCCGGCTCCCCGTTTCAGCAGCTGCACGATTTTGTGCAGCTGCTGAGTTCTGCTTGGATGTACCGGTATGCCCTTGCAGAACAAGGCAACCATCTTCTGGATGTAAAACCCCAATGGGCGGTCCGGAAGTGGTTAATAATTTTTGCGATATACTTTATTAACAAATTTTGGATCCTTTCTGTGAAATCTTGCATTTTTCATTCTTTCCCTTGTTTCTATGAGAGCTGTTCCTGCCTCCTTCATATGACACCAAAAGCGTTTGTATGTTTTATAATGTCCGAGATATACGTAACTATTTGAAGTGACCCTCCCATACCCTAATTTTCTCTACATCTTACACAGCCCTGTACTCCATACACAGTAACATTCAGTGAGAGGCAGGAACAGCTCTCAATACAGAAATAAGGGAAAGAATGAAAAAATGCCGGATTTCACTGAAAGGATGCAAAATTTGTTAATAAAATATATTACAAACTTTATTAATGATACAAATACTGCCAGAAAATCAAAAGTTGTTTGAAAGATTAGTTACACTTTAATGCTGACTTGAAATGTTCGTAGTTATTAGATATTAGATATGTCAGCTGAACCTGCTGATTTAGGTGGGAGCAGCGGATTATCTGATGTGTAAACAGTCACTTGACTTTCCCCAGTGGCAAGTGCCAGGAAAGAGATGGCTTGGGTATGTTGAATTTCAACATGCCAAATACTTTTGGACCTCAGGAAATAGGGCACTACAGTGGCTTTCTCCCTTTTGAGCTGAGAAAACATGCATTCTCGGCCGAGCCCAGTGAGCACATGTATGGACAGATAAAGAGAAATAGCTGTTGACTGAATGATCCTTTAGCCATCAGGTACTTTTATGTATATGATCAGCCTTAGACCTTGAACAACTACTGAATCAGTAAGTAAAGATAAGTAAAGATATTTTCATGTTAACAAATAAACATGTACTTCTGGTTTGTAGCCAGGTCGCCGTACCTGTAAAGTCACAGGCAATCCTTAATAATACGGCATCTTTAACTTTTCTCCAGTGTTTGTAAAAAAAAAAATTGCTTCTGTCTGTGATTATTTTTGAGGTTTGTACAGATTATTTTTACAATAATAATCGTTATTGATATAGCGCCAACATATTCTGCAGCACCGTGCAATTCAGAGGGCGCATGTATAAACAAAAAAAGATAATATATAGTAACAAACTAAACAATTCAGACAAAAGAAGTGACAATCCTCATCACAAGAGCTTAAAGTCTATGAGGAAATACCATCTTGTTGTTACAGTAATGTGCTAATCTGAACTTGCTGCTCAAGGTGGTTATGATAGAGTGGGGCCCCATTACAAGTTTTGCTATGGTGCGCTATAGTTACTTTTAGCTCCTCTGCTTCTAGCGCTCCCATACACATACAGGCTGTGCCTGACATACAGATGTAGCAAAGGTTAACATGACTCATTGCATGTTAACAACACTGCGGCACAGAGTGTTAACTTGACTCTTTCAATGAAGATATCGCGGCCGAGAAAGTTATCACGCTGGCTCATAACAGCTGTTTTGCATCCGTTCAGTTCCATTTTTCCATTTTGATGGCAATGTGTCATCCGTCTTGCTTCAGTTTTTAACTGTCAGTAAAAGAAACAGATACATAATGGACAAAGATAGTGCATATCAATTATTCTTGGTGGCCGTGAAAAATGGGACAAAAAATGGACATGAATAGACACATTGAAATCAATGGCGGAATTCATCATTCCCTCTATGCCATTAAGAGGGAAGATATTGAGGTGCACAAGGCACTTTCTTGCGTCAAATGTGCACCTCAAACCACAATCCATGCCTCACCCGCCTCATTCTGGGTGGACTGAGGTGTTGAAGCAACGCCTTGGCCCGACCAAAGTATTAAAACTTACACCAATTTCCTGGCATGGGCTAGAAGGGAAACCTACGCCAGTTTCTGCCTGGTGTACATTATTTGGTGTACATTACATGGTGTAGATTTCCATTCTGGTGCTGGGAACTCCGACAGATTTATGAAGATGCCTCTTCATAAATCTGTTGATCCCTTCACCAGTCGGGCCATTTATTAAGACTGGCTTACGATACGTCAGTCTTAATAAATTTGCCTCAATGTGGTCTCAAAACCAGCCATTTTTTACTGTTGTGTGAAAAAGGCCTAAATCTGAAGCAACACTAAAGCTTGAATTTACTCAATGGATTTTTCACTTTGATAAATCCCATCTAGGATACAAGGCTGTCCCTCAGATTTCTCCTGAGGATTCTGCATTCAGTTCTTCAAACCAAAAAAATCTGTCCTGTGAACATAGCCTTAGCCTTAATACTACACCGTACATTTCATTCTCTAGAAACCAACAGGAAACTAAATGGTGGCACGCAGTCAGATACTGTATTACAGTGACATGTGTTTCTAGCGCTAATCACACTGTAATATATATATTTATATATATATAATTTTTTTTTTTTTTAGTAATTCTCTGCTCTGCCGTATTTAGTCCTAGGTGAATTAATACAGATAAATAAGATATAATAAAATATCTCCATATTGTGCTAGTGATGTATTCTCCATCAGTATACGTCTTAGTTCATGCCACCCATGACGTGATTATCATTCCGATTACATCCTGTTCCCTTCCTCATCACTTGCGATTAGTCCAAGAACCAGAAGAATGAAGGCTCGGTCTTTGTGCCTGTAACTTGATGCTGATGGCAGTTGGCAGCTGCAGCTCCCACAATAAAGGCCAGTCTGTGTCCCAGGGCTGTGACAGGTGTTCAGGCTACTGCCCCGCTCTGGGGGGATTATACTGACTTAATATATGAGACCCCCGACTACACGTATCCTTTATAGGGAAATCTTATTGAAATTGCCTGAATTATGTATCGTCTTGAATAGGTGACCTCTAGTAAAGAGAGGGGTGACAGTAATAACTCAGCGCGGAGTGGGATTAACGCGTTTACATGAATCAATACGTGTGTATGTAGAATCCGTACATAAATCAGAATACAAATAGTCCTGGACATACAGACTGTCTGTAAAATAACGTTTTAATAGTCCTCATTCTCATGGGGCATCCATAACCAGACAGGCCTTTTATTTTAGGGCTAGTGGCATAGTTATAGAAGAGATGCTAAATTGACAATTGCAGTCGTGCCCCTATTTTTGGAAGGGTCCAATGCCCTTGTGCTTTGTAAGAAGTGCTATGACTATTTCACAATCCAGTGAATAGTCCACTATTGACTGCAGTGTTCCCAATCCTTACTCAGGAGCCATATGCAGGCATACATTATTATACAATAGTGACATCAGGATACTTGTCGCTAAAACAGAACCACATCAATGGCTATAATAGAGGTTTTCTCTATCGCTGGAATATGCCATCACTTTAGGATTGGTAAAAGCTCAACAAAGCTGTCAGGGTTGTGTCTGACAGCAAACTGATTGACTGATTCCAATAACAACCAGCAAAATTGTGAATGCAGCACTAAAATATTATACTAGAATACTAATACTACGCTTACTCTTCTGTTTTGTTCTTCAATTCTACATACAATAGGGTACTCAAGGGTAATTATAAATAATATATACTGTATGAAAAAGGAAGTTACCCACCATCCATGGCAGTATGTTAAATAAAGCAACTGCCCCCTGAGGCTAAGGCCACACATTGCAAAAACCCTGCGTTTTCCCTGCTGTGGAAATGCAGCAGAAAAAAAAACACTGTGTTTTACAGTACCAGCAAAGTGAATGAGATTTTGGCTAATCTCACGTGGAAAAGATGCACTTTTGAAAAACGCAGCATATCAATTTTACCTGCGGAAAGGGTCACATTTTCCCTATACATTTAATGAGGGAATAAAAATCGCAATGAAAAACACATCAAAAACACAATGGAAAATGCAAAAGAAAAAATGCAATGTGGGGCCTTAGCATGCCGCAGTCAAAAAACGCTGCAGAAAAGACCGCGGCGGAAACGTATTGCGTTATTTTCCTCAATGCTTTTCACAGAAAGTTCGCAGAGTTTTCCTCTGCGGACTTTCTGCCTCTATTATACCTATATGGAAAACGCCAGCATTTCTGTCGGTATAATTGACATGCAAGCAAGTGTTTTTGAAAATGCAGCTTTTTGAGCTGCAGATTTTTTTGTGCAGTGTGTGGATGGGATTAGCCAGAATCCAGTTCACTTTGCAGGTACTGTTTTTGCAATGTGGGGCCATGGCCTAAAGGAGTTTTGCCATAAAAAGTATTTATCCTCTATCCATAGGATAGTGTATAAATATTTGATTGGTGGGGATCTGACCACTGAGACCTCCCAATTCTGAGAACAGGGGCTCCTTTCCCTCACTGTGCATTCAGCCTGACCAAATCCACTTCAACGGGAGCGCTGTCCACCACCAATCACGTCCACATTCAGCTGCATCACCCCTTTAACTTCTAGTTATGCCTTTTTATCCACTCTCTTTTATTTAGGATTTTATTTTACTGCGCCTTTTTAACTGAAATATTTGCAGCTGCGCCTTTTTTTTTCTATGCTTTTTTTTGGAGTTCATATTTATTCAATAGGTGCAGTTCCTTGAAAAACATTAAGCATATGTTAGTTATCTGGCCATGTGCACAATGCGCCTATTTTTTATTACTTGCGTAATAAATTTTATAAACTGTATCACATGGAATTGGGATTCCAAAACGGTGTGACATGACCAGCTGTTGTACAGAACCAATGTACTGGAGTGTATTTGTGCCTTTTTAAAAAGGTGCAAGTAATAAATCTGGTTAGAAAAGAAACTCCACTTTGGCCACGCCACCTTTCACCTTTCCTCGCCAAAAATCAAAATGTGGAGAGGAAAGAAAAACATCTGGAAAAAGGCACAAATGCTTCATAAATAAAGCACATGGGCAAACAAGCACCCAAAAAGGTGAAATTTATAAGATAAGATACAATAAAATAATCCTTTAATAGTCCCACCATGGGGAAATTCAGTGTGTTACAGCAGCATAGTTAATGCAAATACAAATACAATATATACAAAAAGCTAGAGGCATTACAGTGACAATAGGTACAGATAAAAAGGTACAGGTAAAAAAGTAGTACAAGGGATATCACAACGTAAACCACAACTTATGCCAAAAAAGGCACAAGTAACTTAATAAATTTGCTGGTGAGGTTTATATGTAATACTGTGTTCACACATTGCTTTTTTTTGTTATGAATTGCACACTTTTTTAATTGCAGTAATGCCTAGCATATGTTGCACCTGCAACGGTTTTGGAAATCGCAGCATCTCCACTGCAAATATTTTTCCGTAATGTGTGGATGGGATTCGTTTACGCCACCTGGGGCCCTGGCCTTAACTAGATCTTCATCTCCAGGACACCAATCTAGTTAAAATGCATCCTGCTGAAGTGGCTTGCAGTTTACAAGATGCCTAGACCCAGGGGTGCACCTCTAATCAGTCGAAGTGAGGCGGCCGCCTCAGGCGGCACTGTCCGTCACTATCTGGGGAGCGGCATTTTTACTATTTATTTAAGGTAAACCAGCCCAGGACAGGCCGCTTTAAAAAAAAAACAAAAAACAAAGCTGCGCGGCGCCTGTCCTGGGCTGGCTTACAAGACATCCGCATCTAAGCACAGGTGGCAATACAATGACGTCATCGTGACTCCTATGGTGAGACGCAGACATCGCAGACAAGAAGAGAAAGTGGCGGCTCCATCAAAGGATCGCAAGTAGGTGAGGATAACTTTTTTAAAATATAAATAGTCCATTACCTGCTGGAGTAACCCCGTCAGGTAACGGCCTATTTACTTACCTACCCCACGCCTGCTCGTGGCCGCCCCTGCTTCCCCTTCTGCTATGGGACGCAGAAGGGGGAAGCGAGGCAGCTGTGAGCAAGTGCGGGGATCGGTAAGTGAGGCCGCGGGCCTCAAATACTACTATTATTATACTCTGGGGTCTTACATAAAAAGCATTGTTACTCACCTCTTGTGATCCAGTGTTATGCCGAGCAGGCTTCAGTCCTCTGGGTGACGTCATCAGGTCGCGACGCTGGCCTGATCACATGACATCTGTGCGCAATTACACAGGGCCGAAAGCTGCAGGGAGTGCACCGGTGTCCAGGAAAGATAAGTTACACTGGTTTTTATCTTTGTCACCTCCCCGGGTCTCCGATCATTATACTCTGGGGTCTGAAAAGACCCCAGAATATAATAATAGTTCATGGGTGGGCCACTATGGGGTATAATACCGTGTGCAGGGGCCACTATGGAGTATAATACCATGTGCAGGGGCAATATGGAGCATAATACCAGTGCAGGCAGGTGTGATGACGTCACAACATTGTGCCTGTTGAGTGTGGCTCAAGAAGAGATGCCTATTTATGATGTAGGTGCACCTCCTTCATAAATGTTGTGCACATGTGTTAGTTTAAATGCACCTTTTTAAGCTATGTGCACTTTGCCCATTTTTTGGTCAAAAAGGAGCAAATGCCCCTTTTTAGTGCTCTTTGACCTAATGGGCTTTTTTTACACTGCCCATGTACTGGAGTGCATTTGTTCCTTTTTTGGCCCCTTAAAAAGGCGCAAGTCATAAATATAGCATGAACAGGATCTCCCTTTAGGCCATGCCTCTTTTCCCGACAAAAAGGAAAAAGTTACAAGTGTGCGTGTCACCGAGCCATGATTAAATGGCACACAGAGCATATGGATGATATCCATGTGCTACCGTGCCTCAGCAGCTCACTTCCATTCCCTGAGGTCACTGAGAATAGGCCACATAACAGACAGGAATAGGACCTCTCCTGAATTTTGCTCATGGCTCACAGCCCCAAGCACGGGACCGTGAAAATACATGGCTAGCACACTGACAGTGCACACAGACCAGACAGGGCCGCTTTAACCATAGGGCATATGGTGCACTTGCACTGGGCCCTTTGGTAGTGGGGTCCCCCTTGTCACATCGGGACAGCACCATTTAGAGTGTTGTCCCATTGTTCCTGGCCGTCCTGCTATGTGTCCTCCGGGCGCAGGCGAGTTGAGTGCAATAGTGAAGCAGGGAGCCCTCTGGCTATGGCGGCCGCTGAAAAAAGACGCCGTATGCATCCCCATACACGGATGGGGAACCTAGTCTCCTTGCTGCCTGAGGTGAACTTTAGAAAAGCAGCCCCCGCCCCAACAAAAAAAAATACTCGACCCGCAATCTTTGGTTACGTGATGGGGTCCCCTAATTAAAATTATAGGTCATTTGCAGATCAAAAATTTCCCTTATTTGGCCTGCACCCAGTATAACAGTATAACCTTTTATTGGTCCCCACAGTATATTATCACCTTTACTGACCCCCTCACAGTATAACACTTTTACTCGCCTCCACAGTGTATTACCCCCTTTATTGGCCTCCACATAGTATAACACCCCTTTACTGACCCCTATACCATACTGCCCCCTTTACTGGCCCTACAGAGTATATTGCCCCCATTTACTTGTCCCCACACAGTATATTGTCCCTTTTTAGATGCCCACACATAATATTTCCCTTTTCTTTTTGGACCACACACAGTATATTGTCCCATTTTATCCCCCCCCCACACACAATATTGCTCTCTTCTTTTTGGCCCCCCACACAGTATACTGCTCCCTTTTTTTGACCCCCACACAGTGATATGTTAAAATCACTAAAAATTTTGGGCTTGGCCCGAACCTGAAACTTTTGGGACTAGGAGGCTTGGGGGAGGTTGGTAAAAATAAACACTTATACTCGCCTTGCCTCACTTCTTCTGGGTATCTTTGTGGAGTCTGGTGATATCCGTTCTCCGCTTCAGGCCTCTGTCTGGAATCACACGTGCTTGGCCCAATTACAAGCCTCAGCAGTGACATGGGGCGCATGATGTCAGCCAGATGCCAGAAGAAGACGCCAGGGACCACCGGATACCCAGGAGAGATGAGTATAACTGTTTGTTGCCTTTACTCACTCCCCCAATGCCGCACAAGTTAAGACGCTACCTATTTGACCCTGGACGTTTTGGTCCCATGGACCTTTATCTGCGGAATGTCTGTATATGGATGTAGGACTATGTGCTGCCGTCCTGGGTCTGTTGATGTTAATGTCTTACTAACCCACTAATATACTGCCATGTGACAGTGATTTTACAAAATGTTAATTCAATAAAGTTTATTTTTTTCTACGATTTGAAAGCCAAAAAAGACGTTATTTATGCTATAAGGGGAGTATATCCCGTATAATTGGCACCCGACCCTATTACATGGGAGGATCCTAACAAGGCGGAGTGCACATCTTATTTGGTGTTGATCTGTACACATTACAGGACTGGAAGCAAAAAGCTCTGTCTGCTGTACAGCAGCCCGGCGCCTTCACTGCAGATCAGCTCTCACTGACTTCAATAAGTGCTGAGATGCAGTGAAGGTGTCTGGCCCCTATACAGTGGATGGAGCTTTCTACGTCCAGCCCCGTTTGGTGTACAGGATGGGCGCTCAAAGCAGCTCCGTACAGTTGATAGGTAATGGCCTATCTTGAGGACACACCATAAAAAAATTAAGCCCGGACATCCCCTTTAACCATTTCCGGACCGCCAACTGGGTTTTTACATCCGGAGAGTGGTTCTCTTGTTCTGCAAGGACATACCGGTACGTCCTTGCAGTTTTCAGCAGCTGCACGATTACAACTACAGCCGGAGCTCCCATAGAGAAGGCAGGGAAGGTTTATTACTGTCCCTGCCTTCCCGATAGCTGTGTATTCACAGCTGACTTGGTGATCACGTGATTCGCCCAGATCAGCTATGTAGATATGGGCAGGAGGCTGTATTCCTCCTGCAACTGGGGCTAAATGTACCAGCCCCAGTTACAGGGGAAATCAGCCTCCCCACCAAAGAAAAAAGTGATCAGATGTCCCCAAAAGTCTATTATGGCGTTATGGGGACACAATGTAAAAAAATAAAGAAAGAAAGTAGAAAAGTAAAAAATTAAAATGAAAGTAAAATAATTAAAAAAATAAATAAAATAATATGCCAATAACACGCCCGTATGACAGGTTCTAGCCCCACCCCCCTACGACACAATACAAAATAAAAATTACTGGAACAGAAAGGAAAAACTATTTTATAACGTTTTTTAGTAGCACTTTGTGCTATAAATAAAAAAGAAAAGTGAAAAACAGACACATTTTCCCTCCTCTTTTGTTTATATTTTCCCGGATAGAAATATAGCCTTATGTGTCACCGAAAAAAGATGCAGAAATTAGTTGAATAACGCAAATGATAAAAATATTACAGCCCTCAAAACTGCATATACAAAAACAGAAAATGTGTCTGGTCCTGAACCAGAAATTGGCCAGGTACTGAAGTAGTTAATATTCCCTCCTAATGTCCCACACACTTTAATGTCCCCCCCACAGGATATTAGCCCCCCATCAATGTCCCCACACAATTTAATGGCCCCATACAGAGGCCACTTCACTGGTCCCGTTATAGCAGTATTAGGTCATTATTTACCTGTCTGCTCCCCAGTCCCACTCCTTCTTGCTCTAGTCACACTGTTGTCACGTCCTATGCACCTGAAGCAGGAAGGAGCGGGAGGAGCCAGAGAGCAGACAGGTAAGAACTGCCACTCAGCTTGTAGGCCACAGGCTCAGTGTGGCCTGTGGCCTACAAGTTGGGGAGTGGTAGAGCAGGAAGCCTGTGGCAGAACTGGGTCAGGTGGCCACTTCTCCCTGATTCTGCAATCCAGTTGTATTATTAATAACCGGATCAGCTGAACTGGCTGCTTTCACTTACCGATCTCCTGCTCTTGGCCTCCTCTTCAGCATGTGCAGTGTACGGGGCCCCCTGTAGGCTGAAGAGGAAACTGCAGTAAGCAGTAGTAGAGATAGGTAAGATAATAGGGGCCATTACCAGACCTCCACTGCTTATTAAAAAAGCATCAGGGGTCACGTGGGGTCCCCTAATAGCATGGGGCCCACTGGTGGATTCACTGGTACCTTGGTGTGCTAGTCACATGGGCACGCCAAGCATCTTGATGGCCCTGTGGAGACCGAGAGAGAGTGCCAGATACCGCGAGGAGGCCTAAAAGGGGTGAGTATAATTTTTCTTTTTAAATTTTTTACACCTCCCGTGGGCTTCCACCTATTATACTCTGGGGTTTGAAGAGACTCCAGAGTATAATAATTTCACTTCCAGTTATATCCAAACAAATTCAGACAAACTAGTTCAACCATCTCTGATTGAAACCTATGGGAATGTAATTTTTTTTATATGTAGCTAGTGCCCCACTACCAAGTCAGCTAAGATATCTATCATTGATGATGGCCTTCCCCTTTATTTTAGATATTAGGAACTAGAATTTACACTACAGACTATAGATCATTGATTATTCCACTATCCTTTTGGCCTAGTATGTATATGCACTTGTATATATAGTAAAACCGTATAGTAAAACTGTGGGGCAGATTTATCAATGCAAATATTTAAATTTTTTGTAATAAATACATTGAAAAATATGCAAGAAGGAAGGAGCAGCAGACGGAACCAATGATAAGATGGGTGTGTGTTTCAGACTGCCTCAGACTCCCTGTCTGCACTGTAGCTAATCTGTATCCTTGATAGCAGCAGCATATTAGGTGGTGCCCAGTTCTGGGATTCTTCAACCAAGCATACAGTATTCCAAGGACTACAGCAGGGCTCTTTTAACACCTAGGTGTAAAGGTTTCATAAGTACAGGTGCATCTCAATAAATTAGAATATTTTTGAAACGTTCATTCATTTCAGTACTTCAATTCATAATCAGCGTCTTCCATGACTGTGTGTCCTACTGAACCAGACTGAGGGACCATTTAAAGACTTAGCAAACCTTGGCAGGTGACACACTGAATTTACAATACTGAACTTTTTTACAATATTCAAATTTTCTTAGATTTTGTTTTTCATTACCTGTAATCTATAATCAACATTTACAGAAATAAAACACTTGAAACTTGAAATAGAACATTCTGTGTGTAAAGAATCTAGAAAATATAGGAGGTCACTTTTTAATTTAATTACTGAAAGAAATAAACGTTTCAAAGATATTCTAATTTGTTGAGATGGACCTGTAACCCCCCCATCACCACTACTTAGACATAGCTCTCATCTTTCAGAGGACATAATTGTGAATAATCAAAGTGGTTTATGCAAATTTTTTTTTGTTAAGCGTTAACCCCACCCATGTCTTTTTGACCCTACCCATTTCTTCCAAGTTCCTTTGTGCCGTATAACAAACAGTGATGATGCCTACTTAATTTCCAGTACATATTATAATGTTCCCCTGGTGGCCCCCACATAGTACAATGTCTTCTGAGTGTACCCAAACAGTATAATGCCAACTTAGTGACCCTACGCAGTAAAATTATATAATCCCTAAATGACCCCACATAGTATAATGTCCCCTAGGTGGCCCCACACAGTATAATACCCACTCACTGGCCCACATAGTATAATGCCCCTGAAACATTATAGTGGCCCTGGCCCCCATGCTATATAATGTCCCCTCAGTTTCCCATCACACAGTGACCCCCACACAGTATAATGCCCCTTAGGGTCCATCACATAGTATAAAACATACAAATCTCTAGCAACTGTCTCCAGCTAGGTGCTCACTGTGCCTCCCTCAGTCACAGATAGCATTAGTTGTAGTCTGATTGGTGGAGCACAGAGCTGATGGCTCTGTGCTTCACATTTGTATTCAACTTTATCTGCACCCTGAGGATGCAAATAGAGTTGAAACCGGGGCCATCCGCTCTGGGCGGCTGGAGAACACCTGACGTGCAGGACTGCCCCACTGGATCTGAAACAGTTGAGAAGGAACCCCGGCTGTCATATTAAAGTGACCCTGGACCATGGCATAAATTGGTGTAGATGCTGATTTAAGTAGTGTTTCATTAACATTTGCTGCTTATAGTTGCTGTAAGTCTCTGTACGTTACACTATCAATCAATCCAGGCGCCCCAATCCACACAGACCAGACCTCCCATCTATTGATTGGCAAACTAGACTGCCTATAAATACAGATCTCCAGAGCAAATACCAGCCTTTATACTACCCAAAACCATACATCCATCTTAAAGATTACAGACCAGGATCAACATTTCTACAGACTCCATATTTGTAAAGATATAGATAGTTCTGTACAGACCCTCTGACCAGATTAACCTCATCTATACACACCCCAGAACACCAGTCCTCCCCATTTACACAACCTTAGAAAAGCCCCTCCATTTACACAGATTTATAGACCACCATCTATACAGACCCTTGGACTTAATACTTCATACTCTGACCAGACCTCATCTGTACAGACTTCCAGAACAGCCCACACCCATTATTGATACAGACACACATCTATACAGACCCCACGCCAGGCTTCCCATCCATAAAGAAACTTGATCAAAACCCCATTTGTACACTTACAGACCAGGCCTTCACTATTTATTTAGACCCCAATCCAGTGGCGTAACTAGGAATGGCTGGGCCCCAAGGCGAATATTTGACATGGGGCCCCTCTTCGAACCGCCGCCCCCAACCCCCCTGGACTGTCCCTCCAACCCCCCCTGGACTGCCCCCTCCAACCCCCCTGCACAAACCGCATTCCTGCGCACACAGTATTATGCCCCATAGTGGCCCCTGCACACAGCATTATGCTCCATAGTGGCCCCTGCACACAGTATTATGCCCCATAGTGGCCCCTGCACACAGTATTATGCCTCTTTGTGGACCACCCATGAACAATTATTACACTCTGGGGTCTTCAGATCAGAAGCCCAGGGGAGGATACAAACAAAAAAAACAATGTTACCTACCTCTCCCTGGCTCCAGTGCACTCCCCGCTACTTCATCCATCTTCAATGTTGGACCAGATATCGTGTGAGCCGGGCCAGCTTCGAGATGCATAATGACGCAGGCCCGGCCCACGTGACGTCTCCAAACAGGCCCGAAGCCTGCGGAGCATAGGAGAGGTAAGTAACAGTGTTTTTTATGTTCCCTCACCTCCCCTGGCCCTCCGATCTTTTCAGGCCCCCGAGTATAATGATAGCAGTGTTTGTGAGGTTCGCGGCCTGCGGCCTCACTTACCAATCCCTGCCCCTGCTCACAGTCACCTCCGCCTCCGCAGAATGGGAAGCGCAGGCGGCTATGGGCAGGAGTGGGGATTGTTAAGTAAATAGGGGTTACTCCAGCAGGTAACTGCCTATTAAAAAAGAAAAAAAAAAGCATCGGCTGCCACAGGCCAGGGCCCCAATGTCCCGGGCACTGTGGCAGCCACTACCGCTGCTACCCCGGTAGTTACGCCCCTTCCCCAATCCATACACACCACAGACCTGCATTTATGTATCAACATCTGGTCCACCTAACCACATGCTATACACATCCGGCTACAAATAGGTCTGGAACAAGACTGAAACGTCACCTATCATTGATCTGAACTTTATATACTTCATTAACTTGGTGGATGAATTGACACCATTGTAACATACAGAGTCTTACAATCGCTATATGACCATGGTGGTGAACCTGTGGCACACGTCTCAGAGGTGGCACTCAGAGCCCTCTCTGTGGGCACCCATCTGTGGAACAGATTATACTGTGTGGCTGCCACTTTGCAGCAGATTGTACTGTGTGGGGACCCCTCATTATTTATATCACACAATATCTGTTTTTTAGCAGACGTGATATTAGTACAGGCTGTAATAACATTGCACGGTCACTATAAAACAGATCCTGCACAATGTAAATAGTGAACGTTTATTGTTCAAAATTATGCCAAATGCAAACTTTTACCTTTCAGTACAAAGTTGTTTTGTACCACTGAAAGCTCTGTAAAACCCCATTCACACGACTGTATTTTGTAGGTCCGTAATTGTACAGTATTAGGGTTAAATTGATGTGTTGGCACTTTGCGATAAATTAGTGGGTTTTGGGTTGCAATTCGGGCACTCGGTCTCTAAATGGTTCGCCATCACTGCTATATGATGTTAATTTTAGTATCTCCACCTGTGTTCTATGGTCTTCTGAATATTGTAGATAAACCGTAGTTACAGGCAGGACAGTGGAGTCGGGAAGGTTGCAGTCAGAAAAAAGTTAAATAAAATTATTAATTCTTTTTAATTATATTAGAAACATAGTATAATTTACAGGATATATAGTTTTTTGCATATTTCCTTTCATAGGAATTGAATTATTGCCTTTTTTATTAATTTACTGTTTCTGATTGACCATAGCTGTCATCCATTGTGAAGGAGTCAGAGCAGGAGTTAGAGTCGGAGACAGTCTGTGGAAAAGTAGAGGAGTTGGAGTCAGTGGTTTGGTCTACCAATTCCAGAGGCCTGGTTACAGATCAGGGTGGGTTCACAATTGCGCCGGAGTCCATCCACCGCGAATCTGACTAAAATCTCGGGAAACTGTATAGGCACTGGATAGCGAAAGGTTAACGACGCATTGCTTAAAAACCCATTCATTTGAATGGGTTTTAAAGCAATGCGTGGGTGTGCGCTTACACCCTCTGCACCACGAATCCAGTTTTTTTCGCTGGAAAGAAAGTCGGACATGCAGCAATTTGTTTCCAGCAAAAAAAAACTGGATTCGCGGCACAGAGGGTGTAAGCGCACACCCGCGCATTGCTTTAAAAACCCATTCAAATTAATGGGTTTTTAAGCAATGCGTAGTTAACCTTTCGCTATCCAGTGCCTATACAGTTTCCCGAGATTTTAGCTGGATTCGCGGCGGACGGACTCCGGCGCAAGTGTGAACCCACACTCACAATTCGGCCCTAATGGAGCTATGCTAGAAAGCAGCCAAGAGCTATCCTAGTTACAATGTATAGAAAATGTATATGTATATGAAAAGTTGCCTTATAATTAGAGGTATACTATAACTAACTGTCAGTCTGTCCTGACATTGTTCTAAGACAATGACAGATACATGAACAGTGCATGCACCATGTACATGAATATACTGCACAATTTCTCTTTATGTAGTTTTTTTTTTTCTTTCTTTAAAGTGAAATCATCTAAACATAATATTACATAACCAGGCACAAGCACAAGTATGAGCACATGGCTATACAAAGGCCTTTCTCAGGCCTTTTCAGTGTCTGCTGAACCCTGCACTGAGCCATCTGTTCCTTTCTTTCCATCTGCTGTGGTCTGCTTTGTACCAGGTGCACAGGACCACTTCACATTGTCCTACATGCCTATGAACCTGTCTGTCTGGTTCACCAAAAATAAGGAAGTCATGGAATTGGTCACATTAATCCTGGGATGCCAACTAGATGGGGATGTCAACTATTAAAACAACAAATACCTCAAAAACATATAATATGATATAGCTCCTTGTAAAAGAATTATTCAAACAACAAATACTGAGCAAGAGCCAAAAAGATTTTATACAATATGAAGAATAATAATTTATTAATGCATCACATAATACAAAAATTCATAGAAAAGGTGAACAATTACAACAACACAAGCACAGGCTGTGCAGGAGGATGTAAAATACATAACATAAATCAGAGCTACTAATGGTATCTAAACCTTACCATAGGGACCCAATATTATGTATACATAGCAAGTCACACGGCTAATAGATCCACATGCTAAATAGTAAAGAGTAATGGCCATAGCAAAAATGTCAGCTGACTATAGTTAATGCATGTAGCAGATCATGAGTGCCTATAGATAATGGTAGCTAGTAAATACAAGGTAGAAACAGCTGCCCCATGCAGTGGTGAAAGTCATCCAACTTACCCACAGATATAGTATGCAAAGTGTGGATGTAACCATGAGAAACAGCAGCAACCCCAACCACATCTGGGGATGCTAACTATTACCAAGATGCTAACTAGACCCAGCTAGGTCATAACAGTGCCAAGTGTTACTGCAACAAGTTAGATCTCACCTATAAAGTAAAAAGTACAAAATAATAATAACAATAGTAATTAACAAGTCCTCCAGGGGTCTTTTGAGTGCCAAACCATAAAAATAGTAAAACAAGAAAACTAAATCAAATTTTAAAACATGCAAAAAAAAACAAAACCCCACACCAAGCAATGCCCCCTCTGCTAGTCGCTTTCCTCACATTTTACAATCCCCTGCTGCCCTTCTTGCAATTTTCTGCTTCTTCGTTCAGCCATTATGTGAGGATACAGGGGCTTGTGATCACCGCAGCATATCACTAGCTGTACAAGTCACCACGGTGTCAATGCCAGCCACACAATCCATCATTTTCAGCCACAGCTACTGTAGGTGTAAACCACAACCTAGCTCCACTTATGTATAATACTGTCCTCCTGTGAGCACCAATCTCCTTCTGTAAAGCAGACAACAATGCTTTTTTTTTTAATTTTCTGTTGCTTATTTATATGGCACCAAGATATTCTGTGGTGCTGTACTCATCTCATTTCACTCTCACCTATGCTGTAGGGCAGGGGTACTCAACTACTTTTAGTAAAGGTCTGGTGACAAGGGTTCGCCATGTAGTAAAGGTCTGAACATGTCCAGTATTTATGGTAATTTTCGAACAAAAATGAGCATTATATAGTGAGTGGGGGCATTAAGGAGTATTATACTGGGAGTATAATGCCCCATTATTGTGCCTCTTCATGGTATGCTCCTTAGTAACCCCCCCACAATATAATTCCCCATTAGTGCCCTCACACATAGGGACTATTCAGTGATCGATAACATTCACTGTATGAGCATAAATACATAGTTATCTGTCAGTCACTGAGTAGGACCGCCCTCTGGACTCCTAAACCCAGAATGAGCGAGAATTAAAAGAATAAATTAAGCTCAATCTTTTCTACAGAATTATATGTCAATCTGCTCAGTCCTCCTGCTCTATAACATGCTGGCAGATCAGACAGTATATTCAGCATCACAAGTTTCCTTTAACCCCTTTAGGACATGGCTTAATTTCATCTCAAGGACAAATCATTATTTTAAATTTTTTTCATCATCATTTTCCGAGAGCCATAACATTTTTTAATTTTATGCCTTTTGTCCGCTTGTTTTTTTGCAGGATTAGTTGTATTTTTTAACAGCGTCATTTTTACAAAACAAATCATTTAATGATTAACATAACATTTTTTTAACTCTTTCTGGGGGAGAATGGGAAAAAAACCAACAATTTTGCCATTGATTTCTGCTCAATTTTGTGCTGTTCATTGTATGGTAAAAGTAACATTAATTTATTTTGCGGGTCAGTAGGATTATTTCTAGGTTTTTGAATGTCTTACTACTTTGACACTAAAAAACTCTTTTTTTAAAGAAAAGCATTTATTTTTTGATCGTCATATTCTGAAACCCATAACTTTTTTATTTTTCCATCAATGGATCTGTGTGAGGTTTTTTTTTTTTTAGCAGGATAACATAAACTTTTCTTTGGTATCATTTTAGGATTCAAGGGACTTATTAATTGCTTTCTATTCTGTTTTTTGGATGTGGGGATAAACAAAAATGCCAATTTTGCATTATTTCTTATTTTTATTTTTTATGCTATTCATTGCGCCGGTGAAGTAATAATATTATATGTCAGGTTGTTACTGATGTGGCAATACCAAATATATGTAAGCTTTTTTTATTTCTAAAAATATGCAAAACATTTTAATAGGTAAAATGGAGTTTCTTTGTGATTAGTTTATTTTTTTACTTTTTAAAAATATTTTATTTTATTTTAACTTTTTTTTTTCAAGTCCTACTAGGGTACTTTACCATTAGGTGGCTTGATCTCCTGTAAAATACACTATATTACGTTGATAAACACCTAAGTTTCCACCATCGCTATTAACCACAGCCGCAATTGGTGTTATTACTGTCCAGGCTGTTGCAGCGGGAGCCTGGCTTTCAGATACAGCTGGGCTCCCGTGGTGATCGTATGAGTTCTTCTTCTGAGCCTGCGCGATCATCATCACATGATGGTGTGATCACAGGGCTATGGACGAGTACAGAGAGAGGGGGCGTTCCTTACTGCCCAGTGATGACGCTGAGCTGTGAGGAACGCCCCCCCCAGTACAAGTCTCTGAACGAGTACAGTCAGGGAGGGCGTTCCTCACAGTGTAGCTAGACTGTCAGGAACGCCCTTCTGATGGTGAACCGTCAAACTACAACCCCCGATATCTCCAGCCCCAGGGCACATACCGGGAAAGCTGAAAGTGCGCTGAATTCAGTACGCTGTTGGCTTTCTAGCGGTATGTAAAACCACATATACATGAGGACGTGAAAGGTGCTCTTTAACCCAAACCTCTGAAATTGGTTAAACTGTTGCAGCGTGATATCTTATCACAGAAAACAACAAGGAAAAGTCAACAATGATTCTGTTCAGCAGCTGTGGCTGGGCTCTGAGACCTCCACCAAGCAAGCACTTAACAGGCATTCTCAGCCCTCATCTACCTGTTTGGCTTCACTTAGGACAGATCTCTGGATATAGACTAGGATGGCCTGACAACATGAGACCATAAGAAGGTGATAATAACTAATCCTATCAATTGTTGGGGTCTCAGGTACCCGACCCTGTTAGTATTATATTATTATTACATTACATAAAAAGACATTTGTAAACAAAAATACACCTTCATCCTAAGCAGCCCATATACATCAGGTCAAAGTTGTTAGAGATGGATCATTTTGACAATTTCGGGTGACCATCTTTTAACAGCAAATGTGAACTTATTAAAACTTAACTTTTACTTAATACTCATAAAATCTAAACATAAACCAGTGCAAATTGTAGAAATAAGTAGATCTAGCAGAAGCAAAATTTCGGATCTATAAAGAATCCAGCATATGTTCTGGAGGAATACCGCCTCCACGATAGATACTATATAATGTGGTACACTATATCCACAACAGATGATATTTGTTATTTGGTACCGGCATTAACATACAAAGGGATAAAATGGTTCCTTATCGAGGTCTTACTGTGCTAGTAGATATTCTGTGTAATCCTCTGTTCCCATTCAGGAGATGGGTGAGTAGCTGTCTCACCCTACACTGACTGTGACTTCCCAAAATGTCTTATATAGTATCTATTGTGTAGACGGTATTCCTCCAAAACATATGCTGCATATGCATTTCCTTTTAGGCCTGATATTTATCTTTTGCTAGATCTATTTATTTCTACAATTTGCACTGGTTTATGTTTAGATTTTATGAGTATTAAGTAAAAGTTAAGTTTTAAAGGGGTTGAGCTGTTTGACACTTACCACTTATTTACAGGACAGGGGATAGGTGTCCAATCGATGGGGGCCGGATTGACGGTTCCTACAGTTATCAAGAGAACAGGGGACCAAAGATTACAGTCCCAGCAGCCCCATAGAAGTGAATGGAGCACCGGTCATGCAAGTGCACTGGCTCTCCATTCACAAGGAGGTCTTAAGGGGACACTTATTCCCTGTCCTCAGGATAGTGTCCATCATGGCACAACCACTTTAATAAGTTCACATTTGGTGTTTCGTGAATTGAATATTGAGTGAACTATACCCACTCTTTAGATTAGAGATCAGTGGGCCCATGAGAGCTTGTTCCTGACCATCTTCTGAAAATGATCTGATGGCTGATAATAGACTAATGGTCTTGTCTGCTAAAAGTATATGATACAATCGGGACAATGCAATTGATCACCAGCTACATTGTCTTCACTGTACTGGGGTCCGTTGGGTGTCCGTCCTTTTGAAACTGAAACCGGTGCCGGACAAAGGTCAATTTTTGGTGGACACTAAAATGAAGTCTCCAATGGAGACCCAGGCAAAGACGTGAATACTTTGAATCCTTATACAAATACAGTATGTGTATAGCCAGCTTTAGGCCTCATGCACATGGGGCAATCCAGACCAGGAAATCTGGTCCATACATTAGCCGGATTTCCTGGTCTGAACCTAGTCAGGAAACAAGACTCCTTGCATAACAGTGACCAAATTTAGCTTTTTTTTTATGTAGATTCTATCTATATACAGTATATAAGAACATTACATTTAAAGAAGAAAATATATAAATAAGACTGTGAAAAACATTAAGAAAAACAAGCCACAATTTGATGAATATATTATAATTTATTCAGTAAAAGGAAGCTGTAAATTATCATGTGAATAGAAATGTTACATGTTCTGTAATAAATAGGGGGGGAGAGAAGCCTTCTACAATGCAGGCTACAAACATGGGGCTCCAGCCAGAAGCACCTGGTCTTTAGTACACCTACTGGGGTATGCACCCCAACGTGTTAAAGCATATCTATAAGATACAAATACATATACAGTATGGAAGACAAGCTACAGCCAACAGGTTCACTCTCTGCTCCTATATCCAATGTAACTGCAGGGTATAAGTGAAATACACAGTAAGGGTGGATAAATATGCTAAGGAGAGAAGGAACAGTGAGTCTGCCTATGGCGTTACCCAGTCTGCACTATAAGGCCCCTTTAACTAAGGAGGCATGACATGGTTACCAGGGTCTCCACATCTGCAGTGAGCCCATAAGAGGGCAGTGCTGCTGCAGTACATTAACTTGTGGTTTTGTGTCAGCATCAGATTTCAGAGAGGGTGGTGGAGTCCTTCCAAGACCCTCCTCAATCATAAAGGGTAGCTCAGATTTTGCATCCATGGCCTTGGGGAGAGACTTTAGCAGATGATTGAGAAGCCGTGCACCAAGGGCTTGATCCATCCAGTCACAGTTTAGAAGCAGATTGTGGAGCTCGTGCATACATTGAATGTATCCTGTGCTGAACCTCTGCTGGCCATCTACAGTCTGAGTGGTCTCACCTATGAGAAAGAAAGGATGTCACAAGGGTAAATACAACCATTTACCACCTTAAAGAGGTTGTCACAAAATAACGGGCTAGTTAATGGTCCCTCAAGTGTTAACATATATGTGCCAACTATGGGTAAATGGTTTTGCATGTTTGGCCATCCTAGACCAATATACATGATCATTTTTCCATGTAACATCTGAACATTGAAGTATACCTCCTATACAAAACAAGAAATGCATGGCAGGCAACCACATAAAAGAGCTTCAGTAACTCATTGAGCCATTTGTCTTAAAGGATCTGCTTTTATTTCTGGCAAGAACAGTATGGGTGTAACATAGACCAAAGATATGAATGAATGTATCTCAAGACTGTGGAATTTCTCACCTGTGGTTCTGCTTCTCTGAATATTTTCCAGATGTCTCACTGTCATCTCCAGGATATCAGCTTTCTCCAGCTTGGACTGCTAAAGAGAAAAGATAGTCCTGTTATTTGGGTTGGATTCATACTCGTACACAACCCTGATGGCAAAGTGAACAATGTACAAAAGCTTTATACCAGATTTCAAGTGTTCCGGTGCTGACTGGGTTCCTGAGAGTCTGTACTCCCTAGTTCCGTCTTGAGATACTATGCATTGAGATAGGGCTAAGATGTAGAAATCAATGGGGACCTAAGCAGTGTCGAAACTGCAGAGGCAGGGAATTGGTGAGGTAAGTATTGGTTCTTTTATTGTTTTATACCAAATCTAAGCCCCCTGCCACTTATTTTTCCTCCTAGAAAACTCATTGAACAAAAATGAAAGGAAATGAATGTATATATAAAAACATGTTGTTTTTGAATGAGTAAAAGGTAGCTTGAAAAAAAGCTTTATTGCATGTAAACTGAAGGTAGTCTTAGAAGTAGATTCACAAAATTCTGTTGCCGATGCTGTCACCAATATCTAGTACAAATACCCATACCTATCTATTACCTGTATCCAGGGGGATAACTTGAAGGGGTGCAAAAGGTCTGGTCACATCCTGCCCTGGAGCCTTAGGTGTCCTAGTATGAGGAGACCAGCACAATACATTAATATTGGGAGTCTGATACAGATTTTAAATTGGGGCCCAGGAGGTTCATGTTACACCTCTGCCTGTACCCATGTCTAGTACCTGTTTCTGCAAAACATTGCAGAGCCGATACTAAATTGGACCCTTCAGGACTTTAGGATGTGAGGGTGATGTCCCCAAAGGTCCTGGAAGCTGCACCAACTTCTTCTGATAACACTTGGGAAGTTAATGTGGACATGGTGATATGAGAGAGAGGGGAACTATGGGCAGTGTGTGAGAGGACTGCTATAGGGATCAGATTATGTAAGAGGCCGAGGAGGAGCAGGGAGCCAAATGGGTGATGAATCTGAGATCACATGGTAGTTCTCAATAGCAGGCAGCAGAGAGAAACATCCTGTTTGCACAGCAACTCATGCTAGAAAAAAGGTCATATTTTGATCATGTGACTTATTGTAGAAGGTGAAAAACAGGACAAGGAAAGACACAATTATTATTGAGGGGATGGTCTTTCAGACAATATAATGAGTAAAAAAAAAAATCATTGGGTGTCTCTTTAAAGATCTAGAACTCTCCAATTCTGTTGTTGAGACTCCAGATAAAAATGATCTGCTGACCTTTAAATCATATATCTCAGATGAGCGTGGTGGAAATTGTGAACTTAAAGGTGGCCATATACCTTAGATAGTGTAGCTGTCAGCTCCTCCTGCCCTCCATATTTATGTATTAGTGTGCATGTATTCTCAGTAGGTATGCAGCATCTCAGAGTGTCACTGCTTCTATTGTCTTTATTTTTATGCCTCTGGTTATGTTATGTGTATGTATTGTGTATGTGTTATATGTATTTATGTATTTCCAGCTTCTTAATGTGTTTTACCTTGGTTTACCCCACTGTTAGTCACCTTTTCACTTGGTACATCCCTGGCCAATCACAGGCCATTGGGAGTGGTTTTGGAAACTCAAGTCTATGCGGAACCGTTAGAGGTTGTCAGTTAGCAGTGAGTGTTGGCACTGTCCAGCTCTACCATGTTTGTAACAGCCCCTGAGGGAGAGGATTCATACAGCTCCTTCCTTTGTATGTCATAGAATACGCATATTACTTACATCAAGATGAAACGCCCTGATTACAGTTTCTTTCAGTTGCTCCAGGCAGGAGTTAATTCTTTCTCTTCTCTTTCGCTCAATGAGTGGCTTTCTGAGCTAAATAAAAGGAAGAAAATGGATGGTCACTCAGAGAGGTCATACACTCCATCACACATGTATCCTATTCTGGGAACATATTAAGCAAAAAGTTAGAGCAGTGCTGGTAGTTGTAGTTATACAGCAGCTGGAGAGCCACAGGTGGGAGACCACTGTTATAATGATTAAAGGGGCTTTTTAGGGTTATGATACTGATTGATCTATCTTTAGGATAGGTCATCAATATTAGATAAGTGGGGATCTGACACCCAGGACCCTCATTGGTTTGCTGTGTGAAGAGGCTGCAGTGCTTGTCCGAGGGCTGTGGCCTCTTTAAACAGCTGATCAAGTCCAACACTGTACATTGTATAGTGGCTGTGCTTGGTATTAAAGTTTAATGGAACTGAGCTGCATACAGGCCACGTGACTAATGAACATAACATCACAGGCCTGTGAAGCTGAAGTGGTGCTCACCCAAGTGATTCTATCACTTCGACCAGCTGAATGGCAGGAGAGCCGGGTGTCAGACCCCTAAGATCATCACTGTGCTTTCTAGAGAGCTCCAAAAATCATTGCCAAACGGGTGTCCCAGGTAAGGAGTAACAACACGGACCTGTGTGTCAGATAGTACTGCATCAGCAGCCAGATACCAGATTGGTTGCACCAGCCGTCATGTAGGATTACATTGCAGTACCATCAAAATCCAATCCAAAGTATTCATGATGTCCTAACTGCAAATTATTGGTCCAGCAGATTTGTAATACCAAATCTATTAACATTGGATGGTATAGAAACATTATTGAATACATTGATTTATGTATCTAAGTGTAGTCATACATTAGGAAAAACATTGGGGCAAATTTGTCATAGTATCTATGCTACATGTGACTTTATACGTGTTTTATACAGACTTTATTAACAGTCTGTACGACTTTACTTTTCTAGAAAAGAGGTGAGGACTGATCTAGAATTTTTACCCCACATTCATCTATAGGGTGTGTGGAGCAGAAGTAGTGGCACACAGCTTGCATAGTGTGCCAATATTAGAAAATCTCCCATTGTTTAAGTCCTATAAGAAAGAGATGCTTATAATCTCAAGAGTTAATGAGAAGGTAGAGAAGCTGGACACACCACAATCAGCTGACATGTCATACAGGACTCCAACTGAGGCAACTTCTTTAAAGAGGACCTGTCACCAGGTCTGAAAAGCCCAATGACATAGAACATCTGATATATGGGCACTGTCACCCTGAGCATTTGGTATTTTGTTTATACAAACCCATTCAGCAATTTCAGAGATATAAACCCTTTTAGTGTTGATGCAAATTAGGGTATGGTAGCCAAGTGGGCAGTAACGTGGTTTTTCTGGGGGGTGAGTTCTCTATGTGCTGTATGTCAAGTAGTGTTACCACCCACTTGTCTAGTATACAATGATCTACATCAACACTAAAAAGGGCTTATATCTTTGGAATGGCTGAACAGATTTGGATAAACAAAACACCAAAGTGTTTTCCATTCCTACCAAATGATGTATGTCATTGGGCTTTTAAGACCTGACTACAGGTCCTCTTTAAACACTCTGAGCATGCCCCCACAATGGCTGCCCAGGTAGGGACATTCCTAAATTGTGGCAAATAATTATCATATATAGATGTATCAGAGTTAACCCGAACTTCTGCAATTGGTTAAACTGAGGCAGCGTGATATCTTATCACAAAAGATAACAACAGCCCTGAAAAGTAATTGGAAAAAGGTTTTCGAATGGCTATTCACTGTTTTTCTTGTCTTCTGTGATAAGATTAGTTTGTAAATCTGCTAAATCTATATAACATACTGTTTATGTAATTGTGCCAGTACTGCAGTACCAGTCTCAGTGGTACCCATAGTGCCAGCAGCAACTGTGCTTATATAATATATAGTCTAAGCCATAGCAGTACCTATACAAAATGAAGTGCCACCCACAGCAGTGCAATACCTACCTGTGCCACACTCACATGTTACCCCCTTCACTGACAGCCAGGAAGTAACATGTGGGCAGCTGCTCATGGCCTCTTTCCATAATTTTCTGCAAAGTATGGCAGGAGCAACTTGTGAGAGAGCGTCTTTGTGGATTTACAGAACAGTGAATAGGTCTTAAATCTAATACAGAAATATGTGGGGCAGGTGCTATATATGTATTAGTCAAAAAAAGGGTTGACAACCTCTGTGGAGCTTTAATGTCAGACATATTGGTTTGCCAACCAACTGTTTATCCTGCCAGGAATTAGGGTACCTGTACAGTATACAGTATTATTCTTTAAAAAAAAAAAAAATCAGAAACCATATGGCATCCTTATGTACCCCATTATAAATTGATAGGATCCATTTGAAACATGATCTGTCATAGCTGTTTTGGCAATGTACAGATTTACAGAAATCTTGTTAATCCCTTTAGTCCACGTGCCAATTGAGCTCTAATGTTCCTACCATAAAAATACTGTCTGTATATCCCAAGGCCAGATTTACAGTTATTCAGTACTCTAACCAATATGTCTGGAACCTGGACTGGCAAGTGGTTGCCCAGATAGTCTATATTTATTTGTACATTATAAAGCCATAGAGTTCAGATCTAGTCGTGCACCATATGGCAATATTAAATATTGTACTTTTAGTTAATAAGTTTAGTTATCAGTAGTCCATACAAGTCATATTGTGGCAAGCATTGCCAGTCTTCATATTCCGACTATCCTTGCCAAGTCATACCACCACCTGCTACAGCTGATTTCTGTAGAGTTGTCCCTTATTATGCTGTAAGTGAATACAACACAAAGCCATGCGGTGTTCACATGTAAAGCTTTTATACCCTGCCTGCTGGGATTCTGAAACACACAGACTCAACAAGCTGCTTTTGGATGTGTGTGAACCTTGCCAATTGGCAATTAGGCAAAGGCAGGCTGTAAAGTATAAATGAGCCCAGCTGCATGTGTCCCTGCTATGTGAATGTGAACAGTGCCATACTGTGGTTTAAGTGCATCTGATAGCAGAATTTCTCATGTCCGTATGTGCAAATGGTCGAGTAACATGCGAGAATGCAGAATGTCTGCAGTGTGCAAGGAGACATGTCAGATGTGAAAGGATTAACCCTTCATAGAGTAGACGTCTTACCTTTCTTTCCTGTTTAGAATTGGATAGTTTGAGGGGTTCCTTGGCTGCTGCAGACATTGCCACCTGCTAGTGCTGTCCAGCTTCCTAGTGTGATCCCTGCCTGAGATTGGCTTAACACTTGTGCTGTATCTCAGTATTTGTGCCTCTCTAACCTCCCACCACTCCCTGTGTTTTCTATGTCTCTACAACAGTTTCCCGCTCTAGCATTATATACAGGCCTCTATTAGCATGTGAATAGCTCGCTCTTTTCCCTCTCTATTCAAGAATCCTAAGACCAGATGTCCAGATCAGGGTCTATTGTGGAGATAACACCATCCCCCCTAAAGCCCCCATGTCACAATGTAACCTTGTCAAAAGAATGCAACTTGTAGATAAACAGCATAAGAAGCCATTGGAATGGGAGGTTTGGGCCAAATTCAGAAGCATGTGTGCAATGTGAAGTGTGTCTTGTCAGAAAAATAGTATGAGACAGTATGGAAACTATAAGAACTGATACATTTATAGCTTTCTGCTCAAAAATATATCAAAATCTAACATTGCAGCAACTTTATTTCACTTCTTCATTTAGTACATACTAGAAGTTGTGGCAATTCTGGTTGCCTAGCAACTGCTTGACTTCCTGTGTAGTTGGACCACCATTTTAGTACATGTAGTGAAAAAGGTCACACTACAATTTTATTATATTTAAGTCCTTTTATTCAGGTACTGGAAGCATGGGAAATTACAAAATATTACAAGTAACATTGATCTCAGATTTGGGTCTAGGCACAAGGGTGTCAGGAGGATGTGCCCAATTCATCCTCATCTACAGGGGACATGAAGACCCTCCCATTGTGTTTTTTTACCATGCCACACTATTGCAACTTAGGATCCCTCACTCCATGTTTTAAACCCTCCTATTTTATCTGATTTATGCCAGTCCAGGAGTGGAAAAAAATTAAAGGGGTATTCTGGCCTCAACCTGATGTTTCATCACTATGTGATCTGTCATGGTCTGACACCTGGACCCCGCACAGATCTGCTGTTCTAGCAGCTTCCAGGTGCTGGAGGGAGGTAGTGGATGTGGAGCTTGTGCAGCACCTCCCCTATCCAATTAATAGGAGTAGCGCAGCAGCCCCATACACTATATAGTGGTGGTTCTAGGGAACTGCAACACTGCTCCTATTACTTGAATAGGAGCAGTGCTGCGCCCTCTGCCTGTCCAGTTGAACAACTGATACGTGCAGGGCCCTTTACTGATCACATACTGATGACCTATCCTATGAAAAATCAGTTTGAGGCTGGAAAACTCATTTAAGGATTTCTTCCATTTTAAAATAAAACTATAATGTTTTATGTAATTTACAGGATACTGAAGGACACAATTTTTTTTTTAAAATAAAAACTTAACAACATTACTTTGTAATGCTTAGATAATAGAAAATATTATTAAAAAACTGTCATGGAGGCTGGAGAGTGTAATGTAGAGTAAAATCAATGACGCTTACGCTATTTCAGTTGTCATTTATTGTATTCAGTACCATGGACAGTGACATCTACAACATGTGACTTCTAAGCAAAGTGTATGAATGCCAAATTCAGCAGGACCCGACGTCTTATGTGTATGGGAGTCTGCTTCTGCTCCCCGTTCACTGATGTAGCATCCAGTGGTCTTTTTGCTGTGTCCCATTGATTTTTAGATTTTATACAGAACAAAACAATTTCCTATACTTTGCTGTTCTCAGTTTTTTCATTGTAAAAGCATACTTTAGTATCAAATGTGCTTGTCACCTCAAAAATATGCAGATTTTTTTTATATTTTTGTTCAACATTTTTGGCTTCTTCAAGCCAGACTCACACCCTGATTTCCGCCTTAGATTCCTTTCACATGAGCGTTCCATTTTGAGGACTATAAGAAAACGGACATTGTACATCCTAGTATATTTCTGTGGTTGATCTGTGTGTGCTGTCTTTATTTTTCAGCATCACCTAGGAATGAATCTGTAAAAAATGGATGAAACAAGGACAGCAGAGATGACATCCGTGCGCTCACCAGTTTTTCTTACACTGATATGGTCAGATTTCTTAAAATGGTCTAAAAGCAAAAAACTGTTTAAGTTTTCTGCTATGGGCAACTAAGACAGTATTAGTTTATTTGTCCCATTATATCCTATTTTTGTCTGATTTTCACACATCAATAGACTGAAGTCTATGACGAATTCATGAAAACGAGTCCCTGACAGATGCAAAATGGCTACGAAAAAAAAATTACCATTTAGTTTGTTTTCCTTGGCCACTTTTATCCACAATCATCTGAATATAACCTCAGCCATCTAAGAGGCAATCTAAAGAGAGGCTTTGCCGCCAGTAGGTGTCAGACCAGCAGCTGGAGCAGATGGGCAAAGAAAAGGTTATGTAAAGGAGAACACCAGTTTACTGTGTAAGTTTGCATTCACTTCAATGGCAGCGCCGAAGATAGGCAAAGTACAGCACTTGGTTATCTCCAGGTGTCCCATTGTAGTGAATGCAAGCACCAACCACCACCAGTCCCACACATGTCCTGCTCAGGTTGAATGTGGAGCTAGACAAAAGTCCTGCTGAGTTTACGTTATGGGACAACCCCTTTAAAGTGCACCACCCTAGAGCATAATGTTAGGACCAGTGGTGTAAATACCAGGGTAGCATCAGGAGTGGCTGCCGCAGTACCTGGGACATTAGGGGGCCTTGTGGCAGTCCCTAAATGCAAATTTATTATTTTTTTTTTTTAATAGGCCGTTACCTGCTGGTGTAACCCCAGCAGTTAATGGGCCCTATTTACTTACTGATCCCCGCTCCTGCTCCCGGCTGCCTGCGCTTCCCATTCTGCGGCAGCGGAGGTGGCTGTGAGCAGGAGTGGGGATCGGTAAGTTGGGCCGCGAACCCCACAAACACTGCTATCATTATATTCTGGGGTCTTTTCAGACCCCGGAGTATAATGATTGGAGGCCCAGGGGAGGTGAGGGAACATAAAAGACAATGTTACCTACCTCTCCTGCGGTCCAGCGTGACGTCTGGTCTAACACTGAACAGGGCCGAAAGTAGCGGGGAGTGCGCCAGAGCTAGGGAGAGGTAAGTAACATTGTTTTTTATGTTTGTATCCTCCCCTGGGTCTCTGATTATTGTACTCTGGGGTCTGAAAAGACCCCAAAATATAATGATAACAGTGTTTGCGGGGTTCGTGGCCCTACTTACCGATCCCTGCTCCTGCTCACAGCCATGTCAAATGTTCGCCTTGGGGCCCAGCCATTCCTAGTGACACCACTGGTTAGGACTACAGAGGAGTTGAAAAGCTGCAGCCATATAGTCTGTTCCAGTTGGAGGACCAGCCAACTTATCGCATGCAAGAGGTTTCGCCATTAAGGTGAAGTAATTCCTTCTATTGAGGGGTGAAGTGCAGTCTCACCAGAGTCTGGGAGTCAATGTCTCAGTGTGAAGAGAAGTGCCACGCCAGGGAAGACTGTGGGAAAGGTAGAATGTGACCTGCTCAACACTGCAGGAAAGGGTGCAGTGAGTCCAGACAGAAACAAAGATTGAGACCAGCTTTGCTCAGATGCAGTTTTTGAGGTGTGGATCATAGAGGTAGATAATCTATAAAGGGCAGATAGTGCTCCTTTTTTTTCAATCCACTCCTGGTTTTGCAAAAAAAAATCTGAACATGAAAACCCAACAACAAACTGAGGTCACACATTGCGCCAAAGCTGTTTTTTTTTTTTTTTTTTTTTTGTAGTAGTTGCAGATTTTGCTGCGTTTTTTTTTTTTTTAAATCGAGAATTGCTTCAAAAGGAACAGGAGATATAGAGAAAGCACTTATACTTCTCCCTTCTCCCACAGCAAAATCTGCAACAAAAAAGCAGCTTTTCTGCAATGCGTAGCTTAAACCTTAGGGACAGAGGTGAGGAGATATGCTGAACGGCATAAGGACTGTCCTAGACTGAAGTGGTGCTGAAGACCTAATAGCAGAATTTTGCTGCCAAGCTCAGACCCCGTGTTGGGAGTTCTCAATAAATGTCCCAGATACCACCATGAAGCCAAGAGAGATTCCAACAGATTGAATCTGAAATAGTAGTCAGTGATGTTACGTCAGGGACATACATGTCCATTGTTCACATTGGAGTGGAAATATCTCCGGTAACAGTGAAGTGACTGGAAAGTAATAACTGCAGGTCCATATTTGTCACATATGGTAATAGGCTCTTTTAGCCCACTAAGCAGACAGCTCATGCCCACCACTCGCCCTCTGCCCCCAGCACCTGCCTTCCCTGCAGAACAATAACATACCCCTCACAAAAGTCTGTGGACAAGAGAGCTCAGAATTGGTTCTACCCTCCTCTCCCATAAGCGAGCGACAGCTGCCAAGGCTGACACCAGATGCTGAAGAGGGAATGCACAGAATCCTAAAAGGGAAAACTTGTTTCTTTCATCAGAGGGAGATGAATTATGCAGGAGCTGACATAGCAGATGCACAACATAGGGATACACAGGCTCATACCCACATATTTCATGGCTATATTAGATTGTGGCTGTCACTGGGATCATTGGTATACATATAAGACTCCGGGGTATGGTAATGAGCCTGGCTGTATTCTGCCTGCATCAGCATCTGCTTTCTGTACTGGGGAAGCAGGGTGTACTGGCTTTATGCTGCACTATCCTTTTATTCTGTTACTAGATACCACTGTAGACTGCTTATAATCATCTTCATGAATATTCAAGATTAAAGAAAATTCACTTGTAAATTTGAGCGTTCCTTTTGCTATTATATTTACTCATATCTTAGGCCATGTTTACACTACACATCAGGTGCATACATTCATATATGTACTGAACAATACAAATTTCATGGAAGCCAAAAGTGCCCTTTTGGTATACTTTGGTTATCTTATGTGTAACTGCATAGGAAGGCATAATCTGCTGCACTTTCCTGTTAAAGTGGGTCACTCCAAGTAAACCTATATCACACGGTATATACTTTTTTCTTGGGAGACGGTAAGTGATTTGTCCAGTGTATACGATGGAAGCAGTCCCTAAATGCAATGTGAACATAACCTTAGCTATATTAGGCTCTAGACAAGCTGGTTGTCAACCAAACGGATTCCATTAAAGCATACAAACTACAGTCGTTTCCATTTTTTTCCAATCAGAAAATTTGAACTTAAGATATTGCAACAAAAGCTGCATTTGCCACTCAAGAATCTGGCAGATGTCAGAAAGATTCCAATAGGAGCTGTAAGGGTGATTGTACTGCTTGTTAGAAATATATAACTAAGCAACTGTGAATGAACAGCAATGTATACCCATATGATCTGAAAGCAGTCAATAACCAAAGCAGATAATAAAGCATGTTGGGCAAGGGTGATCTTGGTAAAGGAAAGTGATCTGGCAGTGACTGCCCACAAGTGGAAAATGGTAACAGCAAAAATAAAAAAAAAAATCTGGAGTAATGGAGCAACTCAGCTTTATCTCACTCAGAGATGAACAGGCTTAGCAATTTCAACTATATACAGTTCTCAGGCTTGGCCGTTACAGTTTGTCTCAGAGGGCACAGGCTTGGTGGTTTCACACTTGGCAGTAAATGGTGACGGGTTACTTGCAGGTGATTCATATCACATATAGTCTTCACTCACTCCAGGCAGCTGTGGGAAGGCCCTTTCCTTGACCTGCTGGCAGTTTCCTGGGTCCCCTTGTGGCACACTCTATAGCTGAGACATTATCAGTCTCTGGCAGTTTTCTATTGGCTCACTTTGGTACACTCCATTGACATGAATGGATCATTGAAATTATCAACCATCTAAAGAGCACATTCCTAAAATCAATAGAAAGGGTGAATAATACCAAAAGTATCACTACAGGACATTGGCTACAGACCCTGTATTACTGCCACTAGTAACATAGCTCCTAGGTCCTTAACCACCATGTTGTCTCTACCACTCGAGGCTGATACACCTGTTCAGGTATTCAGAATATTGAGATCAACATGGCATCTGTCTACCTGGTGGAAAGTGGTAGGAAGAACATCACCACTGGATTCTGGATGAACAAAACACATGCCACTACATTTCAATGCTAGATGGTTTCTGGGCCCCTTCATTTATATCTCTATCCTAAATGAAAACATTGATATATATTAATAAATCACAATCTACAAAAGTAGCCAAAGTTTAAGTATTTCCATCCTTTAGATAAGTTAGCTGTTGCTCTAACTTTTGATTTACTAGTGTAGCCCTATTTGGGGGGGGGGGTATGAGTATTATCCCTCCCACAACAGACTCTGGCGCTGACCTGTGTGTATAATGGGACCTGAAGCCTTCGCTGAAGGGAAGAGTGGGAACATATATGAAGTTTATCAGTGCCTCCACCCAGGATAGAGTCTCTGTATTACAAGGAGGATCTCTTCCTGGGACTTACCCATGAAGTACAGTTAGTAGCCTTAACAAGGATCACTGTACTAATCTCACAGTCTGAAGAATACATACAGATACCACATAAGGTTATAACAGTAGCTTTATAAGAATCAAAATGGTAATAGTACATACATACAGTATATTGAGAACACAGCAGTACTACAACAACCAGCAATTCCACAACAGTCTTAAGTCATATACCCGGATATATATATATCTATTATATATATATATATATATATATATATATATAGCGCAAGAGTCCTGTGCACAATACCTCCAGGCAACAGAAGAGATGATCCAGGTGTAGGGGCCCGTGTGGATGGCTGTAGATCCTCGGATTCTTCCAGGAGATCATGATGATGATGATGCTTGATGAAAGGATTTCTTCCAGGCAGCAAACAGGACCACAACAGTAGTAGACACAGGCCTGACTACCCTGGCACTGAGTCCTTAACCTGCCAACTAATCTACCAGTGCAATCGGGCCTCTAACTATCTAGTTGGCCATCGGAAGCCTAACCTATCACTGCCCTGAACTATATACTGATCCCTAACTACAATTACTAGATAGTTTCTATGAGTATATAGGTAACACAGAGCAGAACTACTAGTTCTGTATGAGGGAGATAAAGTGGGACAGGTGGCAATCTATTCCTATACACTCCAGCTTCACTAGCTGATCTTAAGGATATAGGATGCTCAAAGATCTGCTTATCTATTCCTTCTAGTTATAAAGATTACTCTTGCCACTTGCCTTAGACTGTCTCCTCGGGAGATGTGTCCTCACTCCAGTTAGTCCCTCATGGTTCTGACTCACAATTATTTACAAAACAAACCTTGTATTGAATCCCTGGGGTTTCTGAGGCCAAGCAGCAGGGGTAGAGAGGCCAAATACACATCCCAGTAGTTCCCTACACTAGCATATGGTCATTTTATGCTTAGGGTGGAAATCTTGCTTAGGCTGGTTTCTCACTACTGAGTCTCGGTCATGAGACTCTGTCTGTGTGTGAATGAGATATACCGGCCTGTACGCTATGTCGAGAGACAAACTCCTAGTAGTATAGTTATCTATGAGTTAGGAGTCCCTGCCTCTCCACCACATACATCATAGATAACTATACTGCTAGGTGTCTGTCTTCCGGCTTATTGTACAGGCCGGTATATCCAGCACACATGGACCAAGTTTAATGGCCAAGACTTGGTAGTGTGAAATTTCTGAGCTACTGACTTATAGTCTACCTTTGTTAAATGAGACTCTGATCTTATTCATTAATGTTAGTGGCGAACATGACCACTGCACAATGTACAGAGTTGTCTAGTTCTGACTGTGCTCCACACAGCTAATCGTGGGAGTGTTGGGTGTCAGACCCCCACCACTCTGATATAGATGACCTCTCTTGATGATGGGCCATCAATATCAACACTTGCAAAACCCCTTTAATGAAGAGGTAATACCTGAAGTCAGTAAAAAAAAAAAAAAAAAAAACACCAGAGAAAATATAAAAACAAATACACTATAAGGTCTAATTTATGGATCCATATTTTTGGTCATGGTCATGTATATGTGCACAACAGACTGCACAGGGACAGCTGACAGACTCATGACATACAAGTGCATACTGCAATTCACATTTTTTCCATGTGGGCCCTTGATCCATGTGAACAATTTGTAGCATGCACTATTTTAATCTGTATTGCAGTTGACACAGACTTGGGCAATTGTTTCCAATGGTCTCCTGGTCCTCTTTCTCCACGGATATACAGGCTGCTTACATGTATTCAAAAACTGGCCATTTGTTGACAGGTGAACTTTTCATATGTTGATGTCAACATTGCCTAAGTTTGAACCCCTAAGGAGTTTGTGCGCCTTTTTTCTGGGGTACATGTTCCAACACCTATATTAAAGTACCCTTTGTTTTCTGATTCACAGCGAAAGTAGTTCTACAGTATATGTATCCTTGTATACAGGTTAGATGACTTGGTGATGATAGAATAGCTTCTAGAACAGCTGACCATGTCCCAACTGATAGTAAGAAGAGCAGTTCTGTATACCTGAGATTTGTATCCCCATCCCACATATCAGATAGTGTGATATGTGGTTCTGAGACTAGACAATGCAAAAATATGGCACATGGCACAATGTGGTGCATCTAGTTGGGCCTAAAATTTTTTGAATTGCTAGACATGTGGGTGTGGATTCTCAGAAAAAGTGGTGTGGCTTAAATGTATCTATCGACTCTCATCCACACATTGCAGAAAAATACGCACAGCAGAAATTCTGCGATTTCCAAAACCGTTGCGTTTTTGGAAAGCACAGCATGTCAATTATACCTATGGAAATGCCAATGATTTCCCTATAAGTATAATTGAAGCAGAAAGTCCACTGAGGTTTTGGAAATCGCAGAATTTCTGTGAAAAGTGCTGCGGAAAAAACCGCAACGTGTTTCCGCAGCATTTTTTCCTGCAGTGCTTTTTCGCTGCGGCCCGCCATGGGACCTTAGCCTTAGTTACATTTGTATATACGGTTGTATAACCACCAATAAAACAAGTTTTGAAAAAGAAGTGCAGCTCTGAAGCACAAACTTATCATCCAATACATAATCACTATGAGAGAAAGCACATATTCAGTTATACTCTATCTATCTTGCAGAGAAGAAACCAGCAACTTTCATTGTTTCTAAATGTATTGCTTGGCTACTTATTTGCTTATCGTTTTGCCCAGTGGGTGGCCCGGCTTTATTGTGCCATCTTCTCTATTTGACCTTGACAGCGTATATGTAATCCCTATTTATGGACAGTGTATGATCGATTATCAATGCACGTCATGCACTGGCATAGCTTTGGCTTGCAGCGGAATGTGACAATTCCCTAGGACATTCATGGGTTAAATCTTCCCCGAGGTCAGAAAAGGCAGAATATGTGTTGTGCTATTAGTCTGCATTTCACGCTCCCTCTGTCCTAAACAAGAAGACACATCTGCTGTGGAGGAGCAGATGTCCTGCCAGTGACACACAGACACCTGACATGTTGGTCGCTGCATTGTTTGCCCCTCTGTAAGTTAGATCCCTTTTATACAAAGGCTCATGGAGTATGCAGAAACTGTGAAGACGGTAGTTGTTTGCCTTCTATTATATTTTTTTATTGAGGTGGATAGGCAAATTTTTTCGAAAAATGTTTACCTACTTCGATACAACCCCATCCCCCATATTATTTTCACCCAGTGTAAGGAGCCGTGAGGACTAAGGGCATGTACATAACATAGGCTGCCACTGCAACAACTAGGAGGACCAGGTCAAGGATCATGAGCTTCAGGAGGATTTTCTGTGGGGACCCTGTAACCTTTGTCTGGTCCTGATCTGTGTTCAAGACTCTCAGACTTAAGGGGGTTTCCCTCAGTAGACATTTATCACATAGCCACTGGGAAATGGAACCACCTCCGTTAAGCATTCTCAACTGTTATCACCATGTTAGAGAGCACATTACCATGAGAAACATCATACCTTTGTTATATATGTCACTTTTGAAGATTTGGAGTAAACCAGCTTTGAATTCTTATGCAAATGAGGCACTTGGTGCACAGGGGGCGGGCCTTCAGCTGCCACTCAGACCCTACTACTTCTTGCCCGTGCCACTGTATGCAATGGGAGTTGATCTTCCCACCATTATTATCCATCCTACCTAAGCAACAAGAGCAGTGCTCCCAGTGCTGGAGGAGTGCACCAATACCTCATTTGCATAAGACTTCAAAGTAATTTTTCTTCAAATCTACAAAAGTGACACACATAACAGAGGTATGATATTTATTACTGTAATGTGCCCTTTAATGCAGTAGTAGCAGTTCAATATGCTTGGGGGAGGTGATATAGTTAAAGGGAGTCTACCTCCCAACTTTCAAAGGACAAAAAGAGGGACAGAATATGCAGCGCTCTGTGCACTGCAGCAAACTAAGCTCCACCCACTACTACGTTGACTCATCCCTTTCCCATCCATTTATCTGTGCCCTCACACGGCATAATCCTCCTACAGTCACCCTAACATTATAATGTTCCCCTCCAATTGCCCCCACAGTATAAATTCCCTCTCCTGGTGCCAGAGTTTAAACTAGGGGCAACTAGAGGGGGACATTAATGCCCCCCTCCAGCTGCCCACAGTTTAACGACTTCCCCTTCGGCTACCCTCACTGTTTAATGTCCTCCTCCAGTTGCCCCCAGTTTAATGCCCCTTCCATCGGCCCCCCAGTTTAAAATCCCTCTTCATCTACCCCTCCATTTTACTGTCCCCCTCCATCTGCCCCCGACAGTTTAATGTCTTTCTTCATCTGCCGCCCCAGTTTAATGGGTGATGTGATAAAGGGGAGAAAACACTAAGGGCACTGATCTCTCTCCACTGTCAGAAAAGCGGGCAATACAGTATAGTGTCATAGCTGGGCAGTAAGGAATGCCCCCATTGACAGTACAAGGCTATAGAAGAGTACAGTCAGGGGGGCGTGCCCCTCACAGCCCAACAATGAGACTAGGCTGTAAGGCCCGCCTTTCTGACAGTGGAGAGATATCGGTGCCATTAATATCCCAGCACCGGGGCGCATACCAGGAAAGCTGTTGGCTTTTTAGCGGTATATAATACCGCCAATCTCTGAGGACACGAAAGGTCGTCTTTAAGGGAGCTAAGACACCACCAGAGGAGTTTGGGGGAGGCTATTCAAAAACCTCAAACAAGCAGAGAGCTGAAGGTCCCTTATTAACTGGCAAGGTTTGGGGTTTTTTTGTAATTAAAGCGTGGTCTTTAAAACTTTAGACTCCCTTTGTCACAGATTAGGGAACACTTACTCCTGCATATCGTATTATATGCATTCAGCTATATACATAGCCTGCCCTCTAGTGGATGAACAATGCTGACACAGCCAAGACTAGTATCTTGAACAGTAAGAATTAGTCCAGGGCTTCAGAGTAGTTTTTATTGGCACAATTGAATTATTTTTTTTGTAAATCACAACTAATATTACAGCCAATAACTTATACTGGCTACAATTACCGCACTTCTTTTTAGCCAGGGTTTGTGTGTAAGGCAGAAGCGACAATTTTTTCTCATTTCGACTATAAATAATCACATTTCATGAAATCATGTTAAGATCAATAAATCTGATCTGTAGACTGCATGCTGGGATATAAAAACGGAATTTACACCATTATTACATAAATAGATTACCCCCCCTTACCCCAAAACTGTTAGGTTTTTGATATCCGTTTTTCATCAGTTTGTCACTCATTTCAGATTACGCCATACCAACACAGCCATTGAAATAATCGCCGAAGGCCTCATTCACACTGCTTATACAGTACAGACCAAAAGTTTGGACACACCTTCTCATTCCAAGAGTTTTCTGTATTTTCATGACTATAAAAATTGTAGATTCACACTGAAGGCATCAAAACTATGAATTAACACATGTGGAATTATATACTTAACAAAAAAGTGTGAAACAACTGAAAATATGTCTTATATTCTAGGTTCTTCAAAGTAGCCACCTTTTGCTTTGATTACTGCTTTGCACACTCTTGGCATTCTCTTGATGAGCTTCAAGAGGTAGTCACCTGAAATGGTTTTCACTTCACAGGTGTGCCCTGTCAGGTTTAATAAGTGGGATTTCTTGCCTTATAAATGGGGTTGGGACCATCAGTTGTGTTGTTCAGAAGTCAGGTGGATACACAGCTGATAGTCCTACTGAATGGAGTGTTAGAATTTGTATTATGGCAAGAAAAAAGCAGCTAAGTAAAGAAAAACGAGTGGCCATCATTACTTTAAGAAATGAAGGTCAGTCAGTCCAAAAAATTGGGAAAACTTTGAAAGTGTCCCCAAGTGCAGTGGCCAAAACCATCAAGCGCTACAAAGAAACTGGCTCACATGAGGACCGCCCCAGGAAAGGAAGACCAAGAGTCACCTCTGCTGCGGAGGATAAGTTCATCCGAGTCACCAGCCTCAGAAATCGCAGGTTAACAGCAGCTCAGATTAGAGAGCAGGTCAATGCCACACAGAGTTCTAGCAGCAGACACATCTCTACAACAACTGTTAAGAGGAGACTGTGTGCAGCAGGCCTTCATGGTAAAATAGCTGCTAGGAAACCACTGCTAAGGACAGGCAACAAGCAGAAGAGACTTGTTTGGGCTAAAGAACACAAGGAACGGACATTAGACCTGTGGAAATCTGGGCTTTGGTCTGATGAATCCAAATTTGAGATCTTTGGTTCCAACCTCCGTGTCTTTGTGCGACGCAGAAAAGGTGAACGAATGGACTCTACATGCCTGGTTCCCACCATGAAGCATGGAGGAGGAGGTGTGATGGTGTGGGGGTGCTTTGCTGGTGACACTGTTGGGGATTTATTCAAACTTGAAGGAATACTGAACCAGCATGGTTACCACAGAATCTTGCAGCGGCATGCTATTCCATCCGGTTTGCGTTTAGTTGGACCATCATTTATTTTTCAACAGGACAATGACCCCAAACACACCTCCAGACTGTGTAAGGGCTATTTGACCAAGAAGGAGAGTGATGGGGTGCTACGCCAGATGACCTGGCCTCCACAGTCACCAGACCTAAACCCAATCGAGATGGTTTGGGGTGAGCTGGACCGCAGAGTGAAGGCAAAAGGGTCAACAAGTGCTAAGCATCTCTGGGAACTCCTTCAAGACTGTTGGAAGACCATTTCAGGTGACTACCTCTTGAAGTTCATCAAGAGAATGCCAAGAGTGAGCAAAGCAGTAATCAAAGCAAAAGGTGGCTACGTTGAAGAACCTAGAATATAAGACATATTTTCAGTTGTTTCACACTTTTTTGTTAAGTATATAATTCCACATGTGTTAATTCATAGTTTTGATACCTTCAGTGTGAATCTACAATTTTTATAGTCCTGAAAATACTGAAATCTCTTGGAATGAGAAGGTGTGTCCAAACTTTTGGTCTGTACTGTATATATATATAAATAATATATAATAAAAAGCTGCGGGGGGGGGGGGGAACCCTAACTGCACAGGCTAAGAAGCAAGGGTCAGGTGGATAAGATTAGAGCATTAGACTAGCCAGGTTTTGATGTAGTCTGGGGACATACAGATCTGCATAGATGCCATTTACACCAACAGTAGGATATTCTTTTCTGTGAAAAGCGCTGTGGGGAAAAACTGCAATGAGTTTTTCTGGCAGCACTTTTTGGTTGCGGTTTGCTACGTGGGGATTTAGCCTTAGTCAGCCATGGTCAGACAGAAGCAACAAAAATCTTTTAATTCATAAAACTTCAATGAATGTAAATATATAACAAACTATACATCTAATTATTATAGAATATCAATAATTGTATAATATAAGTAGAAATAAGAACTGATCATTGGCAACAGTAATTGGAAATTTTTGATAAAAAAAAAAAATGTACTAAAAAAAAAAAAAAACAAAAAAAAACCCAGTGGTCTAGCTTTGCTACCATAGAATAGATGCACACTTTAGATGGCATACCTCTAGGTGTTAGTTATGCCACCTTCATCCCAGGAAAGGAAATCCAGATGATGCTGGTTTTCTCCACCCTTATCCTGTGTAGGACACTAGGACAGTATATGGCTCTTGCTCTCGATTTTCAATTTTTACTCCCCACTTTCCAAAAACCATAACTTTTTTATTTTCCCATTTCACAAAACTGTATGAGGGCTTAGTTTTTGTGGAACAAATTGTACTTTATAAAGGTACCATTTAATATTCCATACAAATACCGAGAAGCTGGAAAAAAATGAGAATGGAATTGAATTGGAGAAAAAATGGGATTTTTATACTCACCGTAAAATCCTTTTCTCGTTGTACTCACTGGGGGACACAGCACCATGGGTATAGACCTGGCCACTAGGAGGCTGACGCTAGGGAGATGAAAAGCTGTTGGCTCCACCTCCAGGCTATATACCCTGCCACAGCCACTGTGCATGAATCAGTTTGTACTGGAGCAGTAGGAGAAAGACACAAAAGGAACACGGAACCAACAACCAACATGTCCTGAGCCCGAAAAGGAACCAACACAGCTTGGACAGGAAGAACAGTGGAAAACAAAGGGGGGGGGGGGGGAATCTGTGTCCCCCAGGGAATACAACGAGAAAAGGATTTTACGGTGAGTACAAAAATCCCTTTTTCTTGCTTATTTCACTGGGGGACACAGCACCATGAGATGTCCTAAAGCAGTCCCAGAGGGTGGGAATTACACAGCCATGCGAACCATATTGACCCAAACTGCCATCAGCAGAGGCTACAGAATAGATCTGGTAAAACTACTGAAAGTGTGGATGGAGGCCCAGGAGGGAGCCTTACAGACCTGGGCAGCAGAAGCCTGATGCCGAACAGCCCAGGAGGCTCCAACAACTCTCGATGGGTGAGCAGTCACGGAAGGGCAGAGCCCTGCCCTTAAACAGATAGGCTTCCAGATCGCAGACCAAAGCCATGGGGAGATGGAAGCCTTAGAAGCAGGCAGGCCCTTACAAGTCCCTCAGGGAGAACGAACAAAGCGTCAGAATGACGGAAGAAGGTCAGAGAGGGAGAAATAGACCCGAATCGCACGAACAACATCCAGGCAGTGAAGAGAACGCTCACGTGGATGCTCGGGGTCCGTGCCGAAAGATGATAAGACTAAGTCCTTGCTGATGTGAAAGGAGGAAACCACCTTATGCAGAAAAGACTGTGGCGGATGGAGGACAACTTTATCCTTGTGGAGGACCAGAAAGGGAGGCTTCCGGAGAAGGGCAACCAGCTCGGAGATCCTGCAGATGGAGGTAATGGCCACCATGAATGTGACTTTCCAGGACAGAAGGCGAAGAGGGATATCCTGCAAAGGCTCGAATGGGGGAACATGAAGCACCTCAAGGACAAAGTTAAGATCCCACGATTCCAAGGAAGGGCGTTAGGGGGGGGACACAGTGCGCCACTCCCTGTAGGAAGTCTTTAAAGGGAAGAAGACTAAGACCATGATCCAGCCCGGACTGGAGAAAAAGAACCAGGAACCCGAGAAGATCGGATTTATTATTTATTTAGCTTACTTGTATAGCGCCATCATATTCCACAGCCCTTTACAGACATTGTGAGTCACTGTCCCATATAGGGCTCACAATCTACATTGCCTTTCAGTCTGTTTTTGGAGTGTAGAAGGAAACCCACGCAAACATGGAGAGAACATACACACTCCTTGCAAATGTTGTCCTTGGCAGGATTAGAACTCAGGACTCTAGCACTGCAAGGGAGTCAACCACGACCACGGGCCCTAAGGAAAAACACGAAGACCCAAGGGAGAAGAGTAAGAGGAGGGGAAAGTCTGAAAACCAAGAGTGTCAGAGGGGATAGCTCAAGGATCCAGAGACCTGGCCACATAGCCAGGGACCTTGTGGTTAAGGCGGAGGCAAAGAGGTTGAAGTCAGGCGTGCCCCAGCGGGAGCACAGCTGAAAGAAGATCTGCTGATGAAGCGACCACTCACCTGGAGCGAGAATTCTTCACTTAGGTAGTCTGCCACGCAATTGTCCACGCCTGGAATGTGGACCACCGAAAGAGCCAGAACGTGGCGCTCCACCCAAGGAAGAGATCGGTAAGCTTCTAGTAAGGCCACACGGCTCCTTGTGCCCCACTGAAGGTTCAAGTAGGCGACCGCGGTGGAGTTGTCAGTCTGGACTATGACTGGACGTCCTTGGAGGAGAGAAATCAAATGAGACAGGGCTAAGAAGATAGCCCTCAGTTCCAGCAGGTTGAACTGGAGTGAGGACTTGGCTTTGGCCACTGGCCCTGAACGGTCAAGGCATCGAAGACCACTCTCTAGCTGGAGAGACTGGCGTCAGTGGAAATCACCTGCCAACAGTGGGTTAAAAGGACTTCCCCTGAAATATTCCTGGGGAGAAGAGCCACCAAAGAAGCTCTCAGCGAACCCGAGGAGGCAGGAGAATCAGACGGTCGAGGCTGGCCGGAGATTTGTCCCAGCAAGTCAGAATCTCCAACTGCAGAGAACGCAAGTGAAACTGAGCGAAAGGGATGGCCTCGAAGGTCGAGACCATCAAGCCCAGGACCTGCATGCAGAACCAAAGAGAACAAGGAGTTCCTCAGAAGCTGGGACATACAGGACATCAGAATCTTGGCCTCTGGGAGGAGAATCATACCCTGGTGCATGTCAAGTATCATGCCCTGGAATTCCATGCACTGAGAAGGCACAAGACAAGACCTTTCCTCGCTGATGGGCCAGCCGAACCAGCGAAGAAGGTCCAAGGAGATACGCAAGCTGGTCATATTGTCCGACTTGGAAGGGGCTTCTCCAGGTCATCCAAGTATGGAATCACGGCGGCACCTCTGCAGTGGAGGATGGCCATGAAGAAAACACTGATGGCACAGCGTAATGGGGATGTGAAGATAAGAATCACAGATGTTGATGGATGAAGGAATTCACCCGTCTCCAGGGATGCCACCACAGATTGCAGAGATGCCGGCGGAGCCTGCAGACACGTACGAACCTGTTGAGCCCCTTCAGGTCCAGGATGGGACGAAGGGAGCCATCGTTGTTGGGAACATAGAACAGGGAGGAATAGTAACCCCGGAAACGCTCAGAAGTGGGAAAGGGGACGCTGACTCCTTGCTGCTGGAGAGTGAAAGCAGTCTGGAGAAACACAGCCACTCGAGCGGGGAAGAAGGCAAAGTGGAGTAACCGGACGACACCACCTATTGGACCCAGGACCCAGTCGTCCCCCACTCCAGAGGCCCCGAATGTGGGGGTGGGGGGACCTTCATGCTGAGGAGGACTTGGTGTCGGACTGCCAAGTAGGTCTGGGCTAGAAAGAGGGCTTCTTGGAACAGGAAACCCGGGACGGCTATCCTCCGAGCAAGAGATGGAGCCATGAAAGGGGCAAAAAACCATGAGAACGCCTGGAAGAGGATGGTTGGCGCTTAGGGCGCCTCTGGGGGAGGAAGAGCCTTTTTTCCCCCTGTGGCCTCAGAGATAAGCTTCTCTAGCCTTTGCCAAAAAGTCGGCCCTGTTCGTCCCGGGAAAGGGGAAGGACCACGACCGCCTTCTGGAGGCGGACTCAACGTTCCACAAACGAATCCAAACAGTACGGCGGATAGCCACTGCGTTGGCAGCCGCCCTAGCAGAACTGAGAAGCATCGCACAGGTACTTGGAAACGTTCAGGATTTGAGAGACAAGCAACTGGTTGTCCTAAATGGAAGCTTAGTCAGAGAGGTTTGTCTGGAGTGTTTTTGCCCAGGAAATGCAGGCCTTACTGGCCCAGGAAATGCAGGCCATACTGACCTAAGAGGCAGCAAAGGAAGGCCTCAGGGAGAAGCCAGCCGCTATGAAGGCTGTCTTGGTGAGGGCATCCACCCTCTTGTCCGAGGTGGAGTCCGCTGAGGGCAGGAAAGTAGCCTTGGAGAGCCTAGCTATTGCGGGGTTCACCGCGGGAGGCTCTAAATGTTAGGAAGGAACCCACGGGGAAGCAGGCTGATAAGAGATCTCAGATCAGGCTGGCTTGATAGGGCACTGTGTGCTTCCTTCAGCTCCCCCTGGCTTGCAATGAGAAACATCCAAGCTAGACATGTGTCTAGCTTCAGGGAAAGAAAAGAGAATGTCCAACTTCCTATTAGAAAACAATTCGGGAGAAGCCACTGTTCCTTCAAGATGCAGTCTAACGCCCTGTGGATAGGAAAGACCAGAGGAGGGTGACAACTGTGGTGGAAGGAGATGTCCTCTTGAGAGGACGGACCCAGTTCCTCAGAGATCTGTAGGGTATCTCTGACCGCACGGATGAGCTCCCGCGTAGCAGCAGATATAGATGAGCCTAGCTGAGCAGCAGTTTTCACCACCGACTGGTTAAGTCTGGTAAGGACACCATGGCCCAGGTGAGGGATGCCTCCCAAGGGGCCAGGAGGTTCCTGAACTGGCTGAGGCGGGGGAGGCAGAGAGCGCAGATAGGCTCAGGCCGTCCCCATGGCAATTTTTTTGTTACAGCAGGTGCACGTATAAAACGTGGCGGAACCAGAGGGGCTGGAGGGTGAGAAGCTCTTCACGGGAGGACATTGGCGGAGGGGGCCAGGGAAATTAGGGGTAACCCCTGGGGGCTTAACCTACCAGACCGAAGGAAGCTGGCCGCTCGCCAACTGCTGCAGAGATGGATGCACAGAGAGGGCTCCGCAGGTCCAGAGTCTCTCAGGGGGCTTTGAGGAGCTAAAAATTATGGTCCAGCTCTGGGGACCCCAGTGATCGCTTTATAAATATAGGACCCATGAGAGAGGTATCAGAGGGGCCTGAGGTGGAGAGGGGTTGAGGGAACTCTCATACTCACCTATGTTCTAATCTTCTCCTACTCACCTGCCTGGCATCTTCAGGTGCCGCTGGATCACCCCCTCGGTAGACCTCGCACATGGGAGTGGGGTCACCAGCAATCTGGCCGCCATTGTAGTGAGTGAAAAGTGGGCACTAGGTGACTGGCGAGGTGCTCTTCGAGAACGCTGCGCCCACAGGGGGGGTACAACTAGTGTGGCGTACATGCTGAAGACCCCCCTGCACCTGAAAGAAAATAAAAATAAAACCGATGTAAGAAGACCTGAGTCAGGTCGTGTCTGCCTCCTACGGACACTAGGTTTAAAACGGATTCATGCATAGTGGCTGTGGCAGGGTATAGCCTGGAGATGGAGCCGACAGCTTTCATTCTCCTAGTGTCAGCCTCCTAGTAGCCAGGTCTATACCCATGGTGCTCTGTCCCCTAGTGAAATAAGCAAGAAACTGCTTTTGTGCCACTTCTGTTCACTATGCGGCCAAAATGACATGTCACCTGTATTTCATGAATCTTTATGATTACCGAGATACCAAATTATAGTTTTTGTTATTGTTTGTTAATGTCCAAAACTTAAAAAAATAATATTTTTTTTTCTTGGAGTCGAGTTATTCTGACACCATAACTTCTTTTATATTTCTGTGTATGGGGAAGGCATCTTTTTTGCGGGGCCAGATGTACTTTTTAGTTACCAATTTGGGGAATATCTGATGTTTTGATCCTTTATTTTTTGGGAGGCAAAACTGCAAAAATACGTCAGTTTGGCCATTTTGATTTATTTTCCCACTGTGACGTTCACAATGTGAGAAAAATACTTTTATATATTTGTAGTTCAGGAATTTTCGGATGCAGGACTACCCAATGTGTTTGTTTGGATTTGATTATTTTTATTTGAGATTTTTAGTTTTTATCCAATAATCGCTTGAGCCTGCAGTCATTGGATCACTTGTCCCACATTCCGCATTACAACTGTATTGCAGTCTATGGGAGATTTACAGTGTTACTATTGAGGCCTGGCCACAGATAAGCCTCACTAGTTATATTCCTATGACAGGCCTAGTAGCCTTCACAAGCCTCCTGGCTGCCATGGATAGCGGATGGCTCCCCTGATCTTGTCGTGTGGGACCTGTACCGGAGAGTGAAAATAAGAGGGCGGGAAGGCTACAGCTGAAGGGTTTTTTTTGGTCTTGGGGGTTTATTTACAAGTGTTAATGCCCGTGATCATACTCTGATCTCAGGCATTACCGCCTGGCCTCCATAGAACACAGACCCAGTAGCTATGGCAGTTGCTCTGAAGACCCAACATCTGTCATGCTATTATGGCAGATTCTTGGGAAGCGGTTAATTCCAGAAATGATACATTACACCTATATGTCAGTGGCCATTAAACTGAAAACCCCTGGTTACTGGCATAGTAGAAATGTGCTACTCATAATAGCAATAAAAACTGCATGTAGTTATTCCGTAAAAAAGTGCTCTGTAAAACCCCGACTAAAAATTCTGTATAACAATTCCATCCCCTGCTCATCTTAGTGCATTTGATTAAAATACCTATATACGACCGCCGGGGGGGGGGGGGGGGGGGGGGGGGGGGGGGGGGGGGGGGGGGGGGGGGGGGGGGGGCGCCCCTTTCCAAAACCCCCATTTTTTTTTCCCTCTAAACCCCACCCTTTTTTTTTTTTTTTAAAGTCTATATGGTCTGCCCTCTAGTGGACAAACTGAATGCTGACACCTGGCTCTAAGCTTTCTTATGTATCATATATGGTATCATGATGTAATCAGACCTGAAAAAGAGGATTGAAAAAGAAAAAAACAAAACAAATGGAAATAAAGAAATCCACCTTAGAGGCTAAGGCCCTACGTTGTGGGTGGAGAATGCTACTGTTTTGTTGCAGATTTTGCTGCGGTATTTTGAGCCAAAGCCAAGAATGGCTTAAACAGAAACAGGAAACAAAGGAAGCTCATATACTTCTCACTTCTGCTAAATCCATCACTCCTGACTTTGGCTCAAAAAAACACAAAATCTGCAAAAAAAACCCCAAAAAACTGTGTTTCCACAACATGAGACCTCAGCCTGTAAATGCCACAACAAAAACCATCACATTTTACAGTCCCTGCAAAGTGGATGGGATTCTAGTGAATCCCATCCACACATTGCAGAAAAATGCCCGCAGCAGAAATGCTGCGATTTCCAAAACCGTTGCGTTTTTGGAAATCACAGCACGTCAATTATACCTATGGAAACACTGTCGGTTTGCCTATAGGTATAATTGAAGCCAAAAGTCCGCCGAGGAAAACTCGGCGGACTTTCTGTGAAAAGCGCTGCAGGAAAATCCTCAAAGTCATTCCGCTGCGATTTTTCCCGCAGCGCTTTTTCACTGCCGCTCGCTACGTGGGGCCTTAGCCTTAACGAGATTTTCCAACTACAAGGAAATTAATGAAACTTGTGCAGATGAGCCTATTTCAAGCTCCCTTTTGCAGTCCCATAACCTCCATTTTTGCTTTTGATAGCACAGTGCGGGTGATGTGATGAGGCGATATATAGGCATTTAGGACTTTTTTTACCCCATTGGACAACCCTTTTAAAATTCAAAGTCTCATATTAAAATATACAGATCCCAAATAATCCATCACACATTGTAGAAAATAAAATGGATTTTATTACCATTTTGTCTACCAAAGTAGGTACAGACAAGACATCATTAGGTCAGGGTCACAAACTGAACATCACAGAGAACAATGAAGGATTTGGTAACAGTCCATGTGTATGAATAAACCTGGGCAGGTCTACAGTGAGCTCCACATTACAGGTAGGTAATAGACTGATGAATCTACCATATGTAAGACAATGTTGTGGAAGACTCCTCATGTATCCGACACAGATGTTGACACACTGCTGTATATCCATACGTGGAGCGTACATCAGGTAGTAGTGTAATGGTATAAAGACTGATACACAGGCACGGTGGTCTGCATTTCCAAAACACATCTTCACATACAGTCTTTGAGTCTAAAGAGGAGGATAATGTGACGTAAGATGGACTGAGATGCTGCTGTGCAATGTCTAAGCTGCATCCCAAACCAAGGTGACCACATAACCAACCTTCATGAGTAACTGCTGGTCTTCAGCTAAAAAGCTAAGTGCCAACACAAAATTCACAAGTACAGAACCGGGTATTGAAAGCAACATCCAGGCTCAAAAGAACTGTGGATGTTGATTGGTGTGGCCATTTTGGTATAGAAAAGCCATTGCGGTTATATAGCAGGTTATTACATCCAGTGCCGGGAATGGCTGCGGCAGCAGAAATTGCAGCACAATTGAGGAGATCACATTGAAAGGGTTAAGAATCTATGTGCCAGGAGTAAAACTACTATCTGTTATCATCCACAAACACCCGCTTTATGCTCCAAAATAGTTTTAAAAAATTATATACAAATTTAAGAATTATCAAATGCCTGCTGAAAAATAGCTTTTATATAAAGTAGAGGAAACGCAGAGTGACGCTTCCTACCTGTATCCGTATACTGACTGCACGGGCCTAAGTGTTACTAGTAAGGATAGGGCGGTAATCCAGTGTTAGACTTGTGGCTGATGTGAAATCCTTCACAGGCCAGCTATAAAATAAATAACATAGTACAGTACATTGGTAAGCCATGGCCCAGTTCACACCAGCCAAGTAAGAGTCACACTGAGCTGAAAGAAATGTAAGCCGACCGAGTGCTGCAGTCCAGACGAGATGAGACGGAATATGAAATGTCCACATGTGTGGCAGATGTGTAGTCGCTTTACGTATCCAGGAGTTCATTTGGCGGCAGCTGAACACTGTTAGGGGGGCGCTGCGTATCTTTATTGCCTGGTTTAATCACATGGCTCCATGATCCCGCTAAGCTCCAGTTCCTGAAGTGTGTCTGTGTAGTCTTCACAAGCTGAACTTCTGTCCTTACAGAAAACGCAGCCCTGGAAAAGAATATAAAAACAATGTAGATCGGGAGCAGCATTGGCAAGAAGGTAGATTTCACACACTTGGGCTCCATTCACATTACGGTTTAACTGATCCGTTTAACAGATGAAAAAAATGGACACAAATGGATGGCCATCCCAGCATTTACTAGAGATCAATGTTTAAAAAAATAAATCAATAAATAAAAATTTGCATGGTTTTCTACATTTTTGTGTCCATCCAAGCAATGGACAATAACCCTTTCACTGCCAGGGGTCTCCGGAAATTTTGCACCTCCGGTAGCCAGAGCAATTTTCACATTTTTGAGATGGACAAATCAAACCTAAATTGCAACATTAAAAAATCATCCAGCCCCCCCCCATACCTATATACTTTCTTAAAGTAGACACCTGCAGCATTGTCAGAATGTCACTTGGTACTGTATGTGAACAAGCACCTTCATGCAATTTTGATTTAAAGTGAATGTTTTATAAAAAAAAAAAATGCAAATAAATGTATATTAGTTGCTAAAAGTGGAAACCAAACAAAAAAAGTTATATGCACTAAACCTCCTAAAAATAAGAGATCAACATGTGCAGAGTCCATTCATATCACTAAGGCCTACACCTGCACGCACATGTCTTCAGAAAATCACTAGAACTGGAATGAGCAAAAATCTGCTTTGAAGTTGGAAATGTTAAAAAAGTATCATCCTATAAAATGTAGGGATTACACACCGTGGAAAGCAAGTGCACCACTAAACCCTATTACTTTTTGAAAGCAGACAACCTGAAGATTATGTGTGTCTCAATGGGTTATCAATAGCCACATCCACCTTCATGTAACTTTGTGAAACAAATAATTTTTGAAAAAATGCACTAAAACATATTTGCACATAAAACTCCTATTCACTCTTACATTCACAAACAAAATACATTTAAAATAAAAGATCAAGGTTTACACAATTTATATATACACCGCAAACGACTACAACAAGAGCTCGTACTCTCAAAAACGCTGATACAGAAGACAAGCAAGATTTTGCTATTATTTACTAATATGTTAAAAATCTATACTGCACCTAGCAAACTGTGACTGTGATGCCAAAATCTAACTTTTTTGAGATTGCACAGCATACCGTATATAAAAACACAACTTAATATGTCATATATAGAACCACCTTCATGTAACTTTGCAGCAAACAGAGATTGTAAGCAAAAATTGCACAAAAATTCCCAAATTTGCCACTAAAGTGCTGGCTCAAGCAGTCCCTTTCTGCAAACAAAATGTACTTTCCAAAAAACTGCAAGATGTGAGGAATTCATAATACTACACATATATATATATATATATATATATATATATATTTACAGGTGCGGGTGTTAAAGAAACGCCAAAATCGTAGAAATGCGCCAACCAATTTTGTGCATGCAAATTAAATAGGAGTTTACATAAAAATATAATTTTCTTTTCCCCTATAAAAATTTTAGCAATCTATACGTTCATCTCTAGTGATAATCGTTATTGCTATTATTTTAGCGTGTAACAGATATCGCTAGAGGCGTATTATACTCTATAAAGATCAGGTATGGACAGGACAGGGATTGGGTGAAATGTAAACTTTATTGGTGACTTTGTGTATGTGTTGTGTAAGTGTTTGGTGCTACTCTTTTGGCGCTGCGACCTGGACAATGGTAAACATCTGGGTCACAGCACCAATAAAACTTCCTGGTTATGTTCAGAGGGGTATTACATAAGAATACCCCTCTAGTAAGGCTCAGAGGGGTATTACATTATACCTCTATGTGACAATCAGAGAGCAAAGTATAGTATGCTCTCTGATTGATAGGAGAGGAGATAACATGGACAGAGGTCCCTGCTATCCCCCCCTGGGGTCACATACAGGTGATGCACAGATGATGATGATGATGATTTCTCATCTCTCTGCAGTCTGTAGCGCTGCTCCTCCCCCCTCCTCCTCCTACCGCAGCTCTTAAGATGCTTCCTGAGACAGGAGGGGGAGGACATTTTAGAGCCACATATCTCAGGATCCGTTAGGAGCATTAAGAAGATCTTAGATTCTCATCTAAGAATCTCATCTTTAAAATGATACCAAGAACTTCATGATATCTCTTACAAATTCGGCGCGAATAGCTGTTAAAAACGCTGCAATGGGATCTCAATGCCGAATAGCGTTTTCAACAGTGAATCGCTTCTAAACTGTAACGGCTATTATGAAGATATTGGTATCATTTTAAGATGATAAGATCTTCTTTTAAGATCTTCTTAATAGATCTAAGGGATCCTGAGATATCGTCATTAGAAGTAAGGACGTATTAGATACGTGATTGGCTACAGAAGTGCCACCCTGGGAGGATGTAGAGCATGCGTGGCTGGCAGGGAAAGGGTTAATGGATCACTTTTTTTTTTCTTTTTTTTTTATTATAAAAACATTGATCTCTATAAAAACGAATGGCTAACTGTTTGTGTCTGTTTGTTACACGGATGTGAAAAACCTAATCTGGATGGAGACATAGAAGGGTACGTAAACAAGGGCAAAATAACCATCAAGAAAATCTGTTGAGCAGGGGTGTTGTTGGGCTGCTGGGTCGATCCCCTGTGAGCACTATGTTGCAGTAGTGGTGGTTGCCATGTGGCGTCACACCCAATGGAGTAGGGACCCACTATACAGTGGTCACCGCGACATTGCTAGTGGGCTTATGTACCTAGATCAAAACGAAGAGCCTCATGTTCGTTCTTGTAGATTTTGCTGAGAAGCAAATATCAATGTATAAATACTGGATGTGTCTGGCCATATCATCTTTTTTTTCTTCTCTAAAATGTTGGAAAATCTGATGTGCATTTTGACTGTGGAACGTGTGACCAAAACCCGATCAGCCCCCAAGTGTACCCTACCAACCGGAGGATCGGTTGGTATTTTCCGGTAAGCCACTTGAGCTGCTTGTCTGTACACTTTGGTCGCTGGTTATTGTGAATTTGAAGGGAACCTGTACAAAAAAAAGACTCACTGCAGTAGGGACTACATCAGCAAGACTTTGGGGCTGTGGTGGAATCCTCCACTACAGGCAGCAACTAAAACAGTGAATCAATAATAACTTGCTATCCACAGATTACAGGCTGCCATTTCATGCCAGCAAAGGGACTTTTACACTCACCTCACCATACTTTGCAGGCAATTATCAGATCACTCCTGTGAGGGTATTATGGAATTTCTATTTAGGCAAAGTACATACAGTTTAGCCTGACTGAAATATATTCACAGTAGGTAAAGCACGTGCATGGCCTAATCCCTTTGTGTACTAGTTACAGGACTCTACGGACAAAAACAACCACCACCTGCTGCAACCACGTTTATGGTCAGTACATTATAAGGTCTTTAATCCACACGCTGATCTAAATGTAGGCACTAGTGTTGTCAGGTCAGGCAAAGCGTGTCCCAAAATTGTACAGTCCCAGACAGCTATTTCCAGAACAGACTTATCCTGGAGCCAATTATAGTATCTGCTGAGGACAATCCGATTAGTGAATTAGCTGGCAGAACTTTGTTTATACTCTGCTGTAGTCAGGCATCTGCCAAAGTTCACATCTTAATATCTGTACATGATTGATGCAAATGTTCACTGCCATCTCTAAAACCTACACTGTGGTAAATCATCATTTATGTATGGTGGCGTATGTAAAAGATAACCATATAGGGTAGGGCTGGGCGATTAATCAAAAAATAACCGAAACATCAACCAGGATAACCAATGTGATTTTCTTCATGACGATTATTTCGGTTATTACAATATTTGCAAGCTTCTACCTGCAGATTCATTCGGACCGAACATGTCCAAATCGGATCTGCTATTATTATACTCTGGGGTCTCTTCAGGAGAGGTGATCAAACATAAAAACAATGTTACTCACCTCTCCTGGGCCCCGACTACAACTCTTCTGAATGAGGTGGCCTTGTGACGTATAGTCGCAAGCGTCACCTCAACGGCCCCTGATGTCAATCAGAAGACCCCGAAGACAGCAGGTAGTTGCGCCGGAGCTCAGCCATGTTTGGTCCAGATGAAACCACCAGGTGAACCTCATGACCTAAATAATCACCATCAATCAGAATCTAGGTAAAATAGTGCTAGTAGACCGAATCACAGCAATTGTGCTTCTATATTCATAAATATCTAGGTTGTATCCCAGTATTTACAGACATTTAAAGAGGACCTTTCATGTCTGTCACCTGTCAGCTTTCTAGCAGTATATAATACCACCGATATCCGAGGACATGAAAGGTCCTTTTTAAAGGGTTTTTTTCCAGCTCTAATATATTTATGACCTATCCTTTGGATAGATTTTCAGTATTAGATCAGTGGGGGTCAGACATGTTGCACCACCAGTAATACGCTGTTTAAAGCAGCATTGGTACTCAGGTGAGTGCCATTTCCGATTTACAGGCATCTGTGACATTGGTCATGTGGTCGGTTTGCATTGTAGTCCCAATTAAATACATGGGGCAGAACTGCAATACCAAGCAAAGCTGCTATACAATGTACACAACTGTGCTTGTCCAAATGCTGATCAGTGGGGCCCCAGGTATAAGACCCCCACTGATCTCATGATATTGATGACCTATGGTAAGGGTAGGTCATCAGTACTATTAACCTGGAAAATCCCTTTAAGCTTAACATCCATTCCTGATATGTAAGGGTCTATTTACACGTGTCCACATTCTCCTATATTTAGTTGGTAAAGTTATGCATCTGGTACTACTAATCTGCATGCAACATATGTCCTAGGGGGAGTAAAGCTGGGAGAGTCACTTAAGGAGAGGCACCTGGGTGTACTAGAACATCATGCAAAGTTAGTCATCTGCTCTTCAGGCCAGCAGGATATAGTCATGTGTTAAAAGGGGCATGGACTCATGTGAAAGGGGCACAGTATTAACAACTTTACAAAGCACTGGTGTGGCCACATCTAGAATTTGAAGTTCAGTTCTGGGCACCTGTTCAAAGAAAAGGATGCCGTGGAGGAGAAGTTCAAAGGAGAGCATTGCCATGGGGCCTGGAGAACCTGAAAAATGCTACAAAAGATAAAATTAACTTTATTTCATTTTGAGAAGAGATGTGGTGACATGATAAATCTGTATGACTAAAAAATACTTTGAGCAGATGTTCACTGTAAGGTTATCTCAAAAGATAAGGGGGCGACCTCATCAGCCAGAGAAAAAAAAATCCAGTCTCCAGCAGTTAAAGTTTCTTTAGCGTACAAGCTGTGGGATAGTCACCAAAAAAAGGCTTATTTGAGACGGAAATAACAAATTTTTCTGTACGTGTAGCTTAGTGTCTCTTAAACTGTGACACAAAGCAGGGGCTCTGAGAAGAAACTGCCCTGATAAAGCTAGCTTGACATTATCAATGCAGTCTTCCTAGCTAGAGAGGCTGGAGGATCTGTGATGATGCCATCACCAAGACTCCATGGGTTATTTACCCAGGAGCATCTGGAGACCGAGGCATCATAGACTGGTACTCACTCTGTGTTAGGGGGCATTCACACTACCATTGGTGACCGTCAGTAGTGTTCGTTGCTATTGTCCGTTACAAGATTTTAGCATCGGACACTAGCTGAACTGTCAGAAATCTGTTAAAATTTCCATTCATTTGAATGGATTTTTATATTGTGTCCGTTAGTGTCCGTTTACACCAAATCCGTCAGAAGTCCGTTTTTCTTTCGCAGACAAAAAAATCCTACATGCAGGACTTTTTGTCCGTTTGTAAAAAACGGATTCTTGACGGACAGCAAGTGTCCGTTATTTTTTTTTTTTAATATTGAAGTCTATGAGTAACGGACTTATAACGGACAGTAACTGATAGCCATCAGTTACTGTCCGTTATTTTATGTCCGTTTTTTTCCTGCGCATGCTCAGAATGGAGAAAACAAACAAAAAAAAAAAAAAACGGACAGTGTTAAAAAACGGATACTAGCTGATGCTAATGTGTCCGTTTTTTTTAACTGAACCATTAATTGGATCAGTTAAAAAAACGGACATATTAACATCAGTTAGTGTCTGTTATGATAGGTGTCCGTTTTTTTGTTTTTTTGTTTTTTTTTTAACGGACTCCAACGGTAGTGTGAACCCTGCCATATGGGGGTGCTCCTGACAGTGTGGGAGGGGTGGAATTGAGGAAAGATTTGCTTCAAGTGTGGAAGGTTTTATTTGGGGAGAATGCTGCTGATAATAGGCAATTGTCAAGTGCAATATCTTCATATTAGTTTGACCACAGAACATGACAGGTGCTTCAGAGCAAGAGATGTTCTTTGTAACCCTTCTGCACTCTCAGAGATGAGGATCTTGAGCAGAAGACCTCCCTCTATTAACTCTGCACTCCCTAACAGGGGGATGGGGAATTCTCACCCAGACAACCCCTTTAAGAATCCATGTAAACTCACTGTGACCTCTACTGCCCGTGGAAGGCCTCCTCTTTGTATCCATGGATGAATCTCTCCCAGTTCCTTCTTTTGATCATCTGCAAATCGTGGCTGAAGCTTCTGCATAGATTTCAATCTGTCGCGATCCTCTTTCAGAACCACATCAATGTTCCTTTCAATGAGAAATCATCATATAAGATCATATATACACATTGCTATTATTTTGAACACTACTGTAGTTAAAATCCATAGGCTGCTCTGAAGAAAATGTATCACTCTGTTCTTTTACATTTCCATGAAGTGACCAAAGCTTACCGTAAAGGGATTTGGTACGTCATCATAACATTTTCATCTGCATTGGCCATTAGAAGCCACATGGGATCTTGCAGGACATACTTCATCACAGACTCTCCACTTCCAGATGTTGATCCCCTTGCTTTCTGATTGTTCTCCGAGGAGTCGACGCTTCCAAAGTACTTGCTGCTGTGACTGGTCTGGCTGCTCTCTGCACATAAGAGAGGCCAAATAGAGTATCATAATTAATAGATACTGAGAATACATATCACATCTGCACTGCAAACCGATGTCCTCAAGAACAATGATCTCACTGCTACTGTAACCAACCCACCTGTTTGACTTCCAGATGTACCATTTCCATTGGATCCAGAGGTTAGCGATTCTGAAACTGCAGATGAACCGGAGCATGTCCCAGAGCAGGCATCTTCTTGGAGAAGTATATCCATTAGGTCACTGCCAGTAGACAAGGCATCACTTGTGTGCCCATCGGCAGGGAAATCTGCCTGTGATATAGGCTGATGGATTATAAAAAGAAAATGCTGGTTGTTTGAGAACTAGAAATGTACAGGAGAATATGTACACTGTGTAAGTATACTGTAAAAAGAGCAATATTGTAACTTACCAAATCAGGATCTTCACAGGACTGAGGCATTAATGTAGTGTTCACAGCACCTCCGACACCAGTGCCCCCTTCTGAATGATCTGCTTTTTGTGACTCTTCCAACTGCAACAAATTGAGTTGTAGAGGTGAACTGCACCGAGACTGGAAAAGAGGGGGAGACTGAGGATCCCGGGGGGTACTGGAACGGGAAATTGCTTCCTTCATCTTTGGTTCACTAGGAGGGGCTGGATATGAAAAAGGCTGCATGGGGCAAGGTCCCTGTACTGACTGAGGAACAGAGGATGGTGGAGGAACAGGGAAGCTATGCTGGGCAGGAGCAAATACAGGTTGGCAAACAGGAAAGGTGGGAGTTGTTGATGGAAAAGTTGCTTGTAGAGTATGAAATGGTGGAGGAAGTGGAAATGGATGTGAGGGTGCTGCCCCCGGATAAACATTGGGTGGTAAATTAGGTGGGTACACGTAGCTGGGTAGCACAAGAGCCATCATTGGTGAAACAAGAGGTGCTTGGAAAGGCTGCATATTGGATGAAGTTCCATTAGGCATTGGAATCCCATTATCGTTTGGCACTGGGATTTGTGGAGAAGGAAAAACTGGCAAAGGATAAGCAGGCAGAACTGGATAGGGTAGGGGAGGACAGCTGGCATGGGAGGTGTCAGATTGAGACCAAGCTGTAGTATTTAGCCCCGGGAGAGGACAGCGATGTGCTTGGGGTACACCAGAACTGCTGCTATCCCATGACTCTGGCCACACACGTTTCACTTTAGACTTCCGTATCTTTCCATTTCTCTTTCCAGCAGCATCTGTACCCTGTGGAACACGAGCCCGCAGGGCTTCAAAAGAAGGGAAATCTTTTATAAGATTTGCTTCACTTTCAACTGTCAAAAAGTTCTAGCAAAATCAAGCTGTAAAAGGCAACAGCCATGTTTCCAGCAAGCGTTCACCAGCACTCACCTCCTGGCTTCTCATGCATGTAGGTGTTGCACCTAGTCTGGAAGGCACTTAGCCTCTTCACATCCATGAAACCAATGAGAAAATCATTCTCCTCCTTCTGGGTGTGAGCTACAAGTACTTCTTTGGTTAACCCAAGCTGCTTATAAGGCTCCTTTTCTGTGCTGCCTGGTGGAATTGGCAGGACATCTGAATGTGACTGTCCATCCTCCAATTCTATGTAGAAACAAAAGCAAACAAAACACTAACACAGACCACAATATCATCATTTTCCCTTACCCTTCTTATCAAAAAAAAAGATCAGCTGTTTAATCCCTTTTATACATTGGTCCTCCTATCCGAATGAAAGTCCACGTAGTAGTGGCGATGCAGGAGGAGAGCAAAACACATGGCCAAACTCCCCAAAACCTTCAAAAAGCTGACTGGTGGGGATGTCTACAGAATGCTCTCATATTGATAATCTATCCTAACTACAGGCCGTCAGTATTCTAATCCATGAAAACCCCTTTAGGTTAAGGTCACACATTGCAAAAATGCAGCATTTTGGCCCCTGCAGAAATGAAGTGACAAAAACAGCATTTTACAGTACTGTATAATTGTGCAATCATTAGCGGCCACAAGTGGGAAGGGTTTTGGGCATATGTGGCAACGGCTACGCAAGCATGCACCCCAACAAATTCCAGGTACTCTGATTTTATAGTCACCGATAAATCCTGTTAATATATACCTGCTTCTGGTTGCAGTTTTTTGTCTCCCACATGTACAATTGTGCTGCTGTAGCTGCAGTGGCTGGTAAGGGATACTACACTCTCAGCCTTGACAGCCATAGAAAGCTGTGTGATTGCAGTACTTGGAACAGGCAAGGATGCAAGGGATGGATGTGGCAGAGAACCGGACACAGAATGGGATGTGGCAGCAGCTCCAGGAATCATAGTAGAGAGTACAACTTGCTTTCGGCCATGAGAAGTGCTTGGCACCCCAGAGATGGGATTCGTAGAACCTGGACCACAATCCGGCATAGTCTGCGGGTTTCGAAAGTGGTTCTGTGGATATGGTGGCAATTTGTGTGTCATCCCAGAAGGACACTGGTCATCTAGATCATGAAACACAATTAAAAATACAACTAATACAGGATTTTAATTTTTGATACATGGCAACAAAGAGCACATTGCACTAGTAGCTAAAGTTCCCCAACCACTAGTTTAGGTTAAGCAAGTAGATATAAATTGTCTTAGGTGGAAAAACCCTTTAAAAGAACAAACACAGAGTGGGTTAAAAACAACAACAACAGAAAAAAAAATAAATAAATAATAGTACTCACCTCACTGATCCCTTGACGCTCCAGCTCTGATGCTACCCAAGTCTCCACTGGTCTCTACTTCCCAGTCCCATCTCAATATGCAGGTAATGCCCGCACAGCCAATCACTGATGGGTCAGTTTGCTGAATGGCTAAGTGGGCATTTCCGGTATGCACGGATGAGACCAGGAATTAGAGACTAATGGGAACCCAGTAAGCATCAGAATGAAAGCGGAGTGGGATTAGAGAGGCAAGTGTTGCTTTAAACCTATTTTATAAAATTCTCCCTTTAAGAATTGACACAAAACTGGTAGAATACTGAAAAAAGCCTATACGGTCAACTCACCTTTTTGCGCTTGGAGCTGGTCATTAAAAGATTTAGTGTTCTCAGGTGACACAACTTCAAGTTTATCAGACGCCAAAACACTACAGCTCTCCAGGTATCTAAGCCAAGTATATGAGGAAAAATACATTAATGAGGATCTCCAATAACATTTATTTTGTCCAAATCTGATTCAGAAGATAATAAGTGCTATGTAATGGATTCATTGCTGCCAAGAATCCTTCCCCTTCTCTGACCACATTCAACCTAAATGGGAATCAGAGACATGCTGCTTGTAAAAGACTGTAGCTGAAAGGCAACGTATTCCTAGCAATGTATTTCCTCACTCAGAAATCTCCTTTAGTTTTTTTTTTTTTTTTAATTATTAAACTTAAGCTACATTTACATCTGTGCTAGAGTCTCCGTTGGAGAATCCATTGCAGAGTCTTCTGAAAATTGGCGGAGAAAAAATTCCTGCAGGGAGGACTTTATCCTCTGCCAGTTTCAGTTTAAAAACGACGGATACCCAAAGGACCCCATTATAGTCAATGAGGTCCGCAGGGCTCCGTGTGTAATTGCTTTTTTTGCCTTCCGCCTCTCCGTTGTTCCGTACCCCGGCGGACCCAAACAATGGAGAGACATCGCTCGTGTGAACCTAGTGTTAGCTGTCAAATGTTTATAAAAAAAAGATGTTATTTGCTTAAAGAACTAAACAGTAACAGAGAAAATGCAGAAAAATATCAGTTTGTTTCCTCTCTTAATCTCTTCCTTTCCTTTGGTACACAAGATGGTGAATTTGGATTTAATTTTTCTTTTGTAATATTTTTCTGAACTGAAATGGGGTTGGGGGAGTTTTACATTTTTACATTCTTGACTATGTCAGTCAATGTATAGTCATTTAATGAAGATCCCCCGTGAACACCACTTATTCCTCATCCACAGGATAAATGTCTTATTGCTGAGGGACCAATCACGAAATTGAGGGTCCTCAATTCTGCTGTGTGAATGAACCAGCAGTGAGCATACATAGCTATCCCTCTGGTCTGACAGAGCGGTGTACATGGCCATCTCCTCCATTCCCACAGAAGTGAATAGAGTAGTGGTTGTGCATGCTCACTACTGCTGGGGGACTAGGGTCTCCCATTCTCATAAATACAGGTGGTCCCAGCAATCAGGCACTAATCCTCTATCCTGTAACCTGGGGAGAGGAGATAAATGACGACTATGTAAAAAACCCTATTTACTCAGTTACGTAAGCTCTCACCTGATAACGCTGTCCAGGCAGTTTATTTGTTGGTAAGAGTAGGGGGGCTGCTTTGCCGGCTGCTGCTCATTCTGTGGAGAGCAGGCAGCAATACCTGAACCTTCACTATTGATGTCTTTACTGCAACCATTCCCACTATGGCTAACACCTGAGAGCAAGAAAATAACGTAATTAAATGTGCAAAACGAAGCATAACATGATCTCTGCAGAGAGCTGGCAGCGTGTCCTAGCTATATCATGTTCTAGATGGTGGTAGATTATCCAATAAACACCATGTTCCTATTGCCTGGACATAGTATTTCAATATAACTTGTACATCTCCAAAGATGACCTTTCTTCAGAATATCTCACTGTCCACAGAGACTAAATTACATGAAATGACACAGCTCATGTTTTTTCAAGTTTCACATGATATAGATAACTGAATGACAAGAACATACAATTTCTTTAAGGGTTTGTTTGGAAATACCTGGCTGCCTTCTATCAGAAACAGTGACATAAGTGTGGTAAATGGACAAGATCCACTTTAGAGAGTTGAGAAACAATACTGCATGCATATCATATACAATAGTAGCGCCATAGCTGGTAGAAAGCAGCAGCAATATTTTTCTAATCTTTTACTACCTTTGAGCCATGCAGAAAATGGGGAAATACAGGTATGTGTCACATCTCTGGATACAACTGTGGAAATGCCATAAATGTCTAAAGTGGAGAACCACCCTTTAAATCTTGCTAAACCTACTTATCACTTTTTTGTCCTATTCTCAGTGACAATGCAGCCTCAAATGGTTATTCCCATCCCTGTTCCAATCACTAAGGGAGAACTTATGGGAACAGCCAAGACCTGCTGTGCTACACTGTCCTGCAACTCCCATAGGGAGTAAATAAATGCCAAGTAAACAGTGTAGCACATTTAGCTACACTGTTTCTGTATCTGTGAAGTTGTGGAAACAGTGTAGCTCAGTACATGTACTGCTCTTATGCTATTGCCACAGCTCCCATTCACCTAAACTGGAGTTACGGGAATAGCATGTAGCAGCACTGCTTGGCTGTTCTTGTAAATCCTGCCCTGGGGTAGGAATTTGGGAGTAGTTATTCCCATCTTGGCAGTGGTTTACCAAGATAGAAATAATCTTTAACCGGAAGACATGAATAGTGTTAAGCTAAATGGTTGCTTGGAATGTGCCATTTCACTTCCTACCTGTTTCAGGGCTGGCCTCACTACTCTGAGGACCTTTAATCTCCAGACTGCTTGAGCCCACGTCTTTTGATCTACGACCTGGATGTGTGCCCTGTGAGAACAATGGAAAGGATTATTTAAGGACAACATTAATGTGTATCATTAACTGCAGGAACACACCTGCACTATGGGCATTTGTAAAAACTATTGCCTAGAGAAAAAAGTGCTGTTCCCTTCCAATCTGATACATCACATTGAAGATTCACCAATAGATAGATTGATTCACTATCTGCTGGCAAATCTCCATATATTTATTTACAGATAGTATTGCATCTAATACTGTAGTTTATATCCCCGAATTATCTATGATGGCTATACCATATCATATGCATTACTACTGGAGTAATGAGACAGACTACATTTATACACAGTCCGCACACACTGCAGGCTGCAGTCTCACGTCGCACACTGTATTAATGTAACTACTGAACACAGAGTCAGATTCAGAACACCCACTCAGTATTATACAGAATCAGTCACTTCAAAATAGCACAACCCTCTTGTGGTGACGCACGGAGTCTGTGCCATACCTCCAAAAAACACTGGCATTCTTCAGGTATGACGCACATTCATGCGGGTGGGCTGCTCACACTCAATCTATTTTATGCATAGATTACACCACATGCTGTCACTGGGATTACAGCCCATAGTCTGCTCTCTACCCACACAAGACGAGTGGGAGCACAGCATGGAGCGGGGAAACACAAGGAGCAGGGCACTGCAACAAGATTGCAGAACTCAGCCAGGGAGTCCCTAGATGATTGGTTAAGTATCGCCCCCAAGAAAAAAACAGAAGGTTCAGGAAACGGATTTGTATTCTGCCAAAGGTGAGAGAAAGGATTATGGGCTGACCAGGAGAGAAAAATCATACAGCATGAACTAAAGGGAAAGCACTACTGGGTAAAAGGATCAAGAGTAGATAAGCTAGTAGAATAAGGAATTGAAAACAGAGAGAGGACAACAGGGGTATTACTTTATGATCATAGGGGTCCAACGTGTGCAACCCCTACTGTTCATAAAAATGAAGGTGATACAGCTGCAGAATAGTTTCTGGAACCCACCAACTATCAAGTGACGGCAGATCCCAGCATTAAGATGAATAGGTCAATCTGACAGACAACTTCCTTCCTTTAGGTGACTCAATCCACTTACCCGTTTCTCTTTAATGTCCTCGTTGAGGTTTCCATTACTGTCACTGGACGAGGCTCCACTCATTGGGTTTTCATGGGACCCATTGCTGCCCAAACTCCCATATCCACTGGAGCCGCTGTTATGGACGGGCTGAGTGAAGACAAAGAATATTCATTAAGCCGACTTACATTTTATATGTTTAGCAGCCGCTGAATTTTACTACACTGCTGGCTTGCACATGTAGTACATATCGATAGCTAGTTATTAGCTTTTCCACAAAGAGGTGGCATGAATCATCCCATTAGTCTGCATTACCTTCGCATGTCATGTGACTGCTTCCTACATGTGTTTCTGGCTATTCCAGTTTTATGTAAATAAACTTATATAACTTTGTAGATATACAGGATCCATGTTTCTGCGGGAAGAGCAGTCCTAGGTATCTACAGACTTAACGCCTCTGGATACGCGTTCCCATTCACTGACCACAAACAAATGTCGCTTAAACAAGCTTTATTGCACTTAATCTGGATAACATTAGAAACTACTATAAAACTCATGTGACCGATATAACTATAGTTATACATAGTGGCACTGACAAAAGAAGTCTACACCATGCAGCCTGTCTGGACAATCCTTCAGGTGGCTTTCCAGGACACTCTATTAAGGGGTTTGCTCAAATATAGAATGTATCCCCACTACCAATCATGAGAACTGCAGTCACGCTGCTGCTCCGTTCATTGCTATGGGACTGCCAGATATAGCCAAGGTACAGCACAGTACTTATGGGCAAACCCCTTTACGTAGCCCATAAGTCTTACAAAGCACCACTTTACTTGGAAACACACTTTATAAGCATTACACAGTTGTTCCTGCTGTGTAAGAAAAGTAAAAGGTATACTAAAAGGAGTCTGTCAGCAAATTTATTACAAATCTAATCTTGTACAGGGAACCTTGTAGAGGGAATTCGACAGTTTTCAAATATATTATTTAGCTTTGGAGCCCCATTTTCAGGTAAATTGCTGTTTTATTCATATGCAAGTTAGTATGGATAAGACTTGGTAAAATCTCATCTGCTCTGCCGCCACTGTAAACACTGCAGAATTTTGTCTTCAATTCACAGAGTATACATCCTGCGTAGGCTTTACCTGAACACCATTCTGAGGCATTTATAGCATATCAATTACTACATCATCGAATGCAATATCATATATAGCATATTGAAAGTAAGGGAGAGGGCAGAGTTTTGCCCAGAATGCATTTGGATGACACTTTGAGTGACATCTGAGTGCATTCTATGATGCACTCACATCTATGGGGGCTTCCAATTCATTTTGTTCCGATGACATGGATGAATATAGAGTAGGTCCTATCCTTCTCCATGTCATCTGAACAGAATGGATTGGAAGCCCCCATAGACGTGAGTGCATCATGGAATGCACTCAAATGACACTCGGATGTTACTCCGTGTGCCATTCAAATGTATTCTGCGGCAAACTCGGCCCCTAATCGAAAGCACACTCTGTTGTGTGCATGGGGCATTAATGCCATAAATGATGGATGCAGGTTTCACTTCAAGAACTCCCACCTAGTGGGAGAAGAAGGAACCCCTTCTCCCCCAATAGCACTCCAGAAAGAAGACATATACGCCTTCCAAACTCATATATTCTTTTTTAGAATGACAAAATGTGGTCATAGGACCCCATTCTTTTCATATGGGGGATCTGATATGGAGGACCCAGAGATAGCTACACATCACACCACTAGTACTTGCTTGTCTCTGCTCCTGATATGTGTGCCACTCCTCTTCTCTCAGATCAGAAACGTCATGTGAACTGCTACACAAAAGGCAGTTTCTCTATTGAAATAGGTGGGGCTGCAGACACTGGAATTGTGGGGCACAGATATTCCCTGGGCCGCAGGTTGTGCCCTGCTGGGCTATATTCTATACATCCAGTTCTTACTCATGGAAAATATTGGAAAATCCATTTAACAACCAATAATGTGGATATTAAAGCAGCTACAAAGATTTCCCCTTACAATGGGATGAATCAGTGATACCTTTGCAGTTCAGGACCTTAAAAGTTGGGTGCAAGGGGGACAGTATTTGTGGCTGTACTGACATCCAGGTAATGTCAGTAACTATTACCTTATACTGTACGGTCATCTAGTTTTCCCAGATGAAGATGCATAAAAAATAGCTTAATATTTTTAGCAACTCAAGAGATGAAAACAAGGCTAAGACTTAAGATTTTAAGAGTTCAGAAAGTCACCTGCATGAGAAGCTGATGTATTTGTTCTGTGAGTTCCTGAATATCTGGCTGAAGTGACCGATCTCCTGAGCACACGGGTGCGGTGAAAACATCTTCATTAACAGGACCCCTAGGACACAAGAAATAAATTAAAAAGTGTACTAATAATCATGTCACATGATCCAATATAGATACACATTATACACATTCTAACCCCTTATAAACTGTATACATACAACATGCATAAAGACAAGGCATATGAGGCACTCACATCCTAACTTTGTGTCTTCCAATGATAAAAGACACTTTTCGGCTCCAGGGGTTGATGAAGCTGGACCAGCTGGTGTCTATGGTGATGTACTCTCCATTTCTTGCACAAAATCTTATCGGGGAAAAGTCAAAAGGCTGTCCTCCATACTGCAGAACTAAAGAAAAGAACAGAATTCTACTCCTTAATAGCCAGAAGGTCACTGCTATTTATATCTAGTGTGGTGAGGCTAAAGGAAAGGGTATAGATACACCCCCGCTTTAAATGGTCACTAACTGTACAACAAACTGTGCACAAATCACTAGCACAAATGGATATTAGAGACTCTAATATATTTTATCAGATGCTCCTTCTTTCTTTCTTAGGCTCTCTCTCCCCCTTTCTAAAATGATACATTCTGAACAGCAATCCATCTTGGATGACTAAGACAGATTTAGAACAGATTTCAATGAAGCATCAAATTACAGCTCCATAGACATCTATGGAGAGAGGAGGGGGATGAGAGAGAACCAGAACACATACTCTGCTGCTGCTCCAAATTAAGGCAAGGTTTCTCTATTGCCAACAGTGTTTTATTTACATTTATACTAGTCCATAATGTCTTATATGCTGCTTCTGAGAGAGTCAGTATGAAAGAGTTAGATAAGTAGATTCTCCTCTACTCTCTGTGTGCTGTCTATGGGAGACATCATGGCGCCTAGTCTCCATCCACCAGCTCTGGGAGACATGAAAATTAGAAATGGAGTATAGAGGGCAAAATGCAGAATACAAGTCATTTAACAGCCAAAAATAGTGTTATTCCTCATGTACATACAGCAGCTTATCCTGAAAAGTCACGCAAAAGCTAGGTATGCTTTAAACGCTACACATTAACAGTATATTAGTAGGTACTGTACTTTCAGCTTACATACACATTGATTAAAAAGGACCTTTCACCACCTCCAAGTCCAGCTCTTTATATCATTTAATAGGTGCTGCTTCACTGATTCCAGCACAGTTGGATTGCTTTCTCTAGTCCCCACCATTCCTGAGCAATCAATGCTGTTATCTTTGATATCTGATATACTATTTAGTCTCTGTGCTGTCAGGAGGGAGGTGTCAGGCAGAAGCAGACAAGGGGTGCGATTCTGAGCTCTGACACTGGCTGCCTCTGATTGGAGCTCTGAATCACACCCCCTGCCTGACACTGCCCTTCTGACAGATACAGAGCTGAAATATCAGGTGTCATAACTAACTGCGCACTCAGGAATGGTGAGGGCTAGAGAAAAAATTCCAAATGTACTGGTATCAGTGGTGCGGCGCCTATTACCAGATGCTAAGCACTTGAATTGGTGCAGGTGGTGAAAGGTCCGCCTTAACAGTGGTCAACCCCTTTGATAAATTTTTACAGGTCTATTTGAGGGACTAACATTAGTATGTGCGCTTGAGATAAGGAAACTAGTGAACCTTGGTTGACACTGACCCTGCTGTGGGTGGGCATAGGTCGGTGTAGTGATGTTATATGGATATCAGGGAATAAATATAGTGACTACTGTGCAGCAATGAATGAACTGAAGATTGATATAATATATACATACTCTTTTTGTGAACAGCTAACATGAGCGGCCGATCACTCGGATGCAAATGCAGAATGATGGGAGTGCCAATGAGATCTTGAGGCAGGTAGCCCAACAGGGGCACAGCTCTGTGGAGAACAAATCACAAAGATGAGGATAAAAAGGAATGACAACAGATCTCATGGAGATGGTACGTGTCTAGTGGTCGACTTACCTTTCATCGACATCCTGGAACAAACAGCTAGGGGTGTGGGTGGTAGTGAAGATACGCTTATCTGCGGGGATCCGAGGAGCTAAAACAAAAAAGGAACACAATTTCCTCATCTTCAACAATGCACCTGACTAGCACACAACGCTGTCAACTATTCTCTCAGCAGCTTCATTATAAGGTGTAACTCTGCAGCCTAATGCAACTTACTAGAGACATCAGAGAGAAGATCACACAACTCATGGCACATCAGAGGATAATACTGTGATGTGATGTTTTGCAAGGGGATATTCGCACACACGTTTATGGGATCACACAGGGGGTAGTGTGACACTGGAGTGTACTGGAGTCCATGCTGCTCCCGTATTAACAGAGACATGAGGTAAACCTACGTTTTACTAAGCGGCAACCCAACAGGAAAATACTGTGATCAATGGAAAGTACCCCCGCACTCAGGCTTAGGCATTTCCAAAAAGACAGAGGAGACAAAACGCCATTACCACTTACCATGACTATTTTCCAAGTGAAAAAGTGACCCATCAGAATGAGGAAAGTGAATATCCAGCAGGTTCTACCGCTACACTATGTGCAATACAGCCACCATGCTCCTAGGAGCACCTACATAGTCTAATAACTGATAGCTATACGTACCTTCATAACCCGAGTGGACTCTCTCCGCAAACAGTACACAGCACAACTGCTCTGTGGCGCTCTCCTCAGTCTGAACACGGATCATATATGGTGTGAGGCGGAATGGATGGTAAGAGAATTCCTTTCTAGACTCACGTCCACAGCTACAGGGAAGTACAAAAGGTACACAAAAAAAACAGATATAAGGGAGAACTGTTAAGAGTACAAAGATAAAGTAACCGCACTAGCTGCACTGAATGTTCCAGAACAGTGAAATGATGGACCCCATTGTGGCCAGTCTGTTGTGATGGATCTGGCACATTTCCGTTTTCCCTTGTTCTCTCCTATGATGGAACTGACCAGCAGAAATGAAAAATGCAAATGTGAACAGAACCTTATAACTATGACTGCTTGTAAATGACTCATTTGTAGGTTGTCTGTAAGGGAGTCTGTCAGTGGTTCTGAACCCCGAGAGTGCTACACAGGTAACATGTGCAGCACATAAAACACACCTATGTGAATGGTCATACTTATTTCATGACTAAGAAAATACAAGCTTAAATCTGCCTTGCGCTGCAATCCAAAGCTTCTCCTGGGTTGGTCACTAACTATGAAGTTTCCAGGGCTCTCTACAATGAATGCTCCCTATCACCATCCCTCTGCCTGAGTGACAGCTCTAGTGCCCATCCAGCAAGCCAATAATGCTGACACTTAAAGGGGTTATCCGGGACTGTGATATTGATTGCAGTTGCCTCTTCACTACTTACCAAGCACATCACGGTTCACTGTATAGCGGCTGTACTTGGCATTGCAGCTCACCCCATTTATTTGAATGGGACCGAGTTGCAACACGGTCATGTGATCAATGGATGTGATGTCACTGCCTAAGAGGAAGAAGTGGAGTTCAATATTATAGTCCCAGAAAACCCCTTTAATATCAGAGTGTAGGGGTTGAGGAGTGTTTGCAGATTACACAAGTTTTCAGTGGAGGTCTGTGTTGTATGTCCATTCTATTAATTTTCTACAGTATGTACATCAGGATTTTCAACATCTCTGCTTGTAGCCGCTTGTCTCTTGACTCAATTAAGGGGCAGCACATCAACATCCGCTAGAGCGCTGTCAAATGTTAGCCTGCATGCAGTGATCTCATAAATGGTCAGGAGCGGATACAGAAAGCATAAAACCATACAGCAAGTTTCGTGCTGAACCAGAACATTCCTTTAAAGAAATCCAGGATAAGAATGCTTTTCCTGAGCGGCCGCTGATGCTGGTTGAGCAGGCACAATAAGGGTATGTTCATAGAGTTTGGAGCAGATGTTGAGTTTTCCACCTCCCATCCATTTCAATGGGAAGCAGAGGTAGATTTTTACTGTAGGTAGTAGTCTACCCTCTGAAATCAATAATCAATGGGAGGCAGGAAGAAAACAAACAAACCTCAGAGGCGATTTTTGAGGTCAATTATGCAAAAACCACTTCAAATACTTGAGGTTTAAAGAAACAAAACCCTATGTGCTATACAATAAAGCTTCAGAAGCTGCTTGGGGGAGGGGGGGGGGTAGCGACTGCTACAAAAAAAAATGGAAGAAGATTTTTTTTTTTCTGCATGTTAACATACACTTAGGGTGCCCAGGTGATCATCAACACTGGGGGGATAAGTTTTTATATACAGTTTTCCTCACTGTAATGATGGAGATCAGCTGCACCTCTGATCTTCACCATTTAACCCTCTGAATGCCAGAATGAACAATGGGTTATTACACCGAATAAAAAGAATACAGCTGACTGGCGGCCACTGATGTATCTGCCTTTGTCCACTGTATTCTTACTGCGCAATATTTTTTTGTGACATGTGACAGACTATTCAAGTGGACTTGTCACTACAATATGCTGCCCTGGAATACATAGGACACCATATTCTTATGACACAACCCTGGCCAGTATGAAGCGGATCTATCTGTTACAAGAGGTCTTAACAACTATTATTAACAATAACTTTCATGGTGAACCCCGATTGGCCAAAATCATTATAATGGTCAGAACCTTTACCGAAACGGTTTAGGATTTTTTTTTTTTTTTTCATGCAGGGAATCAAAGTATTATTTTTTCATAAAAACCATCAGTTTATTGCTGCATTCTGTAAGTAAAAGCTATTCATTGCAGAAATGGAGGCAGGGAAGCCCTTACAGACCATGCTGCAGAAAACAATCCTTTCATCTATGAACAGATTTCTCGGCTTGTGTGTTGTGCCCTGGTAACCTCATTCCTTCATTTTGCCTACATAGATGACTAAGCGCTAGAATGTTTTCTGCATGTTTTTTTTCTGCATCCTCATTTATGATGTAAAACATCAGACAGAATCGAAGTGTTTCTTCTATGTATTAAAATCACTGTGGTAATTCTGGGATTAGCGGTGACAACATCATGTGACTGCAGGTGACTCGTCTATAGTGCATTGATCTGCTGCCTGCAAGCAACCATTGTTCAGACAGGCGGCCAATTCATTCATGAGTCAGAGGAAAATGCTGGAAACTCATTCATGACATCTGTGTGTCGTTCTTGTTTACGCGGCAGTCAATGCAAACAGCACACAACAGGATTAACCCCTTAAATGGAGTCTGTCGGCAGAAAACACTATATATCGAAGCAGCCACAGTGCATAGTAGGGGACATTATGCTGAGTGCCATCGCACCCTTATATAGGCCAATAGATGCACCATTTCCTTGAAAAAGCAGTTTTTATAAATACGCAAATAAGGCAGAAGTGCGGAGGGTTATGTCAGGGCCTCCAAGGGTTTTCTATTCAGGTTTGACGTACAGAGGCTCAGTCATGCTCTCATTGCACTTAAAGAGAGTCTGTCATAAGGTCCGGCCATATTAAACCATGGTTACATTGCTCAGGCTCACCTGAATCGATAGCTTTTTACACCTTCCCTTTATGAGGCTTCATTCCTGATATCAATTTGTTTATGAATATGCAAATGAGCAGTTTTGAGCACAGAGGGTGTCACCATTACCCTCATTGCTCCAAAACGCTACTCATCCCTCTGCCCAAGAACAACCTCTGTTCCTCATCACATTTCTTTTTTTTTTTTTTCCCAACTGTAACTTATTCATTTTAATAATACAGGATGAACAACAAAAAAACTGTATCAGAGAATAACATGGTACGGCTAACGCCATCACGAAACTGGAATGCTTCTACAGTGTAATTGAGAGTGTCGGTCAGAAATTCTAGGCTACGCACATCCTTCATACGGGCCACTAGTGCAGCACCTGTGGGGGGTGGGTGGGGGGAGGAGGAGGAGGACATTCTTCCAATGGAGGGCAATAAGAGTTTTGGCGGTACAAAAACAATCTAGAAGTCTTCTTGCCTAGGTGTCTGGGGGGGGGGGCAAGTTAAGCAAATAAACAAGAGGGTCTAATGGGACACCTTGAATAAAGAGGGCATCGGTAAGAGCTTTTTACTTCCAGCCAAAAGGGGCGAACTACAGGACAATCCCAGATGATGTAGAATAGGGTACCAGGCCCAGTTAAGCACCTCCAGCAGGTAGAGAGGATAGTGGGATTGAGGGTATGAAGCAGGGCTGGGGTGTGGTACCAATGCTTGAGGAGCTTGTACTGGGTCTCACGGAAAGTTATGCATGTAGAAGACTTGGCTGCTCGGGACCAGACAATCTGCCACTGACCAGGTGAGATCTGCCTATCAAGGGTCTCGGACCACCTGACCATATACCTGTGGGTTAGGGGAGACCGTCCCTCTGGAGACGAGAGGAGTTTGTAAATACCCTAAATCAGGCCTTTGGTAGAAGTGCCAGTACAGCACAACCTCTCTAAAGCGGTGGGGACAGAGACCCGTTGAACTCCAAACAAGGTGGTCATAAAGTGGGCTATGCGGTTATAATGAAACCATTCGGAGGTGGGTAAAGTGCAGGGTAGAAGTAAAATAAGCAAAGTCCGAAGCCCCCCCCCCCCCCCCGGGAGGAGTGGATTATAGAGGAAAGAAACCAAGGAGGAGCGCTGGGAGGCCAACAGCACCTAGAACATTCTAGGCAGATAGGTCGTGTAAAGCGGATAGGCCCCAGCAGAGGGAGAGTAAGGGAGGGGGAGCGCAAGACCATAAAAAGTCATTGAAATGGATCGTGCCAACCAAAGCTTCTCGAACTCGATCCATTTCATGTAGGCCTGGGGAGTTGTCCAAAATGGGATGCATCGAAGGTGAGCCATCCAATAGTAATGGAGAATGTGCGGTACGGCCAGCCCCCCCTCTGCCTTACCAGCCATCATCACAGAGAGTGGGATGCGGTGGCATTTCCCATTCCATATAAGCTGGAAAATAGCTTTCTGGAGGGAGAGCAACTAAAGTCGCGGGAAAGCCATAGGGAGTCTCTCGAAGAAATACAGAAGCTTCTAGAGAAGGGTCATCTTGACCACCGTGATGCGGCCGATAATGGAGATAGGAAGGGGGCGCCATTTATCTAAAAGGGAGCGAAAGCTAAAGTCTCGATTAGGGTGCCTCTAATGTTCAAATGTTCAATTGTTCAACTGTTTACTTCTCAATGTCTAGTGTGTTGTTGTTAGATCTTTACACTTTGGAGTTATTTTAATGGGTAAAGGCAAAATGCGTCTTCTTTTTACTATAATTGAAGATACGCTAATTATCTTTCATATGCCGCATACCCAGATTGTCTTATTCATTTATGCTAATGTCCTTGTTCTTTATATCTGTAAAACGTTTAATAAAAATTATTGAAAACTAAAATGGAGCGAAGGTCCTGAAACAAGCGGGTGTAATTGGCTGAGTATAAGGAAGTATAAGAAGAAGACAATTGGATCCTCAGGTGTCGAATAGAGTGGTCTCTCCAACGAAAGTCATAGTTAAGGCGGAGCAATTGCACGGCCGTTGAAGGAATGTTCAGAGGTAAAACCTCCGTTTTGGTGGTGTTGACTTTCCTCATCCCATTTCTGACTGAGAGGGCCAGCAAGCTTTGCACAAATCTTGCCAGGCCCTGTGTTCTCATTGCCGCAATGATATTCAGTGCATGAATGAAGGAAGGTCTTTCAGATTCATCTGTCGTTTACATGTGGCGAAAAAAATGGTAATTACTTACCGGTAATTGGATTTTCCAGAACCCACGACAGCACCCAGAGAGAGGATCCGCCCCCAGGGACAGGAAGCCTACGGTATAAAAAGGTGGAGCCTCTCCTACCCCTCAGTTGTTTTATAGAAGCGAGAGAGAGACTCCAGTTAACTTGTAACTCATGACCCTAAGGTCAAAACTTTTTTTTTTTTTTTTTTTTGCTTGCTACACCCAGTGCCAAACAAAAGTCCATCACCAAGAAAAAAGGGAGGGATAAAGGATGGTGCTGTAGTGGGTTCTGGAAAATCCAATTACCGGTAAGTAATTACCATTTTTCCCATCACCCACGACAGCACCCAGAGAGAATAAAATAGGAAAACACTAGGGAGGGACCACCGCTTGTAAAACTTTCCTTCCAAAAGAAAGATCAGCAGAAGCCCCAATGTCCAGCCTATAATGGCGAAAAAAGGTAGAAGGTGAAGACCAGGTTGCCGCTTTGCAGATAGATTCTATGGAAGCATCAGCTCTCTCGGCCCAGGAGGTGGCAATCGCCCTAGTAGAATGTGCCTTGAGCCCCACTGGGGGGGGGGGGGGAAGGCCCAAAGAACTGTAGGCCAGGGAGATTGCTAGTCTCACCCACCTAGCCAGACTACACTTAGAGGCCGTCTTCCCTTTGTTCGGACCTGAAAATAGAACAAAAAGGGAAGTAGATTTCCTCCAGGAGGAAGTAGAGGACAAATACTGGATTAGGCAACGTCTTACATCCAAACAGTGGTATTCCTGCTCTTTAGCATTACTTGGGTTAGCACAAAGGGAGGGGAGAACTATCTCCTGAGATCTATGAAATTTTGAGGCTACTTTAGGCAAAAAAGCTGGGTCTGGTTTAATTATTACCCTGTCCTCTGTAATAACAGTAAAGGGTGGATTAACAGATAGAGCCTGCAATTCTCCTATGCGACGTGCCGAGGTAAGGGCCACTAAAAGAATCACTTTCAGGGATAAATTTTTAATAGGGATAGAGTCCAATGGTTCAAAGGGGGGGTTTAGTTAAGGCAGACAGAAGTAGGTTCAAGTCCCAGGGAGGGACTCTGGACCTAACCACCGGTCTACTTCTAGAGGCCACCTTGATGAACCTAATCACCCAGGGATCGTCAGCCAATTTAACGTTTAGTAGAGCACTAAGGGCTGAAACCTGGACTTTTAAAGTGCTGGTAGAAAGCCCCTTTTCTAGTCCCTTCTGAAGGAACTCTAGAATCTGTTTTCTAGGTATATCCCTAAGCTCCCCCGGAGAACCCCCTAGAAATTCAAAAAAACAGAACCAAGTCCTAGCGTATATTTTAGTAGTGACCGGTTTTCTGCTTTTTAGAAGAGTGGAAATGAGATTCTGAGAAAAACCTTTAGAAGCTAGTAATCTCCGCTCAAATTCCAGGCCGTCAAATGTAAGTGGCTGGACTCCGGATGGAGAATGGGGCCCTGACACAGAAGGTCCTGGCTGACTTGGAGAATCCAAGGGTCCGAAACAGACAGGATCCTTAGCCAGGTAAACCAGGCTCTCCTCGGCCAAAAGGGGGCAATCAGAATAACCCTCGCTCGATCCTCCCTGATCTTCCTCAGAACTGCTGGAATGAGAAAGAAGGGAGGAAAAGCGTAAGCTAGACTGAAATCCCACCAGTGGGACAGAGCATCCACCCCAAAGGGGGATTCCTCTGGGTTTAGGGAAAAAAATCTCTACACCTTCTTGTTTGACCGACTGGCAAAGAGATCTATTTCCGGGACTCCCCAAACCCTGGTGATCTCTAAAAAGATGGATGGATTCAATTCCCACTCGCTCTGATTCAGACTGTGACGGCTCAAGAAATCTGCCCTGAAGTTGTCTGACCCCCTGATATGCAGAGCCGACAAGGAGAGAACCAGGGGCTCTGACAGATGTAGAATCCGGGCCATTATTTTCATAAGGGGAAGGGACCTCGTACCCCCTTGCTTGTTTATATATGAAACTGCTGTCATATTGTCGGACATGATCCTTACATGGCGATTCCGAATACCCTGACCTACGACTTTCAAGGTCTCCAAAATCGCCATTAGTTCACTCTGATTTGAGGATGCCTGAGAAAGACTCCTTGACCAGCAGCCCTGGAACACCTGATCCCCCATGTGGGCACCCCACCCCCGAGGGCTGGCATCCGTGGTAATAATTAGGGGGTCTGAGATCTTCCAATTTCTAGGTGACCCCTGACTAATCACCAACCCAGGGTTTCTCTTGTTGGCTGAGACACCCACATAAATTTGTCGAGAATTTTCTCTTCCTGACACCAGGCTGCCAGGATTTCCCACTGCAGGTCTCGGGAGTGGCTCTGAGCCCAAGGTACAGCTGGAATACAGGCCGTGAGAGTCCCCAGGATGGACATTTCCTTTCTTATAGTGACCCTGGGGGACTGGATCAGGGTTTTTACTAGGGACAGAACCCTCTCTATTTTCTCTGGAGGGAGAAAAGATCTCTGAGCTGTGGAATCTAAAATGATCCCTAGAAACTTTTTCCGTTGCGAGGGAACCAAACTTGACTTCTCTAGATTCACCACCCAACCTAATTCCTCCAGAATGTCCAGTACTACTTTGACACGTTCTAAACATTCTATTCTGGATCTTGCCACAATGAGAAAGTCGTCTAGATATGGAATAAACAGAATGTCTTTCTCTCTTACATGTGCCCCCATTTCTGCCACTATTTTGGTAAAGACTCTTGGGGCCATGGAGATTCCAAAGGGAAGAGCCTGATATTGGTAATGCTGAACCACCCCTCCCATCTCTACTGCTACTCGCAAGAACCTCTGGTGACCTGGAAAAATTGGAATATGGTAATAAGCATCTTTCAGGTCTATCACCGCCATCCAGCAATTGGGAGCTAACAATCTCACTGCTGACTGCACTGTCTCCATCCGGAATTTCTTGTAAGACAGAAACTGATTTAACCTCCTTAGATTTATTATGGTTCTGTAGGAGCCATCGGGTTGCCTTACCAAGAACAGATGGGAATAAAACCCCTGCCTCTCCTCTTCCTGGGGAACTGGAATCAGCACCCTTTTCAAGATTAGGCTCTTCACTTCCAATTCCAGAGCCGATTGAGAGGTTAGGGAAGTCTGAGTTCTGGTAATCTGAAAACTTGAAGGCGGAGGAGAAGAGAACTCCAACTTCAGGCCTACTCCCACTGTATCCAGGATCCAAGGGCTTGATGAAATTTTCCTCCAGGCAGGAAGGAAGGAATTTCCTCAGTCTCCCCCCTACCCGGGGCCTGGCGTCATTGCCTATTGGGTCTTGGATCTTTATTACGGGGTGAGCTGTTAAATAAGAACCCCTTGTGTTTCTTATTGGATTCTGCCCAGCTATTCTCTCTGGACTGACAATTTTTTGCCCTCTGTATGCTCCAAAGGGACGAAAGGACCTCCGTGTCCGACCAGAGGAAGGCAAAGGAAAAACTCTCTTTTTATCTGCTGCCTTAGCTAAGATGTCATCCAAGGCTGGTCCAAACAGATATTCACCGTCACAGGGCAGATTGCACAGCCGGGTTTTAGACCCTACATCACCTGTCCAACTCTTCAGCCATATAGCCCTCCTGGCAGAGTTGGTCAGGGCAAGGGAGCGAGCTGATAATCTTACAGCGTCTGCTGAAGCATCTGCCAAAAAATCTGCAGCTTTTCTAATAGTCGTCAGGGCTGACAGAATCTGCTCTCTTGGGGCCTTATCCCTTAATTGATCTTCCAGCATCCCTAGCCAGATCATAAGGGATCTAGCAGTACAGGTAGCCGCTATATTGGGCTTGAGGGACGCTCCTACTGACTCCCAAGAACGCCTTAGGAAGCTTTCTGCTTTCTTGTCTAAGAGATCCTTCAGGGTACCCATGTCCTCGAAAGGCAGTGCTGACTTCCTGGAGGCTCTGGCTATGGCAACATCAATTTTTGGTACATTATCCCAAGAAGAGCAAGCTCCCTCTTCAAACGGGTATTTACACTTAACTCCTCTAGGGATAAAACCGGCTTTTTCCATTCCCTCTTGATAAGCGATGTAATATTTTTATGGACTGGAAAGTGTCTCCTTTGACGTACCTCCAAACATAATGTCCTGCATAGAACGGGAGGGTCTAGAGTCCTCAATCCCCATAGTTGCTCGAATGGCTTTGAGCAACTTGTCAGTGTCCTCAACTGGAAAACACGACTGTCCTCCCTCTACATCAGATATGGAGGAAGAAGAGACATCGGATAATTCTCCACTTTCACCTTGAACAGAGTCATGACCCCGGGTAGAGGAACTGGACTTCTTTTTCTGGCCACTTTTACCCTTAAGGGAACTCCTGACCTCCTCCTGTATCATAGATCTGATACCCTGTAAGAATGACGGGGACTCCTCAGCAATAGTTCTATTAATGCATGATGGGCAGAGCTTTTGCTCATAAGAAAAAGAAAGTCTAGTTCTACATAAGGCATATTCCTTATTCTTAGATTTCGCCAAGGCTTTCCTAGGTCTATCCCACAAAAGACAGGGCAAACCATTAATCAATAAAAAATAAAGGGTTGGCACGCAGCCACTTACATCCCACTAGAATACCGAGGAAGGTGGAGGTGGACCTTCATCTTGCCCTCCATCTTGGGGTCTTCCTCTTGCCGACGGCAGCTGCTGTGGTGGCAGCTGCTGTGGCTGCTGCTGCTCTTCCATACTGTAGCGACTCGGTGCATAGAGGGCCAGGAACTGCTTAGCAGCTCTACCATCCTTCAATCTGCATTATATGGAAATTCAGCCGCTAGGCCACGCCCCTTCCACAGGAAGCCACGCCATCAGTAAGCCACGCCCCTTCCGCCAGAAGACACGCCCACTTCCTTCCAGGCTGGCACCACCATGTGTCTCCCTGCAGGCCCGGAACTCCTGCGGCCTAAAGCAGAGGAAACACACTCCTTCTGCCTGGATATCGGAACCCCCGCGCCCGGAACACCAGCGGCGCATAGCTGGGGGGATGGCACCTGACTCCAGACTGGGACACAGCTAACAGCCACCCATGGAAGAAGAGAGGCAACCCCTACCAGGACCAACTCTTTCCTATGCCATCAGGTAAGCCTGCCTCAAGCAGGCACGTAGGTCTCCCTCCAGGGACAGGAAACAACTGAGGGGTAGGAGAGGCTCCACCTTTTTATACCGTAGGCTTCCTGTCCCTGGGGGCGGATCCTCTCTCTGGGTGCTGTCGTGGGTGATGGGAAAATCATTATGGTGACGCGATTGTGAGAACACACTGGGGTGGGCGAGGGTTGGGGTGGTTTTAACTTTTTGGAGCAATGACAGCAATACTGATACCCTAGGTGCTCTAAATTGTTAATTTTCATATTCAGAAATAAATGAACCTCTCGGGAACAGTGCCTCACAAAAGGAAGGGGAAAAGAGCTATAGATATAGTTCAGCCTGAGCAATGTAACAATGGGACTGGTTTAATACGGCCAAAATTGGTGACAGACTCACTTTAACGCTCCCTTGCATATTTCTGAAAAAGGCTTTTTTGAGGAAATGGTGCATCTGCTATACTAACTAGAGGTATGATGGTGCACAGTAGAATGTCGCCTACAATGCACCATGGCTGGTTTGATACTGGGATTCCTGGAAATAGACACCTTTTAATGCAGTTTTCCCATCTCAGACATTTGTAGCACATGCACAGGATATGCCATAAATATGTTACCGATAGGTACGGGTCCCAGAGGTGGAAAACCTATCTCAAAGATGCGTGTTAGAAACCTTTGTCCTGTAGCCTCTGTAGTTGGAAAGGTGGTCAAACACAAAGGATTCTCCATTGGCTTCTATGCGAGTACTGTTTTCAGAACTCCCGCAGACGTCAATGGAGAAAACTACATGCATGGCCACCTCTACAACAGCAGCGGGATGTATCTGAGACAGGTGCAGGTTAGTGTGACATGCAACTATAAGACACTTACAGTATACCCTGAGGATATTCCACACATCCTGGAGATGGGAAACCCCCCCAATGCTTTACTGACCAGACAATTTCCAGTCAATGTGGAGGAGAGATTTGCACCAGATGTATTAGGAGGCACATACCTCTCCTCTACTATGACTTTTTAAACTTGCCACACAATAAGATGCAACTTATGGCAAAAATGTGACTCACTGATCCCTGTAAGTGGAAGGGTAGAAACAGGCACACCTCAGTCTAGATGCAGAATAAAGCACCTAACAACTGCAGTAGGCACACAAGGAGTTAATAATTCTGGTGTTGACCGGATTCTCTGAGCCGTCCTCTGGGAATGCAGCTAAGTAAATTAAGTCATTAGACTCCACTGCAGAGGCGCAGAAGAAGAAAAAAAACATTTTATGTAACTTTTTGAGTGCCGGACAGGTTTGGGAGTGTATGAGGGTACATCCAGTTAAGCTCTAAAGGTGTGGCAGAAACCTGCACTGTCAAAACCGCAGCAAAACAAGCAGTAATAAGCCGTGAGGTTTGACGCTTTTTTTTTTTCCTTAAAGAAGTATAGTAGTTCTTGGAAATATTCCCAGAGCAACTTCTATAAAAACCATGCAGCAGCACAACATGTCATTTGTAAGCGTTTGACCTAGAAATGACAAGCAGCACCGCCCTGAATATTAACCTAGACAATAAAGGGATGCTAATATTAACGGCCTATCCTTAGGCTAGGTTATCAATATCAGATTGGTGAGGGTGCGAATATCAGCACCACCATGGATCAGCTGTTTAAAGGAGCGGTGGTGCTCGAGTGAGTACCACTGCCCCTTCATTGTCTATTGTGCACAGCGCTGTCCTTTTTTTAGCTGCTCTACCTGGTACTGAAAAGGACAGAGTCATGTGTTGTACCAGACACTGCCACTACAGAATGGATAGCACTGTGCCTAGTAATGAAGAGGCCTCGGCGCTTGTCCATGCACAGACAGATGCTCTATCACACAGCTCAATGTGAGGACCCGCAGCAATCTGTTATTGATGGCCTATCCTATGTCCTAGAAAACCTAAAACTCAAACTACCATCTATAAAGAAAACCAAGGAGATTTGTGGCCAATGTGGGGGCCATATCGGCACTTCCAGGACTCCTCCTCCAAAGGGCGGTCACACCAAATATTGATGGGATTTACAATTCTCTTTAGAGATATTCCGCATTTTGTTAATTGACAAAAAAAAACTATTAACACTTCTATTTTTGAAAGCATTCTCACTTTGCTTTAAATTGTTATTCCAGTTTTGCGTCATGTTCACACCTGCACCCGGGTGTCCATTGTTCTGGATCTTCACAGGACCAGAACAATGGACATAAAGACCACTAAAACATCCATCCGACGTCCATTGTTTTAAACTGAAACCGCTGTACCAAATGGCGGACTTGCGGCACTTTTTTGCCTAGCAATTTTCAGCAGTCGCTACAATGGAGTCTCCAAACGCGTTGCAGATGTGAACCCAGCCTTATACAGTGGCTTGCAAAAGGATTCATACCCCTTGAACTTTTTCACATTTTGTCACTTTACAACCACAAACTTAAATGTATTTTATTGAGATTTTAAGTAACAGACCAACACAAAGTAGCAGAAAATTGTGAAGTGGAACGAAAATGATAAGATTTTGAAAACCACGAATCATTTTCGTTCCGCTTCACTTTTACAAGGCACTGTACATCTCCTTTGGGACATGCAACTAAAATGTGTATCCGATGAACTCTGCCATTTATTCTTCACTTGTTCTGGATACAAGGCAAAGGATGGTGTTCACATCACCAGGTGGGTCAGGGGACCAACACTCTGGAGATACTTATCAGTCCAAAAAGAGAGGGCGCACATCTATCAGGCATCATGGCATACATCTGAAGTTTTATACACGGTATTGCTGAAGCATTTCCATCAGTCACCAAGAAAAATTATCCAAAACCCTTGTAAATAGATTATTTCTGTAAATAACCAAAGCAGCTTTTGAGCAGAGCTCACTGGTAATACACAATGTACTGAACGCAGAATCTACAATTTTAAGTATTTGGCAGGAAGTCATTTGGATTCCCTCATGAATCGCTCTTTAGCTCTGCTGTTCCTGCAGACCAGGTATGATCAAGGCCGCAGCATAGCAACACAGAGCATGGTGCAAAAGTGACGCTTCATAAACTCCATGCCCCTTTGAAAGTCTCAATGAGCCACCCACATTCACATCTATTGCTAGCTGCACAATGGATTCATGTAGGCTGCAATTCTGCTCCAGCACCAGTAATATGGGGGGCAATATAGCATCTGCTACCGAGCACTACAACAAGGTTTAATCAAGAGGATACCCAGAATTAAAAAATACAAACACATGGCTTTCCAAAACAGCCCCACACTTGTCCACAGGTTGTGCACGGTATTGCAGTGGGGCTCTGTTCACTTCAATAAAATTGAGCTGCAAAACCAGACACAACCCATAGATGGTAAGGCCAGGTTCTAACTATGTATTACCCTCCGGTGGGATTTCGATGTATGGTATACATTTGAATTTCCATAAACAGTATCCAGAAGTATGCCGCAACAGATTAAAGCTAGCAGACACAAAAGGCGCATATAGACAGAAAGCACTAATGTGAATGACTGTATCGCGGTATACTTCTAAATACTGAATTTTGGGAATCCAAACGTATACCCACAACAGAATACCGATTGGAGAACAAAACATGGTTTGAACCCAATCTAAGAATCCTTTTTTTTTTTTCTTTTTATGAAGGTTGGTTATACACAAGCAAATCTTGTTGCGAGTTAAATTCTGGTCATTCGATGTCACGGATCTGACAGATAACACTAGTGCAAAAGTGCACCCATTTGTTCTCCTGTTATTGACCGCACAGCATTGCAGATGGTAAAAATTAATAATCAATAAATGGTTCACAATGTGAGTGAAAACTCCAGCGCACCACAAGACCTGTGCCGCATTGGGGTTTCACACTGATCGGCTTTGTCTAGGGCTCTATTCACACAATTCCGTTTCTCAGCTGTATTTGTCCACACCCATTTACCCATTGAAGTGAATGGATCCATGAATAAAAACAGACCTGTGGACAACACGGCCAATAATCGCCATGGTTGTGCGAATACACCCCAATTCAATTTCTAATTGATCAAAATTATATAATGCCTGAAATCCAGTTGTCTGGGCTGAGCCCTACTGTGTCCCCACAGGGAGAGAATTATGAGTGGATTACTGTATCTCTCACTACTAGAACAGCATGGGGGATTTACTGCCATACAGAGCACAGACCTCACCACCGCACAACAACAACAAGTATCTGGAGATTACAGATCATTTTCTTATAACTCGTTTCCTCCAGGAGCGCTAAATGAGCAGAATTTCATTATAGATTGTAAAGGCACAATCACGATAAGAAAAGCAAGTCAGGTTAACAAATGCATCCTAGCAAAACATGTCAAAAATAGCTAAAATGTACAAGATTATGGACACCTTGAGATCATTTTTTTTTATTATTATTTACTGCATGCCTTTTATGCTAGAAGTCAATTTTGTGATAGGTTTTTGTTAAAACTGCTGGTCTGTTTGGCTTCCGCAGATGGCAGATATATACACTACTGCAGAATGTATATACTCAGCTGCTGTATGGTTTTTCACTAGCATATCCATCACACTGGCTGTTTGATGGTTCGCCTGCAGCCTCTCTCCCCCCCCCCCCCGCCCGCCACGTGAACAATCTTCTGATTTACGACCAAAGGAAAGGGCAACAAGGGTGGCTGAACCCGATTACTGCAGCTTAGTCCCAGTCAAATGAATGAGACTGGGTTGCAGTACCACTCTCAGCCACTATACAATCTACGGCACTATGCTTACTTCTGAAACCCTGCAGTCGGCTGATCAGTTGGGGTGCTAGGCTTTAATGTCTATACATACAATACTTTACATCTCCAGTGAGGAGAGATCACTTGAGAGTGGCTGGATGTAACTGTCTGATCACTGCTATTATCCTGCATCTTCTGTATCGCTATATCTCAAATAATGTCAACCCCCTTTCAGTACCCATTAGATCTCAAAGCCTTCCTACATTACAACAATAGATCTCCACATTTGGTTTGCCTTACCCCTTGATCTACTTATGGGTTTACACATAATTTTTAAGACAATGGCTGCACATAGGCTTTAAAGTGGCTTCAATACAGAGAATGACCTTAAATAAGTCACCCTTCAGCTTACCTGATGCGGCAGTAAAACGACTTTTCTTCCAAACTATCCAGATATCCTGAATCTAATAAAAGAGGAGGAGTTGTATTATAAGGTTGCAATTTCTACGGCAAACTGGTGTCTGTAGGTTAAATCGATCTCAAACCAGACACATCATACCACAACATAGTCCAGTAGCTGCACCATTTTCACAAAAACGCAGTTATAAATATGGAAAGGAGTTTCAATGCAATGGGAACATACCAGAGCCTGCAAGAGTATCATTCTCCAGTTTTCAGTCACTGCTAAAACCCCCTCCAGCTTTACCCGACTGACATTCTCTGACACGCTCTGACCATGACACTGATCACCGGCCCTCCCTGGCCAGCACATGCACAGTACAGTCCCGGATGATACAGGCAGCTTCATGTGTCAGCCAAGGAACTTTGTGATCTGTGTAATAGCTGGAGCCTGGCAAGAGGATGTCAATAAATAGGAGTATGGTGCTGGGTAGGATTATCGGCAGAGATAAAAACTGGAGACAGAGACCTTTCACGCATAGCATGGCAAATGTTTGTATAGTTAGCCCCACCTTCAGCCCTGCCCACTTTTACTTTGGCTCCACCCATGTCCCTTTGTGCCCCACACAGTATAATGCCCCTATAGAGGCTCTGACATGGTATAATGTCCTCTTAAAATCTCTATAGTATAATGCTGTCCTTATTGTGGCCCCACATTATACATTGTCACCTTACAGCTTCCCTGTGAATATGCCCTCACCTTATAAGGTCCACCTCTTGGTGCTACCACAGTGTGTGTGTGTGTGCGCACGCGCATGTATATTTGTCCCCCTCCTTGTGCCCTCACAGTATAACGAAAATAAACCTAATACTCACCTCACCCCATTTCCCTGGAGAACAGCAGGCGTGATGTAAGTGACATCACTACATTGCACCTACTGCAAACAAGGCATTGGGAGCAAGAGGCAGGGGCCGAACGGTGAAGCTCCTCTGGCCGCAGTCCAGTGAAGTTGGGACATCTCTTCTGCTATCCAGTACCTGGAATCCGTGATGGTTGGGAGGCATGCACATTTATAAAAGCATTTTTGTGGAAATGGTGCATCCACTGGACGATGTAAAGGTATGATGTCGCCCAGTTCAATATGCACTGGCTGGTTTGAGATCAATTTCCTTGCAAACCGACTCTCTTTAATTGAGCAAAGCAACATGTAGATGACCTTTACTACACAAGTGACAAAGAAAGACGTCAGCCACCTCAAACTACTGCTGAGCTGTGCCAACATATGACACCGTATATATATAGAAAATAGTCCTGGTATATGTACTTGTACCGGGGTGACCGCTACACTCAAGCATGTTTGTGTAGCTGACTACATTGTGGCCGAGCGAACAGCACTGCAAACAGTGACTGCAAAGACATTTATTTCATGATAAACTAGCGTATTATGTATTTCTGGCAAACAAAATACTGTAGGAAAAACAGGTTCAATGCTATAGGCAGGAGCACCGAACCTGTTCTTATGATCATCAACGGCCCCCTAGAGATTAAGAAGGACCTTTTCCTTCTCCGGACAAGTCTACTATAGTAAATACTTGTAAAACATAAAGCTCCTGGAGCATCCTTTCTTATAACTGTGTTGTGTCCTTTATTCCTCCTAGAAATGTATGAATAAATTAACAAATGGGTTTTTTTAAGCGATGGGGGTGGAGGGGGAGTTAATGTGTCCCTGTACAAGCTAACACTATACACTCATTCCTACCAATGTCAGCAAGTGTCAACAAGGAGAACAGCTGTAGAACAGAGTGCGATGATCAGCCATAGAATCAGAACAATGGACTGAAAATCTATAAAACCTAATAAAATGACAGATGCAGATGGCGCACATTCTGTCTGCATCAGTCATCATTCACCGTAATGTTAAAAACCAAATGGAGCCTTTGTCAAACAGAAGATAAAGTCCTGCACACGACTGTTATTGTTTCTTGCAGAAAATTAAGATAAACTAATAACAAACACATTAAAATCATGATATTAATTATTATTATTAATATATATATTATGTTTTATATTATGCTGGTTGCAGTTTTAATATATATATATTTTTTGACAAAGATAAAAGGATCCCATGGTGTGAGCAAGGTTTTGGAATCACGTTGGGACATGCGCTGATCTGATTTTAGTATTTCCTATTACAGTTTTATACCAAGCAGAATATTCAGGGGTCTTAGAAGATGCACTGGTCCCTAGCTGTATTTTTTCTCAGTCTCTGAGCACTTCTACAAGACCACAAGATATGGTGCAGGGAACCCAATTTATCACATCTCTGAAAGCACTTCGGTGAAAATTATGGTCTGAAATAGAGACCATATATACTTAAAGGGATTTTCTGGTCTCAAATTGAATTTTCATATGAATGACCCATTTACAGATCATCTGTTCTAGCAACCTCAAGTAATAAGAATAGGAGCGGTGCTGCACGCCGTCACCTGTCCACTAACAGCTTCCAGAACGCTGCTAAAACAGCTGATCTGTGGGGGCCTATGTGTCGGACGCCAACAGATCACATATTAGGGCTGAATTTGGCTAATTTAGGTCTGGAAACCACCTTTAATGCAGGATCGTAATAAACCTCCCAACTACCTTTATAAGGCACAGCACAGTCTCCATTGCTTAGCTGAGAGCCGCTTATGCAAGTCAATCTCGCACTGGTAGGTTGCCAGGTTGAGGGGCTGTAAACAAGAATAACCTTTCAAAAGGTCGTGGGAGAAGTAGAGCATGGTGTAGAAAATTATGGAAAAAAATGAAAACTTGCATAAGTCTCATATGTTCTTGAACAAGAGACTAATGTGACTAAAAGATAAAACCCTGTGAACAAGGAGTTGCAAATTAAAGAGAGTCTGTCAGCAGGGAAAGTGTTATGCAACTAGCCCCAGCCTATTTTTGAGAATTGCTGGCTCATCTGCACAAAAATTGCATTTTTCCTGATATGCAAATTAACAAAGTGCTTTTGGGAGAGGGTCATTCATTTCCAGCTCCCTCCCTGTACTGCACTGCACATGCCTGCCTGTGTCATACAGTACACCCTGAAGAAGAGTGCGGCTTCACACACCAAGCCATCAGCATGCATGTACATACCGACAGAATTGGGAGGGTGGGAACCAAAAAGCTGTCAATCACAGTATGGGGCAGTAGAGAGACAGAGCTGAAAATTAGGCCTATCCACGCTCTGCCACTTCCCCCAAGGTACTTTATGCTAATAATATTATTATTATTATTATTATTAACAACTTTATTTATATAGCGCCAGCATATTCCGTAGCACTTTACAAATCAGAGGACACATGAACAGACAATATGAGACATTACAATGTGGCAAAGAAATAAACATATCACACAATAGGAGTGAGGGTCCTGCTTGCAAGAGCTTACATTCTATGAGGAGATAGGGGGGACACAAGAGGTCAGAGGGCTTGTCTGCTACAATGGTCCAGCCATCTTTTAATAGAAAAGGTTGTGTAACTGAAGCTGTATGAACCAGTCACCAACCAGTATCTGTGAATAAACAGATACTAAGTGCGAGGAGTGCAGTGTAACTTCTAGATGGATGGGCCAGGATCTGAGGAACAGAGGAGGAAGGATAAAAGGTGTTATTGTTCTACAACTCCGCACACTACACTGTGATCAGGTCACGTGATAAGCCTGACCATACAGATGTGATTTTAGGGCAGTTTTGAAGCTGCTGTAGTTGGGGATTAATCGGATTGTCCAGGGTAAAGCATTCCAGAGCACCGGTGCAGCTCTAGAAAAGTCTTGGAGAGGGGAGTGGGATGTTCGGATAACAGGGAATGCAAGTCTAAGGTCATTGGCAGAACGGAGAGGACGGTTAGGGCGGTAGACAGTGACTAGAGAGGAGATATAAGGGGGCGCAGGGCTATGGATGGATTTGTGGGTCAGTGTGATAATTTTATATTGTATTCTGTGATGGATGGGGAACCAATACAGCGACTGACACAAGGTAGATGCGTCTGTGTACCGGTTTGACAGAAAGAGGAGTCTGGCGGCCGCATTCAGGACAGATTGTAGTGGGGAGAGTTTAGTAAGAGGAAGCCCAATTAGAAGAGAATTGCAATAGTGAAGACTAGAGAGAATCAGAGCGACAATGAGGGTTTTTGATGTTTCCACGGTGAGAAAAGGGCAAATTCTAGAGATGTTTTTAAGGTGCAGGTGGCAAGAGCGTGCAAGTGTCTGAATATGTTGGGTAATGGTGAGATCTGAATCAAATACTACCCCCAGACAGCGGGCATGCCGCTTCGGGGTAATAGTAAGGCCACAGACAGAAATATGCTCATTTGCATATTGCAAAAATGCAATTTTTATGCAATGTAGCCAACGATTCTAAAAATAAAGTAATAAAGGTACTCAGCAGGCTCTCCACTACAGGGAACTGGAGCTAGTACTAGTTGCATAACCCTTTCTCTGCTGACAGACTCCCGTTAAGGGCTTATTCACACAGCAGTTCCATGTTTTGTCCACTAATACTGAACACTCAGGCGGCACACTGCAATGGATGAGACAAAAGAAGCGTACATCACAATTTCCAACAAAATCAAACATGTCAATTGATCTACTGACTATGTCAGTGACAAGTCTGTGTGCTGTCATTCTACACTAGCACAGCACACATATGTGAACAACAGTGGCATTAAAATCCTTAAAGGGCTTGTGCAACATGAAGAATTTTATGGCCTATCCTTAAGATAGGCCACAAATATCTGATCATGAGGGGCTGATAGCTGGCCCTTACACAGATCAGTTGTATGTGAGCACTTCCGACAACCGTACTATACACAACACAGGGACAGAAGAGCTTGGCTCGGTGCCCTGTGTAGTGGCTGAGTGCCAGCACTTAAGCTGAGCTCCCATTGACTTAAATGGGACCTGAGTGGCAGTATGGCACCCAACCATTATACAGGGACTGGAGCTATCCATTTTCAGCCCTGTGTTGAATATAGTGAAGGCACTGGACATACAGATGATCGGCTGTATGGGACCAATCAGATATTTATGGCCTATCCTAAGGATAGGACATAAAATCCTAAATCTTGGAAACCCCTTTAAGACCACTTGGCTATTACACCTCAATTTGCATCAGAAAAAGGGCTTATATTTTTGGAATGGCTGAACGGATTTGGATAAACAAAACACCAAAATACTCAAGATGACAGCGCCTATCAGATAATATAAGTCATTGGACTTTTCAGAACAGGCAATAGATCCTCTTTAAGAACAGATTGCTGTAACACACATGTGGCGCTCTTTACGGGGGCCAGGTGCTCAGGCACCAGCACCTGCATATGGCTGAAACCATGTACTATCGGTGGGGTTTTCAAGGACAGTGTTAACTAGTTGCTTGGTTTTATAGTTAACCCTTTCCCAACATCTGTCATACTCATACAGCGGATGTCGAGTCTTACAATATGGCAGCCACTCAGGAGCAGAGCGGTCACCATAGCCAGAAGGTCTCCCCTGTATTATACAGCAGAAGGTCAGCGGCAGTGTGCACGATCAGTGCCCGCACTGATCGTGGGCATTAACTCTACAGATGCCTTGGTCATGCATCACCATTTCATCTGAGGCTGCCATCCCCCAGAACTAGGCAGCCTGTAATAGAATTATAGGGATTTTGCAATGCATTAGCATTACAGTGTATTATATTAGTGATCAGACCCCCTGGAGTTTAAAGGTAAAAAAAAAAATAAAAAAATAAAAAAATCAAAGTTAAAAAAACCCATCTTTCCCTAGATAAGATATAAATATAAATAAACAAAGTAAAACACATACACATAAGGTATCCAAAAATGCCCAATCTACAAACTTATAAAATATTTTTCCCCATATGGTGAATGCTATACCCAAAACACTGTGTTTCACCTCCAATAAAAACATTTTTTCCCAAATGTTTTGGATTTAAGATAATGAAAAGAAAAGTAAAGCATAATGAAAATTACATAAATTAGGTATCACCGTAATCGTAACGACCCACAGAATGCAGAGACATGTCATTTTGGCTTCACCATGAATATCGTAAGCAAGAAGCCCATAAGAATGTTGCGCAAATGCAGATTTTTTCTAATTCCACCCCATTCTGAATTTTTTCCCAGCTTCACAGCACATCGTACAGAATATTAAATGTTAACATTACGCAGCACAATTTGTGCCAAAAAACGAGGAGCTCATATGACTCTATGAACAGAAAATAAAAGTTCTGGCTTTTAGAAGGCTGTTTTATTTGCCATTACTATGAATACTGGAAACCTTTTGGCTAGTTAACACTCTTCTTGAGAAACCCACCAGCAGCACATGCGGGCAAGCAGCTGCCATCACATAAGTACCAGCATTAATGGGAAACATTTAGTGGACGTAGTCTCAGTCAGTCATGGTAAGACAAGCATTTAGAATTAGTTTTGAAACACTTTTTGGGAAAGCAGCAAATAAAGAGGAGCACTGACCAAGATGCTATTATTTGCAATGACAGCAAATGCTACTAAGATAGTGTATACACTATCCACTGAGACAAGGTTTGAGGGGGTTATCCCTCTATCCAAAGTATAGGTGATAAATTCACAATCACTGGGGGATGGGGTCATGGATTGCTAGAATGGTGGTCTTAAGTCCCCATTCTGTAAGAGCCTGAATGGAGCAGCAGTCCCACATGCACTCTGCTATCTCCTTACGTTCCACAGAATATACATGAAGCAGTAGTAGACATACGTGGTTAGTGGACTGGGGGCTCAGTGCTCCCCTTTCACTCATCAGTGGAGTCAGACTCCCTGCAATCATACAGTTATCACTTGTTTCATAGGATAAGCCCTTTAGCCATAAATATGTGTTCCTGCTGCAGATTTCCATAGTAGGGAATGAATAGTTTTCATTACCATAGCAAACTATATGTTATAGACATCTATCAGGGATTACAGAACTAGCGGCTGAAGAACCAAGCATGTCTGAAATTCCCCTGTGTGGAAGTTCAATTGCAGGGAACATTTTTTCACTTGAGGAATGAAGGTAACTTTCCATATAACAGTTTCATATTTCCATTTCTTACCAGTCCCATTGCACATACTCCATGAGGGCAGTCTGTAGGGAGTAGTTGAGCTGTAAAACACACTGACATCCTGTGGTGCAAGGAGCTCCACAAATCGAACCTGGGAGAACAGGTCTGCACTGCAGCGCAGGACGAGCGAGGCCTGCTCCGAGATGTAAAGAATCCGCCCGGTAACTAGGGACACTGCCACAGCAAATACATCCTGTGTGTAAAGCAATGAAGAACATTAGGAGCAATCCAGCCATGGCCACAGCCAACACAAGCAAGGAGACTGCAGACACTCATCACTTTTTCCACATTATTCTCATTCCAATCTTTCCCACGCTACATACTGTAACAGTGTATTTTCATGCTATATTGCCTTTAACTCCATCACTTCTAGTGGTCTGCAGGAGTTCAGAAATTCCAGTTTTCTACAATGGCACAAAGTAATTTACTGGAAGAGCCAAACAACGGTTCCCACTGAAACGCTTTCCTGACCACCCATAATATTCAAGCACCCCAATTCTCGGGATTGGTGGGGGTCCCAGCAGTCAGACCCTTAAGAATCCTGTGGATGGGGGTAACTTTTAATGACCAGATTAGCCCTTTAAGAGCATGTGCATTGCACAGATGAAGCTGAGGGTAGTACGCTTTACTTCACTCTGCATTATTCTGTCATAGGCCTTATCTGCACAATCTGCATGCAGCCATTGCTGCTGGTCTCATCTCTGGTAACTATCCGTAACTACTTTCTTTACCACTAAATCTTGAAAAATACTATTTTTGACATAGGTACATGCTGAAAGCCAACAACAAGCTGGTGGTACAGTGGCCCCAAACTTAGTGACAGGATCCTTCTAAATTCACAGTGCTCAAGCACAAAGAGTTTATCAAGACAAAAGGACCTTCTCACCATATTATTCTTTGTGAACTCGGAGGTGATGCTGGCGATCTCCTGCACCATGTAGCACGACAGATCCTGGCCGTATGGGTGCTCATCATTCACCATCAGCAGCTGATAGTATTCCTCATTTGCTGCAGAACACAACCATGCATACATATCAGCTCAGTACAATGAAATGGACAGAAATACAGATGGCCTTTAACATTTCTCTTTAAAATGACAGCCATTACACCACACCAATGTAGTGAATACAGGGTTACACTGAAGCTTTATCACTACAGGCAGAAAATATTAGACGTAGCAAAGTTCTCACAATAACTAGGAAGCAGTATGACGGTGACACCAAGTCGGACCAACCCTTCCTGTCATCACAATATAGAAATGAGGTACTGATCTTGAGCTGTACAATTTGGGTTAGGTTTTGTGTTCTCAACTGACAGTAAGGTTACACTTTACAGTTTCATTTTGTATTCGTAAATACAAGACCTCTGGTTAGATAGAATTTACAAAAAAATTAAAAGACAACCCCTTTAACACCCGGCTCACATCTTCATGTGGAACCTGGAGAGAGAGAGATAGAACCCATTTTATGATATAGATAGATAGATTTTATGGTCCGGTATCCCCCAGTCCAAAATATACAGTACATATGTGAAGCTTCATGCCGAGCTGCCTTACCTTTCACCTGCTGGATGCAGTGCAGTGCATAGCGTAATGAAGCCGTTGTGCTCGACTTGCCCCTCAGTCGCTTCTCAGGTGGTAGATAAGAGCGTAGTTCTTTCAGTATCTTCATCAATTCCTTCTGCGTCTTGGCTTTTGCGGGCTGCTCACTGCTATAGAAACAATAAATGCTGAGGACACGGCTACAGCAGAGAAGGATAGAAGTCATTTTTGGTGTAGTCTGATGGTTAAGCCAAGGATTAAATGGGTTTCCCCACAATCATAGCCATGTTTAAATTTGTGGAAAATTAAACATTAAACATTTTTGGAAATATAAATAATGCAGATGTTTAGATTTTCTCTAACCATCTTAGTGGTGACAGGCTATTGTCTTCCTCAGTTGCCAAAGGACACGACCATGAATGCAGGAACTTTCTATGGTCTGGGACTTGTCAGAAACCCAGCCATGATTTCCTTATTGTGGTCAGGTTATCAGGCAGGGACACTACATGTATGAGAAGATAACCCAGCTACAATAAGGAAATCGTGGCTGGGTTTCAAACAAATACCAGACCATAGAAAGTTCCTGCATACATGGTCACTGCCATTGGCAACCTATCAAGACAAAAGACTGTCACCACTAAGATGGTTAGAGAAAATATATGAAACACTGAAAAATATTTAATCATTTATATTTGCAAAACTGTTTAACTTTTTATTGTCAGCTAATTTAAATATGGCTATGTTCATGAGAAAACCCCTTAAGGTTAAGGCCCCAAGTAGGTTTTTCCCGCAGCGCTTTCCATAGAAAGTCCGCAGAGTTTTCCACTGTGGACTTTCTGCTTCTATTATACCTATAGGGAAACGTCAGCATTTCCGTAGGTATAACTGACACCCCAGAACTTGACAGCAGTTGGAAGACTGAAAGGTTGAAGAGTTATTACTAATGGTTGCTTACCTATAGCCACTAGTAGAGGGATTGTGTTCAGAGTCTGCCATCATTAAAGGGAATGCATTGGAGCTACAAGGAGGAGGCTGACAACTGGAACAACTGTAAAAAGAAGAGAAAAATAAAAATAAAAATGGTAACATAGAAAAAGAACGTGAAATGCCACCAGTGATGTATATAATGGAGTGGGGGAGTTAATGCAGTGAGAAGAATATTATCATTTCAGAGCTAAATCTCTACTCCCTTGACCCTGACACAGATAACATAAGATAGTGTGGTTATTCTGCAGGTTTCTATTGGCAGCAGTATGAAACTAGCATAAACAGGAGCATATACCAGATATAGATTCATTACGTCTCTGCTACATTCATATAAATGGCTTCAGAAATCTGATAAGTTTGCTAGTCAACATCAACTAAAGGGAAAATGATAAAAGTTGATTATATCTGTAAAAAGGGTTTTGTTATATAAAAGAGTAAGGAGTCTTACTTTAATGTTTCCATATGGAATTCCATAGCGTACTCTGTATAATTGAGAGAATGTTAGAGCATGTTAACAGCTTAAAAAGGGGTCAAAGTTTTTTGTTTCAATTTTTTTTTTTTATAAAAGCTTTAGAAAGACCAGGAGACAGGGCACAACTAACAGTAAGTGATTTTGGAGACAGGGTTGGAGTTTTGGCAACTTCTGCTATACAAACAGTAACTTGCAGCAGTAGTTGTTGGCTGCCTGTGGTGTTTAGCGGGGCTGTGGAATCGGTAGGCCGAAGCACAGACTCTGATGCGTCTATTCTTCAACAGCCTGATGCTGACTCCTCCATCAATGGCGGACACCCTTGGTCAGACAGAAGCAGTAAAGCTCCTCTAATTCCCCAAAAAGCCAGTGATTATATTTCTATGGAAGTAAATATGTAACAAAGTATGTAACTAATTCGTTACACAATATTAAAAATTGTATTTTATTAAAAATAATCGATCCATTGATTTTGAAGCTAGGGGCCAGTGACTATTGTCCGACTCCAAATCCACAGCCCTGGTGTTATGGACCGACTAGTGTACAGAGCATTGCAAAACTTGCATTTGGGGGCCAGTAGAAATACAAATTCATGAGCATGAAGGGTATGTTAACTGACCCTACCGTGTCCATTTTAATATTTAAAAAAAAATACATTAAGTTGAGGCCCCACGTTGCAGAAACACAGCTTTTTTTTATTGCAGATTTTGCTGCCCTTTTTAGAGCCAAAGCTAGGAATGAATTGAGCAGAAGGTAGAAGTATAAGAGTATAAGTATAAGCGTTTCCACAACATGGGGCTTTAGCCTTATACATTTCCTCCCTTTAGACTCCACTTCTGGCTTTGACATAAAATGCATCAAAACTGTACCCGTGTGAGCCCAGCCTTTTGCTCCTCAGGATAGATTATCACTATAAATGAGTGGAGGTTGGACATTTGGCACCTCCACCGATCAGACGTTCACAGCAGCAGGTACTACACAGTGGACAGAGCTGGAAGCTCCTATTAAAGTGAGTGGGACCTGAGTTGCAGTACCTTGGTATAGTCACTACTCAATTGTCGCAAAGTTCCCCAAGGTTGGTTCCAAGCTCGGGAAGTGTTACAGGTCTTGCCAGTAAATCCAGCCTTCACCTTGAATATCTCCAGCATTTGGCATTGTTCTCATCAGCAGTACTGAAATATTGTGTATGCACCTTTAGTTTCCAGCAAATACAGTATTTTCATTACTGTGACCCGTGGCTTCATAGATGTATTGTATATCTGTGAGACTATTCAATATGTGGATATTGGGCAAGGTTTACTAGTGAGCCCAGGGCACTTGTCGGGCTAGGGGGAACACCCTTGGAGCACTCACATCCTAACTTACATATCTAAACAAATCTGAAATCCTAAGTCTAGCTGTGGCCTCAGAAGTATGCTTAAACATATGCCTAAGTCCCCTATCCAGCATTACTTTAGTTGCTATAAAGGACCTGACACACTCCCTTTAAGTTTGGATTACCAGCTATTTTTATACACATGACCTGTTTAACAGGATGCGAAGATCTTTAAGAATTTTAACAGGTGGAAGGAGGTCAGACATGTCCACGACACAAACACATTCACCAGCATGAAGTGATAAAACCATATGGGAACATTGTGGAAAGAACATGACAATCCTACAGTAATAGGATGGACGCTGTCACACCATGTAGATATCAGGACCACATGTTTAGGTCCCCTCTGTCCAGAACACGTAATGTAGGCAAAAGCATGAAGAAATGTCAATTCAATGTAGGATTATCACAAAAGTAGGCGCGATTGTAAAAAGTCAGTTCATACTGGATCCTAAATATACAGGAAAACCTCTTTAAGAACTTTTTTTAATGCAATTTTAGGTTCTCAGAGAGGACCGCTCCTCCAGAAATGAAGAATAGGATTAGTATGATAGAATGGAAATCCTATTGAGACAAAGGGCTGGTCTTCTCATGCAGCCGTGCTTTATGGTATACACGTACAATGGATCCATGAGATTTTGTTTTTTTACTGAGAAGAATAGCAGAGCTGACAACTTTATCCTGTCCATAAGATGCAATGGAAACCTGATGGCACCATCACACAGGTGTAAACAGGTCCCAAGTTAGAAAAGCTTTGGATCGTGTATACATATAATGCACTGCAATCTGTTTGTATTGAAGGATATTATTAAGGCAGATTTATTACATCTTGTATATCAGTTTTCTGGCATACCAGGCGTGAAAAAGTCAACATTTTTGCACAAAAATTAGCGACCTTTTCAGTTTTGTGCTGCTCTCGCCATTTTCCTGGGAGCTTCAGCACAGATTTAGATTCATTCACGCCAGTTTACTGAAGTAAATGATCCCCGAATATTACACCAGCTACTGACTGGCACAGCCTAATTTATGAGAAATCATAAGGGGCGTGGGGGAGGTGCATGGCTTAGTCTGGACTCACATCTGCGTTAGAGTCTCCGTAGATTCTGCCTAAAATACACAGAGCTTTTCTCTCCATTGGTCTCAGTATAAAACCGGCAGACCCCATTTTTTTTCTTAGTTTTATACAACTACTTACTCTACACAACTTGGGAAAAAAAATAAAAAATTGGGGAATATCCCTTTAAAACCGATAAAGAGCAAGACAAGTGACAGCAGGAGCCGTGAGCCACCATTTAATTTTCCTCCCATGACACTGAAATAGGCAGGAGGGGTACAGGTCGGGGGGGGGGGGGTACCTTGAATTCAGTGTCCTGCCATAAATGATCATAATTCTGAAAAATTGGCGCAATGACAAATGCATTGGAGCTTTTCCACAAGACTACCCCATAAGTGAATGTGGATTAAGTGGACATGTTCTACAACGGCATCATAAGCACAATACAAGGCCATAGAAATATGTGCAAAACTTTTCCACTGGAAATGAGGTTATATAAACCAGGACTAGACAAAGCACCTTACATAGTTAACCTATTTTCACGCTCTCAATAACCTGTACATTACGGTCTACATGCCCATTTCTGCTTTATTACATTCATTTTCTAATGTGGTGGTAAGCTTTATCATTCAGAAATAGTAACTAAAGCTGTGTGTGTACAGCTACATAACCACAATGTGTTCCCTTTTATCTCCTGTCTGCATGGTCATAGCCTTCGGGGTCATAAATACAGACAGCGGGCAGGTAGGGTACTTCTCAGGACTTCGCTTTAGATAAGAAAAAGTCCCATCGCTTATTGCCACAGCACAGCTGTAGCAGAGCCAGATTTGTCACTACATTCAGAGCTCATGCATAGCCATTTACATATCCAGTATGGCGGCACATAAAATCCAGTCTTATCTTCCAGACCCTTGGCACTGTGAGACACCATAAGCTGCTTCTGTGACCAATGCATTCAAATAAGAACCCACACTTAAAGGGGGTCTACTACCACCCCCAAGCATATTCATCTGCCACCACTACGTTACAGAGCACATTACAATGATATACAACATACCTCTGTTATGTATGTCACTTTTGTAGATTTTGAGAAAAACAACTTTGAAGTCTTATGCAAATGAGGCAGTTGGTGCACTGGGGGCGGGCCTGCTGTTTCAGTAGGATGGGTGATGTCATAGCAGCAGTAGGATCAACTCTCACTGAAAGGGGTGGCATAGGCAAGAAATCGTAGCAGTCTGAATGGCAAGATAAGCGCTCCAGGTAGCCGAAGCCCCGCCCCCAGTGCACCAACTGCCTCACCTGCATAAGACTCTGAAGTTCTATTTCTCCATATCTACAAAAGTGACATACATAACAAAGGTATGATGTTTATCCCTGTAATACGATGCTGACAGCTGAATATGCTTAGGGGAGTCAGTAGACTTTAAAGGGTCTTCCCTACATTCAACTTTGCTTTTAAACTTGAGCAACTACGTGGATAATCCATCTCCACAGTACCTGCGACTTCACCCACCTGTCCTCTCTAATAAAGTCTTTGCCCCTATAGTGCCATTACAGTTTATAATGCCAAGACTGGCCAATATTATGCAGCGTGTGACTGTCTGCTTCACATTTCCAGGTGCGCCTTTCTTAGCCGCCACACCGGCCATTGCTCCCAAGTGTCTATTCACTCAACCAACTTCCTTGGCCATATGCGATCCATGAAAAATAAAGCATGATCTATTTTTCATGAACCGGACTCACCCATGAGTCCATGAAAAAAATGAATTCCACATGGATGTTAAACACATGGTCAATACTCAGCGTGGTTATGTGAATGGAGTGTAATAGAAATGATTCATTCACTGCCTATGCTATTAGGACGGCACATGCATGGTTCTGTAGCAGCGATGAACAACTATGACTAGGGAAGATAGTGAGCACGCCCGTCCTGGATGAAGATTAACTACAAGACGTATTCATGGGTAACATTGCTCAGACAGTGGTAGCAAAGGAAGAAATTCACTGGGCTTTGCATAGTGCCATGTACTATTTGGCCAATTTCATTCCATGAGGGACAATGATTTTTTGCAAAGTTACTTTTCTACAAAATATCATTATTGTTGTTGTGGGAATACCCCTTTAAAGAGGACTTGTCACCACTCCTGACTAGTCTGTTTTAGGATATGTTCACATAGCAGAATTTCTCCTAGCTGGTGAATTATCCTTAGGATAGTTCATCAATATTAGATCTGCGAGAGTCCGACACCTGGAACCCGGTAATGTTTATATGCTGGCAGCCGGGCAGCTGACAGGCTGTACAAAGTGTAGTGGCAGCTTTAGGTATGGGACAATGCTGCATTACCTAAAGCTGTAGCGACAGATCGTACAGTGGGTAAGCAGCATAGCCCCCAGCATATAAACATTACTGGGAGCGGAGTTACCCGAAGCAGCTGATCTGCTGGGGTCCCAGGCCCTCATGGATCGGATATTGATGGCCTGTCTGAAGGATAGGCCATCAATATTAGAAAGTGGATAGCCCCTTTATCATCCCATTTTCCAACAAAAGAAGTCTGTTTATGTTGCTAATTGGAGAAAAACTGAGTCACCAGGCTTCAACAAACTTCTGACCAAGGACACAGTCACTTGTGTGCTATTTAGAAAAATGAGAACATGGGGGTGGAGTCAGGGGTACACATGTAATAATGAGGGGGCAATCATTATTCATTTCCATTAATGTCTTATGTCCTATTTATATAACTTCCGACACCTGGAGAATGAATGAAGCCGCTTTCTTTTGTCTTCAGCCAGTACTGCGTAAGGGTCTCAGTCTTCTACAAAGCATAAACAATAGTAAGAGGCATCTACATGGCACATTAATATTAGGCAGCAGAAATGCAAGTCAGCGACATGTTATATTAAATGGGAATCAGAGTCAGAACAAGTAAAAGCACATCACAATATCTGATAGGAATAAAACTGGCACTGATAAAGCTAAAGAGGACTTTAAGAACGCAAAGCCAGCAGGACCAGCTACAGGCGTATGAAGGCCCCCCATCTAGTACACAGTGGTTTTGTCATGGTGAATTATTTCACTTGTGTTTTGTCACTTTTTTGTTTTTCTTTTTTAGCAAATGAGAAATACATTTTATGTGTATTGTACAAGTTATCAGAGGGATAACAAATGTCTATTATATCAATCATGTACTGGCATAGATACACATCTGCAGAATCCGACACAGTATGTATATGAAGAATACTATTAGCCACTGTTCCATTCTGATATTTATAGAGTAGGTCATATACTGCTCTGTGAAATCATTGGAGGATGGAAGGCACACAGATGTCATCCAAGTGCATTCTGACCCCCCTCAACTTACACACACAATGTTGTGTGCATGAGGCCTTCAGCAGGGAAATCCTGTCATAGACAACAGTGCAGCCTGTGGCTCATTGTCACTGTTTTTGCCTCCCATGTATCAAGTCCCAAACTTGAGCTTTGAAAATAAAGTGCAAAGAACCGCTATGAGAACGGATTTGAAGGCCGGACTCAGGCTGCGATCCCACAAAGACGGATGAATTTTGGCTGAGTGGCAATAAAATAGGACAGGTGACCTCTTTTGCCTTTATGACACAAAATCATCAAAGACCTGGTAAAAGACAAGGGTGAAATATAGAGAGCCACTACCAAGCAATAGAGCGCTGGGAGGGTCTCTCCTCCATAGTACTATATAAGTGACTATAATAAGATAGGGATACAGCAGTGTCCTGTGTAAGAGAAACAGTAAATGCATAGTAGTATAAATCAGCAGTGGATTCTCCCTTCACCAAACATGCGATCAGGCATTTTATGTAGCTAACCAGCACCAAAGAACCTGGTATAGACTGAGGTATGCCCAATCGTGTCCTACCCTCCTAGGAAGAAGTAACAAAAGCAGAGGTTTTTAGATATAGGTCAAGACCATAAACACAAAAAGCTGTAACTTAGAAGTTGTCTTGGATAATCGCCAGCAATAGCCCGGCACATCTATCCCCTGCAGCTGCTCATGTGTTGTGTGGCTCCCAATTATGTGGTCGGTAGAAGATGTCTACATTTATTTTACACTTTTCTAAGTAATGCAGCATGTCATTCTTTAAAGGAGTTGTCCAGAATTAGGATAAACCTGAGAGGCAGTCAGGGGGTAAGTAAAATGAAAAAAAAACAAAAGTATAGTTACCTGATTGCTCCAAATCCTGGAAATCCCTTTAAGAAGTATATTCTCTCCAAATGACTGAACATCAAGCTAGCTCCCTGATAACTTGCAAATCGTTGCGGTCAATTCTATCTCCATAACAGATACCTGGGTGATTCTGGGTACCTGCTCTGGAAGTCATAGGGAGCCCAGACTTTAGTAGAGGCTGGAGGAGTAAAGGAAGGCAGAAAATCTTCTCATCTTATCCACAAAGGAAAAGCATATCTTCTAAAATCTTTGCAAAAGCCAGCTTGTTCAAGACCACAAAAAAGGATCTGATTATATTTTTTTTTCCCCAGAAACAGATCCACCTCTGGCCACAGTCTTGGTTTGGCATTGCAGCTCAGCTCTATTTACATCAAAGGGGCTAAGGAGTAACACTAAACAGCCAATGGGCAAAGGTGAGACAGTTTACTAAACCTAAACAACCCTTTCTGGTTCAATAGCTTTTATTCGGAAGTGTGTAACAGTACAACAATACAAAGTAGAACAAATATACAATGGACATTATTATCCAAGGAAAACAAATATGAACACTGAACATACAAGAAAGAATTTTAGTAAAAACACAGTCTTTCTTTCATACATACTGTATATCCATAGAGGGGTCCAGATGGTCCCTAGTCCTCCTACTCCAATGGGAACTCCTCTAGGATACCTTTGGTGGAGTGAAGCCTGACGTTGTGCAGAGAGTGTATTTGGGTGCTAGCAGAGTGTGGGTGTAATGGGCAGACAAGCAACTTGCCAATTTTGCTTCCATGTTAGTAGAAAAGGCATTTATGCTTCTACCAAGCACATGTACAGCAAACCTCCACGTAGTCTTGAGAGGACAGTGTACCTGCCATGTAACTGCAGCTTCTGCCAGATTTTCAAAAAGACTCAATGTTTACGCCTCTAATCCTTCATAAACAGGAAGTGTGGGAGATACGCCAACCCTACAACAAGCATTTTAAGGCCTCCCTTGTGATGGGTGTTCTTGTGGAGTCACAAGATATTTCATTTCCAAGAGCTTCTAGTTTCCAAACCCCAGAAGAAGAAAGGTCCTTTAATGGGACCTCATCTCATATACATACATACATATATATATTTATATTATCTAATTAAAGAGGTTGTGCAGTTTCAGATAAATGTTTTTGTTTGCATAATATACAGTTAGACAATTTTCCAATATACTTTATGTATCAATTCCTCATGGTTTTCTAGATCTCTGCATGTTGTCAATCATTCTGCTTACTTCCAGTGGATAAAAATTAGACCATGGTCATGTGCTATACAGTCCATGGTTATGTGCTATACAGTCCATGGTCCACACAGGTGTACAGTGCGTTACAGTCACAGCACAGTAATCAGACAGCTGCCTGGTAACGAGCTGTGCACCTGTGTGTATCACATGACCATGGACTGTGGTATAATTTTTCATTATACAAACAACATTTGCTTCTCAGTATTGGTCTGAAAGTGGACGACCCCTTTAAAACCATGTACTAAGGCTTTTCTCTCCGCATTTTTCAGGTAGAAACCCAGCAGACCCCATTATAGTTTCTGCAGGTAACTGCTTTTTAAGTGGAAGTGACCTCTTGTCCATTGGTCACATGGCAACACCAAATCTCCGTCCCATTAAAATGAATGAGACTGAGCAGCAGAATGGCCATGTCACCAACAGTCACGATGTGACTACCTGAGAAGAAAGCAGCCATGTTTTCGAAGTCGTGCACAACCCCTTTAACTGGATTAGGAGAAGCTTTACAGCAGCCAGATGAAAGATAGGAACTTGTAGTCTGGAGATAAGTCACTAACTTCTATGGGAGAGTTTTCTAGGCATGTTCTGTAAACTGTGCATAAAAGGCAAGGCGGTGAGCTGTATACATTACCTGTCAATGGTGGGTCCTGGGTTATCTACATATAGATGTTACCTGTCAATGTAATCCTGCCTGTGACTATAAGGCAATGACTACAAAAAGGTGATCTCTGCAGAACAAGAAGTGACAGTCTACATTTTTACTATAGAGAAATAGAGTAAAATTTTGAAATAATATCATCAAAAATGCATAAAACTTTGAAAACCCAGATTCAAAGAATAGGTCAAGTTTTGATAACCTGTCAGTCATTGTAGAATCAAGAAATGGGCAGAATTTTATTAGTGGAGGCAAGTCATGTAAAAAAGAATTGGGCACTCCTGCAGAGTAGAATAAGGGTTTATGTAAAGCTTTTTACACACACACTTCTAAACTAGCTATACTCCAACTACATTCATCCTTTCGCAATATACCAGCATCCTGTCCCCTACCTTTTCGGTGTACTCTCCTTTCCATTTTCATCAGAATCCATAGGTTCAGTTCTAAGTTCATTACTGCTGGAGTCATTGCATGTTTCCATGTCCTCTTGTGAAAGTATGGCAGGATTTACAAAATCTATAGAATCATGCATCGACAGGTCTTCAGTGTGGCTGGACCTTGAGGTGGCAACTGGTAGAATTGTCTCATATGAATTATAATGTTCTTGGATTATAGGATCTCCCATGTGAAATGAGCTACAACTTCTATCTGAAGTCTCTCTGACTTGAGGACATCCTTCATTTGAATGGCCTTCAGCCTCAGACAGCGTTACATTCATAGAATCCATTACAGGTGGGCTCACAAAGTCACTGGACTCTTGCATGCTGGATATTACATTCTGTGAAACTGGCACATGACTGTAATCCTGTGGAATGGGGTCCCCCTGTGTATAGGGAAGGCTGGTATTATGCATGTCTGTAGACACATGTTGATGGCTAGATAAAAATTCTGTAGGCTGAGGATGTTCGTTTTCTGGAAAGTGTGTCACTGGTACAAGGGGAACGTATTGTCCTTGTAATGGGAGAGCTAGCTGTTGAAAATTTTTGCTCTGGATGGGCATTGCATTAAACAAAAGGCTTCATCAGGCTCACGTAACGTAGAGATGCCTATAGAAACCAAGAATAAAAGGAGGAAAGAAGAGAGTGAAGTGTTTATTAGGTCCATGCTACAGCAAAAACACAACATATTATAATGAACGGGAAGAACTTTTTAAACATTACAAAAATTGTCAATGTATTGCTTTACCCAGACTAAAAAAATGTCATCTACAGAATCGTGATCTCTGTAAAACAAGCTTTAGGTCTAGGTTAGCTAGCCTGGAGACCATCGTACTGAGAACTGCTGACAGGACTCATACATCAGTACCAGTCACCTGTCTATTCCTGGAGGGGTTCTCCTTCTTCTGTCCCCTGCTCCACTGTCTCAATTTTTGCTTTTCTTTATAAAAAAAAAAAAAAAAAAAAAAAAATCATCATCCTGTGAAACCCACTGCAGAAAGCTGTGCCACCAGTTGGCACACACGATTAGCCTCATAGCCACACATGGCGGTATCAGTAGTGATTCTGCCACAGACACCGTGCCAAGATTGAGCAGAACGCTTTTTTCTATCAGTGTGCTGAAATAAGTGCCCATCACTGCCTCCTACTTAAAACAACGAGAGGAAGAATAAGGTTGTTTTTTGGAGAGAATTCTGAAGCAGAAGACCACCGCAAATTCCTCTATGTGAACATATCTTTACATGCACACGCAACCGATCTCATGTTCACTGCAAAACCAGCTGTCTGCTGTGGGTCCCGACAGACCCGACAATCATTACTGATCTGAAAAGGGTAGCCTCTGAAACCCTTTACAAGAATGAACTCTGCATCCACCTACCTAGGTCCGCCCCATACACTGCACTTTATAGCAGTCTGCCTCTCTGCATGCTCTAATTCTTAGTGGTCTCTGAGCTGTAAGGTGGAGACTAGCTGCTATAATGTGTCCCCATTCACTGCACATGTAAAAAAAACAGGAAATTCTGCTCCTTATCACTCACTCATGCAGCAACAGCACCACAGAGGTCCTTACAGAGCAGTACTGAACAGCACCACACAGGTCCTTACAGAGCAGTACTGAACAGCACCACACAGGTCCTTACAGAGCAGTACTGAACAGCACCACACAGGTCCTTACAGAGCAGTACTGAACAGCACCACACAGGTCCTTACAGAGCAGTACTGAACAGCACCACACAGGTCCTTACAGAGCAGTACTGAACAGCACCACAGAGGTCCTTACAGAGCAGTACTGAACAGCACCACAGAGGTCCTTACAGAGCAGTACTGAACAGCACCACAGAGGTCCTTACAGAGCAGTACTGAACAGCACCAAAGAGGTCCTTACAGAGCAGTACTGAACAGCACCACAGAGGTCCTTACAGAGCAGTACTGAGCAGCACCACAGAGGTCCTTACAGAGCAGTACTGAGCAGCACCACAGAGGTCCTTACAGAGCAGTACTGAGCAGCACCACAGAGGTCCTTACAGAGCAGTACTGAACAGCACCAAAGAGGTCCTTACAGAGCAGTACTGAACAGCACCACAGAGGTCCTTACAGAGCAGTACTGAACAGCACCACAGAGGTCCTTACAGAGCAGTACTGAGCAGCACCACAGAGGTCCTTACAGAGCAGTACTGAGCAGCACCACAGAGGTCCTTACAGAGCAGTACTGAGCAGCACCACAGAGGTCCTTACAGAGCAGTACTGAGCAGCACCACACAGGTCCTTACAGAGCAGTACTGAGCAGCACCACAGAGGTCCTTACAGAGCAGTACTGAGCAGCACCACAGAGGTCCTTACAGAGCAGTACTGAGCAGCACCACAGAGGTCCTTACAGAGCAGTACTGAGCAGCACCACACAGGTCCTTACAGAGCAGTACTGAGCAGCACCACAGAGGTCCTTACAGAGCAGTACTGAGCAGCACCACAGAGGTCCTTACAGAGCAGTACTGAGCAGCACCACAGAGGTCCTTACAGAGCAGTACTGAACAGCACCACAGAGGTCCTTACAGAGCAGTACTGAACAGCACCAGCACCATATAGGTCCATGGTAGCGAAATTATGGCACATGTGCTAGAGGGGGCACTCAGAGCCCTCTCTGTGGGCATGTGAGCAGTTGCCCCAGCCAGGCTCCTGGATTGCTCGCTAATGGGGAATCTGGGACAGCTGTCCCAGATCCCCCGGCAAGCGCTTCTTTCAGGTGTATGTGCAAATGCATATACACCTGAAAACTGTCAGTGTAGGCCGCTGGTCTGTGGGACCGTGGCTTGCACTGACAGAAGATTGTACCTCTGTCCCGACACAGGCGCAATGACGTCATTGATCAGCACCTGCTTTGTGGTGGAAGGAGTTCAGTTAAGTACAGGAGCATGTTATACTGTGTGGGAGCCAATGTGGAGTAGTGTATATTACACTGTGTTGGGGGCCACTATGGAGCACATTCTACTGTCTGGGGGCCAGTGTGGAGCAGATTGGACTGTGTGGGAGCCGTTCACTATTTATATCACACAGTATCTGTTTTATAGCAGACTTGTGATATTAGTATAGGCTGTAACAACATTGCATGGTCACTATATAATAGATCCTATGCTATGTAAATAGTGAACATTAATTGTTCAAAGGTATACCAAATGAAAACTTCTACCTTTCAGTACAAAGTTGTTTGCATTAAAGAAAGCTCTGTAACCATATTTTGCGGGTCCGTCCTCAATTGTGGATCCGCACAGTATTAACGTTAAATTGCCGTGTTGGGACTTTGCTATAAATTAGTGGGTTTTGAGTTGCAGTTCGGGAACTCAGTTTCTAAAAAGTTTGCCATCACTGATATAGGTCCTTACAGAGCAGTACTGAACGGCACCAATATAATAAATCTCTAGGACAAGCTAGAATCACAGACAAAGAGACTGTGCTGCAGCTAATAGTGAGGTTTCTGACACGGAGCTCCCCCCTGCATAGGCTGCTACGGGCAGCTATAAGTTCACACTTCACTGAGCTGAGAATCCATATTGGAACACCAAGTCAGATTTAGCCCATATTTAAGCGTAAGATAAGAGTTTAGGAGGAAAAGAGCCTGATGAGTGGAGAAATAAGCATTCTTCTGCGATAACATAAATTATACAGTTTCTTAAATTTGCTTTCCCTAATGATTTATGCAAAGTTTGTTGTAATGTGACCATATAAAGCGGTTTCCAGTCGATTAAATTCATGGGCTGTCCTCAGCCCGAGAACATTTGATCAGTCGGTTACTGAGTCTTGGCAACCCTGTCGATCAGCTATCTGATGGCTGTGCAGGGGGAAACTGTAGAGGCTGCAGCACCTTCAAACAGCTGATCGCAGGGAGTGCTGAAATACGGACCCCCGACTGATCTAGTATTGATAACCTATCCATCAATTTTATCTGACTGGACACCTCCTTTAAAGAAAACAGTGACACAAAACTCCCTATATCAATGTATCAGCCATATCTACAGTCATTCCTTTACCTGAATTGCACCAGTGTAACAAAGACACACACAATAAGCCTATAGTACATACATTGTGTATAAAGTTGTGTGTTTGATGTAAGAACAAGCAACAAAAAGACAAACGTGATGCATGTACCCACATCTAACATCATACCCCTGAACATGTCACCTTATGTATGAAATATAAAAGAGACAAACACCAATATAAAAATAAAGGTCATTGTCAGCCCAATAAAATCTCCACTACCACAAACCATTGCAACTTCCTAATGGTACATCAGGCAATACAATAAGCAAAGTGGATTTCCAAAACGTGTAAAGCAGGTCAAAGTCCCAAAAATACACCCAGTGTCTACAATACAAAAAATAGCTCCTTTCTCTACTGAATTCCAGAAAACGTTAACTACAGAACATCTCTGCAAGCTCATGGCTCAAGATGACCCTGAATATAACAGCTGTTGTGTAAGCAGTAATGGGCAACCTACATCTGGGTCCTGCCATCGCTCATCTCTAACAGAAAGAGCATAGAATTATCCTCACCCCCACCCCCTCCCACACAAACACGTTATATAAGCCCTTCTCCTATCTAGGCTACGTACCCATGTGACTGAGCACACTAACTCCAGATCCTTTCTAATCACACAAATTCTCTCTCTGCAGGGACCCATCAAGCCAAATTCTCGGCAGCCTGACGCTCCTATTAACCCCTACAGCACAAGTACGTTAAGAGGCCCATATATGTTCAGGAATTCACGTGTATGTCACCCAGCCGATAAGCAATATCTGGCTGTGACAGCTAGTCAGAACAATCTAGATATCTGTATCATACAGGTCACTAGGACCTGTGATCACCAATGAGATCTACAAGCCATTTACTAGTCATGTAACCCCTTAAGGGAGGAGGATTCTTGGGTTTTGTTTTTAGGACATTTCTTTTTGTGTTACCATATTTTGATAACCACAACTTTTTTTTTTTTCCCATTGGTACCATTTTGGGGCACATGTGTCTTTTAATTGCTTTCTATTCTGTATTTTCAGAGTGTGGGATGAACAAGTACTGACGTCAGTGGGTGGAGTGTTGGGAATGGGGACAAAATACTGCTTGTAAGTTTGGGGATGTTACTAATCGTGCTACATTGTGGGATTCATTACCTTAAGGCTGAGGCCACATATTGCAGTTTTTGCAGCTGTTTATTTAAAACTAAAGCCAGGCTTGTAAAGGAATGGGAAATATAAAAGGAAGCTCTTATACTTCTCCCTTCTACTACATACTGGCTTTGGCTCAAAAAACTGCAGCAAAATCCGAAGCTAAAAATGCAGCTTTTCTGCAACATGTGGCCTCAGCTTTAGGGGGATATTTTGTTCTGCACTGTGGTAAATGGGAGGCATTTTGTACTGCAATGTGCCATATCTTCAGCTCTGCTGGGGTAGATTTTGTGCTGCATGTTCAGCTAACAAAAGTTTGAAGGCAATCCCTCAGTGTTACCTGTACATTCATTGGCCACTGTGAGCGTCCATTAATGGGGTTGTCCAGCCCCATACAGGATAGGTCATCAGTACTTGATCTGTGGAGTCCAACAATTGGACTCTATCAGCTGTACTGGTACCCGGAAGTGACAGCAGTGGACGGGTAGGACGTGCTGGCTCTCCTATTCAAATAATAGTACTGGCGATGTACCTACCTGGGACCACTAGTATGCAATGTACAGGGCTGCTGTGCAGCTCCTATTACTTCAACAGAAGAAGCGCTGCATGCTCCCCATTCATTGCTGTAACTTCTGGTGTCTGGAGGCTGCCAGTACAGCTGATCTGTGCGGGGTCCGAGTTTCGGACCCCCTTGAATCACATCCTGATGACCTATCCTGTGGACAGGTCATCAGCATAAAAAGCCAGAAAACCCCTTTAAATCTAAAAGATGTATTATGTGAACGGCTCAGACCTGCACAAGTAGAGGGGGGATTTCTCTGCAGGAGAGTCTTCAGGGCTCAAAACAAGTTAGAAATAAAGACATTCCCTAAAATTTCTGCTTGCAGCATAGCAGACACTGGTGGTGGTAGATTTTCTTTAATGCCCTGCTTAGCACACAGCGTTTCAGAAATCTATGTAAAGCCATGTGTATTACCTGTACTTTAAAATAGGTCAGTCACCAAGAAAGTGTAAAAGAGTGCGCCTCTCCTTATCTCCATCCAGGAATGCAATATCTTAATGTGTCAGTACCCAGTCTATAGTCACATAAGTGTGAAGAGCGTGTGTGTGTGTGTGTGTATATATATATATATATATATATATATATATATATATATAATGGATGATTTACAGGATAGTAACAGCTATTTATTACATGCAGCCCAGGAAAATTTACCTGCTATGTCTATATACAGTCATTGCTTAAAGGGAGCCTGTCCCCAGAGTCAGTCATACCTACCCAGCCCCACAGAGAGATAGGTTAGGGTCACCTGAATCAAGTGGTGTGTTCCCCCTTGTGAATTGGTGCCAGAATAGTAAGCGGCAGCGCCCTCTTTATGCCAAAGAGCTCATTTGCATATAGACAAAAACAGTGATATCTCATTTGAAAGGTAGCTGAGCTACATTACCACAACAGTGGATGGAGCCATCTGCTTCTGGCACTACCCATCAGATATAGATGACCTATTCTAAAGGCAGGTTATCAATATAACTCCTTTAAAGGGGTTGTCCAGGCAAAAATGCACAACCCTTTTAACTTTTGATTCAAACGGGGGCATTGAAAAAAAATAAAATAAAATACACACTCACCTGTCCCCAATGTTCCGGTGTCCTCTCAGCGGGTCCCGGTGGCGGCTTCTCTCTGTCTTTTCCGGAGTTCCGCTGATTAGCCTTAGCAGTCATGTGACCGCTGAAGCAATCAGGGAATGGCATGCGATGTCACTATCTGTGACATCACAGGTCCTCTTCCTTAGGCCTGCTGAGGCCGCCGATTAGCCTCAGCAGTCACGTGACTGCTGAGGTCAATCAGCGGCTTCACTGGAACTCCAGAAGAGACCTGGGAAAAGCCGTCACTGGGACGCGCTGGGAGGACACCAGAGCATCGGGGACAGGTGAGTATGCATTTTTTTTTTTCAATGCCCCTGACTGATTTAAAAGTTAAAAGGGTTGTCCATTTTTGCCTTTAACTCTCAGAAGACCCCTTTAAAACAGTGTAAGGTAAATCATAGCAGATGCTTTTATGCTTCGGTTCTGCTTTTCCTCCATAAATAATGTAAGAACAAAGGTGCGGCTAGTTGTACTTTTCTCCCATAACTATAATACACCCTAGTGACCCAGGTATGATTTACATTGTCCTGTATGAGACACAGAAGCCCTGACCACTGTACTATTCACCAATAACATTGACTATTGTCATATACATAAGTGGCCTATTAAATGGGGACAGGCTGCTCTGCTGACAGGATCATGTTGTACTGTTCTGGGCATGTCATATGTCCCTTAATTCCCAAATATAGTAAAACGGTGACTACGAGACCCTATTACACTATGTACCTTCACTGTGATGTCATCAGACGCTTGCATTCATGGAACTCAAGAGGACTGAAGAGATAGAACTGGGACAGCTGACGGCCGCCACTACAGGACACATGTGATAAATAATAGCAGCAGTACAGTAACAACATGGAACAAATAGATGCACATCTCAGCATTTAGTGTCCTCAGTGCAATACTGCCATTAATAAACAATTAGAGCACAATAACAAAGCACGCGGGACACGAAGAGTGTTAATTATCCTAATTATCATCGTCATCAGCGGCACACACAGCGCTACATGCGGAGAAGCACTGCCCAACAAGTCAGAAGACACAAGGCGAGAATAACAGAGGAAGCGCCAGCGATAACTCTATACAAGGCAAGGTTTAAAGGGAGTCTGTCACCAGAACCCAGAATATCAACCCCACAGACAGATAGGTTAGGGGCACCTGAAAAATACAGTATTTTCCACTTGTGAATTGACGTCTCCGTTGCTGAGATATCGTTTGTTTTTGTCAGTAGGCAAATGAGCTCTTTACCAAGGCTTTTGCTGCTCCATGGAGGTAATTTGCATATTGACGGAAAAAAACAACAACGACAATATCTCAAGAACGAAGAGACAGATTCACAAGGGAAAAACACTGGGATGATATGCTGGCTTCTGGTGACAGACTCCCTTTTAAAGGAGTTACCCACAGAATAAAAATTATTTGCTTAACCTCAATACACAGGAAATGTCGCTCTGCCATGCGGGTGACTACTGTGGCCAGTGACTAGCTGAGCAGTCATTTCTTGTCTGCAAGATGGACCAGCAAGTAGAGATTGGCAGCACAGGGATACAGTGAGGTGAACGTAAATTTTATTATTGTGCAAGATTGTGATCTGGTATAAAGTAATTTTACCACTAGACTTCCCCTTTAATATATTTCAACTTTGTCATCAGGGAGACTTGCCAACGTTCTCATGTGCATAGTGCAGTGTAGTTATAGCAGTTTTACCCCCTTTATGCTCTCGCATAAGCCCCAGAAGCCTCTGTCTGTGCTTGGGTCTCTCCTCTCTCTCAGTTCCTGATCACACCTCCCCTCTCCATAGACTTCTAAGTATTGCTGTACTATACCTATGTGAGTCCAGTTCGTCTTGCAAGACAGATTCAGCAGAGATTTCAGAGTAAAGTCAGCTTAGCAGGGAGTGAGAAGCAGGAAAGTAAAAAAGAGGCATTTTTCTCTGATATATTACAAAGATTGTATAAAGGTTAGTAACCATTTCAATTTCTACTCATTCTGGGCTGAGTCCAGTGGGTGGTCTGACTCAATGACTGACAGTCTCCCACAACATGCACACAGTCACTGGTTAGCTTTGAAGGGACCTGCAATCAATACCATTCACTTGAATAGGGTCAGGCAGCTATTGTGAGAATCCTGGAGGCCAATGATCCATGGGAGTTTGTCTGTCTGTCTGTCTGTCTCTGTGTTTGGGGGGGGGGGGATCTACAATGAAGGCAACACATCGTTGACCAAGTCATTTCCATTGGTGTGGGTCCCAGAGTTCAGGACCAATCATAAAGCATCAGCAGATCATAGTGACGATATACCAACAGAGAATTCTGTTAAAGGGGTCCTATAGTACTGCACCTGCATAGGGGATAGAGTAACACTTTTCTGTAATCACCGTATGCCCTATGTAGCTATATATTTACCTCCATTGGATGTGTGATAAGGAGACCCAACCAATTATTATAGACAGAGGACTATTTCTTAGAACTTTATTTTGTTATTGATCCTGAAAATGTAGCGGGAGTCACCAGCTAGGGGTGTGACCCTACATAGACCAATCAGTGCTGCCAGTATCAGACAGTGTAGGGGGAATGGTATGATCCAGTTGTCAATTTAATTAGACATTTGCAGGAGGTATAACAAAGGAATTGCACAACACAGAATAATAAGAAAGATGCTTCAGAACTGTAACTTCATGGGAAATACAAGTGTTTACTAAAACAGACACATCAGGGACACTGCAAATACTACACATGTACTTTACTAGCGTAGAGGAAAAAACCACATGGAACAAGAAAAAGCCACAACCTGACCTACAACACAAATAACTTTCTATGGAAAAAACTGCTCATAGACTGGAGCAGGAATTTATCATACAATAGGGGTCCTTTAATGACCAGATCACAAGGGAGAAGAATATGAAGTCTTTCCCTTTGGATAGGGAATAAGTGGTAAATCAGTGGAGGTCTGACCACTGGGACCCCCACAGACCCTAAGAATGGGAGACCAAGTAGTCAGACCCCGACGATGCTGAAAACCTGGATGAATGGATTGGCAGTTAACTACAATTAACTCTATAAGACTACCGAAAATAGCCAAACACTGGGGAGGCAACTGCTGAAACCCCGGACTATCGGATAGCTATCCCCTACTATAATAATAGTAGTGACATTGATTATGATGGGAAATAGTAATAAATGTCAGCAGTAATAATAATGAATGGCAATAATAACAACAATAGATTCCAAGCGCAACAATATCAATGACTATGAATGGTAAAGGAATAACAATAAATGGCAGGAATAATAAATGGTAATGGTAGAAATAATAATAATAAATAATTACAAGTATAATAGCACAGAGTACAAGTGGCCAAAATAAATGAAGGGTAGTAGTGATGTAATATAGAATAAAATATAATAACGGCAGTAGTAAACATATATATATATATATATATATATATATATATATATATATATATATATATATATACACACACACACACACACACACACACACACATATATATAATAATGAATGGAAGTAAATACATATAACATATAATAATGAATAATAGTGGTAATATATATAATACAATATAAATAGTAATACTAATATATAACAACTGGCAGTAATATTTATAAGGCATATAATAATGAATGGTAGTAGTAATGTATACATAACACAATAGTGGCAGCAGTAATACATATTATATATAATATATATATTACAACTGACAGTATTGTGTTATATATATATATATATATATATTATTACACATATCCACACACATTACTACTAGTCATTATTAAATGTGTTATAATGTGTGTGTGTGTTATATATATATATATATATATATACATACACTCACTATACACATATACTAGGGATAGTAGTGATAGAACTACTATAAAACATATATGTATAACACATAGAATAATGTCAGTGTAGTAAGTATAAGGCTAGGCAGGCAGGCAGGCATCTCCAGGCACTGCCTACCACAACAGTGAGTCATGGGATCCCCTCAGTAGCAGCAGGTAGTACAGACATCACTACGTGCTCCTCTTACCGGTTACGGTACACCGTCTCTAGCAATCGCCAGAGCTGTAGATGACTGCAGCCCCCTCCGGTATTTCCGGCAGTCCCCGGTACTTTCCTTCTCAGTGACCCGGTACACAGCAATCTACCCAATTCTCATCTGACAAGCGCTGACTCTCCGCTTCACACAAAGCTCAACGTGAGAGCAAAGCCACGCTCCGCCCTCATCGCCCCCTCATTGGTCTCCTGACGCCGAGTCCCTCCCCTTCTGACTAATCATTGGTTATCAAGAAGATGGACGTCTGTTACACAGCCCTCGTGTGCCCTGCTCGCATAGTCTCCACCCAATTCTTCTTCTGATAGGCGGAGGCTGACGTCCATCACTAGGGAACGTTTGCTGATTGGTGGAAGGCGCGGCCTTGCTCATTGCATAAGATTCACGTGGAAACCCATGAGATAAGTGTTATATGTTTCGCTTGGCGTGTGGTGTGTGACAGCGGCCGGTGCTGACCATGGAGGCGCAGTGGTGTGCATGGGCGGCGACGCCTCTCACCCTCGGGTCGTTACACTGAGATGCCTGTGGACTGCATTGTATAATGATGTGACTAAGTGCAGTACTGTCACTATCCTGAATGGTAGCATTGTCAGGGGCTGCCACTTCTATGTAATAAACCCCATGTTATTTCCTATAAATAGAACCATATTTAGATTTGTAGACGAAAAAGAAACATTTTTGCAAATATATAAATATTTAAATTTTGCAGAGTTTTAAAGATTTAAAACTCTGCATCTTACTCTATGTTCACACTAGCATTCTGGTTTCCATTCTTCGGGTCCACTTGGGGACCCGAAAAACAGAAACCCAATCTACTTAAAAAGCAGTTACCCGCGGACCCCATAGACTGTAATGGGGTCCGCTGGGTTTCTGCACGAAAAATGCGGAGAGAAAAGTCCCAATGTAGTTACAGATGTCTCCCCAGTTCTGCTGCCCTGTAACACTGCAAGAACATATGGGTACAAAAAGTCTATGGGCGGTCCGGAACTGGTTAAGGAACATTCTCTTTTTTTCAGTTTTCTCATTGTCACATCTCTAGAGCCAGGGCCGCTTTAACCATAGGGACAACGGTGCACTTGCACCAGGCCCTATGGTAGCGGGGGTCCTGTTGGGACAGCAGGACAGTCCTGCATATGTTGTCCGGCCATTCCAGGTTGCCCCAATTGCATACAATACAGCAGTAAAGCAGGGAGCCATCCGCTCCCTACTTCTCCATACTTCCCCTGGAGCTGCAGGTGCGATGTGATGACATTACTTACATTGCGCCTGCAGCTCCCTGAAGACTCCGGGCACTAGATAGCAAGGGAGAGAGGAGAGGTGAGTATTAGTGTTTTTCTTCATTTTTGTGTTGTAGGAGAGGGACATTAAGCTGTGGGGACAACTGTAGGGCTATGAAGATGACCTTGGATTAATTTTAAAGATGAGAATCTCATCTTTACAATGATACCATGACCTTACAGATCCAGAGCGATTCGCTGGTGAAAATAATGTTCGGCATTGAGATCCTAATGCAGATCTCAATTCCCGACAGCGTTTTTAACAGCAAATCGCTCATCTTCATAGCCCTAACAGATCCTGAGATATGGGGCTCTAAAGTGTCCTCCCCCTCCCCATCTTAGAGCTGCTAAAGGAGGAAGGAGTGGGAAGGAGCAGAGCTGCAGATTGCAGAGACAATGATACATCATCATTGTCTGTGCATAACCTGTATGTGACCCCGGGGGGGGGAAATAGCAGGGACTTCTGTCCATGTTATCCCCTGTCCTATCAATCAGAGAGCATACTATACTCTGATTGTCAGAGGGATAATGTAATACCCCTCTGTGAAAGATCCTCAGTGCGCCAACACCGCTTTGGCTCACACCTGAGTCTTCATTCATATAAAACCACACTCACCGCCAGTGAGTGCCGGGTTCACAAGATAAATACAAGACAAGCTTTCTAAATTTTATATATTTATTAACCCCTAAATGGGTCGGTATTAACATCTAACACATGCAGTTCAGAACAGATATGCAGATGTATGCAAGCATTAACAGTTACTAGTTACAATATACAGTACAATAAAAATAAAAAGGGAATAAAGGTGAAATAATTACTTTACCACGCATCTCCTTGATGTGGCTCTATAATCCAACACTCACACATGCTCTGTCATGTGTGATTAACCAGTGGAGGCTGCTTAGCATGTGGCATTAGTACAATAATCCAGTCTGCATGCTCTCATCACAGTCTCTCAGTAAACTCTTGTAGTCTCAGCCCAGTCTCTCAGTAATAGTCTCTTGTAGTCTGATCATAGTAAGCAGCAGCATTCCAACCTGCATGCCCATCACAGCAGCCTCTCCTCATGGTCTGTCTGTAACAACTCTGTAGTCTGTGATCTCAGCCCAAACTCCTCTCATTGCCTCTTACCTCATCTTTTAAACCCTTTATGCCACATCCCAGAATGAGGTCACCGGCAGCAGCAAGTCTGATTGAATAATGCCCTCAAGTCCAGATCCTTTGTAAAGAGCTGGGACCAAGTGAAATGATACAATGTTATCAACCATGTCCGATCTATAGTGCAGACTGGACAATGCAAGTGTTTGTTTGATCACTCAGGGCTGTGTAGGAATACAATGGAGCCCTGCTGGGATGGATACAAAGCCCTATTGTTCCAGGTTGCTACTACTGCCAATATACACCTAGGCTTATAGCTGCGCACATTATGAACAAATGCAGGTAAGAAGGGAGATACGATACCCAGAGATCAAAATACATCTCTGAGTTATAGCCATATTTAAGCAGAATCATCACACCCTCTGAGCCTAATCACAGGGGTATTATTATATAATACCCCACTGAACATAACCAGGAAGTTTATTGGCGCTGTGTCTCAGATGTTTACCATTGTCAAGGTCGCAGCGCCAAAAGAGTTGCACCAAACACTTACACAACACATACACAAAGTCATCAATAAAGTTTACACTTTTTTCACCGTCCCTGTCCTGTCCATGCCTGATCTTTATAGAGTAAAATTCGCCGACCACCTCTCTAGTGATATCCGTTACACGCTAAAATAATAGCGATAACGAGAGATGAACGTATAAAACATTTCTGACAGGCGGCAAAGTTCCATCAGTCAGATAACACATTTTTACCCATTGAATGCCACCATATAAAATCCAAGTTTTTAGGCAGCTTTCAGATGGGAATAATAGCAGGTGGTGATGTGGGGGGGCACTTATGAAATCTCTGCACTGGGCCAACCAATGTATTAAAACGGCCTTGTCTAGAGCCATAGCTTTTATTTGTCCATCGACATAGCAAACGGCAAGTCCAACTTTGTCTTTTTGTTTTGCTGTCTGGCATGGAGTCAAATAAGTAGGACATGAGATTTCACCAGAGTTATTGAATAGCCTTAGGGCATATTCACACAACAGTGAAAATATTTAAAGAATGCAGCGTTTTACAGTCCCAACCAAGTAAATGAGAATTTATTTAATCCCATCCTCACATAGATGCTATGCAAAACATCATCTTCAAAAGTGCATAGTTTTTTAAAAAACACAGCATGTTAATTTTTTCCTGTGAAAACACTGTCATTTCCCCCAAAAACTTATATGGGGATACGGAGGCAACAATGCAGTGAAAAACACAATCGTTTTGGGGATAGCGTTTTCTGCTGTTTTTTTCCACTGCATTTTGAAAGTTGCATTTTGCTATGTAGCCTCAACCTATATCTGGATTATGTGCTAAGGTTAATTTGCATTTTTATCATGAATTTGCCTTGGCCAAAACTCAAGTTGAAAATTTGTAAAAAAAACATGGGAATTGTAGTTAAACTATCCCCTGGCTTTTCCTCCATGGGAATGTGATTAGCAAAACCTTGGGCGCTTTATTAGGATAAGCTTTAGGAAGGCATTGTTATCTTCTTCCACCTTTGTCGGACTTGTATCCGAACTGATGGCCAACTTTTTTTTATTTGCTCATTACAGAGCTGAACGATTTGCTGTGGACTGACACTATTGCTCATTGTAAATTTTCTCCCACATAACTGATGGGGTTTGTTTTGTAAATATTGAAGTACATTATTAATAAAAATCTAAAAAAAATTGTAAAATTTATTCTACAGGTTGGTGCAAATATGGCAATAAATAAGTACAGGTGGATATATTAGGCAGCGAGTTAAAGGGGTTATTGCCAAAAAGAGTATTTATAAATAACTGATTTGTCTGGGTCTGACCACTGAGACCCCCACCAATCCTAAGAATGGGGATGTTTTCTTTTAACTTCTTGTGAATTCAGCCTGACCGCTGCTCTTCTGAATGCATGTGTGTCTGTACTGAATGGGACACATCCACGTGCCCATTCACTTCTATAGAAGATAACCTAGTGCTGTACTTTAGCTATCTCTGGCACTCCCATGGATCTTCTATGAATAGAGGATAAATACTCTTCGTGGCATAACCACTTTAACAGTTAGTTCATTGTGATGGCTAGATGACTGACTTAGAGTGTGTCCAAAACCACAGATATTGTTAGGTGTTCAGGGTTAGTACCTACGAAAAGTGGTCTGAGGAAGGACAACTGGTGAAACAGAGGCAGGGTCATGAGCTTCAGAACTGGAACAATGGGTAATAGCGGCCTGGTATGATTAATTACTTTTTACATGATGTGGATGGCCTAAGCAAGAGATGGTACCAAGCCGCACTATGGAAAGAAGGCAAGCCAACAGTGGATCTTACTTTGACACCCATATCTACCTAAACATTGTTGGACACCAAGTACAGCCTAATCCCCTAATGGCAGTGGGGTTGATCTCTGGGCTTTCAGTAGTATGAACTGAGAGGCCAAAGATCTTATAATACAGATAAACAGAACACAGTATCTGTAGTCAGGACGCAGTGAGCCAACAAAAATGTGGAAGACGCCATCTTGCTCCAGTTTGTTGGGAAGGTTAGACAATTATCAAGGAAGAGCCTGCAGTGTCAATCACGGTTTGCTCATCCTTAGTATCTAAAGGTAGCTCTGCTGTTATGTCAGTGACTAAAAGGAAAACCCTGAATAGTTCCTGGGAACCGAGTTACCTTATTGTTACTACATTGAATGTGAAATGTTCTTTTACCCCAGTTGTTAATCCAGAGATGGTACAATTACTAGTCAGGTACTTCTCTTATGTGCTATTGATCGATAAAGTTTGTTAAATTGGTCTGGAATGAGTCTTTGGGATATATACTATCTAAAAGGAGATGCCAAAGTTACCCCAGGATACTAAATGTGGGAGAACTTGGAGACTCCCTCCCCACATGTGCACCACTGAGGATGGGGTGTTCCAGAAAACTTATCCAGTTATTGTATTTGCTGCTTTTAAGTGCTTACCTGTGTGCGTCAACAGATTTATCACTAAACCTTTATAAACCACAGCCAAGTGTCTCTGGAGCCTGTTGCCACCACACTTGCACTACATTACAAGGCACCCCTCCATTCTTTATAATGAGCGTCAACACCATGTGCTTTAGTGAATGAATAGTAATACGGAGGGAAGCCTGAAAACATTACTGAGGAGGATGCAGAAGTGTCCGCTATAGATCTATTATGTTGACTCTAGTCTATTTGGTGACTCAAATAAGAATAACTGAATTCTTTGTAGCTTTGTTTTTGCAAAGAGAATAACTAAATCCATGGGTAAAAAAAAAAAATTAGGTAAATGTGACAATCAGTAAATCCCGGAAATGTAAAGGGACCCTATGCAGTATACACACATAACTGTGATGGCATTGTAACACTGTGACAGTTATAATGAACATATTTTTGGCATTGCTAGATAAAATAAAGTTGCCATAGGAACTACTGGTTTATTATTCTATTATACTGTCAAATTTGAATGAGCATAAATGTAATTTTAGAAATTCTTCTTCCAGAGTGGATTTAAGAATGAAGCAAAATATGACTGATAGAGGCTGGTATTCAGAATTGACATAGACGTAGGAGGGCAACTCTGGAGTGTATACCTATATTGAAGGCCTGAGATCTTTCTATCTCCTATGTACACAAAAAAGTGCATAAGGATGTGGTCCATCACAACCACACAAGAGTGGTCACTGTAAACCTCTCCAATCCTTCTAGCCAGAATGCCCTAAGAGAGGTGAGGATGAATAGTCCCCCCTCGCTGAAGTTCAGGGATTTGCTCCAGGCTTCCATCTGGGTTCTCACCCGAGTGTAACAAACCTGCAACTGGTTGCACCGCTCCCTCTGCAGAATCGGGGGGCTGGGGTTGCAGGGGAGGAATGATCCTATATGGCTACACAACTCCAAATACTGTAACAGGGTGTACCAAAACTAATGAAAGAGGTTGTCTTTATGACGACAGGTGGCTCAGTGGTTAGCACTGCGCTGGAGTCCTGGGTTTGAATCCTGCCAAGGACAACATCTGCAAGGAGTTTGTGTGTTCTCCCCGTGTTAGCGTGGGTTTCCTCCAGGTAGTCCGGTTTCCTCCCACACTCCAAAGACATACTAATAGGGAATTTAGATTGTGAGCCCTATATGGGACAGTGACTGACAATATCTGCAAAGCACTGCGGAATATGATGGTGCTATACAAGTAAGCATAAAAAAAAAAAAAACCCTTTAAGAAGAAAGTTTGGGTGCCCATTTGCCAGACACTGAACATGCATACAATGATTATGTACTGTATATAATATACATAAAACTCTCCTTGCACTTTGCCTGCTGGCTGCTTAAAAAATACACAATAACGTTTCTTTAATGCCCCATCAATCCAGTTGCTGGACTGAAAGGGAGCCGATCTGGATTATCGAACATAGCCACTACACAGTGGACTGAGCCATCTGCTTCTGGTACCTTCCACTGTTTAGTTCTGATGCCAGTGGCTGCTGTGTACAGCTGATCAGTGAGGTTGCCAGGACCCTACCAATCTGATATTGATAATCTATCCTACAAATAATTTTTTAATTAGAGGAATTTCCTAATTGGTTCTCATTCGTGTTCCACATTATATTGTAGTTTTGTGCTGTATATAAGGGCTGTATTATCAGACTTTCGATTTCAATGCCAGATTTCCCCCTTTCTTTATGGTTACTTTAAAAATGAAAAACATGAAAAAAAGGTGATTATGGCTTTAAAAAAATACAGTAATTTTATCTACCAGGTATACTGTTTAACTTTGTACATCTAAACCCATAAAATGTGTAGTTTATGAACTCAATATATAACACATACTTCACAGTATATGAAGGGCTTTGAAGGAATGATTCTAGATTTATCTAGATGTTTACTATATTAAGAATTACTATACTTGTTCTACTTGTTTCTATGAAAAATTTCATAACTTCTTGGTTGGTTTCATAACTTCTTAACATAGTTTTAGGAAAGAATGTGTTTTTTTCTGTATGTTTCATAACATTTGATAATTTGTAAAAGTAATCCCAGTACCTTGTATAGGGGATTCTAAAGTTTCCAAAAATGCCTCTGATATTCAGCTTTGGAGCCCCATTTTCATGTAAATCACTGTTTTGTCTATATGCAAATGAGGGGAAAAGTGCGGTTTCTGGGAATCTAGAGCCGAGAACAAAGCCCTGGCAACTTAAGACATGCCCCAAAGCACTTTTTGTAATCATATGGATATAGCGAAACAGCTATTTACTTGAAAATGAAGGCAGTGGCGTAACAAAAGTCTTGTGGGCCCCAGTGCAATGTATCTCAGATACTTGAAAGGGATACAGCTGTAGTACCTACAACTGCAGTTATCAAGAATTTGATGAGTGAGCAGCGTAGCGCCTGGCATATAAAACAATACTGGGAGCTGCGTGCTTTGGGAAACAGCTGATCTGCAGGGTCCTAACAGTCTAAGAGATATAAAGAACAGTGGGGGTCCAACACTTGGGGCCCCTGCTGATCAATTCTTTGAAGTTACTGTGGTGCTTTTGTGAGCGCTGTGACTCCCTCCCTATTTACATTGCACAGCATCAGTTTTATAATCACCAAACAATGTTATTACAGCCTGTAATAATAGTGCACGGCTGCTATAAAACACGGCGTGTGATGTGAATAGTGAAGGGGGCCTACACAGTATTATATACTCCAGAGTGGCCCCCACACAGTATTATATGCTGCACAGTGGCCCCCACACAGTATTACATGCTCAGCAGTGGACCCCACACTTTACTATATGCTCCACAGTGGGCCCCCACACAGTATTATTTGCCCAGCAGTGGGCCCCCCATACAGTATTATATGCTCCACAGTGGCTCCCACACAGTATTATATGTCCAGCAGTGGCCCCCACACAGTATTATATGCCCAGCAGTGGCCCCCACACAGTATTATATGTTCAGCAGTGGCCCCCACACAGTATTATATGCTCAGCAGTGGCCCTCACACAGTATTATATGCTCACGACAGTATAATAATCGGAGGCCCAGGGAAGGTGAATAAAAATAACAAACACTGATACTCACCTTGCCTCACCTTTCCTGGGCATCCTGGCTCAGTCTGGCCGTCTTCAGCATCTTCGGCCATCTTCAGACGTCCCTGCTGAGACCTGTGTTTGGTCCTCAGCGGTGACGTGGGGGAGCACTGACGTCATTACGCCGCTGCGCCACATGTGACCGCTGGGGCCTAATCACAGACCTCAGTCACATGTCACCTCCCCTGGGCTAGCATCCATTGGAAATGGGCCCGGCGACATGCCAGAGCGCCTTTTCATTTACAATATGTATAGCGGTCGGGGAAACAAGCCTTTCCCTGACCGCTATCATAGTGGTCCGGGGCCCCGGCCATCTCCAGCTGGCCGCGGGACCCATACCCCACCGGGCACGGTCTCGGTCCCACCCCCTGTGGCCAAGATCGTTACGCCACTGAATGGAGGATAAATCATTGTGGTCATCTCTGATCACAAGAGCTGGGTCCTATAAGTTCCCCTGAATGCTCCATATGAATAGAGCTGTGATGGTCTCCAGCAGTTCCATAAAAATGAATGGTGTGGTGCCCAAATATGAGCACCACCACACCATTCACAAGGAGCACTCAGAAAACTTGTGGTCCCCATTCTCAAGATCTCAGGGGGTCCCAGCAGTCAGGTCCCTAGCAATCCAGCATTTATCCCCTATCATTTGTAGATCCTAGGTGATAAGTGTCTTCTTTAAGTGTTGCCCAAGGCAGGCAGAGGGTCTGATGAAGGTCTAAGTGGATGATAAATTTTCCCCAATGTGTCCTGTATGCACAGAATCTCAGTCTCACAAAGAAAGTCTTTTAGAGCTTCCCACATACATGATTTGTGAGTTTGACCACTGTAAAGGATCTCGCCTTGCCAAGCCACTTGGCACACCTGCGACCAACCTTCTTTACCTCCCACTCACACACCGTGAGCGGACCAGGTCATAGGATAATATGAAACGAGCTTTTTAAATTTTATATATTTATTAACCCCAGTGGGTCGGTACTAAGCATTAACATATACAGGAATATAGATCAATTACCAAGCAAAAATACAGATAAAAGTAAAATACAGCTCATCAAATAAAAAGGGAAATAACACATAGAAAAATACCGACACAGGTTTGTAGTCAGTTTCTCTGAGCCCATTAGGTAGGCCTCAGGGTCCTTTCTTCAGCAAGTTACAAAAGCATGTCCCTCCTACATGCTAGCCAGACTCAGAAGACAAAAGAGCCTCGCCTCTCCTTGGAGTATAAACTGAGTGTCCAGCCACTCCTTCTCCAGGCAGCCCCCTTCTCCCCACACCCTGCAGGACCTAAGAAAAGGTTGGATGGTTGCCTAGCTAGAGAAAGATGTGTGTCTGGGGTTGAGCTGGGGGGGTGGTCACCCTCCCTCCGCCATGGTATCTTCTGTCCAGGGGGTAATAAAAACTGTCTGGCTAGAGAGACCATCCCCCATGGTATGCACACAATGTAAACACAACTTAAACACGGCATTCCTAAAAGTAGGTACGACTACTATGAATCAGGAATGATACATTTCAAAGACAGATATGTAACTGAGGGTCTGTTCATCACAACCACCTGTTCATGCATGAAATGGTGTGTGTGCATCAGAGGAGCAGAGAGAAGGTCAATGCTCAAGAGTGAAGCACATAACTTCACAATTCAGCTCATCCACAATTGGACCTGAAAGTTCTGACACCAATAAACCATGACCATATCATCAGTAAAATCCTTACAGCGACTGCTGCAGGCATATTGCAAGAAAAAAGACTTTCAATAAGAAAATATCAAACTTTTAAAATTGCAAGAATTTTTAGCAAAGGTAGCACAAAAGAGGAAAGAATCCAATCTCTGTTGTAAACAATTGACTGACAAAGGCATCAAGTTTTTGCTTTTGTTCCCATTGAGATTGAAAATCTTCAGTGACCAAGGTCCAAAAATATTTCCCCTTTAGAGACCAAATAACTCGTAGATCAAGCACTGTGACTATTTAATGTACCATTAAAAGACAGTACAAAGATCTGAAATACAATTGGACTTCATTCAACAACAAAATGGACATAGATCTTGAGTAAGCTACTTCTTTTCTTTTTTTATAGTTCATTGACAGGTGTAAACACAATTCTTCATTATCTAACCCTCATTTCAGCTACCTGCATGTGCATCAGAGATGATAGTGATGTAACCAATGGGCTCACTAGAGGCACGTCTTAAGAGGTACTGTAACTGCTTCTGGACCATCCATTCATTTTATACATGTGGGCAGTCCTCTCTTAACCCTGCAAGCATGTACCTGTATATCCTTACAGTGTAAAGCAGCTGTTTACAAAAGAGGCCAGAAACCAAGGTGGCCCGGGGTAGGGACGACTTGGCCCATCAAATTTACTATAACTCACACCAAAAAGCTGGCATTAGTTATACATGAAATCTAGGTGACATTGGGTGTTCCCTATAGATGGGTTAGTAAATTCCCCCCATGGAATCTATATTTTACCCAAGAGACAAGCATTGATGGGTTTGGTAAATTCAGCAAGTTGCCTTAAAGAAGCACTCCAATGTTATTGCCTTTGAAGTGCAGCATAGGATGTTGTTAAAGAATGTAAAGCAGGCTTTTGTGTATGCTTGTTTTATTCAATGTGCCATTTATGGTTTGCCACTTTGATTCCTTCTTTCCATAGTCTACAATTCCCATCATGCCTCCAAAGGGATTGAAGTGTCATCACACTGCATTTTCTCTGCTCTAAGTCATAATTAAAGGCAGCAAGAGAACACAGACTTAAACCTTCTGTACCCTACCTCTCAATGTTTCAGTGTATTCCTATGTAATCCAGTGTCTTCAGCCTGTCTTCTCTGCCTACTACTTGTGATGGATAAGTTTCTCCATGTCAGATCTTACAAGCTGGATGCAGGAGAGAGATGTGTGAAACTGCATGCCATAGTACGCTGGAGATTCTGCACAGAGCACTCACAGATAGTATAGACAGGCAATGTGAATTAGCAGCTAATCATTGTATGGACTCACCTATTATATCACTGCATTCCTTCTCTCTCAGGGCAGAGATTATATCTTTATCAGCGTTAGAGGGACATATACAGGAAGGTGGAACTCCGTGGAGAGAGGAGGTGTATGAGGACTGTCGGTAGAGATTTGATAGGTGATAATCTAATACTGTAGTCCACAGGAAGTCCTACATGCAAGAGAGACTTAGGGTATATTCACATGATGGAATTTGGTGCTAAATTTGAGGCGGATTCCACCTCAAAATCAGCTCCAAATTCTGCCTGAAACCAACCTCCAATGATTTTAATAGGAAGCAGATGCTGATTTTTTGAGCCAGTGGGAAAAAATAAGGGTCATGCTCAATGTTCAGGTAAATTCCACCTGATAATTCCTATTGAAGTGAATGAGAGGCTAAAAGATACCACCTGGCAGAATTTCGAAAAAGTCCAGCATACACAGTTTTTTTTCAGTTTAAAAATGAGGACCCTCGATGGACTCTATTATAGTCAGTGGGGTCCATTGGGCTCCGTATGGGACCGCTATTTTAGTGGTCGACTTGTCCATTGTTATGGTCCTTCATGAACCTAGCGTAAAATTCTATCTACAAAGGAAAGCAAACTCAGACATTTCTGGGAAAACAGTTTATGATTACTTCCATAGAAAGCTGAACATTAAGTTTTACCTGACTGCTGAATGGCCTTTATTCAGTATTGTCATGCAGACAAATATTCAGTCTGTACCTAAGTGTCAAAGACTCTTCTTACTTATATTGTCAGCAGTGGCCAAAAACTGTAATCCTACGAAAAATGAGTATCACACAGGGAGTCAACAATAAATTTACTTCTAGATAAAACTGAATAGGATTTAAATAGACTGGTTTTGTGCAAAACTGAATAAAAAAAATACAGATAAGAAGACTTTTCTTCACCTGGGCTACTTTTATTAGGTTAACATCTCTGACAAGAAGACAAGAATGACATAAAGAAGTGAAATGTACAGACTACTCAAACAAGAATTACTTGGCATTCATATTTTCAATCTCGACAGCTAAACAAGAAAGGGAACATTGTGTACCCCTTTGTATTGAGAAATGAGGGCACATCACAAAAGTTAGTAAGAGTTATGCCATTCAGCGCCTACAAGTGCCGTATATGCCATTATTATACACTCATTGACGAAAAAAAATCACACAAGGAGTTTTTGGAATGGAATGAAACTTTATGAATGTAATGATGATATATGTAAGGATTACAATATTAAAGGGTAAGGTTATTGGGGAAACTGTCCACTTGAAAGGAGGCTCTAATACCCTGTTGGGCCACCTCTGGCCTGGATACAAGATGAGATGCAGTTGGACATGGAGGTATACAGGTTCTGTGTGGTATCCTGCAGTACATTTGCCCACAGATGTTGCGGCTGGGCCAGTAGATCCTGCACACTTGTAGGTTGTCGAAGCTGGCGTCCCAGCTGGTCCCATAAATGCTTGATTGTTTATAAATCTGGGGACCAGGCAGGCCATTGAAGTGTTGCAATCTAATGGAGACATTCCTGGGTAACCCTTATTGTGTGTAGGTGAGCATTATCCTGCTGAAAAATGCCAACTGCTCTCAAAGTCTGTAAACTGGGCAAATGTCTTAAAGTGGGTAGTAAAAGAATGCCTAGTAGTAAACAATCTCTCATCACAAGGTACACTACCCAAAAGTAGACTCTATAGGGCAACTGGGGAAGCACTTTTACATGCTCATGTAGCAAGACCCAGTGTCTACTGAGACCACACCTGTAATATTCAGTTTACATATCTGTCTGACATAACTGCAAGTTGAGTTTTGCAGCAATCCAACATTTCTATCTGGGTGCATTTTTTTTGCCAGTGAGTATATAAAGTTATCTTGCAAGAGGTTTAACATTCAGATGTTATAAGGTATATCATCTCTATGAAATATGCATATAAGTCAATAATCAAATTGTATTATATAAGAAATTGTGGCACCTTGTGTGTATCTCAGCCATGAAGATTAATGTGCTTCATTTGAGTATTGTAACCACCAAGCATACTGTGCCCCTTAAAGTGACATGCATTATAATGCTCTCTGTGCCACTGTATTTGCAATTGTGTTCAGTAATGTTCAGCTGTTTGAAATTATTTGGTCTTTGGAGTGGGAAAGGGGAATTAGATATGAGAAGGTAAAATCTCAAGGTACAGCCTTAGTCTAAAAGCTGTCCATATACAGTGGCTTGCAAAAGAGTCATACCCCTTGAACTTTTTCACATTTTTGTCAGCTTACAACCACAAACTTAAATGTCTTTTATTGAGATTTTAAGTGATAGGCCAACACAAAGTAGCAGATAATTGTGAAGTGGAACAAAAATGATACATGGTTTTCAAAATTGTAATCAAATAAAAATCAGAAAAATGTGACATGCAAAAGTATTCAGCCCCCTGTACTCTGATACCCGTAAATAAAATCCAGTGCAATCAATTGCCTTCAGAAGTCACTTAATGAGTTAATAGAGTCCAGCTGTGTGTAATTTAGTCTCAGTATAAATACACCTGTTCTGTGAAGGCCTCAGTGGTTTGTTAGAGAACACAAGTGAACAAACAGCATCATGAAGACCAAGGAACTCACCTCACAGGTTAGAGATAAAGTTGTGGAGAAGTTTAAAGCAGGGTTAGGTTATAAAAACATATCCCAAGCTTTGAGCATTCCAAGGAGCACTGTAGCATCATGCTGGGGGGAGGATTTTCTTCAGCAGGGACAGGGAAGCTTGTCAAAGTTGATGGGAAGATGGATGGAGCTAAATACAGGGCAATCCTGAAAACCTGTTGGAGGCTGCAAAAGACTTGAGACTGGGAAGGAGATTCACCTTCCAGCAAGACAATGACCCTAAACATACAGCCAGAGCTACAGTGGAATGGTTTAGACCAAAGAATATTCATGTGTGAGAATGGCCCAGTCAAAGTCCAGACCTAAATCCCATTGAGCATCTGTGGCAAGACATGAAAATTGCTATTCACAGACGCTCTCCATCCAATCTGGCTGAGCTTGAGCTATTTTGCAAAGAATGAGCAAAAATCTCAGTCTTAGATGCACAAAGCTACTAGAGACATACCCCAAAAGACTTGCAGCTGTAATTGCAGCGAAAGGAGGCTCTACAAAGTATTGATATAGGGGGTCTGAATACTTTTTCACGTCATACTTTTCAGATTTTTATTTGATTAAAATTTTAAAAACCATGTATCATTTTCATTCCACTTCACAATTATCTGCTACTTTGTGTTGGTCTATCACTGAAAATCTCAATAAAATACATTTAAGTTTGTGGTTGTAAAGTGATAAAATGTGAAAAAGTTCAAGGGGTATGAATACTTTTGCAAACCACTATATATTAAAGGGGGCATTATGATATTGATGACCCATCTTTAGAATAAGTCATTAGTAACAGATCGACGGAGGTCTGACACCTGGTAACCCCATCGATCAGTATTCTGACAAGCACTGGACCTCTACACTACACTACCAAGCACAGTGCCATTCATTGTACAGTGGCCATGCTTGGTATTTCAGCCAACCCCCAATCATATGAATGGGACTGTGCTACAATGAATATGACACATCAGACTTGTGAAGCAGAAACGGTATTTGTTCGAGCATTGCAGCCACTTCAAAAAGCTGTGTGCCCAGTATCAAGCCACGTCGATCTGATATTGATGACCTGTCCTTAAGATAGGTCGTCAATAATTTAGTCCCACAAAACCCTTTAAAGCTGAAGCCCCATGTTGCGTTTTTGCTGCGACGGAAATGTTGCGGCAAAAAACGCTTCATTTTACAGTACCTGCACAGAGGATGTGATTCTGGCTAATCCCATCCACAAATTGCAGAAAAAAAATCTGCAGCGGAAAAGTTGCATTTTCAAAAACGCCTGCGTTTTTGAAAACCGGAGCATGTCAAATATACCTGTGGAAACTCTGCATAAACTCTGTATAGGCTTATGGGAAGAAAGTCTGTAGAGGAAATCTCTGCGAAAATGCAATAAAAAACAGCGCCTTAGCCTAAGAGACAGCTATGAGCGGTTTAGCATCTCCCTACCCTCACAAGCAGATAGTAAGACCTAACCACCCATGAAACCATTCTTTCATTTTGGAATTAGTACATTTCCAGTGTATTTTGCTTCTCAACAGCCCTGCAACTTACACTTTTGATAAATGTACCAATATGGCCTATACCAGTTTAGAAGGTTTTCATTGATTTTGACAAGAAATGATGAAGCTATGGATGATGTGCAATCATTCACAGAACACAGATTCAGAGGACATCTCTATGATGATATTCTCAGACGGAGAAAAGCTGAGGATAAGGAGACAACTAGGGGGAGGTGTGTAGTAAGGAGGATACGAGAACAGACATCCACAGCATCAAGTGCAGAAATAGACTGTAAGAAAGAGAATTGGGGTTAATAAATGGCCACTGCATTTAACCACTATAGTATATACAGACATCCGTGTATAAGAATATGCCAATGAGGCTTGAAGGCCTCTAAGGGCTCTGGCACGCCCCATTGTATTTTGCATATTTCTAAAAACAGCTTTGTCAAGGAAATGGCCCATCTTCTGGACTATCTAAAGATATGATGGTGCTCAGTATAATGTTTCCTCTTAACAGACTACCTCTAAATGAAGCAGATATATAGAGAATTTTATGGACAGTTACTATAGTAATACCAGGCAGTTCATACAGTGCTGTAGCCATGATCTAGCTACTATAGTAGTATATTATATGGTACTGCACGCCAATCATTCGGTGCTCGTGATCTGGCTGCTAACCAGTCTTAGCAGTTATAGATTATAACACATGAAGCATGATGCACATATCTCATGACACCTCCTGAGGTCCATAATCTAGGCTTGGGTTGCAATATTATGGTCTAATGTATATATGCATATATATATATCCCTACCTATGCATATAAATCAGCACATAAGGGATCATTTTGCAACCCAAGCCTAGGTTATGGACCTTAGGTGTCATGAGATATGTGCATCACGCTTCACGTATATTTTCTGTACTTTTACTGCAGCGGCTTATCCCTCTTGGTGACGGTATTTGTTTTGAGGTTTAATAAATTAATTCAATGAGCATTTTCAACAATATAATATCAAAAAAAGAAAAACAAAAAAAAGACATGGACATCACATCCCAATCTTATACATTGATCTTGTGCTTCTCAGCAAATTCTACAATACTGAACATGAGGTTCTTAGTATACATATTGATCAAGGTGTATAATCCCACTAGCCACTTCACGGCGACCTCTTTATAGTGGGTCCCTACACTACTGGGTGCGGCACTGAACAGCGACCGCCACCACCACAATACAGCGCCCACAGGGCGAGCGACCCGGCAGCCCAGCAACACCCCTGCCACCAGGCTAAGCCCCCAGGCTCCGGGCCACACCGCCCCATGGACACCACACCACAGCGACGGCAGACACCACACAGCACCGCACCATGTGAACAGATAACAAAAAAGTTCACCTTACCATATGGTGTCAGTCAAAGGACTGCAACATGTGAACAGGTCTCAAAAAGTTCACCTTGCCATATGGTCTCAGTCAGAGGACTGGACCAGTAGAAGGCTCCCTTAATTTAAAAACACTTGGGCCAAATGGGAGGAGTGCTGGTACCAAGGCAAAACAAAAAAAAATGAAAAAGACATTGTTTTGTTTTTCTTTTTTTGATATTATATTTTCAACAATAGAGCTACTCACCTAGTAACCTACATACTGTACTACCCTGATATTGCAAAAAGGGGACCCTGATCAATAAAACTTGGGGGATAGGGGTGTTTTGGCTGATATATAAGAATATCAGGACCAAATTAACATTTTTAGATAGGAGAATATGTTTTACATTTCCCTTTGAAAGCTGCTGTTAACCACTATTTGTCATTGGAGATGTATTTTGCAGATGTCATTGTATTCTTTAGTCACTGAAGAGGCAGGAGATATACTTACTAATAAGAATGATGAACATTAGCGCGCCTACTGCTCCCATAACAAGCATCATCTGTAGAGATAAAGCACTATTGTCACATGTTCTTGTTGTATCACTATAATGGAGCTCAGAAGACAAAATGACAAATACCATTGTCAAGTAAATAACATGTTTTGCTCAATTATAATGCAAATCGGGTGTTTGTAGGGTAAATGCTCTACATAACTTTTTACAAAGGGTAGTTCAGGGATTATTACTTAATATTGCTGGTGGTTGAGGGGTTAATGATATATCTGCAGATTAATTCCATAATACTACTGTAAAGGGTTTTTGTAGTGAATGTTCAGTAGTACAATAGTTCAATAACACAATTCTGGCTACCTGCAGTCACCACCAGGGGGAGTGTATTGAATACCAGGTTATTTAGCTTAAAGAGGACCTTTCACATCCACATCAATGTGCGGTTTTATATACTGCTACAAAGCCGACAGTGCGCTGAATGCAGTGCAATGTTGGCTTTCACAGTATGTGCCCCGGTGCTGGAGATATTGGTGCTGTTAATTTTGGCACTGATATCTCCCTGTTGTCAGAAGGGGCGGGCCTTACAATCTAGTGTCATTGCTGGGCTATGAGGGGCATGGCAATCCCCCCCCCTTCCCCCGACAGTATTCTTCCATAGCTTTGTATTGTTGGGGGTACGTTCCTTAAGCCCTGCGATGAATTACTGTGGTATGGAGTTGATCAGTCTGTGGCACTGCAGAGGTGTTATGGAAGACTGAGTTGCTTTAATAGTGACCTTCAGCTCATCTGCATTGTTGGGTCTGATATCTCTCATCTTCCTCTTGACAAAGTTCTCTATAGCGTCAGGTGAGTTTGCTGGTCAAGCACAGTGATACAGAGGTTATTAAACCAGGTACTGGTATTTTTGGCAGTGTGGGCAAGTCCTATTAGAAAATGAAATCAGCATCTACATAAAGCATGTCAGCAGAGGGAAGCATGAAGTGCTCTCAAATTTCCTGGTAGACGGCTGCACTGACTTTGGACTTGATATAATACAATGGACAAACATGACATGTCTCAGATGGACAGATTACATGCCTCCCCAAACCATCACTGATTGTGGAAACTTCACACTAGACCTCAAGCAGCTTGGATTGTGTGCCTCTCCACTCTTCCTCCAGACTCTGGGACCTTGATTTCCAAATGAAATGCAAAATTTACTTTCATCTGAAAACAGTACTTTGGACCACTGAGCTACAGTCTGGTCCATTCTCTCCTTAGCCCTGGTAAGACACTTCTGGTGTTGTCTCTGAGTCATGAGTGGCTTTACACAAGGACTGTGACACTTGTAGCCCATGTCATGGATATACAGTGGGGAAAAAAAGTATTTAGTCAGCCACCAATTGTGCAAGTTCTCCTACTTAACAAGGTGAGGCCGGCCTGTAATTGTCATCATAGGTAGACCTCAACTATGAGAGACAAAATGAGAAAACAAATCTAGAAAATCACATTGTCTGATTTTTAAAGAATTTATTTGAGAATTATGGTGGAAAATAAGTATTTGGTCAATAACAAAAGTTCATCTCAATACTTTGTTATATATCCTTTGTTGGTAATGACAGAGGTCAAACGTTTTCTGTAAGTCTTCACAAGGTTGGCACACACTGTTGCTGGTATGTTGGCCCATTCCTCCATGCAGATCTCCTCTAGAGCAGTGATGTTTTGGGGCTGTCGCTGGGCAACACGGACTTTCAACTTCCTCCAAAGGTTTTCTATGGGGTTGAGATCTGGAGACTGGCTAGGCCACTCCAGGACCTTGAGATGCTTCTTATGAAGCCACTCCTTCGTTGCCCTGGCGGTGTGTTTGGGATCATTGTCATGCTGAAAGACCCAGCCACGTTTCATCTTCAATGCCCTTGCTGATGGAAGGAGGTTTGCACTCAAAATCTTACGATACATGGCCCCATTCATTCTTTCTTGTACACGGATCAATCCTCCTGGTCCCTTTGCAGAGAAACAGCCCCAAAGCATGATGTTGCCACCCCCATGCTTCACAGTAGGTATGGTGTTCTTTGGATGCAACTCAGCATTCACTCTCCTGCAAACACGACGAGTTGTGTTTCTACCAAACAGTTCTACTTTGGTTTCATCTGACCATATGACATTCTCCCAATACTCTTCTGGAACATCCAAATGCTCTCTAGCAAACTTCAGACGTGCCCGGATATGTACTGGTTTAAGCAGGGGAACACGTCTGGCACTGCAGGATCTGAGTCCCTGGCGGCGTAGTGTGTTACTGACGGAAGCCTTTGTTACGTTAGTCCCAGCTTTCTGCAGGTCATTCACTAGGTCCCCCCATGTGGTTCTGGGATTTTTGCTCACCATTCTTGTGATCATTTTGACCCCACGGGATGAGATCTTGCGTGGAGCCCCTGATCGAGGGAGATTATCAGTGGTGTTGTATGTCTTCCATTTTCTAATTATTGCTCCCACAGTTGATTTCTTCACACCAAGCTGCTTGCCTATTGCAGATTCAGTCTTCCCAGCCTGGTGCAGGTCTACAGTTTTGTTTCTGGTGTCCTTCCACAGCTCTTTGGTCTTCACCATAGTGGAGTTTGGAGTGTGACTGTTTGAGGTTGTGGACAGGTGTCTTTTATACTGATAACAATGTCAAACAGGTGCCATTACTCCAGGTAATGAGTGGAGGACAGAGGAGCCTCTTAAAGAAGAAGTTACAGGTCTGTGAGAGCCAGAAATCTTGCTTGTTTGTAGGTGACCAAATACTTATTTTCCACCATAATTTGCAAATAAATTCTTAAAAAATCAGACAATGTGATTTTCTAGATATGTTTTCTCATTTTGTCTCTCATAGTTGAGGTCTACCTATGATGACAATTACAGGCCGCCCTCATCTTTTTAAGTGGGAGAACTTGATATTGGTGGCTGCTACTTTTCCCCACTGTATCTGTGTGTGGTGTCTCTTGAATCACTGACTCCAGCCACAGTCCACTCTTTGTGAATCTCCCCCAAATTCTTGAAAATCCTTTTTCATAGTTATCCCTGTAGCTTGTGCACATTTTTGTAACCAAACTTTTTCCTTCCACCCAACCTTCCATTAATATTCTTGGATATAGAACTCTGTGAACAGCCAGCTTCTTTAGCAATGACTTTTTGTGGCTTACCCTCCTTGTAGAGGGTGTCAATAACCATCTTTTGTCATGTCATCAGTCTTCCATGATTGTGTGTCCTACTGAACCAGACTGAGGTACCATTTAAAGGCTTAGGAAATCTTGGCAGGTGTCTTGTGTTGATTTTCTGATTAGAGTGTGACACCGTGCGTTTATAATATGGAAATTTGTTTTATAATATTCTAATTTTTTGTAGGTAGAAAAATGGCAGAGAGGATGCTGGAAAAATTATGGATAAAAGATGTCTGGGCCAAAACTCTGTGTCTGGAAAATGTCTTCATGGAAATCTCGACCAGATGGAAAGACAAGGAAAAGTGAAGGACTTCAATCACAGAAGACATCACCTGTCAGTCATTGGATGTAATTGTACTATATTCACTTTTATGGTCTGCAGAGCACCTGTATAGGACTGGTATCTACCACTATGTGGTCACTCTATGGTAGTTGGTTTTGTTTTCAGTAACATTATAGTAATTTGGAGGCACTATGTAGTGGTAATAATAGTGGCTATGATGTAGCAGTATTATTAGGGCATTGTATGGTGGCATCAGTGGTAATAGTGGTCTCTGTATGGTGTGGTGTGTTTGAAGGTAATATTCAATCACTGTTTGGTGGTAATATGTGATAGTAGTAGTATTTGATATTTTGTGTGTGTGTGGTGGGGGCATATTCTTTGGGGCTGTAGCTCTTTGCAGATGCCTCCTAAATGAACTGAATGTGACTGTGTTGTTGGTACAGTATGTCTACATTTAGGCCCCCACTCTTAATTTTCCACAGGACCATACTTTGTCTAAGATCAGCCCTACACTCTGCAGTATACTGACAACTACGGCATGCTATATGTGGGCACTTATCTGTACAGAAACATTAAAACATTTGTACATGTCGGACCCTGGACTCTCACCTTACAGTTCTTCCACCAATATTTCCTCTTTAGTTTAGCTGCACTGGTCTCAAACTGTGACGCTCCTGCTTGCAAGGCATCGGCCCTGTTGTCCAGCTCCGACAGCTTCTGGTCTCTGTCAAGAACCTTGTCTACATTAACACGCATGATGTCCACCACCTGCCGCCACCATCAACATCCACAAAAACATAAACATGAAAAGAATTATGAGTATACAAGAGAAGTTAATGTGGTGCAAATCCGCATAACAAGTGAGTGACCTGAAGAGTTCATGTTTGTAGTGTTCACCATATGTCAGTGGTCACCATGATACATCCATCATAACTATACTTTGTAGACATAGAGGCAAATTGCAAAAACTGCACTACTAGAAATGCACTACATGCAAGGAGATGGTTAATGTAATAACCCTGCTGTTCTGCTCGGGTCTATATGACCCGAAATGAAATTTGAGACCCTGTAGATTATTTTTCATGCAGATCTGAAACTTGTGATTAATTGACTTTTCCTCATTTGAGGGGTTCTTACTATGAGTTTACTTTTTGCTACACACTGATTGTTACACTTGTACTGTTCGGGTCGATATGACCCGAACAGTTTTACAGGTCACTAATTATTTCTGCCTGCAAAATTTATTTGTTTTCCTGTGTACTTCTCATTATTCAAAAGGGGTGCATATTGTAAAGTCATTTTTGATTACTGTGCCATGAAGTAAGCTAATGTGACAAAGCAGATTGAATGTTTGTTTAGGAGGGGTGTATTCTCACTGCTGTGATATATTGATTGCATGGATGAGCATTGAGTACAGATTTGAACAGGGTCTGTTTCAGGGCCCCATCACACACATACAGGTGCACCCTGCGATTGTGATGCTGCAACATCACAAACGTGAGGCTCCAGCATCGCAAGCGTAGCGGTCACACTGCACTTTCTTCATCGCTGGGAGAGCGATGGGGCCCTTACTGTAATATATAAGCTCTTTTTGTTGTGAAACTGGTGTAGGGAACTGCCATTTCTACTAGTATATAATGTATCTGGCTCTTTGCCCCTGCAGTTTGGCTCAGAGACCCCAGGCATTCAGTGCAAGTTTTGTTTTGTAAAACAGTGAGTCAGACACATGTGAGGCAGAGCGCTGGGGGAGAGATGTGAGCAGAGCTGCTGAGACAGACATGTTATGTCTGGGGGAGTCAAGAGCCACTTGTTCCTCTTTACTTCACAGTATATAGTTAGGTATGTGTTACCCCCATATACTCACAGGACCAGCTAGTAACCGTAGTTAGGGATCCAATATATATATAGTTCAGGGCAGTGATCGGAGGCTCCGAAGGCCAGCAGCAGAGAGGCCCGGGGCACTAGTAGTTTAGCTGGCAGGTTAAGGACTCAGTGTTAGGGAGTCAGGCCTGTATCTACGCCGTCACCGCGCCCTGTTGCGCCTGTGAAGAATCTCACCATCATCATCACTCCTGATCGGCTGTCTGTCATCTCCTGGAAGAATCCGAGGATCCACAGTCATCCACAGGGGCCCCGCATCTCTTCTGTTGCCTGGAGGATTGTGCATCGGACCGCTATATATCATATATATAACCCGGGAATAACCAAGACGGTGAGGACTTGCTGGTTGTTGTAGTATTGCTGTGTTCTGAGTATATTTTATGTATGTATTATTACCCTGTTGATTCTTATAAAGCTACTGTTATAACCTTATGTGGTATCTGTATGTATTCTTCAGACTGTGAGATTAGTACAGTGATCCTTGTTAAGGCTACTAACTGTACTTCATGGGTAAGTCCCAGGAAGAGATCCTCCCTGTAATACAGAGGCTCTATCCTGGGTGGAGGCACTGATATATTTCATATGTGTTCCCACTCTTCCCTTCAGCGAAGGCTTCAGGTCCCATTATACACACAGGTCAGCGCCAGAGTCTGTTGCGGGAGGGATAATACTCAACCCCCCCCCCAAATAGGGCTACATTTGGAGGCACTGCTGAGATTTAGAAGTGGGAATAGTCACTGATATGGAGAAGCGATATAGCTCAGAGGGGAACCTCCCACTAGCTACTACATGGGATTACCGACCTCCTGTTCCTCCCCTGGTTCAGGTAAAGGAAGAACCCCGCTCAGCCAGTTACCCCCCCAGTATGGCCGTCGCTAGCAGTTCCTCTAGTGACAGTGCTATTAGCACTTTAGCCAGGCTGACTGAAATGTTAGCTCAGGGCCTGCAGGCCACTCACTACAAGAAACTAAAAGTATTCTCTGGTAATGTCCCAGTACCACAAGGGGAGGAAAACTTTGAGATATGGAAAGAACATACTCTCCAATGCCTGAAGGAATGGTCTTGCTCTGAAGAAGGCAAGCGGCAGCGTATCAGTGAAAGTTTGCGGTCTCCTGCTGCAGAATTGATCCGCTTGTACAGAGACTCTCATGAAGGAGTGAGTGCATTGGACTATATACAAGTACTGTCTGATCACTTTGAGCCATACTATGACCTTGCCCAGATGGTTGCTGATTACCGAATGGTTCGTCAAAAGAAGGGGAAAATGTCTCTACTTTTATTAACCGTTTACAGCTACTTCTTTCACGTCTGGTGTACCACGCAGCTATATCTACTTCAGAGGTAGACGCTATGAGAACCAGTCAGTTGGTGAGAGGGTTACAACCTCATCATCCTCTTGCTCAAGTACTCAAGGTCTTACTATCTGATAGAGTCCTTCCATTTCCTGACTTAATGAAGTTAGTGAAGAAACAAGAAGCTGACATTAGTTTTAGTACCCCTAAGAAAGCGAAAAGCATCTCTAAAGAAGATGTTGTTCCTAATTCAAACAAGGACAAACCAGCGGAGCGGTCAGAACTTAGACAGTCCCCACTCCACCCACTCCACCAACGGAGGAAGGATGCTAGAACCTGTTATAAATGTGGTCAGACGGCCAACTGCCAGACAGTGTACGGAGGACAGTGAGGGATTGGGACACAGTGCTGTCTTCTCTATTCAGAATCAAAGACACCGAAGGAAGGCGGGCCGAGTAAAGACCAGAGGCGCTACGCGGGCTCCAGGTCCGTTGTCAAAGTCACTGTCAATGGTCATGCCGCTCCTGCCCTGTTTGATACAGGATCTCAAGTGACCCTGATTTATCGCTCGTTCTACCAAAAGTATCTGAGGGATATACCTCTTCAGTCTACGGGACCAATGAAATTGTGGGGGCTTAATTCAGGATCATATCCTGTAGATGGCAGCCTACAAGTAGTTATAGCTGTCCCTGAATTAGAAGATCAGAGTGTCGCTCCCATGAAGATTACGGCTCTTGTCTGTCCTGATACAGGGGATTCTTGTGCAGCTCCTGTGATACTTGGCACTAATTGTCCCGCAGTGCATTATGCTTTTCAGAAGTTTCTTGGAAGAGATTGGAACCCTGCAGCTCAGCCGGTGAATATATCTTCTGATCTTAGAGAACTCTGTGATGCCCTGTCTACTGGCTATCGACATGGAATGGTATATCATATCGGTGAGAGAACCGTGGAAGTTCCTGCCGGCGGGGAGAGAGTTCTGAGAGTAGCCTCCAGCATTGCTCCCGATTTGCTTGAAGGGGGAGTTATGTCCTATGGAAACCCCTGAAGAAATGATTAACCAGAATGGCTGGATGGTGATCCCAGAGAGAAAGGACTGGAGAAATAAAGTGGAGTTATCTACCTGTGTGACAGTGAGGAACTGTTCACTGCATCCGATCGTAATTGGACCATACCAGAATGTGGCCCACTGCTACCCTGTGCTTGAGTAAATCCATACGCTGAAGTGTGCAGGATTCAAATCCGAGATGCAATCCCTAATCTCAATCTTGACTTGAGTGATCCACATTTACCAGAGGCCTGGAATCAGCGACTGACACAAAAGTTGTCTGAATTATCGGAAGTGTTCTCCATGGATGATATGGATGTAGGTTGTGCTAAAAGTGCTCAACACACTTTCCGATTGACCGATTCTACTCCCTTCCGGGAGCGACCACGGAGAGTTGCTCCAAAGGATGTTGATGAGTTAAGACAGACTCTACAGCAAATGAAAGGTCAGGGGATCATTGTGGACAGTAAGAGCCCCTATGCCTCACCTATTGTGGTGGTAAGAAAAAATCTGGAGCAATTCGCCTATGTGTGGATTACAGAACTCTGAACCGGAGAACCTTACCTGATCAGTATACACTGCCGAGAATTGAAGAAGCTCTGGAAGCTCTGAATGGAAACTGTTGGTTCACAGTGCTGGACCTAAGATCGGGATACTATCAAGTCCCAATGGCACCTGAGGATCAGGAAAAGACAGCCTTCATATGCCCCTTGGTTTCTTTCAGTTCACTCGTATGCCGCAAGGTACAAAAGGTGCGCCAGCAACGTTCCAAAGGTTGATGGAAAGAGTGTTAGGTGATTTAGTGCCCCGGGAATGCCTTGTATATCTTGACGACATTATTGTGTTTGGAAAGACGCTGGAAGAACATGAAGAACAACTCATGAGAGTACTCCAATGCTTAAAAGAAGAGGGGCTGAAGTTGTCGGCTGACAAATGCAAATTTTGTAGATCTTCGGTCACTTATGTAGGTCATATTGTTTCTGCTGAAGGAGTTGCTACCGATCCTGGTAAGATTGAAGCTGTGGTGAATTGGCCCCGACCGCAAAATATTACGGAGTTGCAATCTTTCTTGGGGTTTTGTGGATTCTATCGACGATTTGTGGAAGGATATTCAAAAATTGCTCGAGCCCTCCTCGACCTGTTGAAGAGTGATGCAGGAGATCCGGGAAAGAAGAAAGGGTCTTCCAAAAGTCTTTTGGCGATAGGTGGACTCGGATTGTGAAGAAGCATTTAAGTTGTTGAAGAAGAAATTGACAGAAGCTCCCGTTCTGGCTATGCTGATGCACAGAAGCCATATGTGCTACATGTAGATGCCAGCTTTGAAGGATTAGGTGGCGTGCTGCACCAAGAATACCCGGCCGGGTTACGGCCCATAGCTTTCATAAGTCGAAGTCTTCTCCCAGCGAGAAAAATTATCCAGTACATAAATTGGAGTTTTTGGCGCTCAAGTGGGCCATTGTTGATAAATTACATGACTATTTATACGGAGCCACGTTTGAAGTAAGAACAGACAACAATCCACTGACATACGTTTTGTCAACCGCTAAACTCGATGCTACAGGACATCGCTGGTTGGCAGCTTTATCCAACTACCAATTCACACTCAAGTATAAATCGGGGCCTAAGAACATTGGGGCAGATGCTCTATCAAGACGGCCTGGATTACCTAGTCCGGAAGTAGTGGATGAATGGGAAGAAGTGCCAAGTCCTGGAGTAGGAGCTTGTGTGCCATGGCTGCTGTAGTTGAAGACCGAGTAGCCTTTCTGAAACTCGGCTTATTGATTCTATTGGGGAGGTCCCGAAGCTGTACCAGACATGTTTGCCTACCCTGCCGCTTTAGGATCCTTTGAGAGTTGTTCTATATCTTCAAAGCGAATGATCTGGAGTCAAAAGACTGATCCTTTAATTGGACCTCTTTATCAAGCAGTGAGTTCTCAAGACAGAGAAATGTTAAAGACATCCCTACCCTCTGAATGCAGTCAACTCTACGAGATTGGGAGAAGTTTGAAATAGACAATGGCCTACTTTATCGTGTGGTGCTGTATCATGATCACCCTGGAAGGCGCCAACTAGTTATTCCAAGCTGCTTTCAGAAGATGATTTTCCGAAGTCTGCATGATTATCATGGTCATTTGGGACCTGAGAAGACTTATGGCCTAATACAAGACCGATTCTAATGGCCCAAAATGAGAGATACCGTGACTCGTCTGTGTAGGTGCTGTCGCAGATGTTTGCAGAGGAAGACTGTCCCGGTTCGAGCGGCCTTCATGGGACACTTGAAGAGTTCGGGCCCCATGGATCTTGTCTGCATAGACTTCCTTTGTATTGACAACGACTCCAGAGGATTTGGAAATGTATTGGTGGTGACTGATCACTTCACACGATATGCTCAAGCCTTCCAACTAAGGATCAAAAAGCAGTCACTGTTGCAAGAGTGCTTTGGGAAAAGTATTTTATCCATATGGCTTACCACACCGGTTGCATTCTGATCAAGGCCGGGATTTTGAGAGTAACCTGATCAAAGAGTTACTTCAGTTGTTGAACATCCGCAAAAGTCGGATGACGCCTTACCATCCAGAGGGAGATGCCCTTCCTGAAAGATTTAACAGGACTTTACTTGATATGCTTGGTACCTTACGAATTGAGGATAAGCGATCCTGGAGTCGAAAAGTGGAGGCTATGGTGCATGCCTATAATAGTACAAGACACGAGAGCACAGGATATTCACCATACTTTCTGATGTTTGGAAGAGAGCCTAGGCTACCTATTGACATCTTGTTGGGAGTCTCTACCGATGGTATCAGTCATCGAGATCATTACCGATACGTGGCACGTTTGAAAGAAACGCTTAAGAGTGCTTATCAGCTGGCTGAGGAAAATGCGGCCAAAGTGAATGAAGGAAATAAAAGGAGATTTGATCTTCGAGTAAGATACCGAGAATTGAACCCTGGGGACCATGTTCTGCTACGGAATTTGGGAGCATCTGCAAAACATAACCTGGCTGATCGATGGCGGAGTGAACTCTTTACAGTGGTAGATCGGTTGCCTGGAATACCAGTCTACAAGATAAAAGGACGGGACGGGAGGATCAGGACTTGGCATAGAAATCATTTGTTGCCTGTACCTCGGATTGATGGTATGGATATCTCCAATGATGGCTCGGCCTGCGATTCTCCACAGTCCTTAGCCGATATTCCACCTGACCTTCCTGAAACTCCTGAGAGTGATTGGACTGTGGCTCCTGAAGTTCCTAGATCACCAGTATCTTCTCCTTCAGGGAGACCTATGAACCCTCAAACTCCAGAATTCGTACCTAGATCTGTGTCTACAGATGAGCAGGGATCTAGCTCTCCACGCCACCAGCACCATCCCCTCCCATGCAGACAACCCTAGTTTAGGGCCTGGACATGCTAGTTTACCTCAGAGAGAGGTACGGAGAGGAGAGAGAATTAGACACCCTCCACCTATGCTGACATATGATCGTTTGGGGACCCCAGATTTACTACTCAGCCTCATTTATACCATGCTTGGGTGGGTGCAGTGTCCACTTTGGTCAATATGTTACCAATTTTCGCTCCTGCTGGCATGTATACCTATTAACCTGTTGTGACTCTGTAAATGCAAAACAACCATATTGATATTGTCATTGGTAATGTTGACTGTATACTATGACTTTGTATGTCTTTGACGTGACGTAAAGATTTCACCAGAGGGAGAGTGTAGGGAACTGCCATTTCTACTAGTATATAATGTATCTGGCTCTTTGCCCCTGCAGTTTGGCTTCAGAGACCCCAGGCATTCAGTGCAAGTTTTGTTTTGTAAATACAGTGAGTCAGACACATGTGAGGCAGAGCTTCTGGGGGAGAGATGTGAGCAGAGCTGCTGAGACAGACATGTTATGTCTGGGGAGTCTAAGAGCCACTTGTTCCTCTTACTCACAGTATATAGGTAGGTATGTGTTACCCCCTATATACTCACAGGACCTAGCTAGTAACCGTAGTTAGGGATCCAATATATATATATAGTTCAGGGCAGTGATCGGTTAGGCTTTCGAAGGCCAACTAGCTAGTTAGAGGCCCGGTTGCATTAGTATTTTAGCTGGCAGGTTAAGGACTCAGTGTTAGGGTATTCAGGCCTGCATCTACTGCCGTCACCGTCGCCCTGTTTGCTGCCTGTGAAGAATCTCACCAACAACAACAACTCCTGATTGGGTTTTTTTTTTTTCCGGGAAAAAACGGGGGGAAAAAAGAAACCACGGGGGCCCCCCCCTCTTTTTTTGTTTTGGGGGGGTGTATGGTACAGATCATTAAAAAAAAAAAAAAAAAAACCCGGGAAAACCAAGACGGTTGAGGACTGCTGGTGTTGTAGTATTGCTGTGTTCTGAGTATATTTTATGTATGTATTATTACCCTGTTGATTCTTATAAAGCTACTGTTATAACCTTATGTGGTATCTGTATGTATTCTTCAGACTGCGAGATTAGTACAGTGATCCTTGTTAAGGCTACTAACTGTATTTCATGGGTAAGTCCCAGGAAGAGATCCTCCCTGTAATACATAGGCTCTATCCTGGGTGGAGGCACTGATATATTTCATATATGTTCCCACTCTTCCCTTCAGCGAAGGCTTCAGGTCCCATCATACACACAGGTCAGCGCCAGAGTCTTTTGCGGGAGGAAAAAAACTCATCCCCCCCCCCCCACAGGGGAACACAGATTATAAATCTTTTTTTTTTTTTTTTTTATTAAATTAAAAATTTATTTTTTTTTTTTTTTTTTTATTGATTTTTTTATTTATAAAATTTTCAATTAATTTGGATAAAAATGTCTCGAAGATGTCTATTGACTGACACTGAATTGGAAGAGCTTGTCAATGCCTCTGATTTAGAATATGATATCCCACAGGAAAATGTGTCCGAAGAGGAGGTCCACATGAGTGATGGGAAAGAAGTGAAAATTATGATTCTGAAGTGCAATATGAAGAAGAACATGATACCCAGACAACTAGTCAGATGCAAGAAATCCATTCTAAAAACAAGGATGTAATTTGGAACTTGCAGCCTAGTCATGCTGGTAGATTGCCCACTGAAAATATCATAACAGCTACTCCTGGTCCTACTAGGTACGCTATATCAAGAATATCTGATATAGGATCAGCATTCGCATTGTTCCTAAATATGACTATCCTAAATATTCTAATACAAATGACAAACATTGAGGGACAACAAGTTTATGGTGATAAATGGCACAAATTAGATGTGACAGCTCTAAATGCTTATATTGGTTCACTTCTTTTAGCAGGAGTATACAAATCTTATGGTGAAGCTACTAAAAGTTTGTGGAATCCCGAAACCGGTCGCCACATATTTAGAGCTACAATGTCTCTTGAAAGGTTTCATGAGATTTCTAGAGTATTGAGGTTTGATAATAAAACAGATTGAAATGAAAAAAGGAGGTAAAGATAAACTAGCCCCTATTAGAAATGTTTGGAATAAATGGGTAGAGATTCTACCACAATTATATACTAATGTTGGTGAAGCTGTAACTGTCGATGAACAACTGGTGGCATTCCGAGGTAGGTGCCCGTTCAGACAATACATACCGAGTAAGCCAGCAAAGTACGGCATCAAGGTATGGACACTTTGTGACAGCAAAAGTTCATACGTTCAAAATGCTCAAGTGTATACAGGAAGAAACCCTGGAGAAAGAGCTGAAAAAATCAGGGTATGCGTGTTGTTCTCGATTTGACTCCTCAAGTGTATACAGGAAGAAACCCTGGAGAAAGAGCTGAAAAAAATCAGGGTATGCGTGTTGTTCTCGATTTGACTCATGGACTAAAAGGACAAAATGTCACATGTGACCACTTTTTCACATCCTACCAACTGGGCCAGATATTGCGAAAAAGACAACTTACCATGCTGGGTACTATAAGGAAAAACAAGCCAGAACTGCCGCAAGGTATCCTTAGTAAAAGAGAAGTATATAGTTCTACTTTTTACTTTACTGGAGATACAACAGTTGTGTCTTATGTTCCCAAAAAAAATAAACAGGTAATTCTAATGAGCACAATGCGCCATGACAATGCAATAAGTAATCGAGAAGACAAAAAGCCGGACATGATATTAGATTATAATGCCACAAAAGGGGCAGTTGATACACTAGATCAAGCAATATCAACATACACATGCAAAACGCAAAACTAATCGTTGGCCAATGATAATGTTTTACAACATTCTGGATGTTTCGGCATACAACGCATTTGTTTTATGGAGAGAAATCTACCCCAATTGGAACAGAAATAAGCTGCATAAAAGAAGAATGTTTATTGAAGAATTAGGAAAATCCCTAGTTAGGCCATATATCGAAGCAAGAAAAGTAAAACCCCAGAAGTGAAGGATCTGCTGGAATTCTGGTCTTGTCCTGGTATACATCACAATATGTGGGCCTAGCTATAAAACACAGATGTGGTCCCAAGAATTGAAGGAAAATTCTACCTTTACCTTATTACCGTAAATTCTAGATAGCATCCAGAAAAATGTAAAATGTGTCTACAAACTTGTTGTAATGGGGAATCCTACTGTACATTACATCCTTCCTCTGTTAACAGGGCGCTGCTTCCGGAAGAAATTCTTCATTCATATGGTAGGTAAAGTGTGACATGCATTTCGTGGGTTAGGACCCAGTTCATCAGTCACATAAAAACCAAACATATATATATATATATATATATATATATAATATATTACTAAAAAATATAATTATTTTTTTTTTTTTCTCCTTTCCTTTTACTTTATTGAGGCCAAAAATTATTTAATCTAACAATCCAGTACTGGTCACGATTTATCAGTATTTGGCCTATTTTATACATAGGGATTTTTTTTTTATATATAAAGGGATTTGTTCAATATTCCATAATTTAAAATCATCAACAGGACTTATAAGTGATAACTATATGTGTCTAGAGACTCATTATATTGTTATTAATATTAACATCTTGTTTAGTCTGATGTGCATTGGAAGGGTCGTACTCCCCATAATGTAGTCCACCTATATACGGAATCAGATATATGACATAAGACGACGTACAATCTACATATGATTTCATTTTGTAGGTCTCCCCTGTACTATTAGATGTAATAGTTTGGCTGCCGTGTTCTCTTTGTCACAGCGGTGGACGCCTGATGGAGAGAATATTTATTGGCATTTGTTTGGGGATTTGTATCCGCTTTTTAAGAACGCTGAAGGATCCTCAAGGATCTTCCCCTTGTGAATACCGCCCTAGGTCTACTTGGTAGGTAGGCTCTCTACAGGGGGTGTCTATTGAGGATATCCTTTAGTTATTTGTGACCTATATTAAGTAGTTATAAAAATATGTCTGAAATTATTATCCATCTCATTCACTTTATTATTTTGCTCATCTCTTTGGTCAATTTTCGGGATCATTTTGAAGTCTTTTTATATGCGTCTTTAAGCACACATTATTTTTTATCACGGAATCTCTTGTGGAGAATTGCTGCTTGGAGTGTAACAGTATACACAAAGAGAACACAGGGACTATGAGGAATGATGTGGTAGTCGCATGCCAAAAGATCATGAAGTTATAATGAGATAGGTCCTGGGATCCCATTGCTGTAGGTCAGAGAGATAAAAACATAAAACTCTGGGTAGCTAAAGTGACCACTAGGGGGAGCCCACTGTCTACAGGAATATACACAATGCATTTACTGAATTAGCAGAATATTTATCAGAATAATGTGACATATAGATGGATCATCTTGTCAGACAGAAAATAATGACTGCATGGAACAAGCTTCTTTGCATAGTTAGGGTTCACCAGCATTATGAAGCCCTGAGAGCTGGATGAACAGTATTATTTCCCCAGGCTCACAGCAGCGTTCTGCGTCATATTAACCTCTCATTTGCACCAGATATGACTTGAACAATGTCTGGGGTGGACTGGAACATTGGGAGAATTATACTAATCCATCTACACCAGTTTTCTAGCATAGATGGATGAAACTGTGGTGATCTTTGGTACATGGTTCTTGTTGGGCCAAAGATGAGACACATTGCTTGGTCTTTGCCTTGTTCGCCCCTTTTCGACAGACACCAAGGTGTGCTTGGCGGCCTGACAAATTTACTATAAAGCTATATTCACATGAATGACTTTCACGGCCGTGTGATAGCTGTTTTTGTAAAGGCCCTCGCATGACTGCGTGAAAATCCTTTCATGTGAATGGGGCACGTTTTAATGGACATGAAAAAATAGGACATTTTTCATGACTGTTTTGCATCAGAAAACTTAAGTGAATTACACCTGAAATCTACAGCAATTCCTGACTGGTGTAGATTTCAGTTCTGCCTGAATTATTTAGATGCCGGAACCAGCGGGGGAACTGATTAAGACTGACATAGGAAATGTCTTAATAAATTCCCCGTTATGTTAGGGTGCATGCGCAGGTAAAGGTAGCTACATGTGGCTGCCACATCGCACGACTAATTGCACGATTATATCTGATAATTGTGTGATCATATCTGTTAATTGTGCGATCATACCTGATAATTGTGTGATCATATCTGATAATTGTGCGATCATACCTGATAATTGTACGATTATACCTGATAATTGTGCGATAATATCTGATAATTGTGTGATCATACCTCATAATTGTGTGATCGTATCTGATAATTGTGTGATCATTGTCCGATCATATCTGATAATTGTGAGCTCATATATGATATTTGTTTGATCATATCTGATAATTGTGTGATTATACCTGATAATTGTGCGATCAGACCTGATAATTGTGCGATGATATCTGATAATTGTTTCAATCATTGACCGATCATATCTGATAATTGTTCGATGAATCTGATAATTGTGGAGACATCTGATATTGTGCGATCATACCTCATAATTGTGATCATACGTGATAATTGTGTCCCGATCATATCTGATAATTGTTCGATGATATCTGATAATTGTGTGATGATATCTGATAATTGTGCGATCATACCTCATAATTGTGATCATACGTGATAATTGTGTCAATCATGACCGATCATACCTGATAATTGTTCGAGATATCTGATAATTGTGTGATCATATCTGATAATTGTGCGACATACCGGACGTGTATTGATGTCATCAACCTGTTGCGATCATATCTGATAATTGTGCGCTATCTCATAATTGTGGCTCTAGCCACTACGTGCACCTTTAATTATCTGGATATATTTGATTAATTGATATAACACATCTGAATGGAATATATGTGATATCTTCTGCTTGTTCTTCACATGGTCCATGAATTGAGCACTGTGTACGGCTAAGCCTTCGTACTGTTATATGAATTGAAGACTCCTTCCACAGATCACCTGAATACTGTTAGGTGTGCCGTGCCACTTCTATAGAAACATGTTGATATAGGTCATAAACCAGCGATAGGTCAGGAGGCAGTGAATGGGCTGGTTTTAGTTACCTATTGTGCTCCATAAATATGAATGGGAGTTATGTAAGTAGTGCAGTCTGTGTATTAGTGAATGGCAGGCTTCTGTGTCAGGCACGTGCTGCAAGGGCAAAGAAAAGGAATGGTTGCATAAAAAAGGGACATTGATGGAACACAAACACCGGGGGGGGGGGGGGGGGGGTTGACCTAAATTACTTCTTCATATTAAAGGAAAATGTGAAGTGAAGATCTGCCCGACAACCGAGTCACGCTGACAGTGACGACAATGCAATTAACCCCGAGGCCTCCTCTGAAACTGGAGATACGTTCCTGTGATTGCTGCCACAGTATGGGAGGCTGTGACATTCAAAGACAGAGCTGTGAGGCTGAGTTTACACAGTGCTTTTTTGATGAAGAACTGCATGCAGTTTTTAATTGCAGTAATGCACGTGTTACTATGCCAGGAACCAGAGGTTTTCTATTCAATAGCCTGTAACATACTGGTGTAATGTGTAGTAACATGTGCTATTCATTACTGCAATTAAAAAACGCATGCAGTTCTTCAGTAAAAAAGCACTGTCTAAACCCAGCCTTAGGCAGCACACGACCGTGTTTCACAGGTGAAACACGGCCCGTGTTTTAGCCAGAGTTACCGGCTTGAACTTCGTGCTGGAAGTGGGACTCCTAGCAGTATAGTTATCTACCAGCGACATACTGTCTCCTACTGTCATTGATACGGGACAGTATGTCGCTGGGAGGCAGGGACTCCTAGCATCATAGATAACTATACTCCTAGGAGTTCCTGCCTCCCAGCGACATACTTTCCCGTATCAATGACAGTATGTGACAGTATGTCGCTAGGAGGCAGGGACTCCTCGCATCATAGATAACTATACTCCTAGGAGTCCGCTCCCAGCACAAAGTTCAAGCCGGTAAATCTGTCTAACACACGGACCGTGTTTCACAGGTGTAACACGGTCGTGTGTTGCTGCCCTAAATGACAGAAGCAGGAGGCAAATTGACGAAACTGGCAACCTCTCTTAAAAGGAACCTGTCTCTGCCATGCCTCCTGCTAATACTGCTACATAGTACAATAACTCTATTTACCATATCTGAGATTCAGTACATAGGGTATGACATAGACTATATCTTGTACAGTATATGGCCAGACCTAGCAAATGTGGAACTACTGTAGGAGTAAAGGAAGAGGACATTTTAAAGAAGACATTTCTTAAGCGGTTAAATATCCTTATTGTCAGAAGCTTAGACTTCCATGAAAACTACCACAATAGAAATACTGAGATACGTGCTTTGATCACTGTAGAAATACAAGTCTCAGCATGCCCTAAAGACTACTTTTATTGGTATAAGTACTGCAGTGGTGTACAATGCAGGTTTATGGGACTCTGATACAGTACTGATAACAACTGCTACTAAAAGTACAGAAAGCGAGTAGCACAGTGCCCAAGATACAATGCTGGCAGCTGCGCACTCCAGGAAACATCTGATCTGCAACAGTAAGACCCCTGCCAATCTAAAATTGATAGCCTATGTTCAAGATAGGCCTTTCATTTTTAAAAACTGGATAACCCCTTTAACAAATAGCAGAGCAGAGTTTATCAAAGCTGCTTGCTTGTTATGTGTTCCTTCCAATGCATGAGGTTAGTAGTATAATGTTGTACCGCGTTAGCCATAGAAAGTAGTGGAAGAGTGAAGAAATCAGGTGATACAGTGGGGAAAAAAAGTATTTAGTCAGCCACCAATTGTGCAAGTTCTCCCACTTAAAAAGATGAGGCCGGCCTGTAATTGACATCATATTGGTCAATAACAAAAGTTCATCTCAATACTTTGTTATATATCCTTTGTTGGTAATGACAGAGGTCAAACGTTTTCTGTAAGTCTTCACAAGGTTGGCACACACTATTGTTTGTTTGTTTGTTTGTTTGAGTTGGAAGGGACCTCAAGGGCCATCGAGTCCAACCCCCTGCAAAAGCAGGAATTCCTAAAACATCCCAGCTATATACCTATCCAGTTTCCGCTTGAAGATTTCAATTGATGGAGAACTCACCACCTCCCGTGGCAGCCTATTCCACTCTCTCACTACCCTTACTGTTAGAAAGTTTTTCCTAATGTCTAATCTGAATCTCCTTCCCCTTAGTTTCATCCCATTACTTCTCGTGCTTCCTTCTGCTAATGAGAAAAGGGTAGATCCCTCTGCACTGTGACAACCTTTCAGATATTTAAATACCGCTATTAAGTCTCCCCTTAGCCTTCTCTTCTGCAAACTAAGCAGTCCCAATTCTTTTAGCCTCTCCTCGTAGGACATGGTTTGTAGACCTTCCACCATTTTGGTTGCTCTTCTCTGGACCTGCTCCAATAAATCGATGTCTTTCTTAAACTGGGGAGCCCAGAACTGTACACAGTATTCCAGGTGGGGTCTGACCAGGGCAGAGTACAGCGGAATAATTACCTCTCTTGATCTAGCTTCAATGCTCGTCTTGATACATCCTAGAATTTTATTAGCCTTTTTAGCCACCGCACCGCACTGTTGACTCATGTTGAATTTGCGATCTATTATTATGCCCAGATCCTTTTCCCCTGTACTCTCACTTAGTACTATTCCTCCCATACTATATATGCTTCTTGCATTTCTGTTACCCAGATGTAGGACTTTGCATTTGTCCCTGTTGAATACCATTTTGTTCACCTCAGCCCATTGTTCCAGTGTGTCCAAGTCCTTTTGGATGCATTCTCTCTCCTCTCTAGTGTTGGCCATTCCTCCTAGCTTTGTATCATCTGCAAATTTTATTAGTTCCCCATTAACCTCATCATCCAGATCATTTATAAAAATATTAAAAAGTACTGGGCCCAGGACAGAGCCCTGCGGCACCCCGCTTTTTACTTTCTTCCAGTTTGATGTATAGCCATTTAGAATTACTCGTTGTGCCCGATCATTAAGCCAATTGTGAACCCACCTCACTGATATTTTATCAAAGCCATACTTGATCATTTTTTCAATAAGAATGTTATGTGATACTTTATCAAAGGCCTTACTAAAGTCAAGATATACTATGTCCACTGCATTCCCCTGGTCCAACCATTCAGTGACTTTATTATAGAAGGAAATAAGATTAGTCTGACAAGATTTATTAGGCATAAAGCCGTGCTGGCTCTGATTAATTAAAGCCTTCTCATCCAGGTACCTAATTAAATGTTCTTTAACGATTTGTTCAAAGATTTTTCCTACTATCGAGGTCAGACTTACCGGCCTATAATTTCCTGGGTCGTCCCTATTCCCCTTTTTGTAGATGGGGACCACATTTGCCCTTTTCCAATCTAGAGGGACCACTCCTGTTTCCCATGACTTATTAAAGATTATTGCAAGGGGTTCTGTTATTTCCTCTGCTAATTCTTTTAAAACTCTAGGGTGTAAATCATCCGGTCCTGGGGACTTGGTTTCCTTAATCTTAGCTAAATGTTCTCTTACCAAACCTTCACTTATAATCAGCTTGGAGTCCTCATTCCCCTCATCACTATCACCATTAATGTTGATATTACCATCCATTTCTTGGGAGAAGACGGATACAAAATATGAATTCAGTAACTCCACCTGCTGATCCACCATGTTAACTTTTTCACCCTTTTCGTTCTTTAGGACTCCAATGGTTTCCTTCACTTTTCTTTTGGTCTTAACATATCCCCAAAAACCTTTTACATTACTCTTAACTTCTTTTGCAAGCTTCAATTTGTATTCAGCCTTGGCTTTTTTAATGCTTATCTTGCAGAGTCTGCAAACTGCTGTATACTCTCCCTTAGATATAGCTCCCATCTTCCACTTGTTGTAAGTTTCCTTTTTCTTTTTTAGTAGGTTATGTAATTTTTTGGTCATCCATCCTGGAGTTTTTAGGTGATTCCCATTTATCTTGCTTCTAGGTATTGTTAGTTCCTGTGCATTAATGATTTCCCTACGGAAAATTTCCCACCCCTCATGTGCATTTTTGTGCTTAAGTAATTTTCGCCATGGAATTCTACTAACCCTTACCTTTAGGCCCCTAAAATCTGCCCTACTAAAATTGAGCCTTCTAGTCTTTGTCTTCTCAGGTCTTCTTCTTCTTACAACCCCAAACTCGAGTATAGCATGGTCGCTGAATCCCAATGTCCCTGCTACCCTTAATTCCTTAACCATGTCCTCCTTATTAGTTAAAACTAGGTCCAGAATGGATGTTCCTCTCGTGTTTTTTTCTACTAACTGGGCAATGAAGTTGTCTGCTAGAGAGGATAAAAATTTGATAGAGCTTTTACTCGTAGCTGTGTGAGTTTCCCAATGAATATCTGGGTAATTAAAGTCTCCCATGATAACAATTTCAAATTTCTTCGAAAGCGTGGTCATTTGCTGTGAAAAAATCTCATCCCTGTCTTCTGTCTGTCCTGGTGGTCTATAATAAACACCTATTATGATGTCCTTATCATTGTTTTTCCCCTGAATTGTTACCCAAATATTTTCCAATAAGTTATCATTTTGTAAAACTGTGATTTCCGTGAAAATGTGATCTTTTTTAACATACAATACAACTCCTCCCCCTCTTTTATTAGTTCTATTTTTTTTGAATAAGTTGTATCCTTCCATCTGTATATTCCAATCATGCTTATCGTTCCACCAAGTTTCTGTAATACCAATGACATCATATTTTTCCTTCTGTATTATCAGTTCTAATTCTCCCTGTTTATTTCCCAAGCTTTGCACATTTGTGTAAAAACATTTCAGATTGTGCTCTGATACTTCCTTTTTCTTAATTTCCTTCTGAGTATCCTGTCTTAGGTCCTCATTACCACATCTAGTAACCTTGTTTAGTATATCCTTTAGCTGCATGTTCTTGTCTTTCTTTTTACTTCCCATCCCCTCCTCTTCTAGTTTAAAGCCCTCCTGATAAGTGTGGCAAGTCTTCTGGCAAATATGTGTTTCCCAGGCTTTGTGAGATGTATACCATCTCTAGCAAGGAGTCCATCATAGAGGTAATTCACTCCATTACTCCATTGCTGGTATGTTGGCCCATTCCTCCATGCAGATCTCCTCTAGAGCAGTGATGTTTTGGGGCTGTCGCTGGGCAACACGGACTTTCAACTCCCTCCAAAGGTTTTCTATGGATTTGAGATCTGGAGACTGGCTAGGCCACTCCAGGACCTTGAAATGCTTCTTACGAAGCCACTCCTTCATTGCCCTGGCGTTGTGCTTGGGATCATTGTCATGCTGAAAGACCCAGCCACATTTCATCTTCAATGCCCTTGCTGATGGAAGGAGGTTTGCACTCAAAATCTCAAGATATATGGCCACATTCATTCTTTCATGTACATGGATCAGTCGTCCTGGTCCCTTTGCAGAGAAACAGCCCCAAAGCATGATGTTGCCACCCCCATGCTTCACAGTAGGTATGGTGTTCTTTGGATGCAACTCAGCATTCACTCTCCTCCAAACACGATGAGTTGTGTTTCTACCAAACAGTTCTACTTTGGTTTCATCTGACCATATGACATTCTCCCAATACTCTTCTGGAACATCCAAATCCTCTCTAGCAGACTTCAGCCGGGCCCGGATATGTACTGGCTTAAGCAGGGGGACACGTCTGGCACTGCAGGATCTGAGTCCCTGGTGGCGTAGTGTGTTACTGACGATAGCCTTTGTTACGTTAGTCCCAGCTTTCTGCAGGTCATTCACTAGGTCCTCCCGTGTGGTTCTGAGAGTTTTGCTCACGATTCTTGTGATCATTTTAACCCCACGGGGTGAGATCTTGCGTGGAGCCCCTGATGGAGGGAGATTATCAGTGGTCTTGTATGTCTTCCATTTTCTAATTATTGCTCCCACAGTTGATTTCTTCACACCAAGCTGCTTGCCTATTGCAGATTCAGTCTTCCCTGCCTGGTGCAGGTCTACAATTTAGTTTCTGGTGTCCTTCCACAGCTCTTTGGTCTTCACCATAGTGGAGTTTGGAGTGTGACTGTTTGAGGTTGTGGACAGGTGTCTTTTATACTGATAACAATGTCAAACAGGAGCCATTACTACAGGTAATGAGTGGAGGACAGAGGAGCCTCTTAAAGAAGAAGTTACAGGTCTGTGAGAGCCAGAAATCTTGCTTGTTTGTAGGTGACCAAATACTTATTTTTCCACCATAATTTGCAAATAAATTCTTTAAAAATCAGGCAATGTGATTTTCTGGATTTGTTTTCTCATTTTGTCTCTCATAGTTGAGGTCTACCTATGATGCCAATTACAGGCCGGCCTCATCTTTTTAAGTGGGAGAACTTGCACAATTGGTGACTGACTAAATACTTTTTTTTCCCCACTGTACCTTTTAGAGGCTAACTGAGTATATTTGATAGTAAGCTTTCGAGAGTGCTAGCTCTCTTCTTCAGACATATTCTTCTTCAGACATTCTTCAGAGATCTGAAGAAGAGAGCTAGCACTCTCGAAAGCTTACTATCAAATATACTCAGTTAGCCTCTAAAAGGTATCGCCTGATTTCTTCACTCTTCCAATGCACGTGGTTGACATATTGGGATGTTGTTGCCATCTAGTGGTAACAGGCTGCTTTGCATGACTAGAGATGTTCAGAGAACAGCTAAATTTGGTTACCATGCTGGCATAATTTATTATTATTATTCACCTTACGTCCAACAGCAGCACAATATGGGGTATCTCTGCCCCTGTGTGCTGGTAGGACAGGCGGAATTTTTAATTTACATAATTAATTAAATGATACTCCCCTATAAGAGGCCAAGGAGACCTCCAGTCACTGTGTTTTTTTCTGTCCTGTGTGTTGGACAGGTGGAGGGAGGCTCTTTGTCCTTCCATTTTTTCCTAAGGATTTGGGGGTTAACTACACTTTTGTACGTTTTTTCTCCTCTTTCAGCTGTTCATCTTTTTCCTTGGGAGTTTTTTACTCCTAAGGCTTCCTTATTTCTCCCTGCTGCGCACTCTGTCTGTGGCCATTCTGGGCTGGGTGTGCCTGCCCTTGTCTGATCTCAGGTCAGATGTTTGCAGCTGGGCAGGCTGTGCATTCAGTATGTGTCTGTTTCTGAACTTGGAGGCTTTATTGCAGGGTTAAAATAAACCTCTATGCATCTCCTGCCTGGCTGAGCTCTTCAGCAGAGTTTATGCTTCAGGTGTTTGTGCTCAGTTTAAACTGATGACAGCGTCTCAGACACAAGTTCCCCACACTGCCCTTCTGTTGCAGTTATGGTTCTATTCCAGTCTGCCACAAAGACACACCGCACTTCCTATAGCAGTGGAATTAAAGCGAAGAGGGAGAGAAAGGTTTTTTAATCCCTTTTTTCTGTTACACTTCTGTAGCCTTTTCCCATTGCTGTATTGCGCTGACTGACTAGTTTAGGCCATTCTCTATACCGCAGTAGCGGTATTAAAGACACTGTTGGTAGGTATGGTCTTCTCCCTACTTACAGTGCCTTGCAAAAGTATTCGGCCCCCTTGAACTTTTCAACCTTTTGCCACATTTCAGGCTTCAAACATAAATATATAAAATTTTAATTTTTTGGTGAAGAATCAACAACAAGTGGGACACAATCGTGAAGTGGACAGAACTTTATTGGATATTTTAAACTTTTGTAAAAAATAAAAAACTGAAAAGTGGGGCGTGCTAAATTATTCGGCCCCCTTAAGTTAATACTTTGTAGCGCCACCTTTTGCTGCGATTACAGCTGCAAGTCGCTTGGGGTATGTCTCTATCAGTTTTGCACATCAAGAGACTGAAATTCTTGCCCATTCTTCCTTGGAAAACAGCTCGAGCTCAGTGAGGTTGGATGGAGAGCGTTTGTGAACAGCAGTTTTCAGCTCTTTCCACAGATTCTCGATTGGATTCAGGTCTGGTCTTTGACTTGGCCATTCTAACACCTGGATACGTTTATTTGTGAACCATTCCATTGTAGATTTTGCTTTATGTTTGGGATTATTGTCTTGTTGGAAGATAAATCTCCGTCCCAGTCTCAGGTCTTTTGCAGACTCCAACAGGTTTTCTTCCAGAATGGTCCTGTATTTGGCTCCATCCATCTTCCCATCAATTTTAGCCATCTTCCCTGTCCCTGCTGAAGAAAAGCAGGCCCAAACCATGATGCTGCCACCACCATGTTTGACAGTGGGGATGGTGTGTTCAGGGTGATGAGCTGTGTTGCTTTTACGCCAAACATATCGTTTTGCATTGTGGCCAAATAGTTCGATTTTGGTTTCATCTGACCAGAGCACCTTCTTCCACATGTTTGGTGTGTCTCCCAGGTGGCTTGTGGCAAACTTTAAACAAGACTTTTTAGGGATATCTTTGAGAAATGGCTTTCTTCTTGCCACTCTTCCATAAAGGCCATATTTGTGCAGTGTATGACTGATTGTTGTCCTATGGACAGACTCTCCCACCTCAGCTGTAGATCTCTGCAGTTCATCCAGAGTGATCATGGGCCTCTTGGCTGCATCTCTGATCAGTCTTCTCCTTGTTTGAGATGAAAGTTTAGAGGGACGGCCGGGTCTTGGTAGATTTGCAGTGGTCTAATGCTCCTTCCATTTCAATATGATCGCTTGCACAGTGCTCCTTGGGATGTTTAAAGTTTGGGAAATCTTTTTGTATCCAAATCCGGCTTTAAACTTCTGCAAAACAGTATCACGGACCTGCCTGGTGTGTTCCTTAGTCTTCATGATGCTCTCTGCGCTTTAAACAGAACCCTGAGACTATCACAGAGCAGGTGCATTTATATGGAGACTTGATTACACACAGGTAGATTATATTTATCATCATCAGTCATTTAGGACAACATTGGATCATTCAGAGATCCTCACTGAACTTCTGGAGTGAGTTTGCTGCACTGAAAGTAAAGGGGCCGAATAATATTGCACGCCCCACTTTTCAGTTTTTTATTTTTTACAAAAGTTTAAAATAACCAATAAATTTCGTTCCACTTGTTGTTGATTCTTCACCAAAAAATTTACATTTTATATCTTTATGTTTGAAGCCAGAAATGTGGTAAAAGGTTGAAAAGTTCAAGGGGGCCTAATACTTTCGCAAGGCACTGTATTTAAACCTTCTTCTTAAGTTTGTTTCTCTGATAGGCTGTACATTTATGTTTTATACTGTTCCGACTGCTTTCGGTGGCAGCGGCGACATCCCTCTGCCTGATGGTACAATTACACTCGCTTTCGCCAATGCCATGGGACCCCATCTGAGGATTCGTCCATTCGTGACGTAATTGTGTGGGTCAAGGAGCAGGATAGAAATCTGGAACTTGATTTCTCAAGAAGCTTCATACTGAGAGACATCCTCAGTCACTTCCATCAGAAGAAGAATTTCACATACTCAATGTGATGCACTTGTGTGATGAAGACACTTCGCTAAATCCCAGCAGGCCTCTTGGTAAGGATGCCTAGGCTGCTGAAGTCCATCTGGTCAGGCGACCGTGATGTTGACACTTCGCTACATCCCAGCAGGCCTCTTGGTAAGGATGCCTAGGCTGCTGAAGTCCAACAGCAATGTTCTTGTCACTCTCGACCTAAAGGATGTGTACTTACAGGTTCCAGTTATCCTCCTCACAGAGGGTATCTGAGAATTGCTGTTTCTATTGCCGCCCACAGGTGACATTTCCAGTTTGCGGCCCTGCCCTTCAGCATTTCCTCGGCTCCCCACACCGTTACCTAGGTGATGGCTCCAGAAACAACCGCACTCAGACTTCTAAGTCTGTTCATAGTGCCATATTTGGACAACTGGCTAATAAAAGCCTAGTCAGAAACCATTCTGCTCCAGTACCAGCAGACAACTGTGTCTTTTTTCCAGCATCCAGGCTAATAACCGGGAGAAGTCAGAGGTGATTCCTTCCACATGGAAGAAGGTTCAGTCTGACTCTGTTCGCCTAGAAATTTCTTTAACTCCTATAAGGAGAGAAAAGATAATCAGAGCACTTCCGATACGGTGGCTCAGTGGTTAGCACTGCAGTCTTGGGTTCGTATCCTGCAAAGGACAGCATCTGCAAGGAGACTATATTTTCTCCCCATGTTTGCATAGGTTTCCTCCGGGGTCTCCGGATTCCTCCCACACTCCTAAGACATACTGATGGGGAGTGTAGATTATAAGTCCAATATGGGACAGTGCCCTATATGTATCAATGTCCATGAAGGCGCTGCGGAATATGATGATGCTATACAGGTTATCATAATAAATAATAATATCTTCTCAAGATGCGTCGGATGTTCATCAGAACAATTATGAGAGTCCTGGCCTCATGTCAGCCTTAGCCAATTCAGTTCCTTGGACTTTATGGCATATGGGTCCCCTCCAGTCGGTAGTACTAGGGGTCTGAAATCATAGCCCTCTGAGTCTTGACAAGAGGATCAGACTTTCTCCCAGAACCCATCTTTCTCTCAATTGGTGATACACCTGAAAGTCGGATGTCCACGGTTCAACCTCTTTGGACCCTGTTGACCGATGCATCCTTTTCAGGATGAGGAGCCCATCTGTACGAGAAAACCGTACAAGGAGTCTGGAGCAGGCTAGAAAAGATGACATCATCCATCTGGAGGGAACTCAGAGCAGTTCACCTGGCACTCCTCCATTCTTCTCCTCTTCTCAGAGGAAGAACTGTCAAGATCTGGTCCGTCAACATGGTGACTGTAATAAACAGGAAGGCATCAGATATTTCTCCCTCTTCAGGGAGGCAGGTCTGATTTTCACCTGGGCAGAGAAAGATCTGACCCATCTCTCCGCAGTTCACATCAAGGGCTCCTTGAACATAGTAGCAGATCAGTTGAGTCGGGGTCTTACCGTATCAGGAGAATGGTCTCTCAATCAAGAGTGTTCCACCAGATCACCCTGAAGTGGGGTCTTCTAGAAGTAGACCTTATGGTGACCAGACTCAATGCCAAGGTAGAGACGTTCTGCTCACTACATCAGGAGGACTATCCCTTGGCAGTGGATGCCCTGTCCATCCCTTGGAGGTTCAGGCTGACGTACATCTTCCCTCCACTTTCCATGATACCAAGGGTATTGATGAAAGTCAGACAGGACCAAGCCTCTGTGATAACCAAAAAGAGCTTGGTGTTCCCAACTCATGCTCATGAGTCGAGGGATCTATTAGAGGCTTCCCCCAATCCAGAACCTGGTTTCCCAAGGAACTCAGAAGTGCCAGGATCTGAGGAGATTCAACCTGACAGCCTGAAGGTTGCTCAGTCCCTAGTGGACTGTCAGAAGTTATCTTGAAGACCTTTTTTCTGTGCAAGAGCAGAATCCACCAATAAAAGATACCTAAGGATAGGTATTGTCTTCAAGGAGTGGTTCTCCAGACAGGAAGTGAATAGTTTGAATCCTTCTACGAGAATGATTCAGAATTTTCTTCAGGACCGCTTGGATAAGGGCTTTTTCCCCTGCTACACTGAAGGTACAGGTTTCAGCCCTATCCACCTGCTTAAGCAAAAGATTGTCTCAGAACCCCTTAATTCTCAGAATTTCTTAAGGGTGCTATGAGACTTAGGTAAGTAGTTGCAGCTCCCGTTCCACTCTGGGATCTCTCCACAGTTATTTCTGGACTTTGCCACTGGGTGGGGGCCACTGTGGAGCAAATACTACTGGGTGGGGGCCACTGTGGAGCATATACAGTACTACTGGGTAGGGGCCACTGTGGAGCATATACTACTGGGTGGTGGCCACAGTGGAGCATATACTACTGGGTGGGGGCCACTGTGGAGCATATAATACTGGGTGTGGGCCACTGTGGAGCATATAATACTGGGTGGGGGCGACTGTAGAGCATATAATACTGGGTGGTAGCCACTGTGGGGCGCATATAATACTGGGTGGGGGCCACTGTAGTGAGAATATAATACTGGGTGGGGGACACTGTAGGGAGCATATAATACTGGGTGGGGACCACTGCGGGGAGCATATAATACAGGGTTGGGGCCACTGTGTGGAACATATTATACTGTGTGGGGCCACTGTGGGTAGCATATTATACTGTGTGTGGGGTAGCAATGTAGAGCATATATTGCTGTATGGGGGCCACTGTGGAGCATATAATGCTATGTGGGGGCCACTGTTGAGCATACAATACTACCTGGGGCCACTGTTGAGCATATTTTACTGTTTGGGGACCTGTAACCGGTTCGAGGGGGGGGGGGGCCCATGTCAAATGTTCACCTTGGGGCCCAGCCATTCCTAGTTACGCCACTGCCGCCTGTCCTACCAGCACACAGGGGCAGAGATACCCCATATTGTGCTGCTGTTCGGACTAAGGGAAAACAGATTATCTACATAATCAATGATTATTATTATTACTTTCTCTTACTTGTACAGCACCAGCATATTCCGCAGCGCTTTACAGACATTGTGGTCACTGTCCCATATAGGGCTCACAATCTACATTCCCTATCAGTATGATTAGTAATCCATATCTTTACCACAATCACCAGACCTCCATGTAAGGCACTATATAGGCAACCCAACTTACAGGATCAGGTTCTTGCTGAAGTATAATACACATGCAGTTTTTACTATAGTCAGACAGGTTTTTAGCTGCATTAAACTTGTGAAGACCTGCCTTAAAGAGGTTGTCGGGCAAAATAAATATTTTTAAAATAGGTGAAAATTTTTTAAAAAAAATCATTCTTGCCTGTCCCTGGTGCTCCAGTGTCCTCCCAGCATGGTCCAATCCTTCTGCTGGGCTGTCTTCTCAAAGTAAAATTGCCCACCGGCTGTGCCGTCCCAGATCAGCAGCCTCAGGAAGAGCCCCTGGGATGTCACAGGTAGTAACGTCACATGCCCTTCGCCCAGGCCGCTGATTAGCCTTAGAGGCCCGTGCGGCAGGAACTTCCGCCAGAACACAACAATGGACCGGGAGGACTGGACAATGCTGGGAGGCATCAGAGCACCGGGGAAAAGAAAGTATGATTTCTATTTTCACTTCCCCTGGACTATTTAAAATATAACATTTTTACCTGGACAACTCCTTTAAGCTACATTTACACTTTAGGGGTACCAAGTTTACACCTTATTCCCTATAAAACCCTTACTGACCACAATAACAGAGGAGCCTTGTACCCTGAATAAAGCAGGGGTCTCGCAGGCAGGATGTCGCCTCACTCATCACCCTGGGACAGTGATCAGCTATGCCCAGCAGTCTCATAGAGTAAAATGGAATGGCAGCATGCCTGTGCGACCACTAATCCATTCAGAAGAGGATACAAGGGATGACCATTTTAATGATCAGTGGGGGACCCAGCAAAATGAACCCCTAAAACGTATCCCCAATTATGTGGAAGTGGAATAAGCATACATTTTCATAGAGGGGTACATGAGAACAGCACACTGCGAAAATTTTCAGGCAAAACAATGCCCCATTCAGGACTCTAGCATGCCCCCTTTGGGCATGAAATGTGCTGGCCAAGTCCTTTATTTGGATCCGTTGGGTGGCCGCTGTTTTTACTCAATCAGTTTTATTGAGATTTTTAACAGGTCAAACAACAACATTCAAAAAAAAAAAAAAAAAAAGTATTATCAGTAAGCGCAGAAGTAGCAGAAGTCAAAAAACATATAGTTATCTAAGAGTCGAGAGTCTCAGAGTTAAAGAAACAAGTGCGACAAGTATAAAGCAACAAAAGGTGACAAAATTATTAAGTTTTGATCTTCCAAGGGGCACAGCCGGGCGGCAGATGGAGAGCCTTCAGTGCCATGGAAACCAGTTCTTTTGGAAGTGGTTATCCCCAAGAACTCCATGGAGAGAATCTCTCATATTGGTAGGCGCTCCACCATGTCACAGCTCTCCCAGCGGAATAGTGGCGACTTCCAGGCGGCAGAGCCAAGGCGAACAGGCGGGCCAATCAACACCTATGTGTTGCGGGAAAGAGCAAGAGAAATAGTAGGCAAAGCTGGGAGGGGGGAAGAATCCCACAGGAAGAAACCACGGAAGACGCTGCCAGACAGCACCACTGGGGGCACGCCACAGTAAATGCAGTAGGTTCCTTTCTCGCCACACCCCCCAGCAGGAGTTGAGGCGCGGAAACGGGAAGTCGCTCTGGAGTATAGTACCAGGGAGGAGAATTGACAGTTGTTTCATAGTGGGCGGCACCGGAAGGTCTTTCGTGAAGGTCATGGCTTTCTGCCATTGATAACCGAGTATTTCTGCTGAAGATGCATTCCCAACAAGTAGTGGGGAGATTTGACCAGATGATCTTTAGATCCTATGTATTGTAGATGGAGCGAGAATTTTGTAGCCGGTTTGGAATTTTGAGGAGGTCCAACAGAGATTTATTGTATATTACGTTATTGCAGTTGGAGGGGAAAGTGCTTGATTCTCAGATATGTAAAGAGGCAAGTGGAGGGAGGGGAGGTGGATTGTAGCGATGGGAATGGTATCAATGAGTCCTCACTCCACATCATTGAAATAGAGGTGATACCGATGATTTCCAGATGGATAAGTTGAGATCCAGGATTGTTAGTTCTAAGAATTCAATTGGGGCCTGCTTGATGTGTAGTATCTGCGTCTTGCCTGTAGAGTGATGGATATGTCGCCAGCTGTCTATGAGATGTTGTAGAATTGGAGACGTGAGAGAGGGTACCACATCCGTCCAGAGGGAGTATAAGAGCCAAGATTTGAGACTGTGATGTGGTATCATACGAGACTCAATGGTGATCCAGGATTTATGGGCGTTGTTATGCCACCAGTCCTTTAGAGTAGAAAGATGTGAGGCCATGTAGTAATCATATATGTTTGGTATTCCCAAGCCTCCCACTCCCCGTCTGTGCAGGATAGAAGATGGGAGTCTCGGCTTTTGGAGTTCCAGATAAGTTTGTTGAGCATAGCGTTAATTTTCTGGAGGAACGTAAGGGGGGGTGCTACAGGTATAGTTCTAAATAAGTATAACAGTTTTGGGAGCAGCATCATTTGAAAGGCAGATACCCTACCTAGCCATGACAGGGTGAGTCCTGAATAGGATCGACACTCTCTCTCCAGATCCGTCAGCCGAGGCATATAGTTTGCTTTGGCCACCTGTGCGATGTAGGGAGTGATCCTTATTCCCAAGTAGTCCAGATCTGTCGATTTCCAGTCGTAGGGAAACCTCTCTTTGAGATGTTCCAAAAGAGGCATGGGAACGTTCAGGGGGAGAATTTGTGTTTTGGCTTCGTTGAGTTTATAAAAAGAGAGAGCCCCATAATCTCTGAGAGTTTCGACAGCAGCTGGTAGAGATGTTTCTGGGTAGGTTAAGGACAATATGATATCATCAGCGTAGAGGGAGATGAGATGAGAGGAACCCTCTATGTGCACTCCCTGGACTCTGTCGTTTTGTCTCAGGGCTTGTGCTAATGGTTCAATGGTGAGAATAAAGATCAATGGAGAGAGAGGGCACCCCTGCCTCGTTCCATTCTTGATATCAAAGCTGTCCGACAGTGTGCTGTTAGTAAACACTCTGGCCGATGGGGATGAGTATAGGTTTGAGATAGCAGTGAGGATAGGGCCAGAGAATCGCAGTTTCTGTAGGACGGAGAAAGCGAATGCCCAGTTGATCCGGTCAAACGCCTTCTCAGCATCTAAGGCGACCATTAGGGATGGGGTCTTGTTGCGTCCAGGTGATCTACCAAATGTAGGACACGCTGGTGTTGTCTGAGGCTGGCGGCCTTAACGAAGCCCACTTGGTCTGTGCCAATTAAGTCTGGAAGAATGGGAGCTAGCCGTGCTGCTAGGATCTTCGCATAAAGCGAGGTCCGAATTTAGCAGCGAGATTGGCCTGAAATTTTGTGGGACATCTGCTGATTTACCGGGTTTAGGAAGGGTGACAATTAATGCCGTCAACGATTCGCGCGGAAGCGGCACCCGACATGGCATGGTTGAAGAAATTCAGGAGAGATGGAGCAAGAATTTGCTGGAAATAGATTAAATATCGTTGGAGAAACCATCTGGACCTGGTGACTTACCCTAGGTAAGGACTTTATGGTTTGTAGGACTTCTGGAAGAGTAATAGGGGTGTTTAGGGCCAAGAGATGTTCATCTGTCAGGCCTGATAACTTTAAGTTGTTTAAGAAGCCGGAACCAAGGTGGAATGGTCAGGTGGAAGAGGGGTGTGTTCCTGTAGATTATACAACTGTGCGTAGTAGTCCTTAAAAGAGTTGGCGATGTCTCTTGGGTCTGTTAAATGTACTTAGTGACAGGGTGCTTGATGTATGGAATCCGCGATTAACTACCCTGCCCGAAGTTGTCTAGCCAGTAGTCTGCCGGCTTTGTTGCTTTGGGAGTAAAATCGCGCTTTAGATCGTTTAACGCCTTTCGTAATCTTGTAAAAGAAGGAGACGCAGTTGCTGTCTAGCCTGGGTGAGCTGTTCAGAAGTATTCGGGTTCGGATTGGTTTTGTTGCGGCTTCTAAAGTGCGAAGTGTTGACATTGCTACCGTAATCGCTTTCTGGCGTTCTTCTTGTTTCTATGTGCGATTTTTATAAGTGTGCCACGAATGTACGCTTGTGAGCGTTCCAGAGAGTGTAGGGATCCTCTGTAGATATGGAGTTGGTCTGGAAAAATCCTGGAGGTCTTTTCTATTATCGGGCGATAAGTAAGGTGACTCATTAGGTATGTATTGTTTCTCCAGAGTCTAGCAGCAGAAGGTGGAATCTTCTTCTATGGTGAGAGTGATGGCTGCGTGGTCTGACCATGTGATAGATTCAATCGTGGATGTTTTGGAGCTCATCAGGGTATGAAGGTCTACCATGAACATATCAATGCGAGAGTAAGAACCGTGTACTGCTGAGAAATAGGTATAGTCCCTTTCGCCCGCATGATGTCGCCCAGATATCATAAAGATTTTCAGTGTCGGAAATTGGAGCAGGCAGGAAGTGTTGTCTCTGTTGGCGTTGGTAGAATCCAGAGAGGGATCCACTATGTTATTGAAGTCTCCACAAATTATTAACGCACCCTGTTGGATTTCTTGAATGTGTCTTCGGACTTTGTGTAAAAATGCCAGGGTCTTTCGCTGTGGAGCGTATATGTTGACTATTGTATAGGGGATGTTATTGAGGAGGCAAACAATTATGAGGAATCTGCCTTGGGGGTCCGCTTTTGTGCCGTTAAGGAAAATGCCACTGAGTCTCTAAAAGCGACAAGGACTCCCCGTTTTAGATCGGTGGTGTGCGTGGCAGATTATAGGGAAGGATGGGTGTTTTACCCTGAAGGCGTCTTTCTGTAGAAGGTGGGTTTCTTGTGCGCAGAAAACATCCGCGGAGAGTGAGAGAGCCTCCTTCCAAAATACGTTCGCTTCTGTGGACTGTTTAGGCCACGGACGTTGAGAGAGGCCAACTTGATCACCATAGTGTCACTAAGAGTATGGACGTCGTGGGGATGTTGAATCTTGTGTCCGAGGTCTGCGTCCAGGATCTGGGATGTGCAGCGTTGCTCAGGGATATAGGCCCCCTCTTCTGGTTGGGAGCGCTGTGCTGTCCCCCGCTGTAGGCCTTAGTGCAGTAACCGCTGCCCTCAACAGCCGCCGCTTTGTCGCCCCGCGCGGCAACCAGCACCGCGCAGGGCTGCCGCCTCTGTCACTCCCTGGTCCCGCAGAAAGCAACGTCAGCGGAGGCAGAGGAGGATGCGGAGGTCCGCGGTGCAGGAGATGCTCGTCCTGACGGCCGGGGTGCGGAGAAAATGGCGGGTCTGGAGGAAGGCGCAGGTAGGCCCCGACTCTGAGCCACTGCAGAAAGGCCAGAAAAGCAGCTTTAACACCCAAGATCAGCTTACTAGGGCTTAGGGAAAGCCCTTGGGTGAGTAAAGGATCCAGAATGTGCAGGATTAGGGTGATATGTGGTGGATCGCAAATGTGACTAATAGGAGCTGGAAAATGTACGTCCTGTTGCTTCTCCGGCTAGCCACGCCCCCGTCGGGTGGCCGCTGTTTTTAAACACAAAGCGTTGGACAAAAAAACCATCCACCTGAAATCAGCGGAGGATAAAGTTGTACACGAATGTTTTTTATCTGCCACTTTCAGTTTAAAAACAGCGGAAACTTTACAGACATCCAACGTTACCACTACTTGCCTGTCTGTTGTTCTGATCCTCCGACAGACGACTGATGTTAGTGTGAATCTAGCATAAAAATGTCATTTTTAGATAGATTTTAGTAAGAAATAATAGTAATTGTTTCCTCCCTTTTTGTCTAAAAAGATGTTCAGGGGAATGGATAGTCTAAATGTGATGTGAATACGGACCTGCATGTGCAGTGGATACAATAGTGTCTATATTTAGTGCACACACTGTACAACACAGGACTGGCTGTCTATCATATGGAGGCCTCCCAACTCTCCCCCAACAAATGATATGGGAGAAGGACGGAAGGATCGTACCTGATGAATTTCATCCTGTCCAGTTCTTTGTTCTCCCAGAATATAAGCAGTAACCAGAGATGGCTGACAGCAGTTTACTCTCTTCTCCCCATTAAAATCACATGACTGCTCAGCCAAGCCAAGTGTGCATATGTATAGGTAATCAGAAGGAATAGCTGTCAATAGTATTGAAGGTGTCTGGGCTTATTGACTATGACTTACCTCATTGACTTGAGCCTGTGTCTGAAGGAGTCTGCGATTGCTATTGTGGGGCATGCCTCCTGAGCCTGACCTAAACACAAGAACAGAAAAAATGGTCAAAAAGTTCTTGATTCTGTTGGAAATAAATATAGTATTATTACTATTAAAGAGGTATTCTAATCTTAACCTTTCATGGCTGAGATAAGTAGCCATTTCACGTGGCAAAAGGGTTATCTTATGTTATCTCTGTAACTCCCAGTCCAGAAGCTGTGTACACAGCAAGCTACACTGTTCCCGAAGTTGACAGTCACTTCTATGGGAATTAGGGGGACAGTGCAACACGGCCTGCTTGGCTGTTTCTGTAACTTCGGGCCTGATGGTCAGGATATTGGGGAGAGGAATTGTTTGAACAAGGGTTGGACTCTTCGCGCCTATCAAGTAGAGAAAAATGGTGCGCCAGCAATAGAAGAAATGCCCCTAGTGCATTTTCATTTGCATATTTTTAAAATCCACTTTCTTTGGCAAAATAGCACATTTTTAAAGCTACAAGCTACTATATCTAGTTTATATACCATTAAGGAGGTGATAGACTCCCTATAAAGGGGATGTTCCATGAACAAATATAAACTTAATAATAATAATAATAAATTTTATTTATATAGCGCCAACATATTCCGCAGCACTGTACAATTTGTACAAACTTCAAATCATTTGAAGAAAATTCTCCTGTGTCTAGATTTCATTGTTACACAGTGGCTCAGTGGTTAGTGTTGCCTTGCAACGCTGGAGTCAACATGTGCAAGGAGGTTGTATGTTCTACTCGTGTTTGCATGGTTTTCCTCCCATAATCCAAAGACATACTGATAGGGAATGTAGATTGTGAGCCCTATATGGGACAGTGACTGTCAATGTCTGTAAAGCGCTGCAGAATATGATGGCGCTATACAAGTAAGCTAAATAATAAACACATACTTATTATGGTGTTCTTTGGATTTCCTCTCAGAAAGTCCTGTCCAGTGCTGGTGGTCACACATGCTCAGTAACTCAGTCCCTTATTTTTTGGACACTGGCAGTGATGTGTCTCCTGCTATTGTGCAGTCCAGCCAGTAAGAATCGCTAAACTAAAAGTAGATTTTTCTCACTAGCACTGGACACATTAGGTGGACATTTGGAGAGAGAATCAAGTGAACAGCAGGGGGTGCCATAACAAGTATGTAACAGCAATATCTAGACACAGGGGCATGATTTTTTTAAACAATTTTTTATTTTTTGTAAAATTATGTTTTATGTAATCTATCAGAGACCTGTTACCTATAACCATGAGACAATCTTCTAACAAGCACTGGGGCTTCTACACAGAGGCCATGTTTAGATCTTAGGAGGGTATCACAACTAGTTTGTATACTACCGTGCAGCCACAGTGACAGGAAACATATTCATGACAGATATTCAAGATCAGGGTGAGGGAAAGGAACAAAAAAGTTTTCAACATTCTCCATATTGAACATTTTGAGCATAAATAGACAATATGGAAATACACATACTATTTTATAATCTCTATTATCTATTTTATACAGTATGGGGTCATCTAATGTTTGAAGCCTGTCATATGTATAAACCCCATCTCCTAAGAGTCTGCACAAGTTATTATATATTGAACTATGAAGTGGATCTATATGGAAGATAGATAGAATAGAATTAGGATTTAGAATTAGAATTAGGATGTTTTAAATCTATGTCTATACAAGATATAAATGATATGCATGATTTCTATTATTATTGACCACTGAGCCTTCATGCTACTTCTTTAACATACAAATTTTACCTGGAAACTCTCCTTTTCTATTCAGTACCTGCGTCCTCATGCTTCCCTGCGCCTAGAAATACATTGTGGGTATTGGCATAAAAGCCGGTTAGATCAGCACAAGAATAAATGTGACACTGATATCTAAGGTTCCTTCATCACACATTCACAAGTTTTACTAGGTGATGCTGAAGTCATCAGCTTAGCAGATTTATTTTTAGTATTCAGTAAAAGCACATAAGGCTTTGTATATCTGTCTATCTACAGTAGAAAGATAGCACAGCACAAAATATGGAGCTCATACTTGTAAGCCTCCTGTATATAGCATAAATTAAACTAAGAATAAATACTCATCTATCCATTCCCCTGGTGATCCAGCACTGGCTCTCTGTCAGTCCTCCCATTCTCTGTTCACATTCAGACATACACACGTGGACAAAATTGTTGGTACCCCTCGTTTAATGAAAGAAAAACCCACAATGGTCACAGAAATAACTTGAATCTGACAAAAGTAATAATATATAAAAATTCTATGAAAATGAACAAATGAAAGTCACACATTGCTTTTCAACCATGCTTCAAAAGAATTTAAAAAAAAAGAAAACTCATGAAACAGGCCTGGACAGAAATGATGGTTCCCTTATTTTGTTGCACAACCTTTTGAGACAATCGCTGCAATCAAACGATTCCTGTAACTGTCAATGAGACTTCTGCACCTCTCAACAGGTATTTTGGCCACTCCTCATGAGCAAACTGCTCCAGTTGTCTCGGGTTTGAAGGGTGCCTTTTCCAGACGGCATGTTTCAGCTCCTTCCAAAGATGCTCAATAGGATTTAGGTCTGGGCTCATAGAAGGCCACTTCAGAATAGTCCAATGTTTTCCTCTTAGCCATTCTTGGGTGTTTTTAGCTGTTTTTGGTCATTATCCTGTTGCAAGACCCATGACCTGTGACTGAGACCAAGCTTTCTGACACTGGGCAACACATTTCTCTCTAGAATCCCTTAATTGTCTTGAGATTTCATTGTACCCTGCACAGATTCAAGACACTCTGTGCCAGATTCAGCAAAGTAGCCCCAGAACATAACAGAGCCTCCTCCATGTTTCACAGTAGGGACAGTGTTCTTTTCAAGATATGCTTCATTTTTCCGTCTGTGAACATAGAGCTGATGTGCCTTGCCAAAAATTTCGATTTTTGTCTCATCTGTCCATAGGATATTCTCCCAGAAGCTTTGTGGCTTGTCAACATGTAGTTTGGCAAATTACAGTCTGGCTTTTTTATAATTTGTTTTCAATAACGGTGTCCCATGAAGTCCACTTTTCCTCAAAAACTACGGATGGTGCGATCTGACACTGATGTTCCTTGAGCTTGAAGTTCTCCTTTAATCTCTTTAGAAGTTTTTCTGGGCTCTTTTGTTACCATTCGTATTATACTTCTCTTTGATTTGTCATCAATTTTCCTCCTGCGGCCATGTCCAGGGAGGTTGGCTACAGTCCCTTGGATCTTAAATTTCTGAATAATATGTGCAACTGTAGTCACAGGAACATCAAGCTGCTAGGGGATGGTCTTATAACCTTTACCTTTAACATGCTTTCTATAATTTTTTTTTTCTAAGCTCCTAAGACAACTCTTTCCTTCACTTCCTCTGGTCCATGTTAAATGTGATACTCACCATGTCACTAAACAACACAGTGAGTGTTGTTTGGTGACGGTGCCAGAATCAGTGGGTAGTAGCACCTCTTAAATTAAACAAAGAGCTAGACTTGGCAGAGGTGGTGAAAGGGTCTCTTTAAATATGAATTGTGGATAATCTGAGGAAGTATTCAGAGGTTACCATACAAAGTGAGATGTCCTAAAGTGGTTTCTCATCAGAGTCAATCCTTTCTGGGATACAGTTTCTTGGGGAGATCTGTTCCCTCATCAAAAACAGCACCCAACCATTTTCCTTGTTGTGGAAATATACTATTGCCTGGCAACTATCCAGTTGAATAGCTGTCCTTGTAATACAAGATTGTCTTGAGTCTACCAGAACAGAGATTTTGCATTGGGGCCCAAGAACTTCAAGTTACGTCTGTGTGTGGGTAACAACTGTTTAGTCCCCATACGGTTAGAAACCAGATAACAGCAGTCTGTTAGGGTTAAAAGACATTATGGCAGGGACTTCTTCATATGGAAAGACCCATTTTAGCAACTTGGTCTCAGTGTTACCAAGACACTTTTTAGTTAATCTACTATTCCCCTTACGTCCGACAGCAGCACAATATGGGGTATCTCTGCCCCTGTGTGTTGTTTAGGACAGTGGAACCTTTAATTAGCACCAAATTTAAGGTGCCTCCTACTAGCCCTATAAGAGGGCACCTGAGACCTCCCTCCACTGTGTTTTTTTCTGTCCTGTGTGGGACAGGTGGACGGAGGTCTCTGGTGACCTCCCGTTGCTAGGGTTTTTTTTCCTAAAAAAGCTCCTGGCTTACCTTTTGGGGGTACCTCGGTCCTTTCCTACGTTCCTAAGATCCTCCGGTCCTTCGGGCCTTTTTCCGCCCCGCAGCGCAGCGTTACCCGGCTCATCGCTCTGCAGGCAGCGCGATCCCGGAAGTAAGCGGGGAACCTCTTCGGCCAGAACCTTTTTTTCGGTCCCGTGTTCCCCGGGGAAGGAAGCCTTTGCGCACCACCGCAGCCTACTTCCGGTTTTCTCGGAAAAGTGCGGTAAGTTTGAAAATTGGAATTTTAATGGCAAAATATAGATTTGTTTTTTGCTGCTTGTATGTGGAGCCTCTGGCTTAGGCTTATGCTCCTCTATGTTCCATTATGGCATTTGACCTTGTTTGGCGCTGTATGAATATCTTCTTTGTTTGGCTCCTCCCCTCACTGCTGTATTACATTTAAAAGGGCTTCAGTCCTTTACTGGGTGAGCTCGTGGTTACTAGCTCCTCTGCTGCGGTTTGCGGTGTCTGGGTTTTTCCTGACGGGATCTTTTTCTCAAGTGACCGATTTAAAAAAAGTAAGGTACCCCTTGGTTTTTTTCTTCTTGTAAGCGATGCTTGGAAATCTTCTATTCTACATTGTCATGTGGCTTTTGATGTTTCAGATGTCATCTTCTGCATCAGGTAATGGCGATGGGCTTAGGAGGAAAAAGTCCTCTAAACGTAAACACCTAATGTGTTTGGATTGCAATACTCCTTTACCTGACGGCTATGATTTTACCCGCTGTCGCCAATGCCGCGGACCTCCGTCAGAAGAACCTTCTATAAGAGAGGTTGTCACCTGGGTAAAGGACTATATGGAGGAGTCTCTTAAGGAGATCCGTTCTTCCATCGCCCAGATTGCCAAGAAACCGCGGGTTGAGACACAGTCCTCCCTACGCATCGCTGACGAAGATTATCAGATAGTGGACGAGACACTCTCAATCTGACGATTCCACTGAAGATTCCAGCAGGCCGTGCTTCCCACTCGAAAAATTAAGCCGGCTGCTGAAGTCCATCCGGTCTAAGGATCGTGATGTTGACGGGGAAGCCTCCACGTCCACCTATAGAGGGCCTAGGGTCTTCCAAGTGGACGACATTACAAAGATTAATGTCTTCAGAGTGGAAATGTCCTGAAAAACCTCTTGTGGTTTCTAGGAGGTTCAAGGCTTTATTCCCAGTTGCTCAATGGGATCAATGGGGTCCTCCTCCCAAGGTGGATATGGCGGTGGTCAAACTGTCACGCCGCACTATGGTACCATCAGATGATGGATCAAATTTGCACGACACCATGGACAGGCGCATCGACAATACCCTCAAGAAGGCGTATTCAGCTGCCTCGGCCCAGACCGCTGTGGCGGTTGCGTCTTGTGAAGTGTCAGCCAAATTACGCACTGACCTGGTTCATCTCGAGAGGGACATCGATTCTGGAGTCTCCAGAGATGAGCTGCTAGGGTTTCTAGGCTCGGTTTCCCTGGCAGCTGAATATTTAGCGGAGGCCTCCCACCATCAATTAAGGCTGGCGGCCAAATCTCTGGCACTTACCACTGCAGCAAGAAGACCTCTATGGTTAAAACCCTGGAGAGCTGATTTCCCCTCAAAATATAATTTGTGCGCATTACCCTTTGAGCCAGGTAGAGTCTTTGGCAGTGCCCTAGACGAGATCCTGGAGGGCTTGGCTGATAGGAAGGGTAAAACTTTACCCCAGGCCTTTAGAGGTAGATCTAATTCTGGCCGTGGTAGAGGCTATCCGCCTCGTCGTGGACGGCAGTCCCAAAGAGGCTCTAGATATTCCTCTAGAGGCGCCGTCCGGAGATTCCCGAAGTCTGATGATAAAAAGGAGAAGCCTAGCTTTTGACATCAGGAGCAGTCTTCCTGTGGCCGAGATTCCTGTCAGGGGTCGTCTCCCCCATTTTTTCAACTGCTGGCAGGAAAAAATTCAAGACCCATGGGTCCTGCAGGTAATCCAAAAAGGATATGCAATCGAGTTCCTCCATCCTCCTCAGGATCGGTTTGTGTTAACTCGCAGCCTGCCTATAATGCAGCAGACTACATTGGAATGCTCCATCCGAGAATACATTCACAAGGGAGCCCTGGAGGAAGTCCCTTCTCTAGAAGAAGGATCCGGTGTCTATTCTCCCGTCTTCCTGGTACCAAAACCGGCAGACAAATGGAGAATGGTCATAGACTTAAGGTACCTCAACCGCTTCATCAAAAAGAAGCACTTCCGTATGGAAACCATAAAGTCTGTCACCACTTTTCTCCTCCAAGGCGATGTTTTCGTGACTTTGGATCTAAAAGACGCCTATTTGCATATTCCTATTTATCCTCCACACAGAAGGTTTCTAAGGATTGCCGTAGTAGTTTCCGGCCACACGAAACATTTTCAGTTCACAGCACTACCCTTCGGGATCTCCTCTGCTCCCCACACCTTTACAAAGGTAGTGGCTCCTATAGCGGCCGCCCTCAGACTTCAGGGGATATTCATGGTGCCTTATCTAGACGACTGGTTGATAAAAGCCCAGTCAGAGTCTGTTCTGCTCCAGCATCTACAGACAGCCGTGTCCCTGTTTCAGAGTCTGGGATGGCTTATAAACTGGGAGAAGTCGGTAACGATCCCTTCAACCCGAAGGAAGTTCCTCGGCTACTTCCTTGATTCAGTCCGCCTGCAGGTCTCCTTGACACCAGCAAGGAAGGAGAAACTGGTCGGTGCAGTCCGGCACCTCTTCAAAAAGCCGATAGCCTCCATCAGAACATTGATGAAGATCCTGGGCTTGATGTCTTCCTCAGTGGAGGCAGTCCCATGGGCTTTGTGGCACTTACGTCCCCTCCAGAAGGAGTTACTAGAGGCTTGGGATCGCACCCTTCTTACATTCAGCAAGAAGATTCGACTCTCCCCCAGGACCCGTCTTTCCCTCAAGTGGTGGTTGCACCTGAAAGACGGAAGGTCCACGGTCCAACCTTCTTGGACCCTGTTGACTACAGATGCATCCCTCTTGGGATGGGGAGCCCATTTGGACGAAAACTCCATAAAGGGAGTCTGGAGCGCTCCAGAAAGAAGGACCTCGTCCAACTGGAAGGAGCTCAGAGCTGTATATCGTGCCTTACTTCATTTCTCGCCTCTTCTCAAGGGAAGAGCAGTCAAAATCCGGTCAGACAACATGACCACAGTGCTGTACGTGAACAGACAGGGAGGCACCAGATCACCAACCCTCCTCAGGGAGGCAGATCTGATATTTACATGGGCAGAGAAAAATCTAACCCATTTATCCGCAGTTCACATCAAGGGCTCCCTGAACATAGTAGCGGATCGGTTGAGTCGGGGTCATGCTGTATCAGGAGAATGGTCACTCAATCCAGAAGTCTTTCATCAGATTACCCTGAAGTGGGGTCTTCCAGAAACAGACCTCATGGCAACCCGACTCAACGCCAAGGTGGAGACGTTCTGTTCCCTTTACCAGGAGGACAATCCCTTGGCAGTGGATGCCCTGTCCATCCCTTGGAGGTCCAGGCTGGCATACATCTTCCCTCCAATTCCAATAATACCGAAGGTATTGATGAAAATCAGACAGGACCAAGTCTCTGTGATAGCCATCATTCCATTCTGGCCAAAAAGAGCTTGGTTTTCCCAACTCATGGAGATGAGTCGAGGGATATATTGGAGGCTTCCCCCCATCCAGAACCTGGTTTCCCAAGGATCTCTGAAGTGCCAGGATCTCTGGAGATTCAACCTGACAGCCTGGAGGTTGAGCAGTCCCTACAGCAGGATAGAGGACTGTCAGAGGCCGTCCTGAAGACCCTTTCTTCTGCAAGAGCAGACTCTACCAATAAGAACTACCAGAGGACAGCCAAGATTTTCATGGAGTGGTGCTCCAAGAAGGGTATTAATAATCTACAACCTTCAACGGCTGATATTTTAAATTTTCTTCAGGACGGTTTGGATAAGGGCCTTGCCCCTGCCACTTTGAAAGTGCAGATTGCGGCCCTCTCCGCTCATTTGAACAGACGTCTGTCTCAGGATCCTCTGGTTGCAAGGTTCCTTAAAGGGGCAATGAGGCTAAAGCCCTCAGTATCATCTCCAGTTCCCCAGTGGGACCTTGCGGTAGTCCTTACAGGCCTGTGCGGTCCTCCATTTGAACCCTTGGAGACTACGGAGCTAAAATATTTGGCATACAAAACCGTTTTTTTGTTGGCTATTACATCTGTCAAAAGAGTAGGGGAACTCCAGGCTCTCTCTTCTAGAGAACCATACATTGTGTTTTTTGCAGATAGGGTGCACCTTAGATTTTTGCCTGGGTTTAACCCTAAGGTCCCCTCATGCTATAATAGCAATCAGCTAATTTCGCTACCAGTGTTTTTCCCCACTCCAACCTCTGAGGAGGAAGAAAAGCTCCACACCTTAGATGTGGTAAGGTGTCTGCGGATTTACCTATCCCGCACTCAACCGTTTAGGAAGGCCGAAAACCTACTAATTAATATGCAGGGTAAAAACAAAGGCCTCAAGGCTTCCAAGCCTACTCTATCCACATGGATCAAGGATACAATTAGGTCTTCCTTCCTTATTCAGGAGTTACTCCCTCCAGTTTTTTCTACGGCCCACTCGACCAGGGCTGTGTCGACTTCTTGGGCTGAGTACCGGTCCTTACCTTTGGACCAGATTTGTGCGGCTGCATCATGGTCATCCCAGTTGACCTTTGTCAAACATTATCGTTTAGACGTCCGCAGTTCCCAGACAACTGCCTTTGGTCAGACAGTCCTTGACGTTGTAAGGCGAGGAAACCCTCCCTAGGGGAATTACTTGCTATCTCCCCATATTGTGCTGCTGTCGGACGTAAGGGGAATCGTTGATTGTAATGTCAATCTGTATTCCCTTAGTCCAGACAGCAGCACAAGGCTTCCCTCCCTAGAAGCTTGTTTCCTTTTACTTTATAATTTACACAGTGGAGGGAGGTCTCAGGTGCCCTCTTATAGGGCTAGTAGGAGGCACCTTAAATTTGGTGCTAATTAAAGGTTCCACTGTCCTAAACAACACACAGGGGCAGAGATACCCCATATTGTGCTGCTGTCTGGACTAAGGGAATACAGATTGACATTACAATCAACGATTCATTATTCTTCATTTTATATAATTTCCTTATCTGTGTTTTATGGCGATGGTTTCATGTAGTTTATTTGGTCTGATGTTGAGGCAGTCATGGTGTCGCTTGACAATACAGCAGGACATAAAGTACCTGTGCTGCAGAAAAACGAACAATTCCCGATCCTGGGTATGTTCCTGTCTCCCCCTGTTCACACACATTTATAATGAGCTGTTAGCAACACACTAAAAATATCCCGATTTGTCAGGCTCTAGAGGAGTTCAGTGTGAAATTTTAATTAACATGTAGTTAAGGAGAGAAAACATTATCATGTACCTAAGAAGAGGAGGTAAGGACCTTCTAAACTTCAGTCCTGCATACATTATACAGATGCAAAACATGATATCTGACTATATCCACATGGTGACTAGAGATGAGAGAACCAGTTCATAACAAGCTGGGTTTGTTACGAATTTTCCAAAATTTCTGGTTTGATTGAACCTGTGATTTTTGGGGTTTCCCATTCAAGAATCACTATTATACTCTGAGGAGGTCTCCTGAGATTCTCCCCTTCCTTAACCTCTCCTGGGCTCTCTTGCAGTGTCCAGTGCTCCATCACTGTCTTCTTTGGCCAACTTCTGACTTCCCAGGAGGACCGCTGAGGCCTGTGATTGGGTGTTAGCAGTAAAGTGGGGCACACCAGCGTCATAACGCTTTATCAAAACATCATGATGTAAGTATGCCCCACGTGATATCACCCAGGAGGTCAGAAGATGACTGAAGAGGACTACTATGGAGTGCCGGGCGCTGTAAGGAAGCCAAAGAGAGGTGAAGTGAGGGATGGAATATCTGAAGGTATAATAATAGCACTTATGGTTTGGAAATGCACCACTTTGTCAATTATTCTGACAGAGCAGGGCTGGGATCTAGGTGGGACTGGGACGTCAGGGCTGTGACTTGAGGTAGTGCAGAGGGTGCTGTTGCACTTGTCCCCAGGAGCCTTCAGGAGCCCATAAGGTGTCTTTTGTCAATATAATCAGACCACTGCTATAAACAATACATTATGGTTAGGGGGCCTGTAACAGATTTTTGCATTGGAGCCCAGGTGTTTCATGTTGGCCCATCAGATTTATTATCACTCACACCAGACAACTGTTCTGAATTATACCCAAAATCTACAATGGATATTTAATCTATCACAGCTTTACAAAGTCTAGTCTAAGGCTAGGTTCACAATAGCGCCGGGTGTCCGCTTTAAAAAGCTGTGACCCACGGAAACCTGTGGACCCCATAGACTATAATAGGGTCTGCTGCGTTTCCGCCCAATTTCCTCCTCGAAGGACTTTTCTCTCTGTCGATTTGGACAGAGACAAGCAAAAGCATAGTGTGAATCTAGCATATGTCTGTAGAACCTAAATGACGAAACCATTTTTTGTGTTTTTCCATCATCACTTACCAACCCCTATATCCATGATGGCGAACCTATGGCACGCGTGCCAGAGAGGGCACGCAGAGCTCTCTCAGTTGGCACACGCGCCATCGCTATGATCGCTCACTAACGGGGAATCCGGTACAGGATTCCCTGTTATTGAGCGATCGCTTCTTTCAGCTGTATGTGCATATGTACATACAGATGAAAGCTGTTAGTGTAGGCCGCGGTCCATGGAACTGCAGCTTACACTGATTGCAGAGTGTGATCTCTGCCCCGACGCAGGCGTGATGACGTAAGTCATCAGCGCCTGCGATCAGAAGAAGAAGGAGGATGCTCTTCATGGGACTAGGTAAGTAACATAAACTCTGTGTGGGGGACACTGAAGCATATACTACTGTGTGGGGGACACTGAAGCATATACTACTGTGTGGGGGACACTGAAGCATATAATACTGTATGAGGGACACTGAAGCATCTAATACTGTGTGTGGGGGCTTACTATGAAGCATATACTACTGTGGGGGGTCCACTGTGAAGGATATAATGTGGGGGGGCCAAAGTGGAGCATATAATACTGTGTGGGGGCTACTCTGGAGCATATAATACTGAGTGGGGGCCACTCTGGAGCATATAATACTGAGTGGGGGCCACTCTGGGCATATAATACTGATTTGGGGCCACTCTGGAGCATATAATACTGTCTGGAGGCCACTTTGGAGCGCATTGTACTGTGTGGGGGCCCTTCACTATTTATATCACACAGTATCTGTTTTATAGCAGACATGTAATATTATTACAGGGTGTAATAACATTGCACGGTCAATATAAAACAGATCCTGGTTAATTTAAGGTTAAATTGCTGTGTTGGCACTTTGCGATAATTTAGTGGGTTTTGGGTTGCAGTTTGGGCACTTGGTCTCTAAAAGGTTCGCCATCACTGCCCTATATCTTTTTTTTTTAATTTTTCCTTCAATGTAACTGTATGAGGGCTTGTTTTTTTGTGGGACAAATTGTAGTGTTCAGTGGCATTATTTTGGGGTAGAATTACCTCACTGATTAACATAGTGACATAATAGATGAGGTTGGATGAAGACACAGGTCCATCAAGTTCAACCTATAACCCTACAGTGTTGATCCAGAGGAAAGCAATAAACTCCATGAGACTGATGCCAGTTTCCATATGCCATTGCCTTTTTATGCTATAAATTGTGTGGCATTTACCATGTGGCTTAAATAACCTGATATATTTATTAACTGAGTCTATATGATTAAATTTATGCCGAATTTGTATAGTTTTCATTCCGTTTTACTCATTCTGCAAAGTAAAAACACTTTTGGTAATAACATTTTTTTTTCCATTGCCACTTTCCAAGGCCCATAACTTTGATAACACATGAAGGAGGGTGAGGCAGGTGAAACATAAAAAAAAAAAAAAAAAATGATACTCACCTGTCCCCTGTCACCACCAGAAGTTCTATGTCGCATGTGACTGCTGAAGCCAATCATTGGCCTCAGTGGCCACAGGAGAGGGCCAGGTGACTTATGTAAGTAACGTCATAAGGTCCTTTCCTGTGGCCCCTGAGGTCACATGCAGCACAGGACTTCTGTCAGCAACTTCACAGCGTGTGGCAAAACGGACAGTGGAGACGGACACCAGAGCGCCAGGTGAGTATGATTTTTTTTTTATGTTTCAATTTCCCTGGCCTCCTCCATGAGTCAAATTTCTGTACAATTTTTGTAGCCTGCCTTTCCACCTGTTCATGTTATTATACAGTAGTATTCATCATTATATAGACATATTAGATGGAGAATAGTATTAGTACTAATATAAGAATAGACTATCAGCACTGAGTACTGGATCATTATAGAGATGTCCTAGTAATGTTATTATACAGTAGTATTCCAAAAATAGATGGAAATAACAAACAAAAACCCACCAGTCTATCATTATATATACATATTAGATGGAGAATAGTATTAGTACTAATATCAGAATAGACTATCAGCACTGAGTACTAGATCATTATAGAGATGTCCTAGTAATGTTATTATACAGTAACATTCATCATTATATAGACATATTGGATGGAGAATAGTATTAGTACTAATATAAGAATAGACTATCAGTACTCAGTAGTAGATCATTATAGAGATGTCCTAGTAATGTTATTATACAGAAGTATTCATTATTATATATACATATTAGATGGAGAATAGTATTAGTACTAATACCAGAATAGACTATCAGCACTGAGTACTAGATCATTATAGAGATGTCCTAGTAATGTTATTATACAGTAACATTCATTATATAGACATATTGGATGGAGAATAGTATTAGTACTAATATCAGAAAAGACTATCAGCACTGAGTAGTGGATTATTATAGAGATGTCCCAGTAATAGTATTTTACTGTAATATTCATTATTATATATACATATTAGATGGAGAATAGTATTAGTACTAATATCAGAATAGACTATCAGCACTGAGTACTGGATCATTATAGAGATGTCCTAGTAATGTTATTATATAGTAACATTCATTATTATATAGACATATTATCTGGATCTGAGTCTTAATACTGAGTATAAGAATAGACTATCAGCACTGAGTACTTTAATATCAGTTGTGGGTATGTTAGAGATTTAACATGTCAACAGGTTGTGCATTAAGACTGATTATAGAAAGGCAAAAACCAGACTCTGAAAACACACAGAAGATGAATGAGAAGATGATGAGAGTATCAGTACTCAGAATGCAGACAATACATACAATCTAGTGTTAGATACATGGCCAGCAGAGTCTTCTAGCACTGATCAGCACTGAAAGGTGAACAGCTCCCACATCTACTACTCACATGGTCTCCTGGAATCTCCTCTGGTCTCTCTCTGGTCTTCTTAGGAGCTCACAGGGATGTGTCTGTTTGATGGAACAAGCAGCACCCAGCCCTGGGAGTGTCTATGAGTAAGAGGAGGTGGGAGAATACATGGGGGCTCTCCAGCTCATATGTGCAGGTGTAAGAAGCTGTGACTAGTGTAATCATTGCCATAGGATGACACAGGCAAAATCTTAATAAGACATACACCATAGACATATAGCAGACTGCAGGTCTTACTGAAGAGCCACAGGTGCCTACAGGTGGCATCACTAACCTGTGACATAATAAAAGCATCTAATGTTCTGTGTTGTATGTGGCTATGCCAATGCACTAAACAAAACACTGCAGAAAATGACATTAAAGCCATTATAATGGAAGTAGCAGAATGTGGGGGCCACAAGTAGCTGCAGCCTGGGTTGGAGGATCCATCCTGGCCAAAATACAATTAGTAAATTACACATTCCTACTTAGGCCAGTAATTCACTTATAAAGACTGAATGGGCAATTATATGTGAACTAGAACATGGAAATAAGGAAATGAAGACTGATCAGCAAGGAGGATAGGAGGATGTGCTGGAGCTGCTGGACACTTCTGACTTCACTAGAGAACCTTCTGCCAGTCATCTCTGACCACTGTGTCCATCCAGACAGAGGAGGCTGAGCAGCTCAACCACAAGGAAGGCTTGTACTTCTAGGACTTGTAAGTGACTCTGCACCCTCACCCTATGTGACACTTGCTGACAAGTGGGCTATTATTCAGTGCAATGACTCCAGTGGGCAGTGAGGGACTGGTGGGCTGGGGTTTCCTTCAACTGATGACATTCTTGATAGGTTATCATTAATCTTAAATGGCAAAAATGTGCAGAAAGGGAGATTTCTGAGCTAGAAAAGAGCTCCAAGTAACAAGTGGCTGCAGCGTGAACAAATTAATAGGCAATCTAGAGAAACCAGATTACAAAGAGTTATATGAGGTTTACCTGGTGAGAAAATCTCCCAATTTTGTTAAGCCTACTAATGTACAGTGCAGTACAGTATAGTATAGTATAGTATAGTACAGTACTGTATAGTATACTACAGTACTGTATAGTATAGTACAGTATAGTATAGTACAGTACTGGTATAGTATAGTACTGTATAGTATAGTACAGTACTGTATAGTACTGTACAGTATAGTATAGTACAGTACAGTACTGTATAGTACTGTATAGTATAGTATAGTATAGTACAGTACTGTATAGTATAGTACAGTACTGTATAGTATAGTACTGTACAGTATAGTATAGTATAGTACAGTACTGTATAGTATAGTATAGTACTGTATAGTATAGTACTGTACAGTATAGTATAGTATAGTACAGTACTGTATAGTATAGTATATTACAGTACTGTATAGTATAGTACTGTACAGTATAGTATAGTACTGTACAGTATAGTATAGTATAGTACAGTACTGTATAGTATAGTACTGTATAGTACTGTACAAGTATAGTATAGTATAGTACAGTACTGTATAGTATAGTACTGTATAGTATAGTATAGTACAGTACTGTATAGTATAGTACTGTACAGTATAGTATAGTATAGTACAGTACTGTATAGTATAGTATATTACAGTACTGTATAGTATAGTACTGTACAGTATAGTATAGTATAGTACAGTACTGTATAGTATAGTACTGTATAGTATAGTACAGTACTGTATAGCATAGTACTGTACAGTATAGTATAGTATAGTACTGTACAGTATAGTATAGTATAGTACAGTACTGTATAGTATAGTACAGTACTGTATAGTATAGTACTGTATAGTATAGCATAGTACAGTACTGTATAGTATAGTACAGTACTGTATAGCATAGTACTGTACAGTATAGTATAGTATAGTACAGTACTGTATAGTATAGTACAGTACTGTATAGTATAGTATAGTACAGTACTGTACAGTATAGTATAGTACAGTACTGTACAGTACTGTATAGTATAGTACTCTACAGTACTGTATAGTATAGTACTGTACAGTATAGTATAGTATAGTACAGTACTGTATAGTATAGTACAGTACTGTATAGTATAGTATAGTACAGTACTGTATAGTATAGTACTGTATAGTATAGTATAGTATAGTACCTTATAGTATAGTAAAGTATAGTACAGTACTGTATAGTATAGTACTGTACAGTATAGTATAGTACCTTATAGTATAGTAAAGTATAGTACAGTACTGTATAGTATAGTATAGTACAGTACTGTACAGTACTGTATAGTATAGTACTCTACAGTACTGTATAGTATAGTACTGTACAGTATAGTATAGTATAGTACAGTACTGTATAGTATAGTACAGTACTGTATAGTATAGTACTGTATAGTATAGTATAGTATAGTACTGTACAGTATAGTATAGTATAGTACCTTATAGTATAGTAAAGTATAGTACAGTACTGTATAGTATAGTACTGTACAGTATAGTATAGTACCTTATAGTATAGTAAAGTATAGTACAGTACTGTATAGTATAGTATAGTACAGTACTGTATAGTATAGTACTGTATAGTATAGCATAATACAGTACTGTATAGTATAGTACAGTACTGTATAGCATAGTACTGTACAGTATAGTATAGTACAGTACTGTATAGTATAGTATAGTACAGTACTGTACAGTATAGTACAGTACTGTATAGTATAGTACAGTACTGTATAGTACTGTACAGTACTGTATAGTATAGTACTGTATAGTATATTATAGTACTGTACAGTATAGTATAGTATAGTACCTTATAGTATAGTAAAGTATAGTACAGTACTGTATAGTATAGTACTGTACAGTATAGTATAGTATAGTACCTTATAGTATAGTAAAGTATAGTACAGTACTGTATAGTATAGTATAGTACAGTACTGTATAGTATAGTACTGTATAGTATAGCATAGTACAGTACTGTATAGTATAGTACAGTACTGTATAGCATAGTACTGTACAGTATAGTATAGTACAGTACTGTATAGTATAGTATAGTACAGTACTGTACAGTATAGTACAGTACTGTATAGTACTGTACAGTACTGTATAGTATAGTACTGTGTAGTATAGTATAGTACAGTACTGTATAGTATAGTACAGTACTGTATAGTATAGTATAGTATAGTACTGTATAGTACTGTACAGTATAGTATAGTATAGTACCTTATAGTATAGTAAAGTATAGTACAGTACTGTATAGTATAGTACAGTACTGTATAGTATAGTACTGTACAGTATAGTATAGTATTGTACCTTATAGTATAGTAAAGTATAGTACAGTACTGTATAGTATAGTACAGTACTGTATAGTATAGTACTGCACAGTATAGTATAGTACAGTATAGTATAGTATAGTACAGTACTGTATAGTATAATACTGTACAGTATAGTATAGTATAGTACAGTACTGTATAGTATAATACTGTACAGTATAGTATAGTATAGTACAGTACTGTATAGTACAGTACAGTACTTTATAGTATAGTATAGTACAGTACTGTATAGTATAGTATAGTACAGTACTGTATAGTATAGTATAGTACAGTACTATATATAGTATAGTATAGTACCTTATAGTATAGTATAGTACAGTACTGTATAGTAGTGTTGTAGCAAAATAGAAATACACAACAAGGACCGTTTACCCCTGTCAGATTGTAATAGCGCAATATTGTTAGGGCAGGTTATTATATTATATTAGAGGGATAAAACCATAGCAGATTATTAATAGAGGGAGATGGTTAGGGCAGATTATTATACTGTAATAGAAGGAGATGGTTGGGGCAGATTACTATACTGTAATAGAAGGAGATGGTTGGGGCAGATTATTATACTATAATAGAGGGAGATGGTTGGGGCAGATTATTATACTGCAATGGAGGGAGATGGTTAGGGCAGATTATTATACTGTAATAGAAGGAGATGGTTGGGGCAGATTATTAATAGAGGGAGATGGTTGGGGCAGATTATTATACTATAATAGAGGGAGATGGTTGGGGCAGATTATTATACTGTAATAGAGGCAGATGGTTGGGGCAGATTATTATACTGTAATAGAGGCCGATGGTTGGGGCAGATTATTATAAAGGTAATGGGGGGATGGTTAGGGCAGATTATTATACTGTAATAGAGGGAGATGGTTAGAGATTATTATTATACTGTGATAGAGGGAGATGGTTGGGGCAATTATTATACTGTAATAGAGGGAGATGGTTGGGGCAGATTATTATACTGTAATAGAGGCAGATGGTTGGGGCAGATTATTATACCGTAATAGAGGGAGATGATTAGGGCAGATTATTAATAGAGGGAGATGGTTAGGGCAGATTATTATACTGTAATGGAGGGGGATGGTTAGGGCAGATTATTATACTGTAATAGAGGCAGATGGTTGGGGCAGATTATTATACTGTAATAGAGGGAGATTGTTGGGGCAGATTATTATAAAGGTAATGGGGGGATGGTTAGGGCAGATTATTATACTGTAATAGAGGGAGATGGTTAGAGATTATTATTATACTGTGATAGAGGGAGATGGTTGGGGCAATTATTATACTGTAATAGAGGGAGATGGTTGGGGCAGATTATTATACTGTAATAGAGGCAGATGGTTGGGGCAGATTATTATACCGTAATAGAGGGAGATGATTAGGGCAGATTATTAATAGAGGGAGATAGTTAGGGCAGATTATTATACTGTAATGGAGGGGGATGGTTAGGGCAGATTATTATACTGTAATAGAGGCAGACGGTTGGGGCAGATTATTATACTGTAATATAGGGAGATTGTTGGGGCAGATTATTATACTGTAATGGGGGAGATGGTTAGGGCAGATTATTATACTGTAATAGAGGGAGATTGTTGGGGCAGATTATTATACTGTAATAGAAGGAGATTGTTATGGCAGATTATTATACTGTAATGGAGGGAGATGGTTGGGGCAGATTATTATACTGTAATAGAGGCAGATGGTTGGGGCAGATTATTATACTGTAATAGAAAGAGATGGTTGGGGCAGATTATTATACTGTAATAGAGGGAGATGATTAGGGCACATTATTAATAGAGGGAGATGGTTGGGGCAGATTATTATACTGTAATAGAGGGAGATTGTTGAGGCAGATTATTATAATAATAATAATAATAATAATAATAATAATAATAGTCCTTTAATAGTCCCACAATGGGGAAATTCAGTGTGTTACAGCAGCAAAGATAAGCAGATACAAATACAAATACAACATGTACAGGAATATTCCAAGGTGAGAGGCATTACATTGATAGCAGACAGACAGATAGGGCGTAGCAGGGGGGGGGGGGGGATTTAACAGGCAGAGAGATATTTTCAGTTCTCTGTGTGTAATGATCTCCGCTTAGGTCGGTGTTGGTTGTACAGCCTAACCGCGGTGGGGAGGAAAGACTTCCGATAGCGCTCCTTCTCACACCTAGGGTGGAGCAGTCGGTCACTGACAGTACTGCTCAGCGCGATCACAGTCTCATGCATGGGATGGGACTTCTTCTTCTGCATGGAGCTCACCACGGACAGTATCCTTCTGTCACCCACCACCTGCACTGGGTCCAGTGGGCTCCCCAGGACAGAGCTGGCCCTTCTAATCAGCTTGTCAAGTTTATTTCTGTCCCTGGTTGATATACTGCTCCCCCAGCAGGCCACTCCAAAGAAGATGGCTGATGCCACTACCGAGTTGAAGAAAGTTCTAAGAAGTGCCCCCGGATTCCAAAGGCTCTCAGCTTCCTAAGCAGGTAGAGCCTGCTGTGGCCCTTCCTGTACAGGGCCTCCATATGATCTGCCCAGTCCAGCTTATTATTAAGGAGCAAACCCAGGTACTTATAGGTGTTCACAATCTCGATGCCCGTCCCCAGGATGTCCACTGGTTTAGGAGGGCTTCTGCCTTTGCGGAAGTCCACCACCATCTCCTTGGTCTTCCCCGCGTTAATCTTCAGGTGGTTCCGGTGGCACCAGTCCACAAAATCCCGGTTCAGTTCTCTGTACTCCCTGTCATCATCATCTGTGATGAGACCCACTATTGCAGAGTCGTCAGAATACTTCTGTAGGTAGCAGCTGGATGAGTTGCACCTAAAATCTGCAGTGTACAGTGTGAAGAGGAAAGGGGCGAGAACCGTACCCTGAGGTGCCCCCGTATTACAGATCACTGTACCTGACACACAGTCTCGGGCTCTCACGTATTGAGGTCGATTTGTGAGGTAGTCTAGGATCCAGTTGGAGAGGTGGTGGTCCACTCCAGCAAGGCCCAGCTTGTCCCTCAATAACCTGGGCTGTATGGTGTTAAAAGCACTGGAGAAGTCAAAGAACATTATTCTCACTGTGTTCCCTGGTTTCTCCAGGTGAGACAGAGCCCTGTGCAGAAGATGGATGATGGCATCATCTACCCCAATGCCCGGCCGATAAGCAAACTGGAGTGGGTCCATAGCGGGGCTCACTAGAGGGCGGAGATGTGTGAGAACCAATCTCTCCAAGATCTTCATCAGGTGGGATGTCAGTGCTACAGGTCTGTAGTCGTTGAGGTCCATAGGGTGGGGTTTCTTTGGAACTGGTACCACACAAGAAGATTTCCATAATTCAGGGACTATTTCCTGCCTCAGGCTCATGTTATACATATATGTAATTATACCACACAGCTGGTCCCCACAAGTCTTAATTAGCCTTGCACTGATGTCATCTGGCCCTCCGGCTTTCCTCGCCTTGATCTTTTTCATCTCCTTCCTCACCTGGGCCCGTGTGAAGGTCAGACTGTGGCCAGATAAAGATGGATTTCTGGATTTACTGGTCTGTTGGGAAGTGGCCGCATGGGGAGAAGTCATTGTGGTGGGGGGAGCTGAAGGACATACTGGGGTGGGAGGAGCTGGTGTGTGATCAAATCTGTTGAAGAATAGGTTTAGTTCATTAAGCCAGTTAACATCTGCCTCAATCTGGCAGACAGACTGTTTATGACCCGAAATTGACTTAAGCCCCTCCCAGACCCCCCTTATGTCTTTTCTTTCCATTTGCTTTTCCATTTTTTCTTTATAACTGGATTTTCCCTGCCTGATTTGATGCCTCAGCTCCTTTTGTACTTCCCTCAACCCCTCCTTATCTCTTGTCCTGAATGCCATCTTTTTCTCCTTAAGTAGTGTTTTTATATCAGAGTTAACCCATGGTTTGTTATTGGAGAAGCACCTCACCACTTTTGTGGGTACTGTGTTGTCCACACAAAAATTAATGTAGTCCGTTATGCAGTGTGTGAGTCCTTCTATATCTTCCCCATAAGAATCCTGCAGAACTTCCCATGCGGTTGTGTCAAAAACAATCCCTCAGAGCCTCATCACTCTCCTCGGACCATATCCTCACTGTGCGGGTGACAGCTGGTTCTCTACGTACAAGTGGCTTGTACACAGGTCGGAGATGTACTAGGTTGTGATCCGATCTCCCCAGGGGCGGTAGGGCTGATGAGTTGTATGCCTCCCTCACGTTGGCAAAGAACAAGTCCAGTGTTTTGTTGTCTCTTGTGTGGCAGGTTACATACTGTGTGAAACTGGGCAGTGTGGATGATGGAGAGGCATGGTTGAAATCACCCGACAGAAGAAAGAGGGCCTGGGGGTGCTGAGACTGTAACTGGCTCAGCGTGGCTTGTAGGACCTCGCAGGCAGCGTCAGCTTTCGCAGAGGGGGGGACATATGCAGCTATCACGATGACATGTGATAGTTCCCTTGGTAGGTAGAAAGGTCTCATGCTCACAGCTAATAGTTCAATGTCCATACAGCAAGTTTGATCCTTAATCACAATGTGCCTAGGATTACACCATCTATTATTCACAAACATTGCCAGCCCTCCTCCTTTCCTCTTACCGCTCTCCCTTGTCCTGTCTGCCCGAAGGAGTTTAAAACCATCCAAGGAGACCAGAGGGTCAGGAGTAACTTCAGTGAGCCAAGTCTCTGTAAGTAGCATCATGCTGCACGCCCGAAACTCCTGATGCTGCCTGGTGAGCGCTGTTAGTTCATCCATCTTGTTTGCAAGAGATCTCACATTGCCCATGATGATGGAGGGAACAGCTGGTTGGTAACGCCTCTTTTTAATCCCTCTGAAGAGTTCCTGCTCTGCATCCCCTCACCCGCTTTTTCTTTCTCCAAATCTCACGGGGGATGTGTGACCAGATGGTATGCCCTCCTGCTGTGCCTCTGAGCTGCAGAATTTCCTCTCTTGTATAGACAAAGGAATTGTCTGCATACACAAAAGATCCCATTTTCAAGCAGAACAAAGACAGATAAAAACAAAAAAAAAAAAGTATCACAAGGGTCCTAGTCTTTGTGTGTGTTTCATAGTGCAAAGTCCTTAAGTAGAGAGGTACAAAAACGAGTCATAGAAAGAAAAATAAGATAGAGAGTCTCAGAGCTGCTGTAGCTGGCAGCCACTCCAGCGGCGCCATCTTGGAAAAAAGATAAAGGTAATGGGGGATGGTTAGGGCAGATTATTATACTATAATAGAGGGAGATGGTTGGGGCAGATTATTATACTGTAATAGAGGCAGATGGTTGGGGCAGATAATTATACCGTAATAGAGGGAGATGATTAGGGCAGATTATTAATAGAGGGAGATGGTTAGAGCAGATTATTATACTGTAATGGAGGGGGATGGTTAGGGCAGATTATTATACTGTAATAAAGGCAGATGGTTGGGGCAGATTATTATACTGTAATATAGGGAGATTGTTGGGGCAGATTATTATACTGTAATGGGAGGAGATGGTTAGGGCAGATTATTATACTGTAATAGAGAGAGATTGTTGGGGCAGATTATTATACTGTAATAGAGGGAGATTGTTGGGGCAGATTATTATACTGTAATAGAGGGAGATTGTTGGGGCAGATTATTATACTGTAATAGAGGGCATGGTAAAAGCAGATTATTATACTGTAATGGAGGGAGATGGTTAGGGCAGATTATTAATAGAGGGAGATGGTTGGGGCAGATTGTTAAACTAATAGAGGGAGATGGTTAGGGTAGATTCTTATACTGTAATACAGAGAGATGTTTGGGGTAAATTATTATACTGTAAAAGAGGGAGATGGTAAAGGCAGATTATTATACTGAAATAGAGGAAGATGGTTAGGGCAGATTATTAATAGAGGGACATGGTTGGGGCAGATTATTATACTGCAATGGAGGGAGATGGTTAGGGCAGATTATTATACTGTAATAGAGGGAAATGGTTAGGGCAGATTATTATACTGTAATAGAAGGAGATTGTTAGGGCAGATTATTAATAGAGGCAGATGGTTGGGGCAGATTATTATACTGTAATAGAAAGAGATGGTTGGGGCAGATTATTATACTGTAATAGAGGGAGATTGTTGAGGCAGATTATTATAAAGGTAATGGGGGGATGGTTAGGGCAGATTATTATACTGTAATAGAGGGAGATGGTTAGAGATTATTATTATACTGTGATAGAGGGAGATGGTTGGGGCAATTATTATACTGTAATAGAGGGAGATGGTTGGGGCAGATTATTATACTGTAATAATAATAATAATAATAATAATAGTCCTTTAATAGTCCCACAATGGGGAAATTCAGTGTGTTACAGCAGCAAAGATAAGCAGATACAAATACAAATACAACATGTACAGGAATATTCCAAGGTGAGAGGCATTACATTGATAGCAGACAGACAGATAGGGCGTAGCAGGGGGGGGGGGGGGATTTAACAGGCAGAGAGATATTTTCAGTTCTCTGTGTGTAATGATCTCCGCTTAGGTCGGTGTTGGTTATACAGCCTAACCGCGGTGGGGAGGAAAGACTTCCGATAGCGCTCCTTCTCACACCTAGGGTGGAGCAGTCGGTCACTGACAGTACTGCTCAGCGCGATCACAGTCTCATGCATGGGATGGGACTTCTTCTTCTGCATGGAGCTCACCACAGACAGTATCCTTCTGTCACCCACCACCTGCACTGGGTCCAGTGGGCTCCCCAGGACAGAGCTGGCCCTTCTAATCAGCTTGTCAAGTTTATTTCTGTCCCTGGTTGATATACTGCTCCCCCAGCAGGCCACTCCAAAGAAGATGGCTGATGCCACTACCGAGTTGAAGAAAGTTCTAAGAAGTGCCCCCCGGATTCCAAAGGCTCTCAGTTTCCTAAGCAGGTAGAGCCTGCTGTGGCCCTTCCTGTACAGGGCCTCCATATGATCTGCCCAGTCCAGCTTATTATTAAGGAGCAAACCCAGGTACTTATAGGTGTTCACAATCTCGATGCCCGTCCCCAGGATATCCACTGGTTTAGGAGGGCTTCTGCCTTTGCGGAAGTCCACCACCATCTCCTTGGTCTTCCCCGCGTTAATCTTCAGGTGGTTCCGGTGGCACCAGTCCACAAAATCCCGGTTCAGTTCTCTGTACTCCCTGTCATCATCATCTGTGATGAGACCCACTATTGCAGAGTCGTCAGAATACTTCTGTAGGTAGCAGCTGGATGAGTTGCACCTAAAATCTGCAGTGTACAGTGTGAAGAGGAAAGGGGCGAGAACCGTACCCTGAGGTGCCCCCGTATTACAGATCACTGTACCTGACACACAGTCTCGGGCTCTCACGTATTGAGGTCGATTTGTGAGGTAGTCTAGGATCCAGTTGGAGAGGTGGTGGTCCACTCCAGCAAGGCCCAGCTTGTCCCTCAATAACCTGGGCTGTATGGTGTTAAAAGCACTGGAGAAGTCAAAGAACATTATTCTCACTGTGTTCCCTGGTTTCTCCAGGTGAGACAGAGCCCTGTGCAGAAGATGGATGATGGCATCATCTACCCCAATGCCCGGCCGATAAGCAAACTGGAGTGGGTCCATAGCGGGGCTCACTAGAGGGCGGAGATGTGTGAGAACCAATCTCTCCAAGATCTTCATCAGGTGGGATGTCAGTGCTACAGGTCTGTAGTCGTTGAGGTCCATAGGGTGGGGTTTCTTTGGAACTGGTACCACACAAGAAGATTTCCATAATTCAGGGACTATTTCCTGCCTCAGGCTCATATTATACATATATGTAATTATACCACACAGCTGGTCCCCACAAGTCTTAATTAGCCTTGCACTGATGTCATCTGGCCCTCCGGCTTTCCTCACCTTGATCTTTTTCATCTCCTTCCTCACCTGGGCCCGTGTGAAGGTCAGACTGTGGCCAGATAAAGATGGATTTCTGGATTTACTGGTCTGTTGGGAAGTGGCCGCATGGGGAGAAGTCATTGTGGTGGGGGGAGCTGAAGGACATGCTGGGGTGGGAGGAGCTGGTGTGTGATCAAATCTGTTGAAGAATAGGTTTAGTTCATTAAGCCAGTTAACATCTGCCTCAATCTGGCAGACAGACTGTTTATGACCCGAAATTGACTTAAGCCCCTCCCAGACCCCCCCTTATGTCTTTTCTTTCCATTTGCTTTTCCATTTTTTCTTTATAACTGGATTTTCCCTGCCTGATTTGATGCCTCAGCTCCTTTTGTACTTCCCTCAACCCCTCCTTATCTCTTGTCCTGAATGCCATCTTTTTCTCCTTAAGTAGTGTTTTTATATCAGAGTTAATCCATGGTTTGTTATTGGAGAAGCACCTCACCACTTTTGTGGGTACTGTGTTGTCCACACAAAAATTAATGTAGTCCGTTATGCAGTGTGTGAGTCCTTCTATATCTTCCCCATAAGAATCCTGCAGAACTTCCCATGCGGTTGTGTCAAAACAATCCCTCAGAGCCTCATCACTCTCCTCGGACCATATCCTCACTGTGCGGGTGACAGCTGGTTCTCTACGTACAAGTGGCTTGTACACAGGTCGGAGATGTACTAGGTTGTGATCCGATCTCCCCAGGGGCGGTAGGGCTGATGAGTTGTATGCCTCCCTCACGTTGGCAAAGAACAAGTCCAGTGTTTTGTTTTCTCTTGTGTGGCAGGTTACATACTGTGTGAAACTGGGCAGTGTGGATGATGGAGAGGCATGGTTGAAATCACCCGACAGAAGAAAGAGGGCCTGGGGGTGCTGAGACTGTAACTGGCTCAGCGTGGCTTGTAGGACCTCGCAGGCAGCGTCAGCTTTCGCAGAGGGGGGGACATATGCAGCTATCACGATGACATGTGATAGTTCCCTTGGTAGGTAGAAAGGTCTCATGCTCACAGCTAATAGTTCAATGTCCTTACAGCAAGTTTGATCCTTAATCACAATGTGCCTAGGATTACACCATCTATTATTCACAAACATTGCCAGCCCTCCTCCTTTCCTCTTACCGCTCTCCCTTGTCCTGTCTGCCCGAAGGAGTTTAAAACCATCCAAGGAGACCAGAGGGTCAGGAGTAACTTCAGTGAGCCAAGTCTCTGTAAGTAGCATCATGCTGCACGCCCGAAACTCCTGATGCTGCCTGGTGAGCGCTGTTAGTTCATCCATCTTGTTTGCAAGAGATCTCACATTGCCCATGATGATGGAGGGAACAGCTGGTTGGTAACGCCTCTTTTTAATCCTCTGAAGAGTTCCTGCTCTGCATCCCCTCACCCGCTTTTTCTTTCTCCAAATCTCACGGGGGATGTGTGACCAGATGGTATGCCCTCCTGCTGTGCCTCTGAGCTGCAGAATTTCCTCTCTTGTATAGACAAAGGAATTGTCTGCATACACAAAAGATCCCATTTTCAAGCAGAACAAAGACAGATAAAAACAAAAAAAAAGTATCACAAGGGTCCAAGTCTTTGTGTGTGTTTCATAGTGCAAAGTCCTTAAGTAGAGAGGTACAAAACGAGTCATAGAAAGAAAAATAAGATAGAGAGTCTCAGAGCTGCTGTAGCTGGCAGCCACTCCAGCGGCGCCATCTTGGAAAAAAAAAAAAAAATAGAGGCAGATGGTTGGGGCAGATTATTATACCGTAATAGAGGGAGATGATTAGGGCAGATTATTAATAAAGGGAGATGGTTAGGGCAGATTATTATACTGTAATGGAGGGGGATGGTTAGGGCAGATTATTATACTGTAATAGAGGCAGATGGTTGGGGCAGATTATTATACTGTAATATAGGGAGATTGTTGGGGCAGATTATTATACTGTAATAGGGGGAGATGGTTAGGGCAGATTATTATACTGTAATAGAGGGAGATTGTTGGGGCAGATTATTATACTGTAATAGAAGGAGATTGTTATGGCAGATTATTATACTGTAATGGAGGGAGATGGTTGGGGCAGATTATTATACTGTAATAGAGGCAGATGGTTGGGGCAGATTATTATACTGTAATAGAGGGAGATTGTTGGGGCAGATTATTATACTGTAATAGAGGGCATGGTAAAAGCAGATTATTATACTGTAATGGAGGGAGATGGTTAGGGCAGATTATTAATAGAGGGAGATGGTTGGGGCAGATTGTTAAACTAATAGAGGGAGATGGTTAGGGTAGATTCTTATACTGTAATACAGAGAGATGTTTGGGGTAAATTATTATACTGTAAAAGAGGGAGATGGTAAAGGCAGATTATTATAGTGAAATAGAGGGAGATGGTTAGGGCAGATTATTAATAGAGGGAGATGGTTGGGGCAGATTATTATACTGCAATGGAGGGAGATGGTTAGGGCAGATTATTATACTGTAATAGAGGGAAATGGTTAGGGCAGATTATTATACTGTAATAGAAGGAGATTGTTAGGGCAGATTATTAATAGAGGGAGATGGTTGGGGCAGATTATTATACTGTAATGAAGGGAGATGGTTAGGGCACATTATTATACTGTAGTAGAAAGAGATGGTTAGAGCAGATTATTAATAGAGGGAGATGGTTGGGGCAAATTATTATACTGTAGTAGAAAGAGATGGTTAGAGCAGATTATTAATAGAGGGAGATGGTTGGGGCAAATTATTAAACTAATAGAGGGAGATGGTTAGGGTAGATTCTTATACTGTAACACAGAGAGATGTTTGGGGTAGATTATTATACTGTAAGAGAGGAAGATGGTAAAGGCAGATTATTATACTGAAATAGAGTGAGATGGTTAGAGATTATTATTATACTGAAATAGAGGGAGATGGTTAGAGATTATTATTATACTGAAATAGAAGGAGATGGTTAGGGTAGATTATTATACTGTAAAAGAGGGAGATGGTAAAGGCAGATTATTATACTGAAATAGAGGGAGATGGTTAGAGATTATTATACTGAAATAGAGGGAGATTGTTGGGACAGATTATTATACTGAAATAGAAGGAGATCGTTAGAGAAGATTATTATACTATAACAGAGGGAGATGTTTAGGGCAGATTAATATAATGTAATAGAGGGAGATGGTTAGGGCATATTATTATACTATAACAGAGGGAGATGGTTGGGGAAGATTAATATACTGTAATAGAGGGAGATGGTTAGGGCAGATTATTATAGATGGAGATGGTTAGGGCAGATTATTGTACTGTAATAGAGGGAGATGGTTAGGGCAGATTATTATAGATGGAGATGGTTAGGGCAGATTATTGTACTGTAATAGAGGGAGATGGTTAGGGCAGATTATTGTACTGTAATAGAGGGAGATGGTTAGGGCAGATTAATTGTAGATGGAGATGGTTAGGGCAGATTATTGTACTCTAATAGAGGGAGATGGTTAGGGCAGATTATTGTACTGTAATAGAGGGAGATGGTGATATAGTCACTGAACCGCTTGGTAACACTGATAATATTCTTATAATTCACAGTAGATGGTTCGATATCCCATATATAATTGAGAAATATACAGTTTTAGGCAGGTGTGTAAAAAATTTAAAATAAAAATGCTTTTAGAAATAGAAGTGTTAATGGTTTAATTTTGTCAATTGAAGCGAATGAACGGAAGAGAAATCACCAAATAATGATGGGATTTAGATTTCTCTTTTGTTCATTCACTTCATTTTGTTAATTATTAACACTTCTATTTCTGAAAGCATTCTTGCTCTGTAGCATTTTTTCCACACCTGCATAAAACCTTTTCACAGTACTGTAGGAGGGTTATTGAAATACAGAGATTTGGTCAGGGTATTGTACTATAATTGAGAGAGTATGTGACTGCTGTATTATTAAAGCAGTGCATTGCCTTAGTAGACTGTAGCACTACAATATCACTTGTACTGAATAACATCTTGTTTCTGCTGGATTATAATCTCATATCACAGGATTATCATCTCATATCACTGGATTATCATCTCATATCACCTTGCTGCTCTGGACATGAACAATCAGAACAAGAAACATCTAGAGAGGGACAAGGAGCTGAACATATCCTTGGACAGGAGTGCTAGAAAGAAACAGGAGTGGATCCTCCGCAAGAAAGTGTCCTCCATTGCCGCAATCTGTGGATCATTGAAGAAACACAAGTATTGTTTCCAGATCTATAAGATATATTTGTCATACTGTTATTATGGGATGAGGTTTTTGGTAATCTCCAGTTAATAATTTGCTAATAAAATGAGTACATCAATGCATGGATCCTTATCTTATAATGTAACACCATAGTCATCACTTTGGACATCATATGTAATTTTTTTTTTTATTGATTAGCAGTAGGAAAGGATATAGGATTGCTATGTATGGTGCCATGGTGCACAAAGACATGCCCTTCTTTACCTTTTCTCTTGAATGTATATGTCAGATATGTACAGTGGGAAAAAAAAAGTATTTAGTCAGCCACCAATTGTGCAAGTTCTCCCACTTAAAAAGATGAGAGAGGCCTGTAATTGTCATCATAGGTAGACCTCAACTATGAGAGACAAAATGAGAAAACATATCTAGAAAATCACATTGTCTGATTTTTGAAGAATTTATTTGCAAATTATGGTGGAAAATAAGTATTTGGTCACCTACAAACAAGCAAGATTTCTGGCTCTCACAGACCTGTAACTTCTTCTTTAAGAGGCTCCTCTGTCCTCCACGCATTACCTGTAGTAATGGCTCCTGTTTGACATTTTTATCAGTATAAAAGACACCTGTCCACAACCTCAAACAGTCACACTCCAAACTCCACTATGGTGAAGACCAAAGAGCTGTGGAAGGACACCAGAAACAAAATTGTAGACCTGCACCAGGCTGGGAAGACTGGATCTGCAATAGGCAAGCAGCTTGGTGTGAAGAAATCAACTGTGGGAGCAATAATTAGAAAATGGAAGACCTACAAGACCACTGATAATCTCCCTCAATCAGGGGCTCCACGCAAGATCTCACCCCGTGGGGTCAAAATGATCACAAGAACGGTGAGCAAAAATCTCAGAACCACACGGGGGGACCTAGTGAATGACCTGCAGAAAGCTGGGACTAACGTAACAAAGGCTACCGTCAGTAACACACTACGCCGCCAGGGACTCAGATCCTGCAGTGCCAGACGTGTCCCCCTGCTTAAGCCAGTACATATCCAGACCCGTCTGACGTTTTCTAGAGAGCATTTGGATGTTCCAGAAGAGTATTGGGAGAATGTCATACGGTCAGATGAAACCAAAGTAGAACTGTTTGGTAGAAACACAACTCGTTGTGTTTGGAGGAGAGTGAATGCTGAGTTGCATCCAAAGAACACCATACCTACTGTGAAGCATGGGGGTGGTAACATCATGCTTTGCGGCTGTTTCTCTGCAAAGGGACCAGAACGACTGATCCGTGTACATGAAAGAATGAATGGGGCCATGTATCGTGAGATTTTGAGTGCAAACCAATGCAAGGGCATTGAAGATGAAGCACACTGCCAGGGCAACGAAGGAGTGGTTTTGTAAGAAGCATTTCAAGGTCCTGGAGTGGCCTAGCCAGTCTCCAGATCTCAACCCCATAGAAAACCTTTGGAGGGAATTGAAAGTCCGTGTTGCCCAGCGACAGCCCCAAAACATCACTGCTGTAGAGGAGATCTGCATGGAGGAATGGGCCAACATACCAGCAACAGTGTGTGCCAACCTTGTGAAGACTTACAGAAAACGTTTGACCTCTGTCACTGCCAACAAAGGATATATAACAAAGTATTGAGATGAACTTTTGTTATTGACCAAATACTTATATTCCACCATAATTTGCAAATAAATTCTTTAAAAATCAGACAATGTGATTTTCTGGATTTGTGATATGCTATCTGTTCTATATGTGCCTATGTGTGGCCACCCAGTGGTTGTGTTGTTGACTGTAGCCTATTGAAGGTTGTGCTAGCACATTCTGATATTGTATAAGGCCAGGGCTAATCTGCAACTTTTTGTAGAGCTACTAATTGACTTTAACTGTTTACCTACAGCTGTAGTCCAATTGAATGCATTGATTATGTGCAATCTTGAGTGCTGCAGCTGTCACTAAACAGTTAAAATCAATCAGCAGCACTACAAAAAGTTGCAGTGTAGCCCTGGCCTAAAGCCCCTTGCAGACGACCTTATGAATGGTCAGTGTGCTATCCGGGTTTTTCCCGGATAGCACACTGACCCTTTTATTTCTATAGCCCCATACACATGATCATGAATTACACGGTCACATGTGTGGGCCGACAGTCCAGGCCGCAAAATATGGAGCAGGTCCTATTCCTGTCTGATTTTGCGGCAGCGCTTCCGCGGCTCCTATTCATTGAATGAAAGGGGCCATGGAAGAATAGCCGGTGCAGGGGCGGCACACAGATGACCTCCGTGTGTCGCCCGTGCCGTTCAATCGCGGCCTCTGGTTAGCACATTGTCAGGTGCAACAGGCTTAAGAGTCTTTAATTCCTTAAGGCCACAGCCAATTTTTTCATTGTCATTTTCATGACTTTTTAATATTTTTTTTTTACCAGTGTAGCTGTTTAAACACTTTTTTTTTTTTTTTCAAGATAAGTTATATTTTTAGGTGATGACATTTTGGTGTGACTGTATCTGTGCACATTTTATTAACTCTTTTTGGTGCAGGATGAAAAAACACCAATTCTGGCATTGTTTGGTTAATTTACAATGTTCCACGGTTCACCATACAGCATAATTACCATATTACCTTTATTGTGTGGTTCAGTATAATCTTTTACGATAAAGACACCATCTCCATAATTGCTTGCTGAGGGCTTGTGTTTTTTTCTTAATATGTAATTGGAAACTACATGAGGGTAAAATGACCCTTTGAGACAAGTGTGTACAGGGTTCAATTGTAATAAAACATGCACTGAAAAGAAAATGATGTTGCGAGATAAGCCTAACAAAAGCAATATTACAACCACTTTTTCCTTCAGAGTGAAGAAATGTGTACCAGAAGACAACAAGAAGAAGCCCATGAGAAGAGTTGGACCTAAAGAACCAAAAGTCTTCCGTGAAGAATCCTGCTGCCGTCAGCCAGGACGTTCCAAGACCATGTGTCCCAAGTGTGAGATTGTCATCTGCAGGAAATGTGACACTTTGCATGCAGACTCCCTATTTGTGGCACACAGTTTACTAGATCACTATGACTACTGAGAATCCTGGTGATAAGCCATTTCTGAAGAACACAATACATAAGGCTGCATTATAGGGTATGGGCACCTTTATCATAAAAAAATTATTTATAGTATGTAGCTGCATACCTTGATAGGTGTAAATTGCACTATTTTATTGCTGATTTCTGTATTGATTTTTTTTTTCTTATTTTCAAGGCCTGCTTTCTCTGTCATGTCTGCTTGTGGAGATGCAGGTTCAGTGCTCAGTGGGTGTTCTCTGTGATGCTTGCTCTTTCTGACTTCAGAGCCTCTGAACAAGAGTATAGATAATGGGGATACAGATGTAGCATTTGCACCAGGCCCTGGTTCAGGAGGGGGTCAAAAGATACCTATTTCAGATAGAACACACTAGTATTATACATGGCACATAACAGCAGAAGGGTGTCTGCAGTGTCGGACTGGGATGTCTAGGGCCCACCAGTGGAATTGTTTCTAGGGGCCCACCATCAGAACTCCTGCAGATCAGCGGTATCGAGACAGGGTGGCTAAAGGTAATAACATGCCGGGAGCCATGCTGCTCACCCACTATACCATGTGCACCACTGCACTACCTAAACCTACTGCTACACCTTGTATGGCAAGTGAACAGCATGGCTCCTAGACTTGTTACCTTTACCTGTAGCCGCACTGTCCTGGAAAAGCTGATCTGCAGAGGTCCTGGCTGTTGTATCATTGTAGATGTAATATTGATGGCCTATCCTAAGGACAGGCCATCAATATTAGGAAGATGGATAATTCCTTTAAAGAGGTTGTCGAAGGAATTGGAGCAACCCATGTAGCTGGCGGGAGGTGTAAAGTAAAAAATAAGTAAATTAAAAAGCATACTCACCTGTCCCCGGCGCTCCATTGTTCGCTGCCAGTGTCCATTCAGTCTCATGCCGGCGACTCCTTGCTGGGAGTCCTGCACCTCATGTGATCGCTAAGACCAATTAGGTACAGGATTTCCAGAAATGAGGCGCCGCCATGAGACCGAACAGACACAGGCAGGGGACAACGGGGTGCTGGGGACAGGTGAGTATGCTTTTTTAAAAATTTTCTTATTTTTACACCTCCCCTGGCGGCCGACACAGTGGTCGCTCCAGTTTATGGACAACCTCTTTTAAAGGGTTGTCTGGGCCAAATTTTTCGATGGTCACTTCACTGGTCCCCCCACATAGTGGCCTCTTCACTGGTCCCCCATATTGTATGGGGAATAGTGATGGGGTCATTATATTGTGTGGGAGCAGTGATGGAGGGCTAACATCCTGTGGGGGGGACATTAAACTGTGTGGGGCATATTAAAGGGGTTGTCCAGGGTTAATCTTTTTTATGGCCTATGCTCTGGGTAGGCCATAAATACCTGATCGGTAGAGGGCTGACACACGGCCCCATCAGCTGTTCGGAGCCACTTCCGGCACTTGTTCTGTACACAACACAGGGCCGGAAGCAGAAAGCTCCATCCGCTGTATAGCAGCCCGGCGCTGTCACGGCAGCTCAACTCCTACTGACTTCAATAAGTGCTGAAATACAGTGAAGGTGCCCGGCCCCTATACAGTGGACAGAGCTTTCTGCTGTGTATTGTGTACAGTACGGGCATCAGAAGTGGCTCCATACAGCTGATCAGTCCGGGGTCAGCCCCCCTACAGATCAGGTATCTATGGCCTATCCTGAGGATAAACCATAACAAATTATGCCTGGACAACCCTTTTATTATACACCCCTAATGCACCACACTTTAAAGAGATTGTTCAGTATAATTTTTTTCTTTTTTAGAATTAGTCTGGGGGAGGTGAATCCCCCCCCCCCCCCCCCCAAAAAAAAAAAAAACATGCTAAACATACTCACCTGTCTCCGGTGCTCTGGTGTCCTCCCAGCACGGTCCGGTCCTGCAGCTCCACTGTCTTCTTTTTGCCGGAATTCCTCACTGGCTGTGACGTCGCAGGTCCCTTCCCTTAGGCCACTGATTGGCCTCAGGGGTCACGTGACGTCACAGGTAGTCAAGTGCAGAGGGAACTTCAGCTGGAAGAAAACAACAGAACTGCAGGACCGAACTGCTCTGGGAGACACTGAGGACAGGAAAGAAAGTTTGTGGGGGGTTTTTTGTTTTGTTTTTTTCACCTGCCCCTGCGTAATAAAAAAAAAATGAAGGAGCCACTGTATGGAGTATAAGCTCCACAGTGGCCCCTACCCTGTATTATAAGCTCCACAGTGGCCCCCACCCAGTATTATATGCGCCCAATAGTCCCCTCCGCTCCGCTTCAGTGCTATTATTATACTTCGGGGTCTCCTCAGACCCCAGAGTATAATAATCGGAGGCCCAGGGGAAGTGATTAAAAATAACAAACTCTCATACTCACCTTGCCTTACCTTTCCTTGGCATCCTCGCTCCATCCTGTCGTCTTCAGGCCCTTTTCCGACGACGCTGCTGAGGCCTGTGATTGGGCCTCAGCGGTCACGTGGGGGCGCACTGACGTCATTACGCGGTCACGCCCCATGTGACCACCGGGGCCTAATCACAGGCCTCAGTCACATGACAGAAGAGCGCCGGAGAGGACGCTGTGCCCAGGAGAGGTGAGAATATGTATTTATTATTTTCAGTCACCTCCCCTGGGTGCCCTGACCTGCCATCTATTGGAAAGGGGCCTGCAATATGCCATGGTCCCTTTCCAATAACAGTATGTATAGCGGTCGGGGAACCAGGCTTTCCCCGACCGCTATCATAGTGGTCCGGGGCCCCGGCCAACTCCAGCTGGCCGCGGGCCCCGTACCCTGCCGGGTCCGGTCTCGGTCGCGCCCCCTGCGACCGCGATCGTAACGCCACTGGTCAGGGGCCCGATCGGGATGGTCAGGATCCCGATCGGGCCCCATGACATGAGGACTAATAGTCGGGGCTCGGGTCCCACCCGGTGGATTCACCGGTTCCCCGGGGGGCCAGTCCGACCCTGGGTGTCTGTGTCGTTCTCTCCTAACTCCTCCTTCTCTAACACAAACATGGCTGTGTAAATGTAATTCTTGTAAAAAGAAATTCAGCTCCAAAGTCTTATCAGAGATATAAGACATGTTGTGTATTTTAGAGATTGTGAGCCCTATATGGGACAGTGACTGACAATGCCTGCAAAGCACTGCGGAATATTATGGCGCTATACAAGTAAGCATAATAAATAAATAATATTCACAGGTCCACACAGGCCTTCTTAGTGTACTGTCTGTGGTTGATCTGAATGTCTGCATCAACGGGACCATGCACTGTCAATGACCATTGAGCCCTAGCTGGCTTGCCCTGCCTTTACAACAGTAAATTATACAGAAGCAGGGAGGGATCAGACTACACACAGGGATTGTTTGTAGTCTGTTACTATTGTACAGCATATAGGTCTGTATTGTAGCTGTACGCGCATAAAGGTAAAATATTAGGAATCATTTAAATATTTCATTTTTTTTAAACTTTACTTATTTAAGAAAAGAAAGAAAATGACTTAAAAGGTGGCCATATCCTTAGTTTTCCATCTCAGGATTTCACCTGCTCTCCTGTCTCCTCTCCCCTCCACTTCCTGATTTTCAGCTCAGTCCAGCAGTATGCTCTGTGCTTGTTGTTGTGCTGCACAGTTATGTCTGGATTTACCAGAGATAACAGAGACACTGATGAAGAAACATTTCTATCCTTTATCAAGGTTCAGCAACTGACAGCAACTAGCAGAGAGAGGGAGAGAAGAGTGTATAGATGGCCGGTAACAGGAACTCATCAGTCGGACCAGAGACATGGTCTGTTATGCTAGGTTCACATCTGCAAAGTATCAGCAAACCCCAAGGATAGGATGTTAAAGGAGTCTGCAGTCCCTTAATGCATTTTTTATACTCATGACCTATCCACAGGATAGCTCATCAGTATCTGATCTGTGGGGGTTTGATACCTGGTTCCCGCACATATCAGCCTGCAGGCACCAAAAGCTACAGTAGTGGACGGGGAGCCCGTGTATTCTGCTCCTATTCAAGCCATAGAAACAAAGCTGCGACCCCGTCCACTGTATAGCCGTAATCCCAAGGAACTGCAGCCCCATTGCTATTACTTGAATAGAAGCAGACTACATGTGCTCCTCATCCACTACAGCCTATTTGACTCCACAGATCACATGAAAAATGAATTACGGGCCAAAAAGCCTCATTAGGCTGGGACCTCATGATATGAATATGTGGCATTTTGGACGCGGCAAAAAACGCCGCATATTACAGTACCTGCAAAGTGGATGGGATTCTGGCTAATCCCCTCCACACATTGCAGAAAAAAATCTGCAACCGTGATGTTTTTGTAAATCATAAAACGCTCGTGGTTTCTTTATAGGTATAATAGGGACTGAAAATCTGCAGAGGAAAATTCTGCGGATTTTCTGTGAAAAGCACTGTGGGAAAAAACATGATGCGTTTCCACCGCGGTCTTTTCTGCAGCACTTTTTGGCTGCAGCTCGCTACGTGGGGCCATAGCATTAATATTAAACTCCTGTAAAAACCCCCTTGATAGAACAAATGCAACTTTATTACCTCTCAAATATGGGAATAAAATGTCTGAAAATCAGTGTGTTATAGACTGCCATTGTTCTGTGTTGGTTTATCTGTGAAAAACACTTTTTACTTTAGGAAATGATTTGATAACAGTGTAGAGAAAATGTGTACAAAATTAACTATATTTATATAGCACCAAGAATGTCAAGTAAAATATCAAACTATTAACACCTGATGTGATAGAATTGGAGACATCATAGGACAAGATGGCAATGTCCATGGGAGGCGACTTCACAAAAGGTTCTGACACCTGTTCCGGGGAACAAGGGTGGTCCATGCCTATAGTCTAGTGCAGGTGGTAATGTTTTGTACATCACTGTGAGCAATGGTCAGCCATGGCATCCGAAGCTTGACGGGGGGTATATAGGAAAAAAATGTATATATGTTATATAAAAAATATACAACGTTAAAAAAAAGTTTTGAACCTAAAATTATTTTTAAAAACAGTCAAAATAAAAAGTAAAAATGTGGTATTAAAGCTACTGAACTAACCTTTAGAAAAGACAGTACATTATGTAAGGAGTTTACAGACATAAAAAAACGAAATATTAAAACAGATTTAGAACTGTATAAAATAATAATAGAAGTCTCACTTTCCCAATCCTCTGCTACTGGCAACAATAGGCAATTAGGCAACAATAGTCAGCAGGCTGTGATGTGACATTATGCTCATTTGATGCTAAAGAGGCTTGAAGGGAGTCTACCACCTCCCTAAGCATATTCAGATGTCACCACCGTGTTACAGAGCACATTATAGTAAACAATATACACTTGCCTATGATGCTCAAGGGGGATAGGTGATGTCATAGCGGTGAGAGGATCAATTCTCACCGCACATGGTAGTACAGGCAGGTGATGGTAGGGGTCTGAGTGGGAGGAGCAGTGCTCCATAGAGATGAAGGCCCGTCCCCAGTGCACCAACTACCTCCTCTGCATAAGACTTCAAAGTTATTTTTCTCCAAATCTCCAAAAGTGAAACATGTAACAGAAGTATATTGTATATCAGTGTAATGTGCTCTGTAATGTGGTGGTGACGGCTGAATATGCTTGGGGACATTCTCCACACAATGACAACAGTACAAGTGTGAACATAATGCAGGATTTTGACTATCATCTTCAACGCTTCTTGGACATTTCCACTGAAACTGCACAGAGGTTCTGGTGTACTGGGCTCTGATAATGTTAATAGAGTAGAAAATAATAAAACTTCACTTTTATTTCTTATATAAATAAAAATAAATATAAAATCGTATTAGAAAGACGAGACTCACTAGTGCTCCCAAGTGCTACCATGTGATTAGTGAAAAAGAAGGGATGAGATCACATAAATTGCATATATAGTGTGCACTAATATTTATAGATGCCCAAAGCAGATATTAGCCCTGCTATTTTATTTATAAACCGTTTTTTTGGTGTTTCAATTCTGATACAAATTTGAATAAAAAGTGATCAAAGCAATAGACATTCCCCAAAATGGTATAACTAAAAAGTACACCTGGTCCCGCAAAAAAAAAAAAGATGCCCTACGCATCCCCGTAAACAGAAATATAAAAAAGTACAGGTGCAGAACAGGCAACTGAAGATTGCAAAGTTTGGGTTTTTTAGGGGTTAAATGTAATAAAACTAAACTATAAATTTGGCATCCCAGGATCATACCAAAACAGAGAATAGGTGACATGTAATTTTCGCTGCACAGTGAACGCTGTAAAATGAAGCCTGTAAGAAAGTTGTACAAATGCCCTTTTTTTCCCCAATTCCACCCCATTCTGATTTTTTTTTCCAGCTTTCCAGGATATTGTACAGAAAAATAAATGGTAGCATCATGAAGAACAATTTGTCCCACAAACATTAAGCCCTCATAATGCTCTGTGAACGGAAAAATAAAAAAAACGTTAAGGGGTTTGGAAGACGGGGAGTCAAAAAACGAAAATCGAAAAATGCCTGCGGCGGGAAGCGGTTAACAAGACAGAGTGGACAAGTGTATTCACAGTTATTTTGATAGACAGAAAAAAGGTCAGTTAAAAAAGTGACGTCCGAGTTATGTCCATTAAAAAGGATGCACAGTGGCTGGTAAAAAACGGAACGATTCATCCATTTTTCACAGTCAAGTAATGGATATGATCATGTGAATGTGCCCTCAATCAGTAGTGGTGGCCCAAAAAAATTATTGTTCACAGTTCCCATATAATAATACCTACCAACATGGAAACATGTTAAGCAATGTATCTACCCATGCTCAAGCAATCTGTCCATGTCATCCTGATGTGGATAATGCTGAAAGTGCCACATGGCCTGTAATCTACTTGGAACCCATGGACGATTGACCCATTGACTGTAGTTAAAATTCTACTATATGATCCCCTGGTTTGTTGATAGATTAAAGAAACTGACAAGGCAATATCCATGAAGTGAATGGCACAAAACCATTAGATACCACACATATGAGTCACGGATTACAGAACATCGGTTATGTTTATTCAGCATCGGAATCAGATTTTTGTCCTGCTTACAGTGTAAAATCAATGTGGATACATTCTCATTAAAACAATGGACTCTTCCATCCTATGTACACAGACTTGTATTCCAGTGTAAGACGTGTGCAACAGAAGCAGGCAGCATGGCGGAGCCTCCTGTGCGGTGACGGTATCAATGAGGCTGCTGCGGGAACGTATTCTGTACAAAATAGAACATTCTGCCACTGGGAAAGATAGCAGCAAAGCCGCAACTCCCGAGCTTTAAATAAATATAGGAGTCATGTGACAACTGTCAAATCATAATAAAATAGTCTCTTCTCCTTTAAAAAAAAAAAAAAAAAAAGTTGGAATAAATAAATCTCTCTTTCCCATTATATTCTGCCTTATGTAAATCTACCTGGCAGTCAGTCACATTGCATTCAGTCTCAACACAATACATATACACTGTGAACTATTGGCAGCAGATATGACATAAGTCTTTTGCATTGCATATTCATATCAAGTATAGCTTGATCTTCTCAGTCTTCCATCTTTGCAAAGGAATCCAAATTCAAGCACTTTAGGCTAGGCTCATATATATATAAAACTATATCTCAGCAGGTCTGGGGCTATGCAGTAACTTTCATCACAGGGAGGTCCTGGTGAACTACTACTGCATTACATATGTGTGAAGAGACAGCCCAGCACTGCAGCAAAGTAATGTTGCACCTGATGATTTATGGCAGTGCTGCAAAATGCAAATATTAGAGATGAGACGGTGCAAAAATGTAGCCCTGGGTGGGGGGATTTCATAGCAGCACATCAGTCTGCTTTCCAGTGACTTTCTCAACAGTATTAAAATGGCCCTGTCCTTACCGTCATAGTGAATCAATGTTTTGGCAAAGCAGGTTTATATACAGTAGTCACTAAGTTAACACTGGTTCACCAGCCTGCATGGAAGCACTAACACTGGTTGGTATTGTCGCCCCCTACCACATAGGTCTATACCCATGATATAAGGAGTACAGATATCAGTGTAGCAAGGCAGCATAGCAACCAGACTATAACAATATGTAGTGATTATTCTGGGATAATGGGAAATGCATCCACCTAGTTGCTATAGACCTCTATGGAGATGGTATAATGAATGGAAGACATTCAGAATCATTGTTGTAAGCACCTGACGCTATAATCCCACATGGTCTCCCCTTTTAATGAAGACACGGCAGTGCAGAGCTGACACAGTAACCAAGCATTCAGGAAGACGAAAAATAAAATAATCTGAGACCACGTGTAAGGGCTGAGCCACGCAGGCGGCACTCTCTCATAAAAAAAACAAGTCGATTAAAAAAATAGATTATCAAACACAGGGCTCAAGTAGGGTATCAAAACTGAAAGTGTGCAAAACCATAGCCTTGCTCAGGGGCAAGGAGATTCTAGGCCTCGACCAAGCAATTGTTGTCATATCCCTTTTATGTCCATCAGTGAGCGTAGCGACCTCTACTGTACAATTATTGGCATTAATGTCTTTGTATAGAGCACATCTGGTCTCACATTCAGTCCTCTCGGATCACCTGTCCTACTGTAGTTTCCCTCATCTAGGGAGAGCCACAACGCCCAGAGTTCTTACATATTCAGGCACCATTCAGTATGGTAGTTGCTGGCCATCCCATCCATAGAACTAATGCATCTTTTCAGAACCGCAATACAAATGTGGGCCCAGACCATTAAAGGAACAAAGAATGGACCATCTATGTGCTGCTAGGACTTGTAATCCTTGCGCACAGTGTGCGCCATCCAGTTGACTTTGGTTGACCAACTCTCCTTCAGAGCCTCATCAAACTTCTGTCGAAACTGCTTAAGTGCTTCGTCCTCTGTCTTCCCCAAAGCCAAGGAGTCCTGAAGAGGGAAAATGAGAAAGATAGGTTCATTAACAAAAATATATAGGACAGAGGACACCTACAGATAAAAAGCTATGGGTCAGAGGACGCCTACAGATAAAAGCTAGACACCTGCACAGAATCAGACTTCATGTAGTGCCTATAGAGTGTAATAATAGAATGATTATATAATTCTATATATAATACACCAGTCTGTGCAAAGTACTAGAGCATGTGCCATTTATAATGCTGGGAACTTCTTGTGTGCCACAGAGAGGCTTTTACTGCTACCTCTGCATAGAACTATGGTACTGCTATATGTGCCAAGGATGGTCACGGTCAAATGTTAAAGTTCTAGCTCTTATAACCCTTCATATACTGAGTTCGCAACCAGATTGTGGTTGATGGAGGGAAGAGGACTGATCAGCTCCGGACAAGTCTGATGCTGCTCATCCCAGGGGAAATCTAAAGAGGATCAGCCATTAAAATCCGAGGAAACCAATTCTCCCCTCTGCTGACTAATGACTAGGTAGATCTGCCAGTGCCCATGCCAGCTGACCATAGACATTGTATAGGAGTCTATCTCTTGCTGTACGACCATTTGGTGGTATGACTGCAGGTCTGCCCGATAATATTTTAGAGTTATTTTTAACACTTCACATGCTGTATAGGCGTCACAAGTATACGGAGTTATAACTTCTAAAAAACTACATAAATGTTAAGTTATCAGATATCTAAGGCTAGGTTCACACCTGCGCTTGATCTCCGTTCGGGAATTCCGTTCCCCCTTTCCACTTTAAAAATCTGGAGAGAAACTTCCTGCAAGCATTTTTCAGGTGGAAATCGGGCGGAAGCCCGGCGGACCCAATCATAGTCTATGGGTACCACAGGTAATCGCTTTTTTAAGTGGATTAGGTTTTTGTTCATGGGGTCCCCAAGCGGACCCCATGAACGGATACCCAAACGCAGGTGTGAACCTAGCGTAACTGAGTATTTTTAGGCCAGACTATCATTGTGCTTTTGTTAATTATCCTTGTAGATGTTTTCTATGTTTTTGTGAAAAAGATTTCTATTGGATATCTGAGAAGGACCAAGGCTCTGAAAATACTAACAGTGAACAGGTCCAGGCCAAACACCAAGAGCAGAAGCATACATCCGGAGAACAGATGAAGAACAGTGACCGGTCTGTGGCTAGTGACTGGATCTACAGGAGGTGAGGTAAGGTTCTTAGGATAGAGGACAACCTGGATCATCAGGTAGGTTGCTTTATCTTAGCTTCATATATTCTCCATTTTGTCTGAAGAAAGCTCATGACTTTCTGTATATGTTTATATTACCTTGACATACTGAATATCTTTTACAGAACTAAGTTCCGGGAGTCCAGCTGTCAGCATGAGTGCAAAGAGTGTGATGATGAGGTTTCCATTCCTACGCAAGATCAAGTAAGCATCCTCACAGCACTGCCGAAACCTGCATGGAAGCACAGAAAGCCTTGAATACTAAGGAAGCAGTGCTAGGAACTGGTTTGTCATGTTGAACCAATTCTAATGCACCATTGGCATCTCTGAGACATTCACAAGAGATCCTTATTTGAGCTGCGTTCTATTGCACATTTCAGACATTTACCTGCCAAATTTTTCCGTGTTTCCTGGCTTCCCTTGTTGGATGACGTGGATAAAGTCATAAGTAAGAATAAAGGGTCCGCGCTCCCTCTTAATTTTAAACTTGGACTTGAAGTTCCCCAAAATGTGACCAAAATCAATGTGGAACAGCTGAAAAGACAAAAATAACAATAATTTCTATGTTTGCATGGTTTACAGCAGTAACATGGATTCCAGACACAATACATAATTTGCTGAAATCTATGGAAGAGTGTTCTAGGCATGCCCATTGCTGCAGAAGTGTGTGTGTAGGAGGGAAGGACATGTGACCATCACCTATTGTGAATAGTGGATCCTATAACAGAGGTGTTATCTGCCATTGTAATATTGCCTGTGATCTTAAAGCAAACAGCAAACTGTACAGTGTACAGAACATGCAGCATATTTTAGGCTCGGTTTAATATATATATATATTGAGAAAGAAAAACAAATTCTTCAAAATAGGTTTAACATATAAACTTGATTCAAACAATAGGTCATAAATTCCAAAAAAAAAAGCAGCTCATAGAACATGTCACTGTTCATTTTTATCATAATGTGGTCTGCAGGCAGGTTTCTCCCAACCTCATCTGAAGGCAACAAGGGTAATGAAGAACTGTACATGAGGATACCCTTTTCTTTAAAAAACACATTGGGGAGAATTTACTATCCCATATATGGCAGTTTGAGGGCAAAGAAGGGTGTAAATGTGGTGTATCTTTGGCAACCCACCCTTTCTTGTACCAAAGATGTGCCACATTGTCCCTTCTAACCCTTTTGCAAAAGTTGTGTGAGTGGTGCGGAGACCAAGACGAGACAGGGCGGGTATGCCTCAGGCTGACAAATTTACTATAACTCACATGAGTAAACTGGCATGAGTTACACCTGAAATCTATGCCAATTCCTTACTGGTATAAAGCTCAATTCTGGCACAGTTAATTACAGAGGTAATATGCATAGTGATGTCACAATACAGGAAAACAAAACCACTGTGATGTCATTTAGTACAGTGATAATGAACAGTACAGGGATAATGTACACAGTGATGCCACATTACAGGGATAATGCACACAGTGATGCCATAGTATAGGGATGATGCACACAGTGATGTCACAGTACAGGGATAATGGACGCAATGATGTCACAGTACAAGGATAATGTACACAGTGATGTCCCAGTACAAGGATAAGGCATACAAGAAAGGTCATTATGTACAATGTGACATCATAGTATAAGAAAAAAACGTATGATGTCACAAGCAGATATAATGCATACATGATGTCACAAGCCATTCAATATCACTGTGCACATTATTCCAGTATAATGTCCCTTTGCTATGACTTTGTTATCTGCAGTGTATGTGCCATGAGATCACAATGTTTATTATTCCTGTTGTTTGCCATCAAAATGATTTCTTTATATACAGTATTTCTTCATATAGGTTAGAAATACTTTTTCACATGTACATCTTACTGAACACATAGCTACAGATAAGAAATTGGTATATTTGAAGTTACCTGTCCTGTTTTTCTGACCATTATGTTGTCATTGTGCCTGTCCCCGATCCCAAGCACATAAGTAGCTACACAGTAGCCAGCGCAGGACAAGGTGAACTCCTCGATAGCTCGCTCCAGGTCATCCCTATACAGGAGAGCAAGAACAGTTTCAGAAGGCTGTACATAATAGTAATACAAGATTGGTTAGAAATATAAGTATATATGGCAGAATAGTTTAGCAAGCAGAGCACTGAAAGCAGGAAAGAGCAAACAAAACTACTTACCCTGCATTGTATTCCTTGATCCAGTTTAGAAGAGCGTCTTTGTTGAAAGCAGCAGCTGCCGCCAAGTTGCTGGAGTCCAGCTGGATATCTGCAATGGTCTCTGCTGCAGACACAACCTCTATCATGCCACATCGATCTCCAGTTGCCAGGCATCCATAAGGTATTATCCTGAAACGCAAGAGTGTATTGCTTGTGAAGAAGTGCTACATCTCACTTTACTGCGCTTATTGTACATGTAGATTTAAGTGCCATATAGCTGCTGCTTCTATAACAACACATGCAAGTATTTTAATCTTTGTGCAAATATATAAAACATTCTATGTGACACCAGCAGAGGGCAGTGTCTGATTATCATACTCAATGAATTTAGTCATAGTAGGTTTACAGGGCATTATCCAATGACTGCGCTCATACATATAGGTAAACACACTGAGTAATGTGAATGGTGGCAGACAAGACGTTCAGGGGCTGTACAGGTTATGCTGTGCTACAATAGCTCATGTATCTCCAGAAGTAGGAATTTATTCTTTAATTCACTTTAAGTTAACTTAATATACTCGGTTGTAGATAGGTCACAATATGGGTATGTATCCAGAAAGGAAGTAGATGGGAACTTGCCAAGGCCCCTCTTGAAAAATAATGCTCTGAAAACAAAGGTGTTCTCACAGCTAGCATCAGACCGCGCTCTGCAGAGGTGACAACTCGGTGCTAAGTGTTGCCAGGGTCATTGGGTCACTTGGCCTTATTCCACAGTCATTTGTCACACCCATACTATGGAGGCTGTGGGCGTAAGGCCAGTTACTTCCCTTCCAGAGGCCAAGCGCTGACAGCCGAACGTTCCCAGGAGAAGCAGCAGGAGGGGAGTATAAAAACATCCTTGTCAAGAGGAGCTCTGACAGGAGTCAGCGGGAGGACAAGGCATACATGTGGGGGAGAGGAGGATCAACGGAGTGAAGACACTTCTCACCTGTCAGGGTATTTAGTACATTAGGAAACTGCCCTGTGTGCACTGACAGCAACATAACATCTTTATAGAATTCCTGTGTGGGGATCTCTGTATCAGGCTACAGTGCATACTACTGCACAATACTGAGAAGGACATTTGGATCAAATGGGATTTCCAAGCTTTATAATTGATGATTTATGCTTTGGGACAATGCCTATTCAGAACACATGCATACTTGGCCGGACCAAGTGTGTGTGTGTATGTGATGAGGCACTGGAGGAATAGCTGTTGGCCAAACAAAGTACCTCTAATGTGCACAGGCAGCCTAAGGTGAATAATGATGATCTGATAACTTTACTATATAGACTGCTCTCACACAAGTCAAGGCAAGAAAGGGAAAAAAGCATTATGTCGCCCCTTAGATGTCGGAAGCTGCCAATCAAAAACTCATCCTTACATGGCAAAAAATGGAGGACAACGTACACATACACACTTGTATGAGATATCAATACTTTTTCGGATTATGACATTTGTGTAGGGCTGGGCGATTGGAACCTAAAACTAAATCGTGATTAATCAGGGATTTTATCTCTATTATGATTAATGGCGATTGTTTAGGCCACGCCCGTTTAAATCCATACCTCTTTTACAGTATGAGTCTGTGTTGGGTGAACCTCAAAACCGAAACTGCTATTATACTCTGGGGTTAAAGAGACCCCAGAGTATAATAAGCGGAGGTCCAGGGGAGATGAGGAAACAAACAACAGTGTTACTCACCTCTCCTGGGCTTCGGCACGACTCCCTGATATCTTCGGCGCTTCTGACTGACGCCGATCACAGGCCTTAGAGGTCACTAGGATCACGCAGTGTTGTGATGCTTGCGTCTATGCGTCACAATGACAAGTAACCAGCTGAGACCCAATCACAGGCCTCACCGGTCCCTGTCGTCAGTCAGAAGCCCCCGAAGACAAAAGGGAGTTGCGGCGGAGCCTAGGAGAGGTGAGTAACACTGTTTTTTCCTATGTATGTTTCCTCACCTCCCCTGGGCCTCTGCTTATTATGCTCTATATATTATGTAGAGTATAATAGCAGTTCTGATCCGGATGTGTTCGGTCTGAGCAAAACTGCAGGTAGAACTTCGCAAATATTGTAATAACTGAACTGAAATAACCGATGTGAACAAAATCACATCCGTTATCCTGGTTGATGATCGGTTTCTGTTATTTTTTGATGAATTGCCCAGCCCATTTGTGTGCTACATATGGAAAGGAAAATAATAGACCTTTAAGGAAGTATCTTACCGGAGATCCAGCCCAGATTCCTTCCAAAGCATGTCCATCAGACGGAGTAACTGGAGAGTAAGCATATCCTGGCGCAAATCTGTGCAGAGACAGACATGTAAAATGGATCACAACTATGACTAAAACTCACTTGTCAATCATTCCCCATAAGAGCTAGATATTACTAGAGAAAAGCAAATCCCCCCACAGCACATATAGTCCAAACGGAGGAATGCTGATCTCAGGCCAACACAGTCTTACTGCTAGGACACATTACAGATGTACATATCACGCTACAGTGATGGCTGTGCTTGTATTTCATAACACACACACACATATAGATGTGCAGCATACACACACACACATATATTCTATAGCTTACCATCTCCATTTTTGAAGATGATCCCTGTATAGTCTCCACCAAAGCCTTTATTGTTGTATACAATCCAGAGAGGTTTCATCTTTGAGTCCATGTACTTGCACTTGTCTATACTGTCCACGGAGGAGAAAAGAGATGTGAGCATGAAGAATTAACATCATATTCCTATGTAAACTCTCTGGATGGTGTCATCTCCACCACAACAGGAGAAAGGGGACACTTACACAAGTTCAGAGAGGGTGACGCTGGGGTTGAGGGGTGACTGGAAATCACTGAGGGCTTCCCTGTATGCATTCTGCTTTAGACAGGCGTGCATGGTCTCCTTGTTTTTCACCTTGCTTTGCTTCATTGCATTCAGCTTGATCAGACCGTTTAATGTACGCAGCTTGTTTAGAGCCTCCACCTAAGAACAGGAGCAAGATATCATATGCTGATGTCACTGAATGAGCAATTCCTTCTATGAAGTAGACGTTTAGTATAATGGTTCCAGTCTGGCTCAAAGGAATATTACAACTTAAGATATGTATGATATATAATAATAATACATTTTATTTATATAGTGCCAACATATTCCTCAGCACTGTACAATTTGTAGGGTTCAAGTACAGATAAAAAAGATACATTACAAAGAAATAGTCAATTGAAATATCCACTGGACATTTGTCATCCACAACCACCTCCAGAGCGCTGCATCCGGGCGTAGAATGAATGGAAAGCTCATTTTTATTCTGGAGGTAGGTCCTGTGTATATGCTATAAATGTCTAAAATGGGGTACCTCTTTAATGGTACTTTTATTGTGCCAGATTATAATAATACTGGAATATTGGTCAGAAAAGTAAATAAAATGCTAATGTGTTCAAGTCAGAGAGTTTAAGATAAGTAATCTTCATTAAGGATCTGCTCCGGCACTCATTTGATCACCATGGGTGCGGCGCCAAGAAAACAGCTGATTTTGCCAAGCAAAGCCATGTCCAGCCAGGCATTTTCAATGCATAAAATTACTATTAAATGTAGGCCATTCATATGGATAGCCATCCTTGAAATAGAAGGACTCTTTGATTTCTCCAGAACTGGAGCCGATCTTACAGACTGTCTTATCTTTCTTCCATAAACAGGATGGTCCCATATGGAGAAGCTGAGGGACTCCCCTCTATGATATACATATGGTATAATAGGGCATATAGATTAAGGTTCTGAGAAAATCCCCAAAGTATAATCAACTTCCACCACCATGTTACAGAGCACATAACAAACGTATGCTATTTATCATTGTATTCTATGACTCTTCTATCGATTTGGTGAAAAATAACTTTGAAGTCTTATGCAAATGAGAGAGTTGGTGCACTAGATGTGAGCCTTGTGAGCCCTGGAGCACTGTCCTTGCCACACAGACCTCTACCATCTCCTGCCTATGGCAACCTACGAAGTGAGAGTTGATCCTCCCACTGCTATGACATCAGCCATATATTGTTTATCACTGTAATATGCTCTGTAATGAGGTGGTGGCAGATGAATATGCTTGGAGGAGGTGGTAGACTCCCTTTAATCTAAAATATATGACAACTTTCTTGGAAAGTCAGAGGAAATAATGTTAAACTTAGAAACAAGATACAGAATTTGGGAATCATGAAGATTGTGGTATTTACCTGCTTGGACAGCACCTTCATGTGTGCCACGCTGCCCCGGCAATAAGCTTCCAGCAGCAAACCAAACTGTACTGACACAGCTGGGATGTGCATTTCAGCCCTATAGACAGGAACATCGGAAAGAGAAAGACGTAAAACAATAAATTCAAGATCTGGCATTCTTATGCCTGTCACAGTATTATTTTACCCATACATCAATACAGCATAAATATATATTCTCTCTCCTATATACATACAATATATATATATATATATATATATATATATATATATTCTGATCTATTTCATCCTTTTCCCTGCAAGCTAAGAGCCTTATATGTCTTGCCAAGTCAGGAGCTAAGAAGCATTTCTTAAATTCCTTGGACAATGACAATGTGGGCTTCACTGTAAGACATAGGGGTCTATCCATCAAAGTCAAAGGAATAACGTGGCGACTACATTGGTGATGGGCAGACTCTAGTTACATGAGGGCTGCTGCAATAATCTGCAGGGTTTATCAGTCCATGAATTTAGATCTGCACTGTAAACGTGTTGAAATACATGGAAACCAGTGAGGTGCTTGATGGGAGTCTGTCACGTGTTTTGACCCCTTAAAACTGCTGACAGCACTATCCTGGTGACAGAGAGAGCAGTGTAACCATATCACAGGTCATGGCTGCACAGTTGCATGACTGAGAAACCCTGGTTTTACTACTCCCGATGCAGTGATCTATAGTGCCAAGGAGGCAGTCCTTTCATGCGCGGTGCCACAGACACTTTGCAATAAGGGAAGAGGGTGTCTTGCATGGGTTCTGTTCATCTACTAATAAAGGGGATGGAATAAACCAAGTGTAGGGCCCTATTTTCTAAGGGCCAAACAACAACCGTATGTGCCATCTCTACAGTATATACACCCTATTATTCTAGTACTTTTGAAACGGGAATGATCAAACAATTCTACATAATATATTAAGCATATTCCTTCTGATCAGATGATGTGGCCAGCTTGCTGAGTCAGGATACCCCAGCAGTATAGCATGTAGCCCTTACCAGACCTGTGATGAAACTATTTTTATGTATGTACAGTCATGGCCAAAAGTTTTGAGAATGACACAAATATTATATTTTCACATGATCTGCTGCCCTCTGGTTTTTATGTGTGTTTGTCAGATGTTTTTATCACATACAGAAATATAATTGCATTCATATTATGAGTAACAGAAGCTTATATTGACAGTTAGAATGAGTTAATGCAGCAAGTCAATATTTGCAGTGTTGACCCTTCTTCTTCAGGACCTCTGCAATTCTCCCTGGCATGCTCTCAATCAACTTCTGGACCAAATCCTGACTGATAGCAGTCCATTCTTGCAGAATCAATGCTTTAATTTTGTCTGAATTTGTTGGTTTTTGTTTGTCCACCCGTCTCTTGATGATTGACCACAAGTTCTCAATGGGATTAAGATCTGGGGAGTTTCCAGGCCATGGACCCAAAATCTCTATGTTTTGTTCCCTGAGCCATTTAGTTATCACCTTTGCTTTATGGCAAGGTGCTCCATCATGCTGGAAAAGGCATTGTTGAGCGCCAAACTGCTCTTGGACGGTTGGGAGAAGTTGCTCTTGGAGGACATTCTGGTACCATTCTTTATTCATGGCTGTGTTTTTAGGCAAGACTGTGAGAGAGCCGATTCCCTTGGCTGAGAAGCAACCCCACACATGAATGGTTTCAGGATGCTTTACAGTTGGCATGAGACAAGACTGGTCGTAGCGCTCACCTCTTCTTCTCCGAATAAGCTGTTTTCCAGATGTTCCAAACAATCGAAAAGGGGATTCATCAGAGAAAATGACTTTACCCCAGTCCTCAGCAGGCCACTCCCTGTACCTTCTGCAGAATATCAATCTGTCCCTGATGTTTTTTCTGGAGAGAAGTGGCTTCTTTGCTGCCCTCCTTGAGACCAGGCCTTGCTCCAAGAGTCTCCACCTCACAGTGCGTGCAGATGCACTCACACCTGCCTGCTGCCATTCCTCAGCAAGCTCTGCACTGCTGGTAGCCCGATCCCACAGCTGAAACACTTTTAAGAGACGGTCCTGCCGCTTGCTGGTCTTTCTTGGGCGCCCTGGAGCCTTTTTGGCACCAATGGAACCTCTCTCCTTGAAGTTCTTGATGATGCGATAGATTGTTGAGTGAGGTGCAATCTTTCTAGCTGCAATACTCTTCCCAGTTAGGCCATTTTTGTGCAGTGCAATGATGACTGCACGTGTTTCTTTAGAGATAACCATGGTTAACAGAAGAGAAACAATGATGGCAAGCACCAGCCTCCTTTTAAAGTGTCCAGTGGTGTCATTCTTACTTAATCATGACAGATTGATCTCCAGCCCTGTCCTCATCAACACCCACACCTGTATTAATGGAGCAATCACTGAAATGATGTTAGGTGGTCCTTTTAAGGCAGGGCTGCAATGATGTTGAAATGTGTTTTGGGGGATAAAGTTCATTTTCTAGGCAAATATTGACTTTGCAAGTAATTGCTGTTAAGCTGATCACTCTTTATAACATTCTGGAGTATATGCAAATTGCCATTAGAAAAACTGAAGCAGTAGACTTTGTAAAAATTAATATTTGTATCATTCTCAAAACTTTTGGCAATGACTGTATATTGTATTTTATATATATATTTTATATGTTGTAGAGTAATGGTATTGTACAAACCAGTGGATAAATCATAGCCACATATGAGGATAGCAAACTATATAGCCAGTAAAGGCCTAGTCAGGGGAGATCCTTATTTATAGTAGTGGCCATTAAAATACATCTCCCAGTTATACTGTCAATGTTTCATGTCATGTTTATGGCATCCATGCAAAATAAGTATGCTAAAAAGTTATGAAAACAGATGTAGATGGATAGCCATAAATCTGCATAGAGCCAACTTTTTAAAAAAAGAGGATGCAAAAAAACAAATGCTAAATCCAGATCCAAATGGATTGCTATCCATTCTATCAGTTTTGTTTTGTTCTACACTTTTGCAGTATAGAAACGGATGGCTATCCCTTTTCATCTGTATTTTGCACCCATTAAATAGATTCTCTAAGTGGAAGCAAAAATCATGATGAATGACCTCTAAAAATATGCTTAGAAATCTTAGACTCTTAGCAGTGAAATAATCCTATTTGCGCAAATGAGACCATTTTATTTTATAAGTTTGAGAACACTGGATGCAATGGTGACTTTGAAAGGTGGTTTTCTTATAAATTCAGAGAAAATCAAGACCAGCCGCTGCGTTTCCTTCCCCGGCCACTATAATAACTATGTCTGCTTCCACAAATTATTTCATATTTATATTGGAAATTGCAAGGAACATGCTGTCTGAGATATAACCTCACATCGTATCCTCAGAGGACGCACATGAATGACTAGAGGCAGAGGTAACACTGACTCACAGAAAATGAAGCCGATATATAGGAATGTGTATAGGTTTAATGGGCTCATGTATTAAAGACTGTAAAGCTCACAATTCACATTAGATGTGCATGTGCCAATTCACCCAAAGTCAATGGGTTTGGCAGATCTTGAGGGAAATAAGGATTGGGAAGTTGGATTTTAGCTGCCTGATCCTTTTGTGCTAGGGGGAGATAGCCGCTGGCAGTAGTTTTTCCCATCCCAGGTCAGCACCATTAAGCCAAACATGCATATGTAAAGATAGCTGTTGGCTGAACAAGCAATAGGCCGACAACTGCATAGAGTGTATGACTGACTTAAAGGGGTATTCCCATGAACATAATCATATCTATATTTGAAGATAATTAAAAGTTAAGCATTTTTGCAAATATAAGTAGTTAAAAATTCTGCAGAGTTTTAAAGATATTCTCTAACCATCTTAGTGGTGACAGTCTGTTGCCTTGATCGGTTGCCAGTGGATACAACCACAAATGCAGTAACGTTCTATGGTCTGGGACTTGTCAGGAACCCAGCCATGATTTTCTTATTGTAGCTGGGTTATCAGGCAGGGACACTACATGTATCGGAAGATACCCCAGCCACAAAAAGGGCATCATGGCTGATTTTCTGACCTTAGAAATGTCCTACATTCAGGGTCGTATCCACTGGCAACCGATTAAGACAACAACTTGTGACCACAAGATATTTAAAGAAAAATCTTTAAAACTCTGCAAAATGTTTAATTACTTATATCTGAAAAAATGTTTAACTTTTAATTATTTACAAATTTAAAAATCGTTAAGTTCATGGGAATACCCCTTTAAGGTTCTACACAGTCGTTTTTACCTTTGCATTATTCTATTTTAAAGACATTGTCTGGTGTAAGAAACAATTTTCTCTATTACAGCCCAATATTAATAGTGACTTTATGGCTATGCTGTGTAGATAACCCAGTCCATCACTTCACATTGTCCGTGTGGCTATAGATAATAATCGCATTGTATTAAGATATAAACCAACCTGAGATGCCAGAAGAGGATCTGTCCAATTCTACGATTAGCCAGGGCCCTCTCAAGCAGGAACCGTGTAAGTGCACAATCCAGAAAAGGCTCGTACTTGAGAACTTGGACCAGCTGCAGCAAGTACTGGGATAACTCCTCATCACTGAAAACACACAAGGAACAAAGTACAAGAAAGTTACTGTCAAGCTTATGGCATCACCTGTCGCAATGAACACAGAGTCCAGTGTGTGGGGTATCATGTTATAGAGCAGGAACAGCTGAGCAGATTGATCTATTTCTGTGGGAAAAGATTCAGTATAACCTGTCATTTATTCCTTTAACTCTCTGCTCATCATATGTTTAGGAGTCCAGTGGGTGGTGCTATTGTGACCCACAGCCTTCCGTGTGTTGGGCATTAAGGAGTAATCAGTGGGTAGGACCGCCCAGTGGACTCCTAGGCCCAGGGTAAGCAGGGATTTAATGAATAAATGACAAGTTATACTGAATCTTTCCCACAAAACTATACATCAATCTGCTCTGCACCTCCTGCTCTATAACATGCTACTGGTGGACTGGAAACCATTTTCAATGTAACAGATACCATTTAAAATGTTTGGTTCAGTCTTGAGATCTGGATCAATAGTTCCTCCTAATTTTTTTTTCTCAGTGTATGCTGCTGCTTGTAGTCTATTGACAAAGGGAGGCTGAAGGACGACTTAAATGCTGATGTATGTAGACACCAAATTTAGAAAGTTCAATAGAGGAGATACCTATCAAAAGTAATCTAGAGAAAAAAGAAGTGGTGTTATCTACAAAGACTGCTCAGACTTTTCCTACGCTGACTGATAAGGATCAGACTTTTACTAGGTATATGGGATATCTGAAATGACATGACTATATAGGAATTTGAAGCTGATTTTTCCACTTGTCCAAATTTCGTGTCAAAATCCTGCCAGACGGTAATTTCTGCCTCCCATTCACTTCAATGGGAGTTATCAGGCGGAATCTGCTTGAAGACCCAGTGTGACGCTTAATCTTCCGGTAGCTGGAATAATCTGCTAGAGGAAAAATCTGCATCTGACTCCCAATGAAATGAATGGAGGCTAATTTCAGACAAAATTTGGAGCTGATTTTCAGGTGGAATCCACCTCAAATTCAGGGCCAAACTCGTCCGTGTGAACATACCCTAAACAGGTCCTTGAGTTTTAATGCTCTGCAGGAATATATCTGGGTCTATGGATTGACCTACCTCATGGACTTCAGACAGTTGACAGCGTACTCCCTTACATACTGGTCGGGATAGTTAAAATCGAGCAGCTCCAGAGCATCTCTGGGGGGAAGTTTGGACCAAATCTGCAGCAAAGCCTGAAGCTGTAAGAAGAAAATAACTGATTATTAAAAAGGTATAGAAAAATATAGCAAATATAGAAAGCTGTGTATGTGGTCTCAAGAGAGAAAGCAGTCAGCTGAAGCCAGCCTTAGAAAATGGATTAGAAGGCGATAATTTATTCCTTTTCCTTAAAGGAGCGCCAGAACTTTCACGTGGCTAAAGTCAAGGTGTTAGATAATCCAAGGGAAGCATTCGGATTACCAAGTCTAAAGCAATAGAAATAGGAGTCACCCTGCTCAGTAAGGTGTGTCATAGTAGATATATAGTTCTCGGAGACCTTTCCCTCCCCTTCTCGCTCATTGCTCAAATTTGCCCCTTTGCCACCACTACTACTAATATTTTTACAATGGATATGGTCACCATGTTTTCTTGCAATTTTCAACATGCTGGCAAGTTTTTGTACATCACAAGCACTAAAAAGATGCTTTAAAATAAAGGACATATCCCTATCAGAAACTCCATCCACATCCTAGACAGAAAAATGACAGCAGAAAAAGACCACATGGCCCATCTAGTCTGCCCTTATATGTCCATTTTATCTTCGAATTGACATGTGTTTATCCCTGGAATCATTTACTGTAATTTTCCAACTACATCTGATGGAAGTTTGATCCAAGCCTCATCTACTGTTTTAGTGAAATAATATTTCCTGAGATATCCTAGTCTTATTACCAATATATCCTCATCATGTTAAGAAGCTATGGCCCTATAATGGGATATAGGTATCCCGCTATATACAGAACGGTGCAATGGTTTGAACGTACTATGACCAGTCTTCCTATGAAGCGGAGGGAATTTTCCAGAGAAAAGTTTATTGACCTCTGAAAGCGTCTTTTAACTTCCCTGTTTATCAGTTCATTGTCTGGATGTCTTATCACAGACAGGTCAGGAAGTTGTTGTGTAGAAAATCTGGCCGCACTTTCCTCTCATTGCACCTGGACATCTAGATATAGAAGCACACTGCATCTAAAATAAGGCACTATATTCTGCTTCAGTTCACTGCTATTCCAAGCAAAAAAAAGCAATTTTCTCTGCAATTTAACCTGCCAAAGTGTCAATGAATCAATGCAACGTGCCAACAAACACTTTGTGCAGCTACTAGCAGCCAGGAATTAAAAGAATTACGGTACAGATTTAGAACATCTCTATCCCACCAGTATTGTATGTTAACCATCAATATACTTAAAAGCTTCACAGGAATAAAGATCATAAGCCTATGGTCACCTTTCATACCCCCCAGTATAAAACCGAGATTGGAGGAAATGGCTTCTTACGTCTGTTGGAAAGTAAGTCTGCAAGCAGTGGTTTGGAAGGAAGCAGAGGTCTAAGTGACCTGACAGGCGCAAGGAAATTCCAAAAATACAGCTTGTAACATGTTTACATTCCATTGCTGCAAATCTGGAAGGGAAGTTCAGGCTACAGAGGAGCTCTGTGACCAGGAGAGATAATCAGCCATCAAAACGCGAGGCCGGAGGACGCCCAGAGACCAAAGGATGTCTAAAAACAGCTCTGCACCCATCCGACCTCCAATCATTGCGTACCGGCAGGAAACCATCTTATTAAAGTCTATTCCAGCTGTGTTTTCTTTGAATGTAAAATGCCAATTTCTTTGTTTCTGCTGACATCAAACCATCCGAAGAGATTAAAATACAGAAAAATAGAAAAGAAGGAGCCGTGCGCTGTATTAAAAATACCCCACAATCGTAATGATAAGAAATGATAAGACTGAAGCTCCGTGTCATGCCAGGTCATTTACTAAATTCTGTAATGTTACATGGTGGGTTTTGCTACATGGCAATACTTCGGTATCTGATGTCTGAGAATACAAACACAGAGATTTAATAAATATCCCAGAACCTGGTGATGACGAGAGTGCCTTGAGCGACCTACAGGAATAAGTTGAGATTTTGCCATACAGATGAATAGTGGAGAAGTTTTATATGTGGACTAACCCTTTAAGGCTAAGGCCCAACGTAGCGAGCTGCAGCCAAAAAGCGCTGGGGGAAAAACCGCGGTGGACACCTCTGGAATTAACAGGGAGAATAAAAGGATTGGGCATTGAAATTCTACATGCCTATCCCCACCACAACTCTAGCGACCCAGACCGACAGCATCATAGGATTCTATAGGAGACCAGACACATATACACCCATGTTACGCTGGCCTGAAACTTTCCTTCTATGTACATTCCTCTAGACACGCTGTCTGCACTGCTGGGAGTCTTCATGATCGGCAGAGCTTCTTCGCATCTAGAGTTTTAATTACTGACCTGAATGCAGCTTCAGAAGAGACACTCCGCAGTTACAGGGTGCGACACAACCTCTATTACAATCATTTACACTGCATGCCTTTAACCCCATTTCAAGATGCAGTTACAAATCAGATCATTCTTGGGTAAGTTAATGAATTCCAACAGTGTCTAAGCAAAGTGTTTGTAGCAGACACGTATCCCAATCAACACGTCTCTACCATAGTATGGTGAGCGTCTAATGAGAAAACATATGCAACATCACGCTGGGGTAAGGAACGTTCTGGCAGGTTTGTTTGTGATTAATATTGGAAAAAATTGAAGCTTATAAAAGGAAGAAGAAAACCAAAAAACAAGATCAATGGCAGAAAACTCAGAAGACCACAACACTGTAAAGCAACACTATTCACATAGTAGTAAGTGACTGTCACTCATGCTTCTTAAAGTGAACCTGTCACATTGAACATGCATCCCTATATGTAGATACCAGGTTATGGAGTAGGAGGAGCTGCGCAGATTGATATATAGTTTTTGGGAAAGATACAGTATAACTTATAATTTATTCATTGAAACCTCTTCTTATTTTGAGTTTAGTAGTCATGAGGTGGTCCCACTCAGTGACTAACAGCATGATTAGGACCGCCCACGACTCATAATGAGCACAAGTGTAAAAGAATGACACAAACCTTTATATTAATCTGCTCTGCTCCTCCTGCTCTATAACATGCTGTCTACAGATAGTACTCGTGTTTTGTGTGACAGACTCGCTTCATACCTCTAACTCACCTGGGCAACATCTTCCAACTTGTTCCACTTTACAGACAGTAATAACTTAGGGAGTGAGCAGGGGAAATTCTCTCGGCAGTCGTACCGCAATTTCCAAATCAGATCCTTTTCATTTTCACACAGTTGGCACAGTGGGTCCCTCTCCATGATCTCCTTCAGCTCTATATTAAATTTCTTTCCTCCACGACCCTGTAATATGGACATACCAATGTTTAATGATCCTCTCAGCTCACATCCCATTAATGAAGATGAATCATGTCTGGACAATATATTACATGCTTAAACGGACAAGTGTTTTAGGCCTGTGAAAAAAAAAACATACCAGACTAGTGGATTTTTCACAGAGTTGTGCTTAATAAAGTAAAAAAATTATATATATATATATATATATACACATACACACACACACACACGTGGACAAAATTGTTGGTACCCCTCATTTAATGAAAGAAAAACCCACAATGGTCACAGAAATAACTTGAATCTGACAAAAGTAATAATACATAAAAATTCTATGAAAATGAACAGATGAAAATCAGACATTGCTTTTCAACCATGCTTCAACAGAATTTTTAAAAAAAGAAAACTCATGAAACAGGCCTGGACAGAAATGATGGTTCCCTTAACTTAATATTTTGAGGCAATCACTGCAATCAAACGATTCCTGTAACTGTCAATGAGACTTCTGCACCTCTCAGCAGGTATTTTGGCCACTCCTTATCAGCAAACTGCTCCAGTTGTCTCGGGTTTGAAGGGTGCCTTTTCCAGGCGGCATGTTTCAGCTCCTTCCAAAGATGCTCAATAGGATTTAGGTCAGGGCTCATAGAAGGCCACTTCAGAATAGTCCAATGTTTTCCTCTTAGCCATTCTTGGGTGTTTTTAGCTGTGTGTTTTGGGTCATTATCCTGTTGCAAGACCCATGACCTGCGACTGAGACCAAGCTTTCTGACACTGGGCAACACATTTCTCTCTAGAATCCCTTGATAGTCTTGAGATTTCATTGTACCCTGCACAGATTCAAGACACCCTGTGCCAGATGCAGCAAAGCAGCCCCAGAACATAACAGAGCCTCCTCCATGTTTCACAGTAAGGACAGTGTTCTTTTCAAGATATGCTTCATTTTTCCGTCTGTGAACATAGAGCTGATGTGCCTTGCAAACAATTTCGATTTTTGTCTCATCTATCCATAGGACATTCTCCCAGAAGCTTTGTGGCTTGTCAACATGTAGTTTGACAAATTACTTTTGTCAGATTCAAGTTATTTCTGTGACCATTGTGGGTTTTTCTTTCATTAAACGAGGGGTACCAACAATTTTTTTGTCCATGTGTGTATATATAGATAAATATATCTATATATAGTAAAGTGCTGCAGAATATGTTGGTGCTATATAAATAAAATGTATTATTATTATAATATATATATATATATATATATATATATATATATATATATATATATCTTTTTTTTTTTGCAATAAATAGCACTGCATTTTACGCTTAAGGTAAACCTAGCTGCAATAGTAACTAAATCGATAGTTACATGTTTTGGTTTGGTTGGTTCATTTATTCTATCATTATAATGAGACATTCCACTAGGTGGCAGTCTTATATTATATCTATAGGACATGCCCACTAGTATCTCTCCTTTAAGTCCTACATGGGAAATGAAGAGTACAAGATTCTTAAATGAAATAGAAAAAGGAGAAATATAAAAATAACATTCTATTTAGGATTTGTGGACATGCTTTCTATGCTGCATACAGTGTTTTGTTTCCATCCATGAGAGATCTTCGTATGTATATCTTATTATATCTTCTGTCTCTCTCCACACCATAAAGGCCAAGATCACTTTTAAAATTTGGTTAAGGATTCAAAGTGACAGAAATGCCAGGCTATGCACATGACCAGGGCAGATCTACTTCTGTAATGGTATGTTGACATGCCGGAATTTGATGCTTAACTTTTCTGCTTGACCAAATTCTGCCGCGGAATTTACAAATTCCGCAACAGGCAGTATTTTTCCATCTCCCATTCACTTCAATGGGATTTATCAGGTGGAATCCACATGAAAATCAAGAATGACGTTTATTTTTTCAGCTAGAGGAAAAAATCAGCGTTTACCCCCCATTGAAATGAACAGGAGGCAGATTTCAGACGGAATTTGGAACTGATTTTGAGGTGGAATCCGACTGATATTCAGCCGTGTGAACATACTATGAAGGTTTCCATTCAACAACAGCACACAGAGTTTTTGAGGACTAAGCGGAATTATAAAAATAGAAAACTTTATTATGCATTGGAAAAAAAAAAAATTAAAAGGCAGTAAAGTACATATCCAGGACATGTCAGTGTGATGCAAGGGTATGAAGCACTCAAACCGCTGGCGTCCGAGAGGATGAAATATATTACAAACCGCAAATCATTTCTGTTATTCAATGTACATTTAGAGCTGTAATTTTTCGGGGTTTTCATGGACTCTAGTTAGTTAGTTATTAGATACTGTCTTACCATTATTACTTTTTTATTTATTTATTTTTGGCAACAAGAATTTCCCTTTAGCATTGTAAATGTCAAGATGGTAACCTTAGTCTGAAAAGCTCAGCAGGGGTTCTGGGTTTCCTGCACTCTGTGGGATGAAACTGTCCCCGGGCCATGTTATTAATTAACTTTCTAGTGTATCATTAAACAACACATTTATCTGTAACCAGGAGACGCGAGAAATAAAACTGGAACACATTCCTCCCCAGTGTCTCTGTGTTTAAGGTGAATGGTTTCTATCCCTATTCATGTTTCAGGGCTCATAAATGGTTCAGATATTGAATTACATGGTAACTGCCTACAGGTGGCACTAGAGAGACATAATTACATAGTTAAAGGGCTGATGTGGGGAGTTTTATTTTACTTGCTGGACCTGGGGGTTTTCCAGGCTGGTTCCGACCCTGTGCTACAAGATCAGAACCAGCATCCAGCCTCTAAGTTGCTTTGCTTCCTCTCCCTGTGCTATGGGGAATGACAGACTATAGTAAAGCCTGCCTCCAAAGCTCAGGTACCTACCTGTGAAAACGGGAGAGGGGCAGAGCAATCCGAGGCCTGGTGCTGGTTCCGATCTCATGATCTGGGGTCGGAACCAGCCAGGAACAAGTAGGTCCAGCATGAAAAAAAAAAAAAAAAAACCTGTTGGAAATAAATAAAATCTAACTCCCTTGACAGCCCCTTTAATAAGATTGGATAGAAACGCAGGTCTATGAAGTTCATCCTGTATCCCTATGCCGTTGATCCATAGCAAAGGCAAAAATCCCTATGAGGTGGACACAAATTACATCATATTGGTGGAAAAATCCTTCTGACTCCAAATTTGGCAATCAAAATAAATCCCTGGATCAACCTCATATCCAAAAATCTATTTCCTATTATTTATAGTTATTGTCATTATATTAATATTTTTGATTAGATTTTTTTGATTAGATTTTTTTTTTAATCGGTCTATTAAATCCTGAATTAAATGCCTGTATAATCTATTACTACGTCTTGGGATAGAGAGTTCCATAGTTTTACTACTCTAACTGTAAGGAAACCCTTCCTATACAGATGCCTAAACTGCCCTTCCTTCACCCGTAAAGAATGTCCCCTGGTCCTTTGTGCATGTCTTGGACAGATTAAATTATGTGCTAATTCTTTGAACTGACCTTAAATCATCTAGTTATAAATGTGTGTTGTTCCATTTAGCATATATGCAATACAATTATTGAGGTCCAGGCGCATTATTTAACATTTGTCAACATTAAGTTTGATCTTCAATGTTTCTGCCCATACTGCCTGCTTATCAAGGTCTTTCTGTAATATTAAATATTATGTTCTTGCCCATACTGCCTGCATATCAAAGTCATTCTGTAATATTATATAATCATGTTCCTGCCTATACTGCCTGATGTAATATTATACATTATATAATCATGTTCCCGCCCATACTGTCTTCTTATCAAGGCCTTTCTGTAAAATTATATCATGTTCCTGCCTATACTGCCTGCTTATCAAGGCTTTTCTGTAATATTATATAATCATGTTCCTGCCCATACTGCCTGCTGTAATATTATACATTACATAATCATGTTCCTGCCTATACTGCCTGCATATGAAAGTCATTCTGTAATATTATATAATCATTTTCCTGCCTACTGTAATATTATACATTATATAATCATGTTCCTGCCTATACTGCCTGCTTATCAAGGCTTTTCTGTAATATTATATAATCATGTTCCTGCCCATACTGCCTGCTGTAATATTATACATTACATAATCATGTTCCTGCCCATACTGTCTGCTTATCAAGGCCTTTCTGTAATATTAAATATTATGATCCTGCCCATACTGCCTGCATATCAAAGTAATTCTGTAATATTATATATTATATAAGCATGTTCCTCCCATACTGCCTGCTGTAATATTATACATTATATAATCATGTTCCTGCCCATACTGTCTGCTTATAAAGGTCATTTTGTAATTTATATTATATAATCATGTTCCTGCCCTTACTGCCTGTTGTAATATTATATAATCATGTTCCTGCCCACACTGACTGCTTATCAAGGCCTTTCTGTAATATTATATTATCATGTACCTGCCCTTACTGCCTGTTGTAATATTATATAATCATGTTACTGCCCATACCGCCTGCTTATCAAGGATTTTTATGTAATATTATGTATTATATAATCATGTTCCTACAGTTGATTTGCAGGTGGATAAGACATCCCTTGGGGTGTATGGCAGTGGCCTACTCCCCTCTCCCTATTTAAAACACAGGCATGCTCAGCCAAGTGGAGTGTAGACATATTTTTACATGGGAACGGGAAGTATCTAAACTATATGCCAGCCTAAGTTCTAAAGCTGGTCAAATCTCCTGTTCAGACACAATATTAAACTCTGACTACATTCTGGAGGTTTGATGAACAATAAGCTTACTCTCAATGTAGAGCATTATACCGCATACCGATTCCAAGACTGAACCAGTAGAATTTGCATTTTCACCTTAGGGTGTGAATAGATTCTAGAAACATCACTATTTTCCAATTCCAAGTCCATTACAAAATGTTGTGAAACTTACCGACATATTGAGGCTGTCACTCTGACGAGCAATCTCTGCAGCTTTTTCAAGTATCTGTAAAAAGAAATGTTACAGATTAGACAGCGAACATAAATCAGTATATTTATTTAGCTTACTTATATAGCACCATCATATTCTGCAGCGCTTTACAGACATTGACAGTCGCTGTCCCATAATGGGCTCACGATCTACATTCCCGTCCAGTATGTCTTTGGAGTGTGGGAGGAAACCCACGTAAACACGGGGAGAACATACAAACTCCTTGCAGATGTTATCCTTGACAGGATTCGAAGCCAGGACTCCAGCACTGCAAGGCTGCAGTGCCAACCACTGAGCCACCGTATAACAGTGATATTATGAGTACCTATCTCGCCTCACTGACTTATGGGGTCCATCTCATTCTGTTCAGGTTTCAGACTTTATAACAGGTAGAATATTGGTGCAGTCTTAAAAGAGTGCAGAGTGTAGAATATTACAGTTCACAGGGCGGTTCTTCGTGTGTAGACCATACATAGCCCCTGAGTAAGTTGCAGGGTTCAAACTACAGAAGGAGTTTATCAAGCAAGGTTGTGTTCATTTTTAATCACCCTTGTCACTAGTGGAGCTGATAGAGTGGGACTACAGGCTTCAGGATAACCCTTCATCAGTGTATTTAACAAAACACGTTTTTAGTATTAAAAGAGGTTTTGCCACCACAGGCACTTCATAACTGGTGGGGGTCTTACTGCTGGTGCATGTGGTACTTATGGCCTTGCTTGTTATCCTGGTACTCCATTGAGGGTGAGTGTACTGTTCTCTTTTGTTGTTTTTTTTTCCTGAGATACCAGCACAGCACGCACAAGGCTTTACCCCAACTTTCTCAAACTCCTGAATGATAGGAGAATGGGAGCCTAAGGGTTTTTTCACTACAAGCTTGGTCTATATGTTATAGATATACCAAGAGTATTCCCTGATGTATATCTTTGAATTTTTCTATACAGTAAAGGAAAAAAAAAGCATGTATGCCATCTCTCATGGGGTAAATGAGGGCCTAGAAATATGTTCGGCTTCACAGAAGATGACATTGTAATGATTTCTATATGCTATTGTTTCCTATGGTTCGTTCACACTACTGAGTTTTGCTCTTCCTTGAAATCAGAGCCAAAACCCCCTGCCCTGCTTTTTCCCATCCTGCTCTATCTAACAGAATCAACATTGAAAATCCCATTAAAATCAATGCTAGGTTGAAAAAAACCAGCTATGTCAAAAACATACAGAATTTTAAAAACTATGTCAGAAAACACCTCTGATTTTCAGAGTTTTTTTTTAGCTGTGTGAACATACCCTTAGAGGGATAATGCTAATTATCACTTGCTCATTGAAGTGGGAATAATACGCTGTATCTTGTTACACAGGACACGGGTCTCTGTAGTGACTTCAATTAACTTTTTACAGTAAGGGGATAAAAGAAATCCTCATAGCACAAAATGTAAAACTGAAATTATTACCTTGTCAAATGGAGGGTAATAAATGCCTACTTTGGAGTACTCTGTGAATTTAATATGCAGTGCTGTGGCGTTCTCCGTGAAAGGATTGGTGCGGACGGTCCCCATTGGGTTCAGCATTTCTTCAAGTTCATCTAGGAGGAAAATGACACATTAAAATTAATTAGTTGTGTAAATGAGGACATGACGATACTCCCGCGATACCCCGTACTTACCAGGAAATGATGACCAGCCGTGCAGCACATGATCACCCGTCTTCAGCTGTCCCTTATAGTCAAACACCATAGTGTTCACCCAGGCCACAGGAGAGTGCTGCACAAGGCAGAGGAAAAGAACACTTAGTAAAACTCCATTTACTACATTAAAAATCAAGACTGCCTAGTCTACAATGGTAATATGTCATCAGTCATAGTGAGAGGGCCAAGGTTCATATCCAACCTACAATGGGAATACTGGTCTAAGCCTACAGCAGGTCACAATACAGGTCTTATTATGTATATGATAACAAAAAATTTTAGTTTGAATTAATATGTAAGGGTCAATAAATAAAGCACAAAAGGCTCCAGATCTTTAGAGCTGCCCATCGCCTTCATTGTTTGCCAGACACGGCTCCATAGTGGTTGTGCCTGGTTTTACAGTTTATTACAGCTTTGTCCCATTCAAAAGAATAGGACTGAGCTATAATACCAGGCAGAACTACCAATAAAAGTTTGGACCTGTGACTGGTAAACAACAAAGAAAATAATGTGCTTGCGACCACCCCATAAATCAGCTGGTCAGTGGGGGTGCTAGAAGCCTGACACCCACCAATGTAATACTAATAGCTATGATAAGGAAGGTCCATTCATTTTAAAGAACCTTTTAATCCCTGCTATTACTACTAGCAACCACAGGCTTACAGATCACCTAAAGGGTGGACAAGAGGAACAGACTTTGTAGTCCAGTAGCCAAAAAATCAAACTTTGGTGATGCGGATGGGTCAGATGACATGGTATAGGAAAGCTAAGTTAATACTCTACGTAAATACATCTCAACCCTTCTACAATAGCTATAATAAAGTGAAGCTCAAACCAGAAACCCTTCACCGCCAAGGATGCACATAGTCATCGTGACCATAAAGGACTGCAGCAAATGAGGGCATACTGCCAAGTCTTTGCGTGCGTAATGTGCTGTGCATTAAAGACACAGCATGTAGAAAGTGAGAGCACCCCCTGGAGACATAGTATACTTCACCATACTACAGGTTAACCTAGGATACAGATATTATCACAATATGGAAATAATGCCAGGAATGCAGTGATGGCCTGATAAGTGTAACAGATTAAGAAGTTAAAAGGTATAGCAGTGGGGGTCCATCTACATCAGCCGAACATGTTTATATCCCACAAAGAAAAAAACCTCATCCATCCATAGAATAGGTGATAAATGTATGAATGCTTAGAACCCCTGTGACCACTAGAATGGGAATTCTAAGCCCCGGCACAATTGCTGTGAGAAGGAGATAGACATGTACGGAGCTTAAAATAAGTAAAAGGCAATTACCATTTTCCCGGCCTTCTTAATGGTCTGGTACTTAGGGTTAGAAGCTTTGTTGCTTTTCTTTGTCTTGTTCTTGTCCAGTACGGTATAGATAGCCAAGCAGAGACGAGCCATTCGTGGGAGGTCATATACATAAATGTCAAAATCAAGTGTCTCGTTCCACAGATGGTCATTTTTCCCTGGCACTTCAGAGCTCATGATGGGTTTGCCTAATATTTCAGTGCCATGGAATAAGCCTGCCCGCACCACAACCTAAGGAGACATGACATTTCATTATTTACTATGCTGAGATGATCTGAAGCACCATGCATATTTCTAGTGTCCCTTTATAATGCTGAGGATTTCAACCTCTGTCAGAACTGGTGGGGGTCCCAGAATATTCTGTGCTGCAGTGACTCCACTGCTGTTCTCTAAACATCAGCACTCTCAGCACCTGCAGGGAAATGCAGCCAGTCCCATTCACTAGAATAGAGCTGCAGGAGCCCTGCACATTAGGTAGCCACAAATGAAACATTGGAAGGAATATAGCAGTGCAACCCCTTCATTTTCAGTAGTGTGACGGTCTGAGAGGTTAGATACATGGTAGTATCTGTAAAAAAAAAATAAAATCTAAAAATAAAATGAAACTGGAGGTTTTCATTGAAGCGTACCTCCAGTTATAAACAACTTTTCATAAATGAATAGTACAGGTGAATATAAGAAAATTTGTAATATATCTTATTAAGGAGATCTGTTTCCTTCAGCACTCAGTAAGCTGTTCTCCTGCTCCTTATCTTCAATCTGACTGCTTTGTTTACATTATATCCATCTCCATATTCAGCCTCACACACAGAGCTCTATGGAGAAAGGAGGGGTGAAGCAGGAGGCTGATTTATTGCGTTATTCTGTGCAGTGGTAGCCTCATCCACAAACATAGCAGTGCTAAAAGTATACAGAGTAGTAGAAAGTAGGAGCAGCAATTATATAGGGTGCCTTTTCTATCCCCCCCCCCACCCCCCTTCATAGACTAATATGTAGAAAGTAATTCTGGCTGAAAATGGAGAAGACAACATATTTCTTTAATAAGATATTTTACAAAGTTTCTTATATTCACTGGTACTATTCATTTATGAAAACCTGTTTATAACTGGAGGTACACGTTAAATTACATAGTAAATATGGGAAGTAAAAAGACAAATCAACAGGTTTATTAGTCTAGTAATATCTGAATAAAAAAAATTAGGTCTTACTGTATCCTCTGTGTTTAGTTTGCTCCCTTTTATCAGTGTAATCTTGTAAGTTTCATTTAAGTCCCAGACACTCCTAGACATCATCTACAAGAGAAGCCAAACCACAACATTAGGAAACTTCGTTTCTACAGCAGTAGTAGACATGTCATTCATGTGACTAAAAGACCCATAAACTGACCATAATCTGTGACCTATATGTATGAAAAGTGGCATCATTTTAGCCAATGTCTGTGTTAATTCTCAGCTAATTTACTTATGTTTGTAGACAAATTTACGATCTATTGATACATTGCAACAATATGTATTGATGTATGTATTGATACATCTGTAACAATATATATCAGTGGCATGAACTTTCAAACTGGCTAAAATGACAACACTACTGCTTTTGCACCATTTTTGAGATTTAAAAAAAACATTTTATTTCAGAAATGTTTCCAAACTTACTTCTCACTGTAATTTTACAAAACAGACATGTCTGAAACTAAAGGTTGGATTCACAGTAGCGTTGGAGTCTCAGACTCCACCGCAGAATCTGCTTAATAAAAGTCCTGCAAGGAGGAAATCGAGTGGAAATCCGGCGGACCCCATTATAGTCTATGTGTCTTTTTAAGCGGACAGGGTTTCTGTTTTTCGAGTCCCCAGGCAGTCCCAAAGGACGGAAACCCGAATGGTAGTGTGAACCTAGTGTAAATGGAGGAATTTATTAAGACTGGCATTCTGGTTCCATTCAGGTGCATTCCTGTGTGCCAGAACTGAGATTTATGTCAGTCAGGAACTAGCACAGACTTCAGGTATAACTCATGCCAGCATTTTGTCCGGGCCATGTGCCAAACATGCACCACATTTGCACCCATGTGTGCCAGAAAACTGGCATAGATGGGTTAGTAAGTTACTAAATATGTTAAACAGCAAATACTATTTTGACGTAAAATGTGCAAAAGAAAGTGCAAATAATAAAAGTGGATCTGTGTGTTTATTAAAGGGGATTGCCCATGAACATGACCATATTTCAATGTGAAGACAACCAAAAGTGAAACATTTTGTAAATATAAGTAATTAAAAATTTTACAGATTCTTAAACATTTTTTCTAACCACCTTAGTGGTGACAGTCTGTTGTCTTAATCGGTTGCCAATGGATATGACTGCAGGAACTTTCTATGGTCTGGGGCTTGTGGGAAACCCAGCCATGATTTCCTTGTTGTAGGCAGGGGCACTACATGTATGAGAAGATAACCTGGCCACAATAAAACAACAGACTGTCACCACTAAAATGATTTGAGAAAATCTTTAAAACTCTGCAAAATGTTTAAAGAGGACCTTTCATGTCCTCATGTATATGCGGTTTTATATACCGCTAGAAAGCCAACAGTGCGCTCAATTCAGTGCACTGTTGGCTTTCCTGTTATGTGCCCCGGGGCTGGAGATATCGGTGCCGTTACTGATCTCAGTCCACTGTCAGAAAGGTGTTTCTGACAGTCTAGCTGGGCTGTGAGGAACGCCCTCCCTGACAGTACTAGTCCATAGCCCTGTACTGTCAGAGGGGGCGATCATTACTGCCCAGCGATGACGCTGAGCTGTGAGGAACGCCCCCCAGTACAAGTCTATGGACGAGTACAGTCAGGGGTTGGGGGGGGGGGAGTTCCTTACAGCCCAGCTAGACTGTCAGGAACGCCCTTCTGATGGTGGACAGTGAAACTAAGACCACTGTTATCTTCAGCCCCGGGGAACATAACGGGAAAGCAGACAGCACGCTGAATTCAGCGCACTGTCGGCTTTCTAGTGGTATATAAAACCGCATATACATGAGGACATGAAAGGTCCTCTTTGATTGATTATATTTTCAAAAATGTTTAACCTTTAATTGTCCACAAATTTAAATATATTTATGTTCGTGGGAAAACCCCTTTAAGATTCAACATCATTGAACATTTAAATAATCCAAAAATGACACAGAAAAAATATATATTTATTAATGGTGATAGTTTGTTTCAGTTATATCGCAAATATCCTTTCAATATTCAGTGACCACAGTGGACAAATGATCATTCACACTGATGACATTTGTCAAACAGATTATCCGTTGTGTTTCTAGAGCAAGTTCCATTGCTATGTTCTGTGACTGTACACATTGATTTGCATTAAAGGGGTTTTTTGAGATTTAGATACTGATGACCTATGTTTAGGAATGTTGCAGATTCTCCTATCTGCAGCATGTGAATTATGTTGCTGATTATAATAATAATAATAGTCCTTTAATAGTCCCACAGTGGGGAAATTCAGTAAATGTAATAGATTGTACCCCTTTAATGTAATTGCATATATCCACAGTGAATCTGCATGTAGCACACCACATATTTCTAGTGGAAGAATTCCAGCACTAGTGGCACCACGGAGGTCATAGCACTTCTAGAACTTGGCACTACGGTCAAAACCATATGACTGACAATTAACACTAGGATAAGTAACATATTACTCAATCATATGCTCGCTGATTTAATATAATACAATATACTTTGGATTGTAGTTTGATAACAAGAGAAATTGGTAAGTTGAGAAATAAGTTCATATAAATATATTTTTAACTACATTTAAAGATAAAATATCATCCATGAGAGACACTTATTTCACCTATGAAATGCATGTAAAGGACATCTCCTACCCGACATATCAGTGCTTTCTTAATTGTTGGGTGATCCTTTGCAAATTGCAACAGTCCATTTATTGGAAACAAGTGTTCTTAGGACTTTTCAGCACCTCAATCCCATTTAAGAGAATGGGACTAAGCTGTAACTCCAGGCACAGCTATTATACAATGTACAGTGCTGTGCTGGGTATACAATGAAGGGGGCCTTCACCAACTCCCTTTTTAGCATCTGTTAATAGGCGTTGCTCCACTGATTCCAGCACAGCTGGAAATTTTTCTGTAACCCCCACCACTCATGAGCAATCAGTTCATTTTGGTGCCTGATATGCTAATTAGGCTCTATATTGTCAGGTGGGCAGTGTCAGGCATGAGCAGGAAAGGGGTGTGATTCAGAGCTCCAATCAGAGGCAGCCAGTGTCAAAGCCTGAGCAGTTCATTATTAAAATAGCATATCAGGCACCAAAACTACCAGCATAGATTTCTCAGTAATGGTGGGGGCTACAGAAAAAATTTAAATTGTTCTGGAATCAGTGGAATAGCGCCTAGAAAATGAGAATGACTTGGTGAAGGTGGTGAAAGGTCCTCTTTAATCAGTAGCTGTGGTAATTCCCACCTATTAATAGACAATGGTGTGATAATAAACCCAACCTATGTTTAACAAAGCACTTCCCTTTATGAATAATGCTGAAAAAAGAAGCTTCTGACTATGATAACACACTTCCTATTTAAGTTCCTCATTTTCTTTTTTTTTTTTTTTTTAGATCCCAACGCTAAAAATTTGTGTCAAACTTCACCCTTGTGCCAATTAGTCAGACATTGGCAGGATGTAGGCGTGCAAACTGATCCCTGGGTCCATGTGGACAACAAAAGGCCACAAAATAACTACATCATCAGCCTGTGAGGCCACCTCCAGACTATATCAATAAAACAGTATGACTGCAAAGCTGCCATATACTGAACCTATGTCTTGACAACATTATGCCTGGAAATAAATATTTCTATGATTAGAAGATGGGCTTGACCATTCATGCGATAGAGCAGTGCCAAAAGGGGTCATATTATCCCTAAGCAGTATATAATAGCGGGAGATGCTGAGCTCTGTGATATATAAGTTTATATGATTTGAAGGAGGATTTCTGAGTAAAATGCAAAGTAAATACTGACAGGACTCCTAGGAAAGACAGGAAGAGTCCTGATTACCCCGCCCACACACATTGATAGACAGCTCTCCCTGTATCAGTGTGTACATATAAGACTACCAACCACTATGTGTGGGCAGAGGAATCAGGACTCTCACTGTCTCTCCTAGGAGTCTGGTCATGATTTACTCTGCTTTTTACTGCTTTATTCTGCTCCAGGTAATATAACCCAGCTAACCTCCATCTGTCATATTCTGCCCACCAAGTATCACATGACTGCCTAGGGCAAATATGTCATGGCTCTAAGGGACAAAACATGGGCAAGCACAGTACATAATTAAATAAGAAAATATACACAGAAAATACAGACATTCAGTATATATATTCATTCATTTCTAGCTAAACACACTACAGCCATCAGGTTAGTTACTTACAGAGGCACCCCGTGTTTTGGGGGGCAATGGCAAAGGTGGCACAGATGCTTTCCTCTTCACTGCTAGTTCAATGGCACTAATTTCTTGGTCAAACATCTTCTTGATATTACAGCACTCAACTAAAGTGAGCCGAGGGAGTGTCCGATTCACCACGCAGTTTGTGATATACTGGAAATGAGATGGAGTCATATTGGTAAAACATCTCCTGGACACACAAGTGCACATAAAGTAAAAAATTGGGAAAGAACTCACTAAATTATTTTGTTTTATTATAGAGATAATGACTGCACCTGTCACTCTACAGGTATATAGGTATGTTTACATAGGTATGGTCAAAACCTTCACTAGACCATGTATTCCCATCTTGGCAAATTGCTGCTAAAATGTGAATAACCACACCCATGTCCTGACACTTAGGGCAGGATTTAGGGGATCAGCTGAGCAATGCTGCTTCTGTAACTATAATAGTGATGCTATAGGAATAGTTTAGCTCAAGTTGTCTCTGTAGCTCCCATTTACCTCTATGAGAGTTACGGAAACAAGGTAGGGCAGCGCTGCTCCCTGGTTCCTTTAAGTACTGCCCTAGAGGATGGGGAGCAGATATTCCCATCTCAGCAGTGACGGGAATAACCCTTCAAGATAATGGCAGCAGAAATTTGTAGCAAACTCCACAGAAAGGCATGCAGATCAGCATGTGCATTAGCCTCACTGTAATTCACTGGAGCTATGGCTATTCAGAGCAGAACCTGCAGCCATAATGAACATTATGATCATTTACAAATTTCTTGCAGTTCTTTTCCGAACTACGTAAATGGCGCATAAAACATTCCCTTTACATATATTGGTGAAAGAGTGTAAGTAGCTTCTCTCAGCACCTATTCCTAAATCCTAACAGTGCATGAACCTCACCTACAGTAAACCAACTTGCTTTACGAAAAGGGCCCTTTTTTGAGATTCAAGTGCAAATAGGGTTACCATAGGAAATGATTACAGCTGAATTTGTAAGTGTGAATAAGGCAATGTTTACACAGCACAGATTTGCCAATAGGAAAATCCACTGTGGATTTTTTTCCCCAGAAACTAAATTTGGATTTCTGCCACAAATTAGGCAAATCTGCATTTAGATTAGCTCCATTGTAATTCAATGAAGCTCATCCACTCCATGGTCCATTCATTTGCAAAGGATTGTCTGGCGTTTTGATTGCTTTTTAGTCAATTGTTTGGGGGAGGCCAAAAAAAACAGCGGTTCATCCATTTTGTTTATTTTCTGTTACATAGTTCGTCGCACGGGATAAATATTTTTATAGGTTCAGGCATTTACGGAACCAGGAATACCAAATGTATTTGACTTTTTATTTCTTTTTATTTGGGATTTAGGGACAGGATGTGATTTGAAATTTTATATCTTTATATTTTAAAACTTTATTATTTATTTCTTTTACCTTTAGACTCCCCTCGGGGACATAAAACCCTAGGGGGTCTGATCACTTGGAAAATATTGTGAAATACAACTGTACAACTGTATACTGGAAGGTCCATTCACTTCTATTACAGACAGTCTGTATTAGAAGTGTACAGAGGGCCTGGGATTATTCAATAGGCTCGCGGCTGTCATAGAGACAGATTACTGCCCCAGATCTCGTTTCGGGGTACAGCGATCACCTTCATAATGGCAGTGCCCACACGCCATTCATCCTCATATACCTTAATGCCCATGAGAGGAGACTGATCGCAGGTATTGCTGTCATGTTTACAATGTATAATACAGTGGTGGCTATGGTGCCCACTCTGCTCTGGAGTTGGCACCATATTTAAAATGCTGTACTATTATGGCACTTGTTGGCAAGGGGATAATTAAAAGAAACCTGTCACATTGTACCTGCGGTCCAATGTGCATGAGTTGAGAAAACTGATATATCGCTTTTATAGGAAAAGATTTAGTATAACCTGCTCATTCTGGGCTTAGGAGTCCAGTGGATGGTCCTACCCATTGATGGACACCCATCTCTGCATGCACACTTATAGTAGGAAGGTTGTCAATCACCGATAGAAACACCCACTGGACTCCTAGGCACAGAATGAGCCTTAAATGAATGACTGACAAGTAATACTGTAACTTGCACTACTATGTATATCAATCTGCTCAGCTCCTCCTTACATCACACTACATGTTCAGCACAATGATTTTCTTCAACATGGAAGCTGCCACAATAAATCAGCTGATCGGATACTGAGATCCCCAGGCAAACAGATGATTTTACCGGGATAAAGCTGCAGCCAGCCAGAAATTTTTACTGAAGTTGCGGAACTGCAAAAATATAATAGTGTACACTGTGGCTTTAAGAAGGATATAAGTTGACAGAGGGAGAACAACTTTTCTTAGAAGCAACAAATATTTGACAAGTTGTCCTCCAACAATCCTTCATTGTGTGAACCTACTGCTATTGTAAAGAATGTTTTACTATCTAGTTGCTGGCTTGCTAAAAGAAAAGACCTTTCATGTGTAAACACTCACCTGAAACTGTATCAAGGGATAATCCCCAAATACATACTCCAGTCTCCCGATGACCTGGAGCACATAATCTTCTGGATCCACGTCATCATCTTCTCGGCCATGGATGGTTAACCGCTTGCGAATAGCTAGTTCAATCAACTTTATAGGGGTTAGGTTTGGGGATACCTGGAAGCTGAAGACATCCTACATAGATACAATTGAGACATTGAACAATAGTAGCACTTTAGTTAGTAGGCAAATGGAAATTTTCAACAAAAAATAAAGACTCAAGTAGTTAAAGTGAACCTGTCAGAATGATTTGGGACACTGGGGTTTAATGTCCCACATAGAAATCTTGTATCCCATTAAACAAACCTTTACACTTACCTAGAGAGGAGTCTGATGAATCTCATCTTACTCATCTCTGATGCTTCCAGAGCCTGTGCTGTCGTTCAGAGAAGTCAGGGTGTATACCCCAGCTTCAATGTGCATGCGCTTGAGGTCCAGCACATGCACACTGAAGAACTATGCAGGTGCTGGGAGTGTGGCCGCTGGGTAAGTATAAAGATTTTTTATTTTTAATCAGGCATGGATTGTATTACAACAGTTCTACTGGGGACACTAAAGCCTCGGCCCATAACAGAGTGTATTAGCTCTGTAAAAAGCGTGAACATCACACATATTGTAATTCTGGTGTATTAATACCACAAGGAAAAAATACAATATAGAATATAATGAAACCAGCATACTGCTAGTGAACTATCCTTACTGAATGGCTGAACATGTATGTGTATGGAAAGGTCTGGAAATATAGCAGTTGGTCAACTGAGTGATCCCCGTCTTTATTGTGGGATCTATTTGCAGATTTAACTAACAATTGCCACATATATAGTTCCCTCTTGGGCCAGTTCTTGACCATGTAACGTAGGCAATTATTTGGCTTGCCAGAGAAAAGGATGGAAAAAAGCTTCATTGTACCTGACAGTTTTCAAAGTGGATGGCTACCACCAGGTTTTTACTAGGCAACTTGTCCTGAGCGTTGTCTGGTATGGAAGGATCGAGTTCAGGAGGAAAAGTGCATTTAAGCCATTCCAACCAGGTCAAACTAAGCATGGACTGGATCTTGTCTTCACTGATCTTTCTCATCTTACTCCGAAATTCCTTGACCTCATTATCCTGAAGGGCATCAAATTCATGGAGACCTATATTAAAAAAAATAGAAGAAAAAAACAAATTAACCAAACATAGATTAAAATAAAACAAAGCACAATGTAATATTGTAGACCTTCCTGATTTTATTACAAGTTATTAACTCTTCAATATTAAAAAACACAAACAAACAAAAGCATCTTTAGAATATGACAAAAGTCTAATTTTTACAAAAGCATAGAATTTTAATAATATTTTTTTTGCAGGATTATGGGGGTATCCATCTTGTCTGAGCTGCATTTAGAGACATGCTGTGGGGTAGTTACATGCAATAGTCTGTAGATGACTTAATGGGGCAGATTTATTAAAGTACTCTAGAAGCAAAACTGTCTTAGTTACTCATATGCAGAAGGTATTCTCAGACCATATGGTGGATCCATACTTGGTGGTCATTCAAGTAATAGGAGCGGCGCAGCAGCCCCATCCACTGTGTAGAGGTGGTTCTGGGGAACTGCAGCGCCGCTCCTATTACTTGAGTAACAGCAGTGCTGCACGTGCTTCTCATCTGCATGCAGCTTCAGACACCCGGAGGCTGCTAGAGCATTTCATCTGTGCGGGGTCTGGGTGTGGATAGGTTATCAGTATGGAAACTCAGTCTGGCCCTGGAAAACCCCTTTAAGGCCACATACAATATATACAAAGATGCAATGATACCTTACTAGTTTACTGGATAAATGAGATGTATCAGTTCTACTGAAGTTACCATTACAAGTCCTATATCTGACATAAAATACAAAGAAGCTGCAGAGGAAATGTAAATGTAATAGATACAATGCAAAGAGAACAGAAATGCAATTTCCTTCAGTGTTCAAATGTATTAGATATTCTTAGATGAAAACCCACTGAATAAAGGATTTTAATGTCATTGACAGGTCTCATGAGTAATACCTAGTCTGTGATGTTTTAAAGGGTTAGACAGAAAGGGCATTTTGCTGTGGGTCCCAAGCTTCAAAGAAGTTTCTTGGACTAAGATTTCATCCATATGGTTACAATAAATGAAAATATATTTTGGGGTGACACTGTAGAGATGTTTAAGCCATTTTATACCGCACTTCCAAACAGGTTAATCTAGGAGAAATCACATTTCAAGGAAAACACCCATACTAAAATTGTCTAAGGCTCTGTTCACATGTGTGTCAATGATGCATACAAGGGTGTACATCACCCATAGGCTCCGAGTACACCATGCAGTAATGTATACATCTTTTTGTGGGATGCTTCTGTATAGAACATAGCAGATTGAGCTGTTCCATACAGAAAAAAAGCTGTACAGATGTATAGCAACTGGCAAAGGCTAATATGACACTCTTTTTGATGGTAAAAACAGGACTATAGAGTCGGTAGGCCAGACCGACTCCTGCTCCAACTCTGACTCTGACTGATAAATGGCCTCCAACAATAATATAGTTATTATTCAATATTAAAATCTGTATTAATATAATGAAAACTACTGTATCTAATTTGATTTTGAAGCCAGAGCCGGAAACTTTTTTCCCAATCCACAGCCCTGAAAAACAGAGCTGCATGCAGATAAATTCTTCCCATTAAAAATCTGGAACCACTGACTAAATTTTTTTAGGCTGGATGACAAATGTGTCAATGATTACTGTTCCCAAAGGGGACATCAACCCGCTTTTCCAGACTTCTGAATGGCCACTTGGCCTAGACACGTGCCTGTATGCCTCTGTGCCAATATCACGTCTGACGAAGAAGTGGAGTGAGCATTTTAGGCTTTAAGGTGTGAGAGGGTTAAAATTCTTAGAGAGAACTTGCACACAGGTGCAGGTTCCTAGTGGTTCCAGACCTTGGAGCATCTGGGGACCTGATCTATGCATTCCTGCATGTGATCTCTCTCCCCCAAGTCCTGACAGCTCTGTGGCACAGCTCTGTATTAAACCAGAGCCAGAGCTGTGGATAACCAGCACCATCTCTCTCCCAAGCACAAAGAGATCACGAGCTCATTTCCATGAAACGCGTTTTAAGTGATTTCAAACATCTGACAGCGCCCCGAAGGTAGAGGAGGGCGAGGGGAGGGGGCTAGACAGAGGAAATAGGCATTTATTAGAAACAAATGAGCGTACTGTGTACAGGGGAGGACGCTCACATCTCCTAATCAATAACATCTCCAATACACATGTCACATCGAAATCTATTTGGGTGTACGTATAGGCGCTATTCTACAAATACAGTCCAAACACCACACTCAAAAAGTAACCCAAAGCATTCCTACGACCATAGGTCCCATTCTGACCGTGCGTCTAATGAGCTGAACCATAGGGATCTATGATTCAGTAAGTTACATTATCAGACCCACAGCCAGGTCAGGTTTCTTATCGTGCTTGTGAGAAATTGGTCCAAAAATCTGTACAGACGACAAAAACAACCAACAGCTGCATTCCTTACATAGCTATGGCACTATTCACATTATCATTGGGCAATATGTGGAATCTGTTTGCATAAAGGAATGTGAACTTATCGGTTTAGGTACTTATTTACATTTTTAATACTTTGTTGTAGACTTAAATGTATGTGGTGTAAATGGACCCACAGCATATACTTTATGCTACTCTATTCTCTACTGTCTGGAAATCTGTAAAAAAAACAGTTGTGCAGATCTGTAATATGGCTACCTCAGAAGCCTACAAACCTTTGTTTGCATCTAGTTTGATAGTAAGGAAAGGTTCACATGACGGAATATGGAGTGGAATATAAGATGGTTTTCCACCTCGGATTCCTCTCAAAATTCTCTCCCTGTGCACCCTGTGGCAGAAAGAAGAAGCAAAGTCTTGGCTTTAAGGACAGCTTTTCTGGGACCCAATGGGGCGAATCAGAGTGAGCCTCGTGCTGTGGATTCTGTGGCTGAATCAGACAAAACAGGACACTTCTTCATTACAGAAAATCTGCAAGGTCCCTGACCACCCTCACCTTTTGCTAAACCTCATCCACCTCCACCCCATGCAAATCAATTTATACAATCTTCATACAGTTTTTTTTGCATAACAATGAGTACAAAATAACATGCTATATTTTACAGTACATCAAGTGTCTATGGCTTCATAACAAGATCTTTACAGACGCCTTATAGACCCACGTGTGCAAAGCCATAAGGTCTCTGTGTGCTGCCTGTAACGGATTATAATCTAAGTAATCCCCTGATATACTATGGGATTGCCATTAAAGCAATTCCCTGATTTGCAGAAGGCAACTGATAGGATCAAAAGTCCAACGTATTCACAAGAGCCCGCCACAGGGCAGGATACTCTGGGCTGCTTGGAACCCAGATGGCGTCCACAGAACAATGTGTCAGAAAAGAGGTGCACTTGCAGGCTAAGGACCAAACTGGAAAACCTACTGCAAGCACAAAGGGTAATACAACGGCCAGGGTCAGCAGCCAGAAGAGAATGGAATGAGAAGAATACCAGTAGTCAAGTCCAGGAGGTGTCAGATAAACCCAAATCATCAAGAAAAGAGTTAGAGAGTCTATCTACCTTTCTCCTATTGATGGCCTACCCTTAGGATAGGCCACCAATGTTAGATCAGCGGGTCCAAACAGCTGTGACCCCTGAAAATCAGCTGTTCCTGGACTGTGTACCTGCTGGTAAGGAGCCAGTAGCTGTGCTGCTCACTTACCATAAAATATGTCTTAGACCTCCCAGATCTAAAATTGATGGCATCTCCTAAGGATAGGCCATTAATATTAGAAGGATTGACTTGTAGACAGAGCAACCTTAAAGAGATGTCCAGTATTGGAGACATAGAGAGTTACAGTAATGGCCCTCTGTAATGAGGGCACTATTATAGCTCTGTACAACCTGGAAATCAGTTTTTCATGGTAATCTGTATGAAGGTAGGAAGGCTTATCTAATGTGAAAACAACAAAAGTAGACAGCAAGAATCCAACCTTCAACTGTTATTCCCCAGGAAACCTAACTACGTGTGATAGCATCCACTAAAAGCTCCGGGATCTGGTGGCAACAATCTAATATATATGTATTCCTTTCAATTCCTGTCAGTAAAAAGAGGAGCAAAACGTAAAGACGAAGCAAAACACTGAAGTATAAGTGGACTTCTGAAGCTGCACACAGATGAAAACCATAAAAGCTCTCGTAGGGCCCATGGTTACAAAGCCTATTAGATCACGCTTATTATGGTTTATATATAAGGCCACATGTCACTCATTGTGCACAAAGCCGAGCCAGGTTTAGCAGTGGATTCCAGATTTGAGGGGCGATGGGAAAAAAGAGGCCATCTATAGGGAGAAGTAGTTTGGGAGAGGATCATGCTGAGGCTTGGAAAGTCAAACGTTCTCTTCTTCATCTGCCAAAGTCAAGTCAAAGCTTGTCATTCAGGGCAGAGCCGGCAGATCTCAGGGAGATTGTGGGAAATGTGCCAGAGTTATTTCACCGCGCTCTACTAACCTGAGAACTCGCTGGAGTCAGACTGCTGACGTCGTACACAAGGTTAGAGACTAAAGGTGTCTGGGATGTTCAGCCGGGAACAAACTTCAGTCATATTATCTCTGAATCAATGAGTATACATACAGCGGAGTTCTCAAATGCTGTCTGCTGCTGCAATGGATGTGACAGTCCATTACAAGCTATTGAACGGAAACTACTGATATACTCAGACACTGGGGGAAAAATTATGTAATTATGTCCGCTTTAGACAGTACATTTTTGTTACAAGCTGATCATTTGGGGTCTCACTAGTGGGGACCCTCGTAACAGGCATTAAATTAATTACTTGAGGGGACCATTGAAATCTCTGTGCTGTCCACGTAACGCAGAAAAAAAAATGCAAAGAAATAAGGCTGAGGTCACATGTAGCTGAATTTTTTGTTGCAGATTTTGCGTTTTTTGAGCCAAAACCAGGGGTGGATTTCACAGAAGGGAGAAGTATAAGAGCTTCCTGTATATTTACCATTCCTTTTTAAGCCACTCTTGGCTTTGGCTAAAAATAATGCAGCTAAGTCTGCAATAACAAAAAAAACGCAGCTTTTCCACAACGTGTGACATCAGCCTTATGCTGTGTTTTGTATTGCAGTTCACAAAGTTTTTATTATATTTCTCCTTCCTCTCTTTAAACTTAATTTGGGCAAAAATAATGTATAAAAACACCAAAAATGTGAACTGGATATGAAGAGGACATTATAGTAGTGGTATAACCTGCAGTCTTCCCTGAACTTTCTCACTATGTGTACTGTTTAACTTCCTGGGGAAGCTGAAGGACAACCAATATGGCTGACTATGATCTGACTATAAATGGAGCAATACTTGAGTGGAAAGGTATCAGCATTTTGCCACTCAGAGGTCCAAGATGGTTAAAATAACATCCTCAAAATCCACTGTCCAGATGATAGGTTCATCTTCACCACTCACAAGAATATTTTGCAGATTTTTTTTGGATTGATAACCACAATGTGAGCAGAAATGACTAGATATCTTCTAAAAAACATATAAACGCTAATAGGTAGTCACATCCACAATAGTCATTAATTTAGTTTTCTTTCCTGAGACAAAAATAACTGGTGTTATCTTACTAAATCTATTGTATATGCCATTAATATTTGGTGGGGACTCAAACGACCCCTGCCGACTGATCAAATAAAGCAAAAAGTGCTATGCTGCTTCAGCTCTGCTCCCCTTTCTATGGAGGCCATATGGTTGGCCACTGACTATAACTGGTCAACCTCCATGATCCAATAGTAGCCTAAATGGGCACAACGCTTTCCTAAAGCCACTGCCATGGCCTTCTGGCAAGTGTTAAAACAGTCAGACCTGCACCAAGTGAACAATGATAACCCTTTGATAACGGAATCAAATATTCATTTTTGTTGTCTTTGTCGGATGACTGCAGTCTACTTTTTAGGAACAAACTTAACCATGTCTGACCAATTTCCTTGTTAAACTAGCTTTTCTGCCATCTAGTCAGAGGACCTGGTGAGGTGGCCAGGTATATAGTGAGTTGGTATTCCAACGCTACACCTCTATAATCTATACATACTGGATAGTAATGTATCTGAAAGACTACAGCTAAACCAAGGCAGACAAAAGGAGTAAACTAAATGGGGCACTATTCAGTGCTATTTGAAATGCAAAAGGGCCTTTATCTGCTACCGAAGCAATTCCTAACATTCTTCCAAAGTATTACCAGCAGTCGGTGCTTTCCCGTCATTTCTGGGATTGGCCCAACCCTAATCCAGGAAGACACAGAAAAAAAAATGCACCTTGATAAGGTATGTTATTTCTTGCTAGCACTATGTACATTGATAGGCATTATAGCACATCATTTAGTAAAAGTCTTGAGGATTAAAGGTTACACTTTAGTGCTATATTTATAGAAGAGATCCTTAGATATGCTAAATATAGAGATGCTGACAATGTCACAAGATCCTGCACAGTCAAGGAGTTGTGTGGGCCTGTCTCACCAGCAGGGCACAATAAGGGCTATTGTTTCTACGGTATGACATCACCCTAGCTAAGCAAGTGGGTCAGTGAGGATGCCAAGAAGTGACGCCTGGTCACACATTACCTTTTCCTATCAAGACTCCTATCTTGGAATCTAACTTCTCTGCAGGATTGCAGCTCCTGGTCACTAGTTTCAGGACTGGCAGGAAGGGTCGCACATCACAGAGTCGCCGACTTTCATCTTCCAGTTCCTCATGGACAGCTGTTTGGTTGACGCATTGGAACATATAGGAGTCAATTTCCAGGAGCAGATGGAAGAGGGGGTAACTTTGTGCATCCTTCCACACAAGCTGTGAACACAACACATATAGTAGTAATGTTAAGGTGTAGCAACCTCTGGTGTAGATGACTAGAGATACATATTAGTCATGGAAGCACAAAAAAGCAATTACACGTATATAACCCAAAAACAAATGGTTAGGTTCTTTTGTGGGTATGCTCTTGTTATCTTTTATCTGCTAACAAATTTTAGGGAACTTCCAAAACTGTGATATTGATGGCCTATCCTTAGGGACTTTTACATAGATTGATCTGTGCCCAGAATAGCCCCACTTAAAGGGCCTTTACATAGCAAAAGGCCGACAACGATGGCCTACATAAATGATCTTATCACCAAAGAAACAAGCCTCTGCTGCCCTCTTTACATGAGGCAATGATCGGGAAGGAACACTCGCCCGACCAAGTTAACATACTGGGCATCGGTATGTGATTAAAGGGGGTCTAACTGCCAGAACTCCCACCGGTCAGCTGAGAGAATAGACTATGGTGCTCCTGTAAGAGCTACATTCCCATTGTTAGCTCAAGTAGAGCACTTTACATATGGTTGTGGCTGTGTCTGAAAGTGCAGGTCAAGTACATAAAACTGAACTATAGTATCAGGAACAACCACAATCATATATACTCTGTGCTATCTATTATTTTGACGTAATATTAGTATTACCTGTTTAATCTGTGATATGGAAGCATCCCGTGGCACCTTCATCTGCACATAGATTCCAGTGGGGAGTAAGACATCTACAGTCACTTTTGGAGAAAGCTGTGTATCGTCTGCCCAGATGTCCATGGGATCCGACAGAGTGGGAGGCATTTTGTGGGATGAGGTACTACCTGTGAGACATGGCCCTGGAGGGAGACAAACAATATTGACATTATTTGTATGATTCATTGCATTATATGGCTAGAAGTCTGGTCACAAGAATGAATTATGGAATTAATAGTTTTCTGTTGCTCCAATGGATCTGAAAGGGGGTCTGTCACCAGAACCCAGCATATCAACCCAGCTCCACAGATAGGTTAGGGTCATATGAATGATACAGTGCTTTCCCCTTGTGACCGAGCCCCCATTGCTGAGATATTGCCATTTTTGTCAATATGCAAATGAGTGCTTTGGAGTTTTTAGGGCGTTGTTGTTGACCTCGTTGGAGCAATAACAACACCTTTGTTGTTCCAAAGAGCTCATTTGTGTGTTGACAAAAATAGTGATATCTCAGAAACAGAGGTACCGCTTCACAAGGGGAAAACACTGCTTGACTCAGGTGACCCTATCCTATCTATCTGCAGGCTGGGTTGATATTCTGGATTCTGGTGACAGACTCCAATGAAGGAACTCTGCAAATGGTCTTTTTAAATCTCCTATTGTTTTTCATCTCTTTCATTTAAGCCCATTTTGTTGTATTTTACAATTAAAACATATAAAGAAATCTCCCAGGAGATCAGACATGTCCTTCTCCTCCTCCTTACTGTCATGAGTCTGCCTGTAAAGTAAGGGGCTGCAGCAGGAACTTCCCCCCACTTCTCAGACTTGAACAGAAGAAAAAATATAGAGCTCTGAGAAGAACAAAGATGTTGCTGCGTTCGTCTTGGGCATCTTGAGCTTGGCACAAGAAAACAGTATCTAGTGACGATTCAATTTCGCCTTAAGGTTCTTTGGCACAGCCACACACTGAAACTGTTTTGATTATATGTCTGGAGGCCCGTGAACTACATTTAAGGGCACCACTTCAGCACATAGAAAGCCAAGAGGATCTTACTAATCTTACTGACTCAGCTACTAGGCATCATGTGACAATCCACGCCATATTGAGAGGTGCTTTTTTTAAATTGTTAAGTGAATAAAGAAGAAAAAGATAGGTAATCCCAAATTCACAGAATATTCTCATTTTGTAGGTTTTGCTCCCTTGACATAATGATGTCTATTTTGTCCATATTAATGGAAAACAAAGAAGAGTCTCAAAAAATGTCCATGGAAGGAGTTCAGCTTTCATATTCTAAACTTCACATAGAAAATAAATTATGACCTCTAAGTGGTTTGTAGGCACAGCAAACCACTTCACAATTGTTATGACCAATTGAGTTAAAGTCTTTAAAAAAAAACAGAAAAAAACAAACAGTCTTCCGCATGTTGTACAATATATTAGAAATCTCTGTTATTATTCACAATCTAGAGGGATTCCCGAAAAAGGTTCCATTAAAACAACTTGTCCCACAAAAAACAAGCCCAGATATGGTCTGACAATGGGTGTCCAGTCGTTTCTATGTTGATAACTGCCGCTAGCTTGGGATTTCCCACTAACAACATTACCCACTAGATACAGAATAAGTGTTTTGCCGCTATGGATCTGCTCTCTGGGACCCCCCACAGTATCAGACACTTAATCCCTTATTCGCAAAAGTGTGCAGTAAAGTGCATGTAAACCTAACACTGCAATGTCACTGTTATAGTTAGCCGACATTAGCCTGGAAAGATTAGCTGACATGTTATAAGGGCTGTCGGGGAATATAATAATAATAATAATAATAATAATAATAATAAAAAGTACTAGAAATAAAATGTATTAATACAAGTAATACCACAAAGATCAATTTTTAAAGCCTCTACTGCTCTTGCACTGATGCTCCGGTGGTCCCGCCAGACTTTTACGTTTAATGACATCATTTTTATTTATTTATTAATCATTTAATATTTATTTTCTGCTTTTTAAATTGCTCTAACAACCTCTGTAACTAAATACAATCTAAAATTCCACTTTACATAGTAGAATAAGCCACAGCTGACTACTCCATTACCTTAGATGGATTGAACGCTGAACTTTGCAAGCTGCTGCCTGACCTGATGTGGCAAGGGTTAATGCGTCACATAGTCATGAGGCAATACTAATAATATCACTTCCCTTAATTGTGCACAACAACAAACAAGATCATGTCAGCTGAACACAACCGGCATTGTCCTAGACTAAAAGACTGGGAGTGATCCTGGTGCGGGGCCAAGATCCCACAAAGCAAATCTCATAGAATCAGAGGCAGAGCTTGTGAGTGAACACGTGAGATAAAAAGTATGGACCAAGGCGTGTTACAGCCATACAGGAAAGATGCAAAATGACAGATAGCGCTCACTATAGAAACAAAGAGCCCCCTTCACGCCCATTCCATCATCACATGTTCATTTACTGGAGGCAGACAGCTGAAGAGGCTATAAAGAGTTAATGTGGTAAGAAGTCACCTTACAATCCATTGCTCTTATAGCGGAGGGACATCATGGATAAAAGCTCCACATTCCTCAGGCTGCACAATGAACAAGTGACTGCTATCCCTATGGGGATGCCATGCATATTGCTCTGTATTAATCACTGCCTCGTTTCAGGTTTGCGCAAGCACAGTGCCCTCCTGCCCACGTAGCGAGTACCTGCTGCCTGTTACATAACTACCAGCGCTGAATGGAAACAGCCAAGTGTGAGGATTCACATCATAAACCAGCTGCAAAAACATGCATACCATTCTCATACCGACCTGCCAATGTGACCGTACCCGCTGCTGATAACTTCCAAGAAAGCATGAGAGTGCCTGCCTCACCCTAAACTTCAGCCTCATAAACACAAACTCCTTAAAGAAGCACTCCAACAAAAACACTTTAATCACTCCTGCACCCCTCACCGATTGTCTGTCACTCTCCAGGCTTCTGTCATGTACAGTGGGAAAAAAAAGTATTTAGTCAGCCACCAATTGTACAAGTTCTCCCACTTAAAAAGATGAGGCCGGCCTGTAATTGTCATCATAGGTAGACCTCAACTATGAGAGACAAAATGAGAAAACATATCTAGAAAATCACATTGTCTGATTTTTAAAGAATTTATTTGCAAATTATGGTGGAAAATAAGTATTTGGTCAATAACAAAAGTTCATCTCAATACTTTGTTATATATCCTTTGTTGGCCATGACAGAGGTCAAACGTTTTCTGTAAGTCTTCACAAGGTTGGCACACACTGTTGCTGGTATGTTGGCCCATTCCTCCATGCAGATCTCCTCTAGAGCAGTGATGTTTTGAGGCTGTCGCTGGGCAACACGGACTTTCAACTCCCTCCAAAGGTTTTCTATGGGGTTGAGATCTGGAGACTGGCTAGGCCACTCCAGGACCTTGAAATGCTTCTTACGAAGCCACTCCTTCGTTGCCCTGGCGGTGTGCTTGGAATCATTGTCATGCTGAAAGACCCAGCCATGTTTCATCTTCAATGCCCTTGCTGATGGAAGGAGGTTTGCACTCAAAATCTCATGATACATGGCCCCATTCATTCTTTCATGTACATGGATCAGTCATCCTGGTCCCTTTGCAGAGAAACAGCCCCAAAGCATGATGTTGCCACCCCCATGCTTCACAGTAGGTATGGTGTTCTTTGGATTCAACTCAGCATTCACTCTCCTCCATACACCACGACTTGTGTTTCTACCAAACAGTTCAACTTTGGTTTCATCTGACCATATGACATTCTCCCAATACTCTTCTGGAACATCCATATGCTCTCTAGTAAACTTCAGACGTGCCCGGATATGTACTGGATTAAGCAGGGGGACACGTCTGGCACTGCAGGATCTGAGTCCCTGGCGGCGTAGTGTGTTACTGACGGTAGCCTTTGTTATGTTAGTCCCAGCTTTCTGCAGGTCATTCACAAGTTCCCCCCCGTGTGATTCTGGGATTTTTGCTCACCGTTCTTGTGATCATTTTGACCCCATGGGGTGAGATCTTGCATGGAGCCCCTGATCGAGGGAGATTATCAGTGGCCTTGTATGTCTTCCATTTTCTAATTATTGCTCCCACAGTTGATTTCTTCACACCAAGCTGCTTGCCTATTGCAGATTCAGTCTTCCCAGCCTGGTGCAGGTCTACAATGTTGTTTCTGGTGTCCTTCCACAGCTCTTTGGTCTTCACCATAGTGGAGTTTGGAGTGTGACTGTTTGAGGTTGTGGACAGGTGTCTTTTATACTGATAATGTCAAACAGGAGCCATTACTACAGGTAATGAGTGGAGGACAGAGGAGCCTCTTAAAGAAGAAGTTACAGGTCTGTGAGAGACAGAAATCTTGCTTGTTTGTAGGTGACCAAATACTTATTTTCCACCATAATTTGCAAATAAATTCTTAAAAAAATCAGACAATGTGATTTTCTAGATATGTTTTCTCATTTTGTCTCTCATAGTTGAGGTCTACCTATGATGTCAATTACAGGCCGGCCTCATCTTTTTAAGTGGGAGAACTTGCACAATTGGTGGCTGACTAAATACTTTTTTCCCCCATTGTATACTGTACTCATATCCCTGCAATCCAGATTCTCCTTAGCTTCTGATCAGATACCATGTTTGCTTACATATTTCTCTTTGCTCTGCTATTAATCCCATGATGCATCATCACATGGGCCGCTAGAGACTGTACTATACCTACCTGCTGGAGACAATGTAGTTATCTTCTCTCTAAATTCTATTAAATAATCTAAGAGGCTATAAGCATATAGTTGGAAATGCTGAGCTGTCAGCTCCCTCATAATAGCTGTGTGACAAGAACTGTCTGGTCTTTAGTAGCTTTCATACAGAAAGTCCAGGTTGTGATCATTTACTCCTGTATATTTTATCTGCTCAGAGTGAGAGTCACATTACCTAGCAGGGAGGGAGGATTCAGATAAAGTAGTAACTAAACTAATACTGGCTAAACTATATATAGGGGGAATAGGTACAATATAAATGAAAATAAAAAAATAACTGAGGGCTTCTTTAATGAAAAAGTTACCTAGTGGCCAGTAATGAGCTGTTTAGGGGAGATATATCATATCCGAGAAGGGAATATATTATTAAAGATAACGGCAAACTTAGATGATTTGCTCCATTCACGGCTCCACTTTTGTTTATGGGCGGTAACGGTACTGCAGCTCAGTTCTGCTGGTGACAGTCCACTTGTACCACGTGGTTACTAAGCTATTGTGGCATCATGTTAAAGGTGATATCCGGCAAATTACATTCTATTAAAACAAAACAAAAAAAAAAAAACAGGCTGCAAATAATGTAAAAAAAAAAAAAAAAGACCTAATACTCACCTTACCAATTCCCTGCCACTCCCATTCTGATACCTCAGGAGTTTCCAGCTCTCTATTCGCACAAAGGATATGACCACTCAGCCGATTCCTGGCCGCAGCGATCACCTACCTCAGCCAGTGATTGACTTAGTGGCATTCTCTGTGTTTCATGAGGGACTAGAAAGTAGAGACTGTTGGAACAGAAGCGGCAGGAGATCGGTGAAGTGAGTGTAATTTTTTTTTGGCATAAAGTAAGCCAACAAATAGGTAGTATAAACTATTTTTTTTTTTTTTTTTTTACTTATGCCCTATCCTATTTATGGGCTGACACCAAGACCCCAGCACAAATCAGCTCTTCGGGAATATGTCCAGTCCCTATACTATACAATGAAAGGAGCTGGAAGCAAGATGGATCAGTGCCCTGTATAGTGACTGAGCTTCAGAAATGGTGCCTGGCCACTATGCAGGGCACAGAGCTATCTACTTCCAGCTCGGTGCATGGACCCTGAACAGCTGATCCGTGTGGGGCTGACTGTTGGCCCCGCCTTCGATCAGATATTTTATGGCCTATCCTAAGGATAGGCCATAAATAAATAATAAAAAAAAAAAAATAGACAACCACTTTAATGCTGCACCAAATTTATCATGCAGGATCAGCCACTATGATATTCCAAATGTAATATAAATATTAGCCTGGGTTAGTAAATCTGTCCCACTACGTGACCCCCGCTAAATCAGATAGCAGACTTTCAGGATGCTTACAATTTAGGAAGTTCAGAACTAGAACTTTTCCATGACACTGAAAATTCCCATGATCATGTTGACCACATCCAAATAAATCTACCAATGTTAGATCCTAGAAACATGGAAAAGTGAAAACGTTACACAGTAATACAACTGAACTATACAGCCAAATATTTAGAAGGAAGCCAATTCTGGATTGAACCATCCAGATACCTTGTTCATACAAATACAGTCATGGCCAAAAGTTTTGAGAATGACACAAATATTATATTTTCACATGATCTGCTGCCCTCTGGTTTTTATGTGTGTTTGTCAGATGTTTTTATCACATACAGAAATATAATTGCATTCATATTATGAGTAACAGAAGCTTATATTGACAGTTAGAATGAGTTAATGCAGCAAGTCAATATTTGCAGTGTTGACCCTTCTTCTTCAGGACCTCTGCAATTCTCCCTGGCATGCTCTCAATCAACTTCTGGACCAAATCCTGACTGATAGCAGGCCATTCTTGCAGAATCAATGCTTTAATTTTGTCTGAATTTGTTGGTTTTTGTTTGTCCACCCGTCTCTTGATGATTGACCACAAGTTCTCAATGGGATTAAGATCTGGGGAGTTTCCAGGCCATGGACCCAAAATCTCTATGTTTTGTTCCCTGAGCCATTTAGTTATCACCTTTGCTTTATGGCAAGGTGTTCCATCATGCTGGAAAAGGCATTGTTGAGCACCAAACTGCTCTTGGACGGTTGGGAGAAGTTGCTCTTGGAGGACATTCTGGTACCATTCTTCATTCATGGCTGTGTTTTTAGGTAAGACTGTGAGAGAGCCGATTCCCTTGGCTGAGAAGCAACCCCACACATGAATGGTTTCAGGATGCTTTACAGTTGGCATGAGACAAGACTGGTGGTAGCGCTCACCTCTTCTTCTCCGAATAAGCTGTTTTCCAGATGTTCCAAACAATCGAAAAGGGGATTCATCAGAGAAAATGACTTTACCCCAGTCCTCAGCAGTCCACTCCCTGTACCTTTTGCAGAATATCAGTCTGTCCCTGATGTTTTTTCTGGAGAGAAGTGGCTTCTTTGCTGCCCTCCTTGAGACCAGGCCTTGCTCCAAGAGTCTCCGCCTCACAGTGCGTGCAGATGCACTCACACCTGCCTGCTGCCATTCCTCAGCAAGCTCTGCACTGCTGGTAGCCCGATCCCGCAGCTGAAACACTTTTAAGAGACGGTCCTGCCGCTTGCTGGTCTTTCTTGGGCGCCCTGGAGCCTTTTTGGCACCAATGGAACCTCTCTCCTTGAAGTTCTTGATGATGCGATAGATTGTTGACTGAGGTGCAATCTTTCTAGCTGCAATACTCTTCCCAGTTAGGCCATTTTTGTGCAGTGCAATGATGACTGCACGCGTTTCTTTAGAGATAACCATGGTTAACAGAAGAGAAACAATGATGGCAAGCACCAGCCTCCTTTTAAAGTGTCCAGTGGTGTCATTCTTACTTAATCATGACAGATTGATCTCCAGCCCTGTCCTCATCAACACCCACACCTGTGTTAATGGAGCAATCACTGAAACGATGTTAGGTGGTCCTTTTAAGGCAGGGCTGCAATGATGTTGAAATGTGTTTTGGGGGATAAAGTTCATTTTCTAGGCAAATATTGACTTTGCAAGTAATTGCTGTTAAGCTGATCACTCTTTATAACATTCTGGAGTATATGCAAATTGCCATTAGAAAAACTGAAGCAGTAGACTTTGTAAAAATTTATATTTGTATCATTCTCAAAACTTTTGGCCATGACTGTAGAACTGCAAATCCTTGGATGAAAAAAAATTCTTATGTCCCTAAATGGCACAAATCTATAGCAGTGTGACATGGTAGAATACTATAAACTATAGGTCACCGAAAGTATTGGGTAGTATTGTCATACTTGTGTGGGTTACTTGAAGGGATTTAAAGGGAAACTAACATTGAAAATACAGAGTAATCTGCAGGCAGCATGTAACAGAGCAGGAGGAGGAGCTGAGCAGATTCATATATAGTTTTGTGATTGAGTACAATTTGTATTTAATTCATTTATAGCTTTACTCATTCTATCCTTAGAAACAGTCATTTAGTCAAGGGGGCGGTCCAGATCAGCAACTGACAGCTATACCATATTCATACATACAAAAATAGCTGTCAATAACTGACAAGGACTGCCCACTGGACTCCTAAGGTCAGAATGAGCAGAGAATAAAATATCAGTAACACTGGAACTGATCGAACAAAAACTATATATCAGTTTGTTCCTCCTGCAATATAACATGCTACTAGCAGATTAGACACCATGTTCAATGTGACAGTTTCACTGTAAACCCTAAACCCTTTAAACCCTGCATATGGCAGAGAGTATGCTGCTGTAGAGGCTCTCTCAGGTAATATATGTATGGAGTTATGTTTAATCCTTTTCAGACATTTGATGTAATAGTACATAATAACAGGGATAGGAGGTGTGGCGAGGGCTCAGGATATAAGACCTTGTCATATCCAGGTGGTACCAGCTGTATTATATAGTAGGTACCTACCACTAAGATCTGCGAAAGGTGACAGTACCAGTCATGTAAACCACTAAGATGTCACGGTCAATTGAAACTGCAGCCTCTAAGCCATTGTGGCCCAAGGGCACCACCATTGTGGAACAGACCACCACCCCTACAACATCCTAGGTAGAAGTCAATTGGTTGTCATAACAGCTGTGGGCCTATCAATGACTCCCTGGCTTATCATTATAAAACCTGTAGTACAACCTCCAAAGTGTATTAGAAGTGCCATGTATACAGTATAAAATATACTACAATGCATACATGTTGCAGTATACCTCGACTGAGCTTTCAAACACCCCAGGGGGTTCAGAAGTTCTAAAAACAAAGAAAAAGTGGTTACAAATAAAAAAAAAAATAGAATAAGGATTCAAATCATCTCCTTTCCTCATTTCATAACAGAACAAAAAAATAAACACTAACTATCCCCATGTCCAAAAATGGCCAAAGTATTTACCTACTACTGTATACACTATGACCAAAAAAAAAAGCACAAATCAACACTATCTCCCTATCAAAAAATGTAATAAAAAAATGATTAAATGTACCACATAATGCTTCCACTAAAAAAGACAGCTCTTTCCAAAAAAACAGGGGCCCTTAGACAGATCAGTAGATGCAAATATAAAAAAGTTATGGGGTCAGAATATGGCGACGCCAAGAAAAAATTCCACTCCATTCTGATTTTCTTCCAACTTCCCATTACAATAAACTGAATATTAATGGTGCCAATAGCAAGCAAAATTTGTCCTGCAAAAAACAAGCCCTCATACGACTCTTTCAACAGGAAAACAAAAAAGTTTTAGCTTTTGGAAGGCAGGGAGTAAAAAAGAGGGTTTATACTTGAACAGCTGTTGGCTATTCTTCCCGACCACCCATTAAAGCCTATTTTCACCAGAGTATCATCCATTGAGAAATTTTGATAAAGTGACGGACGCCAACATTAGGCACTGATATTTCATGTACAAGGCATGATTTAGTGGATCATGTGAATATTTCCGTCCTCATCAGTTCCTCTTGTAATAACCCAGACACTTCTCTCATTATAATGAGGAGGCAGTAGTGCCCTTGCTGCTGCGCGCAGGCTCCGAGCTCATTTTCTGCCTCTCCTAAGTACAAAGCTTGAGTTCAATCTAGTTGAACTCTAGAGATTTCTTTGTGCAGACTTGGGTTTATGACAGCACGGTTCTCCATTTCTCAACGCAGACGGCAGAGAAGGGAAAACCACTCAAACCACAAGATCCAGGTCCTTTGTTGCAGCATCAAAGCACAAACATCAAACGGCACGCTGATTTCTCAATTTGGACGCCGCTTGTCAGCAGAGCTAATTGGTTGCAGGAGAATGCGGCAAATAACAGCCCAAATGATGATTAGATGAGATCCATAATATGACGCTGTCACTGCCCATTTCCTCTCTATTGTCTAGAAGATATTTTTAGTGTTCCTCCAGAACAGGACTGTGACATTTCATTATCTAACTAATTACCAGCCTGATTAAAAGAAACAAAAATGTTCGTCAGGTGGGCGTCAGGTCTAAAAATACAAGAAAAATGGTTAACGGAAGGAAAAGACTATTTTATGTATCTGGTTTTGTTCTTTAAAGTGTTTTCATCAAGAAATACACTATATGGACAAAAGTATTGGGACACCTAGACATTACATCTAAAGGAACCTTTATGACATCCCACTTTAAATCCAAAGGTATTAATATGGTGTTGGTCCCTTGGTTCCCTTGCAACTAAAACAGTTTCTACTCTTCTGTGAAGGCTTTCTAGAAGATTTTGAAGTGTCTAGGGGACTTTTTGCCTATTCATCCAGATGAGCATTTGTGATGTCAGACACTGATGATGGAAGAGAGGGCCTAGCTCACAATCTTCATTTGGTGGAGCTGTCTTTGGGGCTCACACCAAACTCACACATGCCTGTATGGACTTTTGCTTTGTGCACTGGGACACAGTCATGTTGGAACAGAAAAGGACCTTTCTCAAACACAAAGCTGGAAGCATAGAATTGTCCCAAATGTCTTAGTATGTGGAAGAATTAAGGATTAAGAAAAACAACCCAACAGCATTATACCTCCTTCACTAAACTTTACAGTTGGTACAATGCAGTCAGACAGGTACTGTTCTACTGGTATCTGCCAAACCCAGTCTGGTCCATCAGTCTCCACCAGATAGTGAAATGGGATTTGTCACTCCACAGAACCTGTTTCCTCTGCTCCAGAGTCCAGTGGTATGCCTGTGCTTTATATCACTCCATCCAATGCTTGTCATTGTGCTGGGTGATGTAAGACCCGCATGCAGCTGCTCGGCCATAGAAATCCATGACTTTGAGAAGGTTTGGACTCTGCAGAAGTTAGCAGAGTGTTGGCGACTTTTATGCACTATGTGTCTGAGCACTCGGCCACACCACTCTCTCTCTTTACATGGTCTGCCTACACTTCGTGGCTGAGTTTCTGTGGTTCTTATCGCTTCTACTTTTCGGTAGCCTAAACCGAAAAGAATCTAACTCCTCTACTTTTCCACAGCCCAACTCAAACTCCAACTCTGACTCCTTCATAAATGGCTGAAAGCTATGGTCAGACAGTAACAGTAAAACTCCTCTAACGCTAGGTTCACACTAGCATTCATGCACTCCGTCCCAGATTCCGCTTAAAATCAGTGGAGAGAATCGGCGGAAAAAAGGTGGAACCTGTCAGACCCCATTATAGTTCACGGGGTCCGCGTGTTTCCACATGTAACCGCTTTTTAAGCAGATAAGGTTTTCCTCTTTTGGGTCCCCAAGCGGACCCAAAGGAGGAAAACCCGAACGTTAGTGTGAACCTAGCATAACTCACGAAAAAAGCCAGTGATTGACTTCCTATGAAAGTAAATCTGAAAGTAAATAACAATAGTTATTAATTTCATTTTGAATTGGTAACTTTTTTCTGACTCCATCCAAACCTGGCTACTCTGAAGCCCTGGTGCAAGAGCCCTATCTGTGGCAATAAGCTGATATGGTTACTCCCATGTTAAAGGGGACATTTGTGGTGAGACAACTTCCTTTAAGAAGAAGCTGTACAAATAGACAGTACAGAGAGTTTTCTCATAGATTGTAAATTCTCGCATGTGGGACCCTCACTACTATTGTTTGATATGTTAATTCTTTGTCCCTTTGTATTGTCAAATACTGTCTGTTCATGTGTCCTCTGATTTGTAAAGTGCTGCGGACTACAGGTGCATCTCAATAGATTAGAATATCTTTGAAACGTTCATTCATTTCAGTAATTCAATTCATAGTCAGCGTCTTCCATTGTGTGTCCTACTGAACCAGACTGAGGGACCATTTAAAGGCTTAGGAAACCTTGGCAGGTGACACACTGAATTTACAATACTGAACTTTTTTACAATATTCTAATTTTCTTAGATTTGGGTTTTCATTACCTGTAATCCATAATCAACATTTACAGAAATAAAACACTCTTGTGTGTAAAGAATCTAGAAAATATAGGAGGTCACTTTTTTAATTTAATTACTGAAACAAACGTTTCAAAGATATTCTAATTTATTGAGATGCACCTGTATGTTGGTGCTATATAAATAAAGATATTATTATTCTTTATACGCCTAGGCCTGTAACCATGACAAGTGGGCATCCTCTATGTCCAGTAAAAAGAAGGTTTCACCATAATTGTAGACCGGGATTCTTTAATGTAAGAGCAGGAAGACTAAGGAACTGTCTGCAACAAGCTTTAGGTGGTTGATAGACTAAAAAAATTCAAGAGAGCCTTGGATGCCTTTTTTGAGTTTAGTAATAATACAGTTTATGGGAACTAGATTTCTGGAGATGGGTCACTAATCCAGGGGTATATTGGGATAGCCAGAATTGGCATCAGGTAGGAATTTTTCCCCCCAATGTTTTAGCCTTCTTCTAGATCAACATGGAAGGATTATAGTTTGGACTTAATGGTATTTTTCAGACTTTTCAATTAAGTCACTAGCTGAAGAAGTGATATTAACCAAAATGTTGTAAGGGTTTATGGCGCAGCTATTACTTTATGTGCATTTCACCACACTGCACTCTTAAATTTCGTTGTGAAAACTCTTCTTAGCCATCAGTTTCTGGAAAAGCTGAGTGACAACCAGTATTATCATCACAACTCCCACATGGGCCATCAGCCTTACCAAATTTCTGAATAGCTAGATTATAAAGTCATACATCCCCAATCCACATTGGTAATCCAGAACAGCTGGGTGACATCCCCATAAGTGAACTGAAATGGTGGTCACACCATTCACAGAAAGTGATCTAAGGGGGTATAATATGGAAGGGATACACCTTTCCATTAGCCTTTGACAACCATGATGCTCTGCTCTGGCAGGTACCCAGCGACACATGCCCACCGAACCTAATAGAAATCTACTAAGCATTACACCTAGGTTTGGCATTTTCATTGGTTGATGGACATTATAAATAACTGTGTGTATATTGGGGCAGATTTACTAATCCTGTCTGCTACTTAGACAGTGTAAATACAGTCTTAGTCATATCCACTTGCCAAGTGAAGCACAAAGCACTAAAGCACTAAATGTGGTGCAAGGTATGTACATTAGGTAAATATTTCAGTTACATCAGTAAATGTTTTTGGACTTGCAGAACTGAAGAAGGTGCAGACATATATCAGAGACAGATATGTCAAATAGGTTCACACTAGCGCCGCTGTCTCCGTTGTTTGAGCCGGACTGCGAAAATAATAATGACACATGGACATCGGTGGACCCTACTGATTATTATGAGGTCCGTCGGTTGTCCGCCGTTTGGAAACTGAAAGTGGCAGACAGACAAGTCCTCCAGTGCAGATGTGAACCCAGCCTGAATCGGTATATCAATTGCCAAGATATCACCATTTTTGTCAATATGCAAAGCAGCTCTATGGAGCAATGAGAGCTTTGCCATTGCTCCAAAGAGGTAAGCTGTAACACCCTCATTGCTCTAAAGAGCTCATATGCATATTGACAAAAACAGTGATATTATGGCAACGGAGGCCCCAATTCACAAGGGGAAAACACCATTTGATTCAGGTGACCCTAACCTATCTACGGTATATGCAAGGCTGGGTTGATATCCTGGGTTCTGGTGACTCTCTTTAAGATTTACTCACAACAATTTGCAAGTTTTTGAGGACAGATACACCTTGGGAAAAAAACCTTACAGTTCTATGGCAGCATACTAGCTACCAGACTCATGGCATATGTCCAGACTAAACATTAGACTTTATTTGCCTATTAATATATGCATTAAAGTGGTTGCAGGCTCAGAAAAAGGGTGACAGAGATTTCCAGGAAATTGAACATTTCATCCTGGTACTGCAAAATAAGGAAGGAGTTGTCAGATATAGGAGGTTAAAACAAACGCTGGAGCCCTGCAGACCAGACCATTCATGACATGATCAAGAGGCAAGATCTGAAAAAAAGACTTGCTGAAAACACAAACCACAAACCAAACACTTGCCTGCTACAAGTAGCTGCTGCGTACAAGTACACGGCGGCGGGATTTCTGATCCATTCCAGCAATCATTGCTCCCGACGACAGCTTGTCAATGGCAGAATGGAGAAGTGGAGAGTGTGTGTAAGCTTTCAGCACACAATGTTTAATCATTCTGAAGAACATGTATTACATGCCAAGACAGACTGCAAAAAATGAGACTACTGTGGGAAGTCGCAGGCCTAGTGCTTGTACTCTGTGCGAGCACACACACACGTGAATACCTCGACTGAGTATACAGGAATCCCAAAAAGATAATAAAGAATAGAAAGGGTTGTCACAAATATATTACAGCTCACCAAGCTTTCCAGGACCCCAGAATGGCAAGTCTATCCAACTGTGGCAGCTGTATAACTAGACAAATGAAGGATTCCAGAGAAGAGCTGTGGAGTCCAAAGGCCAAAGCACTGACTGATTCCTACTCTGACTCCTTCATAAATGGTGGACAGCCATGATCAGAAAGACGACTGACTGAGTTCCTATGAAAGTAAATATGTAAAATACTAGGTATTCAATTAATTATACAATTCCAATAGCTGAACAATATAATTATAAATAATTATTCCCAGCCATGTAAATACCAGGTTGTCCAGGCAAATTTTTTTTTTAAATATGTCGGGGGAGGTGACAAAAAAATAAATAAAAAATCACATTCACTTGTCCCCGGTGCTCTGGTGTCCTCCCAGCTCGGTCCGGTCCTTCTGCTCTGGTGTCTTCTCAAAGTGAAACTGCTCAATGGCTGTGACGTCATGGATCCCTTCCACAGGAAGAGACTTTTGATATCACAGGTAGTGGCATTGCCTGCCCTTAGCTGAGGCCGCTGATTTGCCTCAGCGGTCACGTGTGGCTGGAACTTCCGCCACATGTCCACACTGGACTGAGAAGACCGGACTGCGCTGGGAGGCACCGGAGCACCAGGGAAAGAGGAATATGATTTTTTTTTTTCCACCTCCCCCCACCTAATTAAACAATAAATTCAATGTCCATTTTTGCCTAGACATTGTTTGCCAAAAAATAAGATTGGTTAATGCTAGGTTCACACTAGCGTTCCGCTTGGGGAAGAACGGAAACCTAATCCGCTTAAAAAGCGGTTACCCGCTAAACTAGACTATAATGGGGTCCACCGGGTTTCCATCCAAAAAAATGCGGACAGAAAAGTCCTGCTTGCAAGATTGCCAGATGCTGGCCTCCAATATTTGATGTATATGGTCAGTTTTATTATAACTTGTAATAAGCATCCATGTTAAAAGACAGCACTTCACAACTACGCCAGTCTGGTGATCTGTTCATCACCACAAGGAATAACACCATGGGATATTTAATCCGCTGCACATTTTTCCTGTAGTATTGCATGCAGGCCATTCCAATGAATGGGCTACCATGTTATATGTGGGTGAACTGAATCTGTAGAGTGAGATCCATTCTTTTTTTCCATGTCTTTAGCTCCATTCACACAGTGGACGTGGAGGCCTCTATTCTTGTAATCGCTGGGGACCCCCCAGCAAGTCCAACCTTTATCCCATATTCTGTGAATAGGGAATCAGTGTTTTCAATTCTTTCTAATAACAGAGAGACTATGTCATGTCATACCACCTAAAGCAAATATGTCAAATACACTGCAAACTAAAGGAGGTAAACCACTGAGATATACTATCCACCTGTGGTCTATAAGAGCTCACAGAGCAACTGGTCATAAAAGCAGTTAGCGCTTTATAGCCATGTAGTCAAAGCCAAAAGGAAAGACACAAATGATGATCAAACAGGATAAACAAACACAGACGCCCACAAAGTCCTCATTCACTTAATAGCCGTAGTCCATCAACAATTGGCACTTTATCAAATGTCTTCCCTGCAGCTGGATTACTGCGATCAATACTGAATAAACACAAAAAAGGCATGATGATGTGTAGTCCGTCCGCAACAATGAAGGGCTTAGGTGCTAGCTATATGTGCATAGTGCTGGGAAACTGATGGGTCAATCTATAAAGAACATATATCACTACAGTCTGATAAATAAGTCTTATGTATATTATTATATTAACAGGATATATATGGACATATATACAGAATATATACAGCCATGCATATAAACACACATAATAGATTCTTTAATCTGGGATAGATAGATAGATAGATAGATAGATAGATAGATAGATAGATAGATAGATAGGGATAGCCAACAAGCAGTACTCCCACAATATAGACAGTTATCCCTTATCCTGTAAATAGGGAACAATTAGGGATTACCCCTATACAACTCATTCATACATTTCATCTGTGTGCAGTGTCTATCCAAGTAAATGTTTAATGGATGCCACCCATAGGCCTTATTATTGTGCATATAGTAAATTTGAGTGAAATAGAGTGGCTCTGGTCCACCTGTTATAGACTGCTAATCCCCTTCCCCATGGCCTCTGTTCTTTGGTTCTTCAGTGGTCCCACCTCCCCCGGGGATGGGTACATCCAGCCCAGGCCTGGTGTCCTCTGTTAGATGTTAAGCACATTATCTTCAGATCCCTTTCCATGCCATTCCTATGTGTGAGTCCTACTCAACTTAGGCATGGAATTTCCATTAGATATCTGTTGTATCATATGTACTAAGGTGACTAAAACTTCAATCTGTACCCAACATAAGGGACCTGACTCCCAAAGTGTCTCATGACATGAATCCTGCCACTTTACCTCCAAGTTGGAGGTGAGGAACCGCAAGTGGATCGCTTTTCCATATTTTTTGGGTTTGTCTGGGTATACGCTCATTTTGAAACACAGTGCAAGCCTTAAAGCAGTCCTACAATTAGACCTACCTTTGGAAACCACCACTTTTCTTTTGAACATTGCGCCTAAGGATTCTGGTAAGTGCACCTCCACACTGTTCCTCCACTTCTTCACGGCCTCTAAATGCCTCATAGCTCACCACTGGAAGCCTCCATCCAGGTAGGAATTGCTTTCCAGGATATGTGCCGACCACTGTATGAAACACCTGACCAGCTGGAAAAGTTTTGAGCAGTCTGGGAGGCACCGAACTTTTACTGAATCTACTCCAATCCACAGCAGTCCACCCCCCACTCCATTGCATATGCCTAGATAGTGTTTGAATGTTGGAGACTCCCCCCCCAGCCCTTTATTGCCCTCCCACCCCCAGTGTCACTGTATTGTCTGCCCTCGGCTAACAATTCTTGTTTGTACACTACTGTTTCCACCTACCTTGAAAGCTACATACTGTAAAATCTATCATAGAATTATGTATATTTTGCCTTCGTGTTTGGAATGTTATTTATTACCGTAAAATTCTAATAAAAATACAACTGAAAAGAAAAACCACCTTTAATAGACACCTGTATGGAATAGCTCAATCTGCTGCACTATTCAGTGCAATAGAAAACTAAACCAGGAACCCTGGTGTGAACACTCCTTTGGCTTCCATCAGTACAAAGGGAAATCACAGGTCTGATTAACATATGCGCATATGGTAAACATTGGCTGCTGATAAAGTGTGAATAGACCCCAAGAGCTGTAGCCAGGCTCTAAAATGCAACAGTCAAGGTGATGTGCCAAACAAATGGAATAACCGCATTTTCTGATGTGTATAAGAATAGCGCAAAACCAGAATTGCAATGCAGAGATTTTATGGTGAAATGCACAAAATAATATCCTGAAATTCTTAAGTCTGGATAAGAGCTGCACCAGACCATATCATAAAATAGAAATCATATCCCAGGAACTGGAGGTGCACAGTGACCTTAACACAAAGTTGTCATTTCATTTTGCAGGGGCAGAACTTTGCTGAATAAGATTTCCAGAAACCAAAAATAGACGTGACTCATAGGAATGTTTTTTTGGGAGCAGAATAGATGAATAAGAAAGTGAATAACACGCAGTCTAGGCACAGGCGCATATCAGCGACACAGTTCTAGCCTTAATATAGAATGAGGGCAGTCACGAGCCCGCTGGTGTGAAACTGACTCACTGGAGGAGAGGAAGTCAGGAGACATCAGAGAGCCCGTACCAGGGCAGGAGGTCATTCATGCCAGGGGTTAATAGGGGTACACTTAAAGAAGACTGATATATCGGTTATAGTAAATACCTGTATTCCCATGAAATAATTTGAGACCATTTCTTAGAACTTTGAATTCCACTGATATTCCTCCTGAATACTGATGAATAAATTGACAATTGGGTGTTACCATTCTCTTAGTTAAAAGGCTGTGCCTCTATAAAGTCTGGCAGTGAATCAACAATGTTAGCATGTGCAGCAACAACCCCCCTCCCCAACTGGTAATATCCAGCTGTCAATTTATTCATACATTTCTAGGAGGAATAACAGAGGAACTGCACAGCACAGATTTCTATTATAATTATTTATTATGCTTACTTATATAGCGCCATCATATTCCACAGCGCTTTCCAGACATTGACAGTCACTGTCCCATATAGGGCTCACAATCTACATTCCCTATCAGTATGTCTTTGGAGTGTGGGAGGAAACCAGAGTACATGGAGGAAATCCACACAAACATGGGGAGAACATACAAACTCCTTGCAGATGTTGTCCAGGAATAAGAAACAATGCTCCAGGGAATGCAGGTACTATGGAACAAACAGGTCAGGAGAAATGACAGATCGTCTCTAACCACTGCACTGGTGGTCTTGCTCTTTGACTGTTGTAGAACTACAACTCTCAGCATACTCTACCTGCTTGTCCATGAGACAATGTATTATGTTATTTTATAAATATACCTGTAAACTATCAAATGTTTGCACCAATAGCTGGCACTTGCACGTACAGATTATTGCTGTATTTCAGGCCTATGTGCAGTACAGTAATAGGAAATTGATGCTGCGCGCTTTACACAAGAGTACCACACACTGTCCTAGCAGGTGTGTGTCCTTAAGTGGTCACTGGCTTGTCAACAAACATTGTATAAATCAAAAGTACAGGCAAATATGAACAATTAAGTATTGTATGTTATCTAAGAAAAATGCCTCTAGTTTTATTTATCTACCTATTTTCCTCCCTCCTAAACTGACATTCACTCTGAAATCTCTGCCAAGTTCTGTCTTGCTATAGGAAGATAGACAGGTCACAGAGGTGTCATACTACAGCTCACAGCAGAAGTCTATGGGAAGGGGAATGGGAGGAAGGACTAGGTGCTGATGGAGAGAGGAGAGAAGCATAAACAAAGCCAAAGGTATCAACAAGTCTTGTATCGCTATCTCACGTTAGGTTCACACCTGCGTTTGGGTTTCCGTTCTTCGGGTACGCCTGAGGACCCGAAAAACTGAAACCCAATCCTCTTAAAAAGTGGTTACCCGCGGATCCCATAGACTATAATGGGATCTGTCGGGTTTCCGCCTGAAAAATGTGGAGAGAAAAGTCCTTTTCTCCTGAATTCCCAAATAGTCATTGAGCGCATGTGTGAACTTAGACTTAGAGACAGAACCTGCAGTGGGGAAAACTGATAAAATGCTAAATTTATGTCATATATTGGCTGGTTATTCCTTATGTACACACATTGTACAACTGATTTATGCAAAGTTTGTTGAAAGATTAGATATACCTTAAGTGCTTCAGATTATCTTCTGTGGAATTGCGGATAGAAAATGTTTAACATTTATAGTAGCAGCAAAGTGGATAAGATCTACACATAGCCCATCTATACGATAGTGGAAATGTACCTGCATTGTGGATTTAAAATTTAGCGCATGACAATTTATGTTGCATATTTTTTTACAGTGGATTTCACCCTTTGCAATGCATACTGTGAGATACTGGGAATTACACTTGAAATCCACAATGAAAATCACATAATTTCCATTCAAGCCTATGGGACAAAGCTACAGTACTCACCGCTCCACAATTAAAAGTACCGCAAGTGAGAGCTGTAGCATGGGGAAGCAACTGATCTGTGGATCCCGGCAGAGAGACTCCCGACAATCTTAACCACTTCAGGACCAGGCCAATTTCCCTGGTTCAGGACCGGAGAGATGCATATATATTTTTTTGTACATGCGAATTTGAGGGCTATAACATTTTTTTTGCGTCTTTGTTTCAGTGACACATAAAGCTTCATTTTGATGATGTTTTTCTTTTTGCATGTTTTTTTCTTTTTCATTATATCTGGGAAAATGTGAACAAAAAAGAAGAGGAAACGTGTCTATTTTTTGCATGTTTCAAAAAATTTGTTAAAATAGATAATTTCATTTTAAAATTAAAATCTAATTTTTATGTAGCGGACAAGAACCTGTGATGTGGGCGTGGTAGTTTTTTTTTTTTTTTTTTTATTTACGTTTAACTTTTATTTTATATTTGTCTTATTTATTCATAAGGTCATAATAGACATTTTAACAGTTTTGTTTGTTTTTTTTTTTTTTTGGCTGATTTCCGCTGTCATTGGGGCTGATACAATTAATCCAAGTTACAGGAGGAATACAGCCTCCTAACCATAACTGCAGAGCTGAGCTGGATCCAGTGGCTCCTATATTTTCCAGGACTTGGAGGATCACGTCACCACCAGATCTGACGGAAGTTGCATCATGGTGGTCCCCATAGCGGTATATACAGCGATTGGAAAGGCAAGGACAGTAATAAACCATCCCTGCTTTCTCTGGAAGAGCTGTAGTTACAGCTGACTCCTAGGTTCTGAAACTGCACAATTTCGTGCTACTGTTTAACACTTCATAGACGTACGGTTATGTCCTCACAGGATTAAGATTGTACAACCCAGATGTATATAGCTAGTAGGGGGTCTGGAACTGGTTAAAGATTGGACATCAGTTTTAAAAAACTGGATAACCCATTTAATCGTGTGTTTCTAGTATGCATTTAGCTAGATGTGTGCAGCAACTAGCCTGCTTTCACACGTAGGCTTTGTTCAGGTTTTTGAGGTCATCTTTGAAGCCAAAGTCAGATCTGGAAATAATACGGTATATATAAAATGATGTTATATCGCAGCTGCTGAAACAACTCCTGAACCACTAGAGGGTGCTGCAGAGCACGTCCCTCCACCTATTCTAGCTGCACAGCAAAGTGTATAAAAGCTAATACAGCACAGCGATACACTACATGTCCATACAGATAGAGCCCAGCTACATTGTTATTGTGTATGCACTGATCATTTACACAGCCACAATAGTCCATACATGTCTTGCTAGACATATTAGATGCTCTCCTCTTCTTTACATTACCGCTGTATGTGCTTACTTTGATTTTATTCAATTCGGCACACTCAAGCCATGCCCCTTGACTAGACATCTTTTAAAATGTAAAAAATGTGTAAAACATTTAAAAGATAACCTTTCACCACCTCCAAAGTCCAGCTCTTTGCATGATTTAATATTAGCCCCACTGATTCCAGCACAGTTGGAATTTTTTCTCTAGCCCCGTTCCTGAGCAATAAGTGCTGTAAGTTTTGTTGCCTGATATATTATTTAGTCACTATACTGTCAGGAGGGCGGTGTCAGTCAGGAGCAGACAAGGGTAGTGATTCTGAGCTCTGACATTGGCAGCCTCTGATTGTAGCTCTTGATCATGCCCCTGTCTGACACTGTCCTTCTGACATTACAGAGCTTAAATAGCACATCAGACACCAAAACTAAATGTGCTTGTTGCTAAGGAATGGTGGGGGCTAGAGAGAAAATTCCAACTGTTCTGGAATCAGTGGAGCTAAGAACTAGAATTGGTGGAGGTGGGGAAAGGTCCTCTTTATTGAGTATCCACCATGTACATAGCCACATTCAAATTTCTAATTTTGACAATTAAAAGTAAGTAAAACACTTTTATACAAATAATTAAGATTTTTCAGTGTTGTATAAAGATTTTCTCTAACCATTTTAGTGGTGACATCTTTTCATCTTGATTGGTTGCCAATGGATAAGACCAAGAATGCAGGAACTTACAATACGCCGAATCTCAACCAGTTATGAGGCAGAGACACTACATGCATGAGAAGCTAACCCCGCCACTATAAGGATACAATGGCTGGATTTCAGAATATAGAAAGTTCCTGTATTCATGGTCATATCCATTATCAACTGATCAAGACAACAGACTGTCTCACTAAGATGGTTCAATCTTTAAAATTTGTAATTATTTATATTTGAAAAAATGTTTAACGTCTAATTGTCTAGAAATATAAATATGTTCATAAGAAAAGCCCCTTAAACTGTGCAAAGCATGTACTCTATTTTTTTTTATAGTATATTTAGTATGGCAAATCTTCTATAATGTATGGAAAACATCTTAAATTTTAGAAATCTCTATACATTTATCTTCATATTTTATGATAGGTGATGGATTAAATAATCACATGACCCCATATTTTAAAGGGGCAGTCTCAGGAGAGACACTGATGGCATAATATTTGGATATGCTTTTAAAGGGGCATTCTCATCTCAGCCTCTCGTGGCCTAGATTGGATGGAATTCCAGTCTTAACTGTGGCCTGAGATATCTGGGAAACAAACAAAACAGGTTCGACGTTTCTTCCATAACTCCCTCAGCACTACATAGCAGTTATAGAAACAACATAGTTTGCTGTGTTACATAACTCCTATTTATTTCTATAGGAGTGAAGGAAATAGCATAAACCAGTCCGCTCAGCTGTTTCTGTAATCGTGGCCAACTCACAATGCCTCAGACAGGCGGGTATTACAATTTCATGTCATTTCTTGTCATAAAATGCAAGGATAGCTATAACCCTTTTAAGGGGAACCTGTCAAAGACTACTGAGACGTTCAACCACCCACATGTCTTTCTGAACTGGTGGCTTAGTATCCAAATAGCCCTAAACGGACCATGGGCGCAATAAAATAACAACAACCTTATCCTAACCTAGAGATGTGTCTGATGAGTCTCATCTATGGTCCTCCCAGAGCCTGAACAACTCTTCAGTGAAGCTGGGAAAGTATAACCCAGCTTCAGTGCACATGTGCCCAAGGACCGGCGCATGTGCCCAAGGACCGGCGCATGTGCAGTGAGACCGGAGTGTTCTACTCTGACCTCCATAAAGAACTGTGCAGGCGCCAGGAGTAGCAAGATTCTGGTAAGTATAGACTTTTTTTTTTTTTTACATTGTCTCCATGGCCAGTGTTAGGATAGGGCTAGTAGAGAAACTAAGTCTAGGTACACATCTGTGCCAGAATCTCTGTTGCAGGGTCCGCCTGCAGTGCCTTGCTCGGAGAACTTTTTCCCCTGCCAGTTTCTGTTTTAAAACGATGAACAACCAACAGACCCCATTATAGTCAATGGGGTCTGTCAGACTATTTTAGTGGTCCTCCGTCGGCCCAGAACAACAGAGAGGCGACGCTAGTATGAACCTAGCATAAGCCTTCAATCCACAAGGACCTGTACGTTATTTATTCTTTCAAAAGTCTTTGACAGGTTCCCTTTTAATGGCTCCATGTTACACTACATTTCCACTGCTGTGGGCGCTATAACAGCTTATTGTATAGAGTGAGAGAAACCAAACCAGTTTTTACACAGAGATGTTACATGAAAGTCAGTGAGATCTGTATCTGGTTTTAAATTTATGTGTTTTTTTTCATAGAAAATAATAGATGTTAAACAGAGAAAATGTGTATGACACAGAGGCTAAGGCCTGTTAAATAACCTTTGCCCACCGTGCCCCTGCCTATGAAAATGTCTTTGTATACTAGCAGTAAGTCCTGTGATAACAGCTCACTGTACTAACACAGATTCATATGATTTCTCAAAGGAACGGTATGTGAAAAGCATGAACATATAATCTCTTCTGTCTGCTCTGCCTGCATTGAGTCAGCGATTACAAAGCCTGCTTGTGACCTTCTCCATCAGAAAACATTGTCACATCCTGAAAGCACATTAAATACCTTTATAGACAAGACACAAAAACACATGAAAAGTATGAAAGGCAAATAAGCAAACTGAACAAACAAACCAAATACAGCAATGTTAAATATCATATAAAAGAAAATGTTCCTTATCGAATGCCCAAAGGGTTGTACCATCAGAAGGAACCCCTTTCAGAAAGGGGCCCCAGTGTGATCAGTTGAGTGCCCCAAGTCCTGCTCCCCTGACTACCCCATTAAACAGCTGAGTTGGAAGAAACTGCAGTCATACAGGGGTCTCTCCTACAACAACCCAGCAAGTAAAATATAGCAAGACAAGGAGGCTATTCAAATGAATGTCCAGTCACGTAATACGTGATGACCTGAAGGCAGATGCTCTTACAGAGTGGCTGTTTATTCTGGGTCATACAGGGAAAGGTTGGTCGGAAGTGTGTGTGGGTGTGGGGGCTCTATGATGCTCATATGCCCTAATAGAAACAGGGCTTTATGAGACAACTGCTTTAAAGGGGTTAATTCCATCATATAATGTTATGGCCAGAGCTGTGGAGTCCGTAGACCAAACCACCTTCAACTCCTCTATTTTCCCACAGCCTGACTCTTGGTCCAACTCCTTCATAAATAGCTATGGTCACTCAGACCCCCTAAACCACGAAGAAGCCAGTGACCAAATTCCTATGAAAGTAAATAGATATCAAATTATGTATCTAATGAATTATACAATATTAATAAATTGTACAATATAATTAAAATAATCCATTTATTGTGAAGCTGCACTCAGAGTCAGTAACCTTTTTCCGACTTAAGACTTCACTATAAACTGGCCCCAACTCCAACTCCACAGCCGAGGCCATAAAATTGTTCTTGGTGCATGCGGCAATAGCAGGAAGAGTTCCAGCTTCATGCATACCCTGTACATGTACTATATTATGGACACATCTCCTATGCTGTTGGACCTTCTCTGCCATGCGAATCAGGCCACAATGGGTATGATTCAAGTGCTGACACTAGCTGTAACTCGGTCCCTCAGTGAGCTGATACTCTGTCTTCTCCTCTGCCTCTCTGACACTGATCTTACTAGTTAACTGAAAGTGGAGAAAGAGGCATTTTTCTGTAATAAGCTATACTGTATTACAAAGTGTCTTATGTACACTTTTACTATTGATTTATGGAAACAAATAAAATCTATAGCCACCCTTTAAAGGATGAGTTATGGATAAGGGAGAACTTGCAGTTGAGTGTGGATCTAACCACTCAGATCATGAAAATGGGGGGATTTTTGCTTACCTTCCAAATGGACCAGCAGTCGAGTTACATACTGATTTATCCATTCATTTCAAAAGAACTGTCAGAGATAGTTGAAGTATAGCACTTGGCTATCAGTACAGGTGCTGTCCGACCTTTGCCCCATTAAGAACAGGGGACAAAAATCCCCCATACTGTTGGGGGCTTGAACGGTTGGACCCCACCGAAATACAAGTTATCCCCTATCATTTGCCCGATAGCCCTTTAATTATTATTAGATTGCAGAAAAGCGGTTTTGAACATGGAGTATGGCCTAGTCCAGTTCCAGTCAGCTATGGTCTATGGTGGTGTCTGCAGGGTCTTGGAATTGTAGACCTGCTTTAGCATCTGTAGAACTAATGTAGAACAAGCACTATTGCCACCTGTGAATTTATGTCCTCAACTAGTAAAATAAATACCTTAAAAGATGAAAGAAAAACTTTTTAGATTTGGGGCAGAATTCTGCTTTCATCCCAGTATAAAGCCCAGCAATTTGTTAATAGGAAGTAAATGAATAAGCTGAAAGACAGGAAAGACGGCATAACTCCATTACATAATACAACAAGTTATAAGTGAGGATATAAAAACTAAATCCCAGTAACAATTGTCATAGGAGCAATGCCAGAGTATTATTATTATGCATTATTAATGCAGGGATCCATAGGGCAGAAAACAAACACAAGGTAAATGACTTCAAAACAGATCAATAGCCCATTTCTGGCCGCCTCGTGGCACAGTTTCCAGCACTTAGTGGAGCAATGTGGAAAGCTGTAATTTCTTCTATGATGTTTTTCCCCATTTCCCTAACTGGAAAAGTCTGTTTTGCAGCATGAGGCTTGTAATTATCTCAGCATGGAAGGGGTGGTAGTCACCTCCGCCGCCGAGAACAGGACCCAACCAAATGAAATATTCCAGCTGAATATACAATAACAGGACATCTAAGGGGAATTACAGAATTGCGGAGCATATTTTAGGTTGTTTAAATATCCTTGCGGTAACAAAGAGGCACTGTGTGCACTGAGCGGACTCACTGTAGAAATGAATGGCCATTTAGAGGGTTGTGTAACTCACAAGTGTGCTCTGCTCGCAGCGAGGGGGTCACATGGCAGTCAAGAGGTTAAGACAAACACACTAGAAATAATGCATTTCTCCATAACACTGCAGTTATACAGAGACAAGACAGATATGGCTCAGTGTGAGCTGCAGCTCCTGCTGTGGGGTATGAATCAGACCAGCACAATGTACAGAGCGCGCCACCTCCTCCGGGACCTGCTATATACACAAACACAGCAGAGGTATTAACAGCAGGACACTGTGGAGATACTAATAGAGGAAACGGGAGAGGGGATGAGCGTCACATTAATGTTTCATGACATGTGCTCTGGCAGCAGCTGATGGTACGCTTCTCCAGAGGGACAGAAATGCGTTAGTTTCTCTTTGTTCTGTATTATATGGACAATCCTCTTTAGTATCTAGGATAAATCAACGCTTAAAAAAAATACTAATTCTTAAATATGATACATTAAAGGGGTTTTCTGGGAGTTAAAGGGGTGTTCCACTTTTTTTTTTTAAACTCATATGGAGGCTTAAAATAACTATGCTAATTACTCACTTGTCTGCTTGGCTGGGGAACCAATGGTTCCCCAGTCTTTGCTTACCTTCAGGAAGACCAGGGACACAAACGGAGAGTCTCCACTGGACTAGGTCTACATTGCAACTCCTGTTGCAGGACCATAGATTGTTGTATCATATGTAAGTGAAAGGAGTTGTATTGTGATCACGAGGATGCTGCGACTGTGACTTCTAGTTGCAAAAAGGTTAAGCATATATTGACTGGTTCTGAGAATATCCTGGCAGGATTTATGTTCATATTTGCAGATTTTATCACCAGCTCCACTTATTGCTGGGGCCACATAGGATGCACTGCCTTGGACTTGCTATTCTTCTAGTTTTCATAGTGGCTTCCACCTTTCACACTTCATCAACCCACAGCAATAACCCTGTGAACCCCAATGCAAAAACCAATCCATTTTTGAACGTTTTTTTTTTTGTTTTTTTTCAATGGCACAATTCAGGGAAATTGACTGGCGATTTGCAACAATAGCTCGTGTCCCGTGTGGACATACCCTAAAAGCTGTAACTGTAAAATGCTCTGTTCACTTATGATTGGTCAGATTTACATGAGAGACAGTAATGGCACCAGATAGACCCCAATTACTATAATGGAAATCTGACAGATGCTGATGTGGGCAAAGCCTTTCCTATATACATTTCCATTTCATGGACTGTTAAACGGGTTTACCAGGACTTATTAACCCTAGTATGCATGACGTTAGAAATCTACGCATACAAGTAATAGCAAATCGGGCCTAAAATCCCCGGGTTATGCATACTAGGTTAACTGATGTTTTTTTCTTTAAGATAGGTAATCAATTAAAGATCAGACCCGGGACCCCTACAGATCAGTCTTTGAAGCAGCAGCTCAGCCCCATTCAAGTCAATGGAATAAACTGTAATACCAAGCACAGTCACAGTATAATGCACAGCACTATGCGTAGTTCGCTGTGAGCAGGCCGCAGCGCTGCCTAAACGTTACAGTGTCTTCAAACAGCTGATCAGCGGAGGTTCCGGGTTTCAGACCCCAGCTGATCTTCAATTAATAAACTATCCTGAGAAAAGGTCATCAATTATTAAGTCTGGAAAACCAACTTTGGAGGCATATATAGACTACTGTCAGTCTAAAAACCAATCTGATCAGCATGAGAAAGAAAAAAAACACTTAATGGTTACGACATAGAATCTTTTATTTACTTGATTTTTTGCTATAAAAATGCACACAGCAACATATAGCATTTCTGTAAGTAAGGGCTACACATCGACCTTTAAGCCATATGACAATGTCATACTGTGACATTGCACCTAATGATCATGCCTATAGTCATGCAGGAAAACAGCAAAAATGGATATCTGCTGACAGCTGGGTTGCTTTACCTTGCAGGTGGCTCCGTGGTCAGTAGCTTTACTTACACTTTATAACATTACGTGCCTTCTTGGAATACAGTAATGGCTCTCACACTGCAAACAAGGAGCTGCAAAGCGCTGCCTGTATCTTAAGTAGAAAACTCTATAGCTAATGATTAACTATCTGATCAGTTACATAACACTCAGATGTGGTCCAAGCAGACCTGCGCTCACTTGGACAACACAGTACTGGCTCAGAGTGATGTGACTGCGGTCTATTATTATATTTACTAAATACATAAAAAAGAAATGCTAAAATGTTCACAGGGAACCACAACGACACATGCACTATTTACGGAGGAGAAGGGACTCTTAAAGCACTGACATTCGCCACCATATAAGACTGTTATCACTGAATGGCATGTAATACATTAAAGAGGACCTTTCACTACCTCCACCAACTCGCATTCTTTTCACCCTTTAATAGGCGCTGCTCCACTCATTCCAGCACAGTTGGGATTTTTTTCTGCAAACCCCACAATTCCTGATCAATCCACGCAGTTATTTTTGGAGTTTCATATGCTACGGTCAAGTGGGTGGTGTCAGGCAGCAGCAGGCAAGGGGGCGTGATTCAGAGCTCCAATCAGAGGCGGATAGTGTCAGAGCTCTGATTTACAAACATCCCCTTGTCTACTCCTGCCTGTCACCACCCACTTGACATTAGAGAGTCTAGTTAGCATATCCGACACCAAAACCAACTACACTTATTGCTTGGGAATGGTGGGGGTTAGTGAAAAAAATTACAACTGTGCCAGAATCAGTGAAGAGGAGCCTATTAAAGGGTCAAAATACATTGTGATGAAGGAAGTGGTAAAGGTCCTCTTTAAATTTCAAGCTAACATTTATTGAGTAAAGTTACATCAACATCTGTACACGTTGCTTCAGAGTAAATACAGGTAGCCTGCCACTTTAAAGAAAAGCTTCGGACTATTTCGTTGACGGCCATGTCTGTCTTTTGTAAAGAAAATCTTATATCACAGCTGTCACAAACTCAGGTTTGGTGTCCGTATTGAGAATACTCCCACCCTACTGTACATAGAACTGCATTTCCATTCTTCATTAGCTGACGGAAGAATCCATATATGCATAGGATAGCTTACAGATTCCCCTAGGCACTAAGATGGTTTCAGAACATCCCTCTGGATGTGCATGGAGAAGACATGAGGTTACATGTTTGCAAGCATACCTAGGAGTGCATAGTCCTCTCCGAGTTGGCAGACGTCCTGTACTTGTTATGCAACACTACTTGTACGTGTTTCCCTATCATTTTTTTACAAGCTGCAGACACAGCTTTTATGATCCTTTAAATGGTCAATGCAGAAAAAACAGATTCAGTCTCACATAAACTACCACCGAGACGGATTTATCTTGGTCATGCACAGCAACTTTGGTCATTATACCTATAGGGAAACCGCCAGCGTTTCCGTAGGTATAATTGACATGTTGTGAGTTTCAAAACCGCAACAGTTTTGGAAACCGCAGTGTTTCCGCTGTGCATATTATTCTGCAATGTGTGGCTATGATTCGCTAGACATTTGCACCATGTGGGGCCCCGGCCCTAAAGGGCTTTTCTAAGCTTATTAACTGATGACCTATACTTAGTACAGGTCGTCAACTGAAGATCAGCAGGGCTTCAACACCTGGGACCTCCGCTGATCTGCTGAAGTGGTAGTGATGATCCGTCAGCGCCACTTCTGCTTCACAGGCCATGTGATGTCACATTCATTGGTCATATGTTACAGCAGCATATCAGTTCCATTCATGTGAATGGGAATGAGCTGCAATATCAAGCACAGCCCCAACGCAATGCATGCCACTGTGCTTAGATTTCTGTGGAGAGGCTGAATCACTCACCAAAGCACAGTGCTCTCTTCAAACATCTGATCTACAGGGGGTCCCCATTGTGGAAGCTCTACTGATCTTCAACTGATGATCTATTCTAAGAATAGGTCATCAATAATTGATAAGCCTGGAAAACCCCTTTCAGGGCCACTTTAACCATAGGGCTCACGGTGCACTTACTTCGGGCCCTATGACAGTGGAGGTCCCATTGGGAAAGTCCAGCATTTATAGTGCTGTCCCGTTATGTCCCAACGCTAACTCAACTGCATCCTCCCTGTGCAGATGAGTTGAATACAAATGGTGAAGCAGGGAGATGTCCACTCCCTGCTTCACCATTCGACCTCTGTCTCTGCTCCTGGTGTCTTGGGATCAGTATGTGCAATGTAGTGACGCCACTAATATTGCACCTGTTGCTCCCTGAAGCCGCCGGGAGCAGAGACCGAAGGGAACGGGGAAAGGTGAGATTTTTTTTTTTTTTTTTTTTTTTAACTTTTGAGACCACTGCAGGTGCATTTGACTGTGTGATGGTCCACTGAGAGGCATTATATTGTATGCCGCCACTAAAGGGCATTATACTATGTGGGGACCATAGAGGGGGGCATTATAATTTGTGTGGGTCAGGTATGTCTAAATGGTGGTGATGGGGGGGCCCACTTATGAGACCTTTTTAATGGGCCCATCAATGTGTTAAAACGATCCTGGCCCCTTTAAGTTATTTTTCAAAAGAGTTTCACATCTTTTAAGCCTGTAACACCTTCCTCCTTCCTCAGATAGTAACAGACAGATCTTCTTATATACATGACAAGGAAAGCTGTCAATCACTGAAGCAAGTGGCAGCGACTGCCAGAACCGTAAACCAAGCAGCTGCAAGGAGGCAAAACATCAAGATGATCTAGAAGTGCTGACAACTCTGATACAGTCATATGAAAAAGTTTGGGCACCCCTATTAATCTTAATCATTTTTAGTTCTAAATATTTGGGTGTTTGCAACAGCCATTTCAATTTGATATATCTAATAACTGATGGACACAGTAATATTTCAGGATTGAAATGAGGTTTATTGTACTAACATGCTTATTGTACTTAATATGCATTAAACCAAAATTTGACCGATGCAAAAGTATGGGCACCTCAACAGAAAAGTGACATTAATATTTAGTAGATCCTCCTTTTGCAAAAATAACAGCCTCTAGTCGCTTCCTGTAGCTTTTAATCAGTTCCTGGATCCTGGATGAAGGTATTTTTGACCATTCCTCTTTACAAAACAATTCCAGTTCAGTTAAGTTTGATGGTTGCCGAGCATGGACAGCCCGCTTCAAATTATCCCACAGATGTTCAATGATATTCAGGTCTGGGGACTGGGATGGCCATTCCAGAACATTGTAATTGTTCCTCTGCATGAATGCCTGAGTAGATTTGGAGCTGTGTTTTGGATCATTGTCTTGCTGAAATATCCATCCCCGGCGTAACTTCAAATTCGTCACTGATTCTTGTACATTATTCTCAAGAATCTGCTGATACTGAGTTGAATCCATGCGACCCTCAACTTTAACAAGATTCCCGGTGCCGGCATTGGCCACACAGCCCCAAAGCATGATGGAACCTCCACCAAATTTTACAGTGGGTAGCAAGTGTTTTTCTTGGAAAGCTGTGTTTCTTTGACGCCATGCATAACGCCTTTTTGTATGACCAAACAACTCAATCTTTGTTTCATCAGTCCACAGGACCTTCTTCCAAAATGAAGCTGGCTTGTCCAAATGTGCTTTTGCATACCTCAGGCGGCTCTGTTTGTGGTGTGCTTTCAGAAACGGCTTCTTTCGCATCACTCTCCCATACAGCTTCTCCTTGTGCAAAGTGTGCTGTATTGTTGACCGATGCACAGTGACACCATCTGCAGCAAGATGATGCTGCAGCTCTTTGGAGGTGGTCTGTGGATTGTCCTTGACTGTTCTCACCATTTTTCTTCTCTGCCTTTCTGATATTTTTCTTGGCCTGCCACTTCTGGGCTTAACAAGAACTGTCCCTGTGGTCTTCCATTTCCTTACTATGTTCCTCACAGTGGAAACTGACAGGTTAAATCTCTGAGGCAACTTTTTGTATCCTTCCCCTGAACAACTATGTTGAACAATCTTTGTTTTCAGATCATTTGAGAGTTGTTTTGAGGAGCCCATGATGCCACTCTTCAGAGGAGATTCAAATAGGAGAACAACTTGCAATTGGCCACCTTAAATACCTTTTCTCATGATTGGATACACCTGGCTATGAAGTTCAAAGCTCAGTGAGGTTACAAAACCAATTTTGTGCTTCAGTAAGTCAGTAAAAAGTAGTTAGGAGTATTCAAATCAATAAAATGATAAGGGTACCCAAATTTTTGCACCGGTCAAATTTTGGTTTAATGCATATTGCACATTTTCTGTTAGTACAATAAACCTCATTTCAATCCTGAAATATTACTGTGTCCATCAGTTATTAGATATATCAAATTGAAATGGCTGTTGCAAACACCCAAATATTTAGAATTAAAAATGATTAAGATTAATAGGGGTGCCCAAACTTTTTCATATGACTGTATGATGTAGACGTAAACTCCTGCATACAAAAGTATAGACATATGGCGCCAAATATATAAGAACATGAGGAATTCACCAGCATCGGACACAATGCACAAACAGGACCAACAGGAAATAAATGACATCTACTGTCTACAGCCATGACGAAACCGAGCAGACAATGTCTGGGGAATACCTGTAATCTTATATAACACAGCCCTGAATGTAAAACATTTCTTAGTCACTTAATGACTATATACTTCCTCATAGGTGCTCCATATATAAAGCATGTCCATAGAAATATAATGTCTTACCAGCCATGGATTGATTTTTAATTTTATTAAGAAATCACAGGGCCCCCTTCTATTTCATGCCACAGCCCCCACTTTTGCATCTGTTGTGGGAGAGAAGTTTTACCATTTGACGTCTTACCTCGAGTTTTCCTGACAGCCTTAAAGGGATTTTCCAACCCCAAATGGAGTTTTCCTTACCGATGACCTATCTGCAGGATAGGTCATCAGTTTGTCCTCCGTGACAGCCTTTAGATATAGTGGACTGGGAGTGTGTGGAGGGTGCTTGTATTCAAGTAATAGGAACGGCGCTGCAATTTCTTCAAACCACCACTAGACAGTGGACGGGGCTGCTGCGCCGCTCCTATTACTTGAATATGGACAAGTTGTGCACGCTCAGCGTCCACTGCACCACCTTCCATAAACTAGAGGCTGCCAAGACAGCTGATCTCGGATGTCAGGCCCCCACAAATAACACTGAAGACCTATCCTGTGAATAGTCATCACTGTGAAAACTCCATTTAGAGAAGAAAAACCCCTTTAATTGAGCCTCCTTTCCAAAGTAAACCCCAACAACAGATACATCGACTGTTTCTATGGTATGCACATACTGGTCAAGAAGCTTATGGGTTTTCTGGTTTAGAGCAAACTCTGCCTAACTAAGTTCACTTATCGAAACAGCTGTCTAGGGCTCCTACCTAGCACTGTCAGTAGTTTGCAGGGTCTGACTCCCTTTAATTCTGACATATGCATTCAGTGGTTATGTCTATAGAGGTGGTAATACCATGGTATATCTGTAGTTTTGTGCCTGCACATGGTCATTGCAAGGACAAGCTCAAAAGTATGCATTCACTTGACACCGAGGCAAACACGTCCAATGGCTTATGCTGCAGACTTGCTGTGTTGGTATAAAATGAATGGCATTCGTGATAATTCATATTAAAAAATATTAAACGTTTCCCAGAGCTTTATTCTTTAACCCTAGATAACCCATTTAAATGAACAAAATGGCCGCCTCTAGTGTCTGAAGGTGACTTTCTGCAAATCTTTAACCAAGTCGTACACAACAGATACGAAACACCTAATAAAACAAACATATAAAGTGCTATAAACATTGACGTTCTAATGTGAAACCTTTCATAAAATCTTCTATGTCATGGAGATGTTATTAATGGATATGCCCTATGACCCCTACTAGTCACTAGGATAAGTGAGTAGCGGAGCTGCTCTAACCAATGCTTCCCCTTTTTCTGGCTTGGCAATGCTCGAGCACAATTCAGGCCCATTCTAGTGAATTGGAGATTCAGATTACAGACACTTCAGATCTCTAAGTCAGAAGACAAAAGCTCCAGAACATCTGGAAATGACGTCCTTCAGACCTAGTCTAATAATTGTGGTGACGTCAGCAGGACTGAGGGACATCGATCATGGCAGAGGGCCTGGAATGGGAGCTTGACTTCTTCTGTTAGCTCTACACCCCCTTGACTTGAAGAACCTAATTTGTTCTACTTTGAGCACTGGAGGGTAAGGGAAATTGGCAGGCAAGGAGTGCTGTGACTACCTCTATTCATATATAAGTCCGTCACAATCCTGCTTTTCTGATGGGAGGGACAGCACCGCGTGAGGTGCTATTTTCTTCTGTCAATTTTATGGACAACATGTTAGCCACAGCTGTTCCACCTCGCCCTATATGCACCTGCATGCTCTGCTGGCCGAACATGTATATAATCAGAATGGGTAATAGGGAGAAGCTGCTCCCAGGCTCTTTGGCAGTGGATTATCTCCCATGAGACTAAACTGCCTGATCCTTATTTTCTGCTGAGAGTTAGGAGGCCCTTAAACACATTACATGATAAGTGGGTTTGGCCAACATTAACCTAATGTGCACCGTCAGCTTAAAAAGATTTTCTGTGAAAAAAGGTGTAGTTGTAAAAAGGTGGAAGTTGTAAAATAAAAAATAAGGGTTGCTCATCACTTCTCCGCTGCACTGTTCCAGCATTAGGACCCAGTCCTCTCCCTAATAGGTGGGCAAGGGAATAGGGGAGAGTCTTTGTGACTACTGGGTGGGGAGGGAGCTGTTCTGCTGTGACTATTGGAGATAGGCGAAGACAGAGTATTATTGTTACTAATGGGGAGTAAACTAGAGATAAATGGTGGGACTGGGCTCAGATGCAATCCAACTTTGGATTTTTTTAAATGTATATCAACTATTTCTCAGTGGGGTTGTACAGACCTGACCCTACATCATTTAGCTGCAACTAAATGGTTCCTAAATTTTGCTAAGATTAGTCCATTAGATTTCTATACCCTGCATAACCCAAAACAGAAAAAGTTTTAACACTTAAAGACTATGTATACCTTTGCAGCTTTTTTTTTTTTTTTTTTTTTGCTGAATTGTATGCACTGTGGGCTAAAAATCACTTTTGTATATGGGTTTAATTTAAAAAGTTGACAGACTGCCTGATGGTTCCATCTCAGCCCTTCTCTGGTATCTCTGAAAAGGACTTTTAGATTAAGGACACATGTAGCGGGTCCACAGCGGGAATCCTCCCGCAGCTGGGTTTTGTCACAGGTTTTAGCCCCTGCAGCTAGGTAGGTTTGCAACCTTTACTGGGTTGGCAGATTACCCGCTACGACTATGTCACTTCTGGCCCGACCTTAAAGAGGTTATCGCTAAGAGACACCAGAGCACCAGGGACAGGTGAGGATGTTTTTTTTCACCTTCCCTGGCCTATTATCAAATAAAAAGTTTATCCTGGATAAACTGATTTATGACTACATGACTACATGCTTTAGCGTTAGTCTGATTTATGATCTGGTCATAAATCAGACTAAGGCTAAAGCCCCACGTTGCTGAAACTCAGCTTTTTTTGTTGCAGATTTTGTTGCGGTTTTTTGAGCCAAAGCCAAGAGTGGATTGAGGAGAAGGGAGAAGTATATATTTCCCAGTCCATTTGTAGCCATTCTTGGCTTTGGCTCAAAAACCGCAACAAAATATGCAACATAAAAAGCTGCGTTTACGCAACGTGGGGCCTCAGCCTAAAATTTTGTCCAGAAGGGCCGAGAAAAAAGGAACCATCAGGCAGTCATTCTGATGGAATAGCTAATAAACAGCATTCTACAGCTTGTATTGCGGTGCTCTATATTTGAAGCCATAGAAGCCAAAGGAAGCAACATTTTAAATTAAACCCAAATATGAAAATAATTTCATTTTATTTAAATAAAATTGTGACAGTGTTTATTGTCTTTAACCTGATTTAGAATGTAGAACTACTGTCCTGCACCAAATAATTCATGAGAACATTCCTGCACCCATTAAACTGTAACAAAGTGTTCTACATTCTCTCGCACATTCCTATGAACTAACATTAGGCAGTAGGGAATGGATGAGTGCTTAAGGTCTGTAGTGCCGCTTGCCATGACAGTTCTTCAACAGCACAGTTCAGAAAAGCAAGAAAACCTGTACTAACCCTAGAAACATCCCAACAAATAGTAAGGATATGAGCAGTTACATCCACCACAGTCCTATATTATACATGATACATATACAGAGCCTTGTGAAAGTATTCGGCCCCCTTGAACTTTTCAAACTTTTTCCACATTTCAGGCATCAAACATAAAGATATAAAATTTTAATTTTTTGGTGAAGAATCAACAACAAGTGGGACACAATTGTGAAGTGGAACGAAATTTATTGGTTATTTTAAACTTTTGTAAAAATTAAAAAACTGAAAAGTGGGGCGTGCCAAATTATTCGGCCCCCTTAAGTTAATACTTTGTAGCGCCACCTTTTGCTGCGATTACAGCTGTAAGTCGCTTGGGGTATGTCTCTATCAGTTTTGCACATCGAGAGACTGAAATTCTTGCCCATTCTTCCTTGGAAAACAGCTCGAGCTCAGTGAGGTTGGATGGAGAGCGTTTGTGAACAGCAGTTTTCAGCTCTTTCCACAGATTCTCGATTGGATTCAGGTCTGGACTTTGACTTGGCCATTCTAACACCTGGATACGTTTATTTGTGAACCATTCCATTGTAGATTTTGCTTTATGTTTGGGATCATTGTCTTGTTGGAAGATAAATCTCCGTCCCAGTCTCAGATCTTTTGCAGACTCCAACAGGTTTTCTTCCAGAATGGTCCTGTATTTGGCTCCATCCATCTTCCCATCAATTTTAACCATCTTCCCTGTCCCTGCTGAAGAAAAGCAGGCCCAAACCATGATGCTGCCACCACCATGTTTGACAGTGGGGATGGTGTGTTCAGGGTGATGAGCTGTGTTGCTTTTACGCCAAACATATCGTTTTGCATTGTGGACAAAAAGTTCGATTTTGGTTTCATCTGACCAGAGCACCTTCTTCCACATGTTTGGTGTGTCTCCCAGGTGGCTTGTGGCAAACTTTAAACGAGACTTTTTATGGATATCTTTGAGAAATGGCTTTCTTCTTGCCACTCTTCCATAAAGGCCAGATTTGTGCAGTGTACGACTGATTGTTGTCCTATGGACAGACTCTCCCACCTCAGCTGTAGATCTCTGCAGTTCATCCAGAGTGATCATGGGCCTCTTGGCTGCATCTCTGATCAGTCTTCTCCTTGTTTGAGATGAAAGTTTAGAGGGACGGCCGGGTCTTGGTAGATTTGCAGTGGTCTGATACTCCTTCCATTTCAATATGATCGCTTGCACAGTGCTCCTTGGGATGTTTAAAGTTTGGGAAATTTTTTTGTATCCAAATCCGGCTTTAAACTTCTCCACAACAGTATCACGGACCTGCCTGGTGTGTTCCTTGGTCTTCATGATGCTCTCTGCGCTTTAAACAGAACTCTGAGACTATCACAGAGCAGGTGCATTTATACAGAGACTTGATTACACACAGGTGGATTATATTTATCATCATCAGTCATTTAGTACAACATTGGATCATTCAGAGATCCTCACTGAACTTCTGGAGTGGGTTTGCTGCACTGAAAGTATAGGGCACGAATAATATTGCACACCCCATTTTTCAGTTTTTTATTTTTTACAAAACTTTAAAATAACCAATAAATTTCGTTCCACTTCACAATTGTGTCCCACTTGTTGTTGATTCTTCACCAAAAAATTTAAATTTTATATCTTTATGTTTGAAGCCTGAAATGTGGCAAAAGGTTGAAAAGTTCAAGGGGGCCGAATACTTTCGCAAGGCACTGTACATAATGCAGTTAAAACCAGAATGTAGTGGTGCTCTGGACCTGGCTTGTCCACTTATTACACTGAAGGGAAATGGCTTGAATGACCAGCAGGCATTGTGTCATGAAGACAAACCCTGTCCATAGGTCTTATTAAGGCTGGAGTCCCACGTGGCGTAAACGGTTCTAAAACTGTGAATCCCATCCACACATTGCAGAAAAATACCTGCAGCATTAATGCTGCGATTTCCAAAACCATTGTGTTTTTGGAAATCGCAGCATGTCAATTATACCTATGGAAACGCTGGCAGTTTCCCTATAGGTATAACTGAAGCAGAAAGTCCGCAGAGGAAAACTCTCCGGTCTTTCTGTGAAAAGTGCTGCAGGAAAAACCGAAATGCCTTTCCAAAGGCATTAGCCTAAATCACACGAAAGTAAGAGAGGGCATCCCCTTCAAAGAGCTAGAATACAGAATTGCTCTGGTGGACCCAACCTGTGTAGAGGTGAGAATTATTCTGTAATCCTTGCCTAGCACTATGCTCTGGCTTACATATTGTTAGTTATTCTGTTTAGAATAAATTACAAGTCTTGCTGCTGTGTTTTGGGAAACCTCTGTTGTTACAAGCCCTATAGTTTCAGGAAATCCTGGTTGGGAAATACTGCTCTATAGGTTCCCATTTACCTTTAATAGTTTAATAGTGGTCTATCTCTATCTCCCAGGGGAACAAAGGATTTGGCATAATAAAATTCAACCTATATGATCCTTCCTTTCTCCAACATCTGTCGGGAGCATTAAAAGGGTTTTCAGGCCCCTAATTCATGTTTCATACTGAGGATCTATTCACAGCAGGACCCCGCACAGATCAGCTGTTCTGACATCCTCCATGTGCCAGAAGCTGCTGCAGTAGATGGTGAATGCATGCAGTCTGCTCTTCAATTCAATTCAAATAATAGGAACAGTACAACAGCCCCGCCCACTGCGTACTGGTGGTGCTGGGGAACTGCTGCTTAACTATTACATGTGTAGGAGCAGACTGCACAAGTTCACCTCCAATGCACGAGCACAGGTACCTGGAGGCTGCCGGAACAGCTTATCTGTGCAGAGTCCAGGTATCGGACAACCACAGATCAGGCACTGTGGATAGGTCATCAGTATGAAACATGCATTAGGAGCCGGAAAACTCCTTTAAGAAGCCCCATATACATCACCCCAAAATCAGTGAGTTCCAAACACTATTGTGTATAGGGGGAGGAAAACTACTAGAAAAAACACAATTTTTCCCCCCAACACAACTCTTTTAAAAAAAAAAAAACAAAAAACCCCAACAAAACAGTCTGAACATTAAATCACAACTATGCAAGGGCTAATAATGCTGGCCTATCCTTAGAATGGGTCATCAATATGGAATCTGTGGGGATCTGACACCGATCAGTTGATCTTTGGAGCACAGTGTATGGAGCCAGAGCTGCTCCATACACCGTGCAGTGCCACTCAACTCCCATTCACATGGATATTTGTGATGCTTAGTTTTGGACAAATGCTTCCCAGGTTTTGGGTGTTTCTATGACGAGCCATTAAATCAAAGCGGAAGAGAAAATCAGGAATTATACAGCGGCAATTGAAATCCTTCACCTATAAATATAACATGTCTCTTTGAGGGTATACACAGGTCTAAACTAAACTATATGTCCCTGCACATCATAGAGAAACATAGGGAGTCAATAATCAGACTTACATTTGCATTGGTTAGCTCTTCTCTTCAGGACATCCAGCTCCTGGTCTCCATTCTTCTTGACATGTCTTGTGGTCAGCTAAGCCTAGCAGCAAGCCCAGCTCCAGATAGAGGGATTCAGCAGGTAAATTATTGGGCTCTGTACAGAAGGAAAACATACATGCAAATAGATGAGTGACAGGTCCACACCTACTATGTGCATGTTTATATGTACATAGTGAATTCAGCTATTTCAGGCCATTTCCTCCACTGTCTTCCAGACTGTAAATAAAGGGTTAAGGTATCGTGACTCTTCAAGTGTTGGTTAAGGAACTATTGAAATTCCTCTCTGTCCTAAAGATGGAACAAGCTGTCAGTAAGGAGTCTTTCCTGTAACAGGGCAGGATGATCGGGTACAAGTATAATTATTGTTTCTTTGGCCGTTCATTAATTCCCAAGCTCTTGCAGCAATGTAGACACAAAAATAAAAAGAACTGCTGACTGATAAATATGGTGGATCAGCCCTGGTTCGGGAAACAGCCACCGGAGGGGCTGCACCTCACAGTACGGTAAACAGCCACCGCAATGGTCCTCGTAATGGAGATTCGCCATAAGAAAACTATAATAGGCCATTAAAGAGGTATTGCTATCTTAAAAGAGGTTGTCTAGGATTAGAAAGACATGGCAGTTTCCATCCAAAACAGTGCCACACCAGTCTACAGGTCATGTGTGGTATTTCAGCTCAGATTCATTTATTTCAATGGAGCCAAGCAGTTTTACAATTCTCCAATATATATGTATCAATTCCTTATGGTTTTCAAGATATTTTTTTTGTAGGAACCTTCATGGTGTAGACCCAGGGAATAAACCCTGGTCATGACACAAAGCTGTACCGAAACAGTAACCAGTTCTGCACCTGCATGTCAATCGCATGACCAGGACAGATAGTCCACAAAACGATAAATGAAAACCTGGAAAAATCCTAAAATCTGTGAGGAAGCGATATAGAAGTTATACTGGAAAATGGTAGAATTTCATCCTACAAATAACATTTAAAGGGTGTCTACCACCTACCCCAGGCATATTCAACCATGTTACAGAGCACGTTGCAGTAACAAACAACATGCCTTTGTTATGCATGTCACTTCTGTACATCTGGAGAAAAACAACTTTGCACCAGCTGCCTCATTTGCATATTGCTTCAGAACTGTCTTTTCCAAATCTAGAAAAGTGACATATATAACAAAAGGATGATGTTCATCACTATAATATGCTCTGTAACACGTTGGTGGCAGTCGAATATGCTTGGGGGAGGCAACAGACTTCCTTTAATTGATATAACAAGAATATCACTTTTAGGCTGGAGCCCCATGTTGCAAATACGCAGTGTATTCAGTACCTGCAAAGTGGATGGGATTCTGGCTAATCCCATCCACACATTGCAGAAAAAAAATCTGCAGTGGAAATGCTGCAGTTTCAAAAACCGTTGCGTTGCATTTCTGCCGCAGTCTTTTCCTCAGTGCTTTTTGGATGCGGCTCGCTACGTGGGGCCTTAGCCTAAAGGGGTTTTCCAGCACTAAGATATTTATGACCTATCCTTGGTCAGCTCTGACAATCTGAACCCCCATAGATCAGCTGTCTGAGCAGGCAGTGACGCTCATCACTATTTACCAAGCGCAGTGCATAGCAGCTGTGACTGGTATTGTAGCTCAGTCCCATTCATTTGAGTGGCAAACAGGACATGTGACTCAGAATGTGACGTCAGAGGCCTGTGAAGAGGAAGTAGCAGTTGTCCAAGCACTGCGGGCACTTCAAACAACTGTTGGACCCCAGCCGACCCTATCCTATGGAAGGGTCATCAATATTATAGTCCTGTAAAACCCCTACATAGGCTCTCATCTAGTGATAGAAGATAGACAGCCCCTAGTTCTTAAAGGGAACCTGTTTGGGACACCAAACCACCAGCACTTTCTTATGGACCAGTGGTTTAGCGTCTTAAATATACCTATATACCTAATACCTATATACCTATACCTAATAAATATGGAAAACCAGTTAAGGTTAAGGTTGTTAAAAAAACAGTAGGGGAGCTACCTTACAAAAGGAGCAAATTCCCCTTTTTTTAACCACAGAGGACTTATTTGCTTATGCCTTTACATGAAGCAGAGGAGTTCTGCCCAACGTCAATGGAAAACCTGGAAAACTACTCATTGTATTAGAGAGTTTTTAAAAACAACCCTAGGGCAGACATGCTTACTATAGGGAATTCTGGGATGTTAAACCAGGGGTCTATAAGGACATGGTGCAGGTTTAGTGTACCGAAACCTCCCGACAGGTTCCATCCAAAGGGATATTCTCAATTCAGCAGATTACAGAGAAACATGTCCCCATTATGTCACTACACAATTCACTATCACCTCAGAATAAAACATTAATTACAAAAACCATAACATAAAATTAATAAATTACATAACACCGGCCTGTAATGGTCCTCTTTAATGGAGGTGTGACAACCATATGTTTTTATGTTCAATGTCCTGTGTTGTTCAATGGCCACGTGTAGTGAAATGCAGCTAAAAAATGCTACAGAATGTACAATCCAAAAACGCTTGTGTTTTTCACTGCTTTTCCACTGTTTTGTATTTTTTTTTCCCTTCCCAATTGAAGTCTATGGAGAAAATGCAACATTCAGATGGAAGCAACTGCAGACAGAGTGTGACAAGGTGGGAGATGTCACTTATGCAATGGGGGGCAGAGCTGGGCTGAGGTTAGGGGTGACTATATACAGTGGAGAGCGAAGCCCCAGCAGAAGAAGAAATGCCCCTGAAACTAAGGCCAAAAAGCACTGCAGAAAAAACTTCGGTAGAAACACATCATGTTTTTTTTTCTGCAGTGCTTTTCACAGAAAGTCCGCAGACTTTTCCTCTGTGGACTTTCTGTCCCTATTATACAGTGCTGGCCAAAAGTATTGGCACCCCTGAAATTCTGTCAGATAATACTCAATTTCTTCCAGAAAATGATTGCAATCACAAATGCTTTGGTAATAATATCTTCATTTAATGTGTCTTCAATGGAAAACCACAAAAAGAATTGTCAAAAAGCCAAATTGGATATAATTCCACACCAAACATAAAAAAGGGGTTGGACAAAAGTATTGGCACCCTTTGAAAAATCAGGTGATGCTTCTCTAATTTGTGTAATTAACAGCACCTGTTACTTACCTGTGGCACATAACAGGTGGTGGCAATAACTAAATCACACTTGCAGCCAGTTGAAATGGATTAAAGTTGACTCAACCTCTGTCCTGTGTCCTTGTGTGTACCACATTGAGCATGGAGAAAAGAAAGAAGACCAAAGAACTGTCTGAGGACTTGAGAAGCAAAAATCTGAGGAAGCATGAGCAATCTCAAGGCTACAAGTCCATCTCCAAAGACCTGAATGTTCCTGTGTCTACCGTGCGCAGTGTCATCAAGAAGTTTAAAGCCCATGGCACTGTGGCTAACCTCCCTAGATGTGGACGGAAAAGAAAAATTGACGAGAGATTTCAACGAAAGATTGTGCGGATGGTGGCTAAAGAACCTCGACTAACATCCAAACAAGTTCTAGCTGCCCTGCAGTCCGAGGGTACAACAGTGTCAACCCGTACTATCCGTCGGCGTCTATGGTAGGGACTCTATGGTAGGATACCCAGGAAGACCCCACTTCTGACCCAGAGACATAAAAAAGCCAGGCTGGAGTTTGCCAAAACTTACCTGAGAAAGCCAAAAACTTTTTGGAAGAATGTTCTCTGGTCAGATGAGACAAAAGTAGAGCTTTTTGGGAAAAGGCATCAACATAGAGTTTACAGGAAAAAAAAGAGGCCTTCAAAGAAAAGAACACGGTCCCTACAGTCAAACATGGCGGAGGTTCCCTGATGTTTTGGGGTTGCTTTGCTGCCTTTGGCACTGGACTGCTTGACCGTGTGCATGGCATTATGAAGTCTGAAGACTACTAACAAATTTTGCAGCATAATGTAGGGCCCAGTGTGAGAAAGCTGGGTCTCCCTCAGAGGTCATGGGTCTTCCAGCAGGACAATGACCCAAAACACACTTCAAAAAGCACTAGAAAATGGTTTGAGAGAAAGCACTGGAGACTTCTAAAGTGGCCAGCAATGAGTCCAGACCTGAACCCCATAGAACACCTGTGGAGAGATCTCAAAATGGCAGTTTGGAGAAGGCACCCTTCAAATCTCAGGGACCTGGAGAAATTTGCCAAAGAAGAATGGTCTAAAATTCCAGCAGAGCATTGTAAGAAACTCATTGATGGTTACCGGAAGCGGTTGTTCGCAGTTATTTTGTCTAAAGGTTGTGCTACCAAGTATTAGGCTGAGGGTGCCAATACTTTTGTCCGGCCCATTTTTGGAGTTTTGTGTAAAATGATCAATGATTTGACTTTTTTTTCATTCTCTTTTGTGTTTTTTCATTGCAAGCAAAATAAATGAAGATATTATTACCAAAGCATTTGTGAGTGCAATCATTTTCTGGAAGAAATTGAGTATTATCTGACAGAATTGCAGGGGTGCCAATACTTTTGGCCAGCACTGTACCTATACAGAAAATGCCAGCATTTCTGAAGGAATAGTTAACATGTAGCGATCTGCAAAAATACTTGCGTTTTTGAAATTGCGGCATTTTACATAAGTATAAAAAGCTGATTTTAATGAAAATGGAGCTGCAATGCATAATAAAAAAGGCATCTTTGGGAGGAGCAACCCCTACAAGTGGCGCTAGGTTCACACTAGCATTAGACTTTCCATTCCTAGGGTCCGCTTGGGGACCCGAGAAACGGAAACCTAATCCACTTAAAAAGTGGCTACCCTCGGACCCCATAGACTATAATGATGTCCACCAGATTTCGGCCCAAAAAATGTGAAGAGAAAAGTCCTGCTTGAATTTTTCAAGCGGATTCAGGGACGGAAACCCTGAAAGATGAACGCAGGTGTGAACCCAGCTGTACTGCCATTAGTTTGATAGTGAATTTCCTGCTAACAGACTCCCTTTAAATAAAATCTAATTCACTTTCCTGGGACTGTAAAGTGCAGCATATTTTTCCACTGCGTTGGATGTAGAGGTGAGATACTGGATAGAGTAATAAAGGTTACTGCAATGTGCAGTTTTTGTTATATAAGCTTTTACTTGTTATACATACAGTACATATAATCTTGACATTCTTCCTTACTGCTCTGTTTCTTTTCTTTACTTTTAGATTATTATTATATTACTGATCTCAAACACTACTTACTAATATAGCCGTTCATGCGGTTGACACAATTTCTGTGGTTTTACACCCTAAGCAGCTTAGTTAGACGTGTCACTATGTGGGGAAAGAAAAGTATGAAAGAAAATGTATATAAAATGACAAGGTGGCCAAGGCCAAGTACATATGTATGACTTTTTTGGAGTCACTTTTTATATTGGAGAATTGCACCACAAGCAATTTTACAATATATTAATACTATTAGAGTCAATGGGGGGGAATTTATTAACTTAGATGTGTTTAATAGTGGCACATCTTTGGCGCACAGCCATAGATGCACCACGTCATTTATTCTTCACATAGTTCGCCACTTTTTGTGAAAGTGGACAGAGAGGGGTGGGAGCAAAGAAGCGCAGGAAGGGGACGCCTCGGCCCAAAAAAATTATTATAACTCATGTAGGAAACTGGATCAATTATAGATGAAATCTATAGCAGTTCCATTTCTAGTGCATGGGAGTGATTCTTATTTAGTAAAGGGTCGGGAACTCTTAATAATTCAAGTGGGCCTTGCCACAGTCTAAGACTGTATTAAGACTGGTGTAGCAAAACCAGTCTTACTATATTTCCCCCGTAAAAATTTAGGTTATAGCTGCATGCAATTCAGAGGTAGAAAAAAAAAAATAAATACTGAAAACCTCAACAAAATGTTTTGCAATGCAAATGTCTGTCGTCTGCGGAAATACAAAACTCTGTGACCACACTATTTCATTGGCACATGTTTTTTCCTCCAGCCAAATGGAGAACTGTGTGACAAAAATACAATGGATGCCGCATGCTGTGGTTTGAAATCACATCAGCATTACCCCAAAAACCACACAGTTCTAACAGTGGTGTGTCAAAGGATTTTCTAAAATCACATTTACGTCTATAGTACGTAACTTAATTGTAGAAACTGAGACTCCGCTGGAATGCCAGCCACAGCCCTTAGGCAAAAATGGCAAGGCTTCTAGACAAAAAAAAAAAAAAATGCAGATCCTTGTTATCTATTGCTGGACAACCCCTTTTCAAGCACCTTTTTTCGATATATATATATATATATATATATATATATATTATCATTTTCATGCTGAATAACCTATAAAATAATTCTTCAGGTTGCTGCAGCCTATGTGGATGCCTAAGAATTCTAGCTTATTTTTTTATGTAATGTTATTGGGTCTTTTGTAAATTTTTGCAGACTGTTTATTTTTTTTTATAATCCCAATACAGCCCCATGCACACATGGGAATCCAATCCATACTTCGGATCTATGATGCTGGAAATCCCTGCCTGCCTGTTACCACTGTCCCATATAGTGCAGAATTTAGAGCCACGGGGAGGCATGGATCACTATAATACATGGAGTCCTAGTCTCCTGATTGGATCCAGACTGGGTTCTGGCCAGTGTACGGACCACATTTTCCAGGCCTGGTACCCCAATCTGCATGGGCCTAAAGGGATAGCTAGTTGACATTTGTTTGTTACCTGTACCTCTCAGTCTGGTCAAGGGTCCACCAATTGCTGATTGTGTCAAAGGTGGGATGAGTCACTCTTGATCACGGTAATAAAGGGGTTAAACAATTAGGATTGGCTATTTCTAGTGACCCTGCACCTAGGGCAACAAAGGACCACCCCAACTGTCTGAATGCACTTGCAGAAGTCCACCTTCTTCCTACTAAAACAGACTCATTCAGAAGTTTGGAACAAATTTTCAGACACAAGAGTATTCTGCAGCGTGTGAATACACCTGTATTACATCCCATTCCAAATACGAGCAAATATTAATAGGCATGATGTGGGCATCATTTTTGTAAGGTAAAATAACCATAAATGTGATACTGTATAATGTATAATCTAAGCCGCCATATGGTTTTGTAGCAGACGGCACACTAGATTTTCTCATATTGTTTCTCTGTATACAATGGTGCACAATCCAGAAAATGCACAGAAATAACACAATCCACTATGTGACATTCAATGAGTCAACACAAAGCAGGTTTATAGCTCATTGTTCACCAAAATATCCCTAATTGTTTCTTAATGGCTCCAGTAACACGACATGGATGATGCAGAGGATTTCTGTAATGAGCTAATCTTTCCTGGGGCCGCGCACAGCATCTCACTGTTCATTTCTGTCTAATAAACAGCTGATCTGTGGAATATTTCCCAGTACAAATGCTTCCGCTCCATTACCCGCACAATAAACACTAAGGCTTGTCTTACTGAAGGGCCCAAATGACTTCCTATTAGGACATACAGCATTGATTGGAATCTCTTTCATCCCGCAGCTCCCAATAGACCTGAGAAGTGATCAATACACTAAGTGCGGCACGTCTGTGTCTAGGCCTCAAGCTGGCAAAGAACGCCACTGAGAGACAGAGCCTCGGCTAATGGAAAATGTTCAGCCCAGTCTCTAATTCAGACTTACAATATAAGAGGCAATAGTTCAAAAGATCATAGGTTTAAAGGAGTTGTCCCATCAATATATGGACCTCATAGATAAGGGATCTGCACTCGGAACCCGTCTATATGAGTGAGAGCGTAGGGTCACCAACAAGCAGCACTAAAAGGCTGTTTAAGTACATATATTAAAGTAATGGCCATTGGGACATTATTGGGGGTCCCCAGAGGTAACCTCGCATAGGGTCCCAGGAATTCCAAATCCACCCCTATGCATGGAAGGGAGATTTTTTTGGACATATGCACAGCAAATCCACAGCAATGTGAATTTTGCTGTTGATTTTACCCCTCAATATTGGAAGAGATCAGCAGAAATTGACATGCTGAGGACTACAAAAATCTGCACTTAAGCCCCTTGCACACAACCGTGGCCATGGTCAGTGTGCTATCCGTGTATTTTATGGAGAGCACACTGACCCATTCTTTTCTATGGGCCCATACACATGACCGTGAATTTCACGGTGCCGTGTGCGGCTCAACAGTCCGGGACGCAAAATATAGAACAGGTCTTATTCCTGTCCTATATTGCGGCCCGTGCTTCCGTGGCTCCCATTCAATGAAGCCAACCAGTACGGGACCAACTGAGACCAACTGACATGGTTACAACACTGTTTCCGATGCTGAAATCACAGAAGGACAGGGCAGGACTCTTCTTCTTCAATGGAAGGCAGACTTATGGAGTTTTCAGCACGAGGATCAGCATTTAATGAACTCGGTGTGAACATTCCCTGACTGTAGTCACTTCTATTGGAAAGTCAACAGCAAAGAAGGGTGAACATCAGCACCTGACAAACCCTGAATGATGACAGGGCCCATCAGAAATATACGCATGCTTGCTTTGTGCTGTGAGCAACCCCAGGTTAAACTGACATGAGAGAACTGACGGGGCAAGAGGCAGGGCTTAAAGGGGTTTCCAGGTGCTTATATACTGACGAACTATGCTTAGGATATATATATATGGAGAATACTTAGTGGCCAGTGGATATAGGCAGTGACAGATAGCAGTTTCTAGGTATAGGATCCCTACTGAACCCAATTATACCCATTATTTAATGGTATTTTTCAGTCTCCAGTTCTGCACATAGTTGCAATTTCATTAGTTTCACAATTTAACACAGTAAAAAACAATCCAACGCTCCAATTGCTCAATGAATGCTAGTATTACATATATGGCGTTCACCGTGTTCTCAGTGGAGCAAGTGACAGGAAATAGTTTACGAGTTTACAATCCACAGCAGAGTCCTCGAGTCTTGTGACCCAAACATGGCAAGTGTTTTACTAAGGTCATGATCCCGGCTGTCTTGTTGCAGTGCACTGTGCCAGCCTTGTAAATAGACAGCCGCATTAAAAATACACTAAGACAAATATTTACAGAGAGCAGCTTATGCCCTTATCATATTTTCCCACATGTCGATGCCGCGCTGCCAGCTGGTTTGGCTTTCTGAGCAATCCACGGCTTGTGCTGATCATTAAATTAGCATTGAGCGGGCAATCTTGTTTGGATGGTCGTGACCAGACCAAGACTTTGCAGCTTACAGTCTACTGTGCCTCGCCATTCGTCTTGCTGACCTACTTTCTACTTATTGTAAAAACCTAGAAACAAATGCTCAAATGCCACATTATAAAGCTGTCATTTTAGAGAAGATTTTCCATTCTCCAGACAATCTGTTGCTTTTTTTTTGCCCTGTGAATCTGCACAGTCAATCTGTCTGCTGAAGAGTATATTTAAGGCAAACTCCTAGAAAGAGCTTATATAAAAATTTTTTAAAAAATAATAAAAAATAAAGTCCCTTACTAAATGGAAGGACTTGTCCAGCCAACAAATGTTTTTGAAAAAAAAAAAGGCTTAGAATGTGCAAAATAATAAAATAAGTCATGCTCACCTCAACAATCGCCCCTCACTCCCATTCCAATACTCTCTGCTCCCCTGCTGACCTCTACTTCCTGTTTTCTTTTAACACACAGGAAATGAGCGCTCAACCAATCACTGCTAAGGTGAGTCGCTGCTGTGGTGATTTCTGTGTGTGGAGAGGGAGTAGAAGGTGGAGATCGGTGCCGATCCAGAAAGCATCAGAATAACAGTGACAGGGATAATTTTTCCAGCCATACTCATGAGTCTATCCACAGGATAGATCATCAGTATATGATCCATGGGGGCCTGACACCCAGACCCCTCACAGATCAGCTATTAAGGAAGCTTCCATATATGTAAGCTGGTGCCGTGGACAAGGAGTGGGTGCAGGCTTCTCCTATTCCCCAGAACCGGTTATTTTCACAGGGATTCTACATACACAAGAAGATAACTCGGCCACAATAACAAAATTATGGCTGAGTTTCTGACAAAGACCAGACCATAGAAAGTTCCTGCATTCATGGTCAAATCCATTGGCAACCAATCCAGACAAAAGACTGTACCAATAAGATGGCTAAAGGAAATCTTTACAAATTAAATTATTTTTATTTGGAAAAATGTTTAACTTTTAATTGTCTACAACTTTAAATATGGTTATGTTTGCTGGAAAACCCCTTTAAATTAAGTAAAAAATGGCTCCTGTATCATCTCCGAAACTTAGTGGCAACCACTATCTGTATTGAGCATCAGACCCGACAGATGTGTCCATCTAACATGTTTCATTGAAATCCTAGCTAGTGGAGTGCAAAAATAGTGAAATAACATGCCCAATCTCTAATACCATAAGGAAGCAAAACCAAGAGTTCAGTATATCAAATCGATAAAAGACCACCACTTTGAGAGGGCCCCCCATGTATCCAGATCAGATTTCCTATGACAGATGTTTTGTTCTACCACATCTTATGAACACTGGACATCATTTCTAAGTAGACCACCCCCAAGAACACTTTGTCTGTTATTGGGTAGGTCAGACTTGCTGATTTTAGTGATCTGCTCAGGACATTCAGCCAAAGAAAATATAGTGATTTCTGACATCTCACCAGCTTATAGCATGAAGTCTCAGGCTGGGTTCACATCAGTACTTGGTTTCCGTTTGGGTTTCCGTCCCCGAATCCGCTTGAAAAATGCATTCCGCATTTTTCGGGTGGAAATCCGGTGGACCCCATTATAGTCTAGTTCAGGGGTCGGCAACCTCTGGCACGTGTGCCACTCTTGACACGCAAGTGTTATTTCCCTGGCACGGCAGCGGACTCCTCACCCAGCAGTTTCGATCGGAACAAACACGTCCGAAACTAAACTGCTGTTATTATACTGTGGGGTCTCTTCAGACCCCCGAGTATAATAAGCGGAGCCCCCGGGGAGATGATCAAACATAAAAAACAATGTTACTCACTATTCCACGCTCCGCAGCCGCTGTGTACTCTTCGGGCGCTTCTGCCTGAAGTCAGCTGACAGGGCTTCAGGGGTCGCGTCTGCGTCTGACGTCATTACGCATAATGACGCGACGTGACCCCTGAGACTCAATGAGCGGTCGCTGACTACAGGCAGAAGAGCCCGAAGATACAGAGCGGCTGCAAAGCGTGGAATAGTGAGCAACATTGTTTTTTATGTTTCATCACCTCTCTTTGCCCTCCACTTATTATACTCTGGGGTCTGAAGAGACCCCACAGTATAATAATAGCTAGTGAGTGGCACAAATTGGAATATTATAAAAGTTAGAATATTATACCTGTGTGCAGGGGCTACTATGGAGGATAACACAGTGTGCTGGGGCCACTATGGGACATAATACCGTGTGCAGGGGCCGCTATGGGACATATAGCGTGTGTAGGCGCCGCTATGGGACATATACCTTTTGCGGGGGCCGCTATGGGACAAATATCGTGTGCAGGGGCCGCTATGGGACATAGTACCGTGTGCAGGGGCCGCTATGGGACATAATACCGTGTGCAGGGACCACTATGGGACAAATACCATGTACAGGGGCCGCTATGGGACCTAATACCGTGTGCAGGGACCGCTATGGGACATATACCGCGTATAGGGGCCGCTATGGGACATATAACTGTGTGTAGGAGCCGCTATGGGACATATTGCTGTGTGCAGGGGCCGCTATGGGACAAATAACGTGTGCAGGGGCCGCTATGGGACATAATACTGTGTGCAGGGACCGCTATGGGACAAATACCATGTGCAGGGACCGCTATGGGACAAATACGGTGTACAGAGGCCGCTATGGGACATAATACCGTGTGCAGAGGCCGCTATGGGACATAATACCGTGTACAGGCGCCGCTATGGGACATAATACCATGTGCAGGGACTGCTATGGCTGTGGGACATAATACCAGTGCAGGGACTGCTATGGCTGTGGGACATAATACCAGTGCAGGGACCACTATGGGACATTATTCTGTATAACGGTGTGTTTTCTATATTAAGGGTGTGTTTTTGCACAGAAAACTCAGGCTTTGTTTTGTTTTTTTTTTTGTGCAAAAATGTACCAGTTTTACATCGAATGAAAAAGTTCCAGTGGCCTAAGAATATAGCTGCATCCAGATACATAGTGTGTTTTCACCATAAGGATGCTGCCATACAGTGCTCCTGGACACATTTACCACTAATTGGCGGCTGCACATGGACTTTCATTGCTTCTAATCAGAAGGTACAGGAGCGTCCCAGGAAATAGCAGTAAACGCATGTGTCCTAAAGCATCTGGTGGCAGCACTTCTGTGTTATGGTTTGTGGTATATGACTTTAGTTTAGGGGGTCGCCAGACTTACAATTATTGACCGGCACTCCGAGTACTTCATCTTTGATTTTTCTATTAAAATCGGCACGCCGAACACAAAAGGTTGCCTACCCCTGGTCTAGTTTTTGTGGGTAACTACTTTTTAAGCGGACTGGGTTTCCGTTTTCCGTTCTCCAAGCGCAGGTGTGAACCTAGAGTCAGACACAGAAAGAGAAATACTGCAAATGCTGCTAATGTCCCCTCCTTCCCATCCTTTAATAATATAGACATATTTTAGGGTGGTTTGGGATGTTCCTGAATATTTACAAAGTCTTGCAGACAGGAAAAGGGGATCCAAGGACTGTTGGAAGGTGAGAAAATAGATCTACTTCTGATACGATCAAAGTTTCAAGAATTAATGTGTACTACTGATCTATGAATACAGAAAAATATCATCGTAGGTACACTTTAAGAAAATAGGTTCAGTATTCAAAGAGCATGTGACTGAAGAATATATGTCATGTGCAGATTATACAAGCATGATCTGCCAGGCTGACAATGAAAGGTCTGTTCACTAAAACATTTCACCTTCTATAGAGTGCAGTCACATGGCGATGTATACAAAACACACTCCAAGTAAGTCTATTAACAGAACTTAATGTACTCTATGCATAACAGCAATAAATACATCTCTACCAGGGAGACAGGGAGAGAACACTGAGAATACATCAGACATACACTTTCCTAATATTACCTGGGTTAGCGACCATCCCACCCTACTAAAACCCTACGTATGTGTGAGCAGTAGATCTATACTATCTATTCTTATATTGTTCTTCTAAATGCATATTTCTGTGTGACACAGGGCCAGATTATCAATGTCCACTGTACACAGCAATTGTTTTTATGGATGTTGCCCCCCACCTATATGATCAATGTACTACCATTTACCTACATGGCATAATCATCACTATAGAGCCACAATCATCATATGCAGGGAACATGTCAGCCAAACTCACTGACATCACCCTTTACACATCATTATCATAAACATGATGACCTCATCATAGTAACTACCCATATGATATCACCACTCCTGTAATATCATCAGGTGTACTGGGGCCCTGGAGGACTCATCAAGCCATTACCTCTGAAATGATGTCATCAGCAGTGATGTCACTAATATAGCTTCTGACCGCAGTCAGCACAGTCTTGTAGCTGTGAGTCTTGGCACTTCATAGGGCCAGCACATCTTTGACATTACCCATGCTGGGGGTCTTAAAGACATATTGAGCAATGTTACCACCCTGTTATATTATTTCAAACACAGTTGTCTAACGCTGCCCTCAGTGAATTATCTGGGCCACTTCTACTCACAGGAACAGCTACCACAATTGTCTGTCCAGGCACTCAATTTATACAGTTGGCACCTGCTGTGACGTCACTGACCACCACATCCCCAGCTATGACATCAACATTTACCAGCTAGCCATAACAAGGACACTTGAGGAAAATGTAAGTGACATTACTCATTATGAAGTCATCACATGTACTTGTGTCATACAGGTCACCAGTAATTACCAACGTCCCTGATGATTTCACAAAATCAAGGTGGTGATGTCATCAAATATATTGATGGTGGAGAAAAAAAAACAAAAAAAAAATACTCCTATGATACAAAACTGCTAATAGGTCAATCTAAAATTTCTAAATAAATGAAATATTAATGATCACCTTCCTGGAAAATACAGGATATAGGGAATGCACAGTAAGTAATAAGAACATCCTGCCATTGAGAATGAGGAACATGGAACATTCCAGGCAGGTGCTGCTGCTATACAATGTCAAGTGCTTTTTATGGTATGGAAATCCGGAAAATCTCAGGAGGACACAGTTCAGCGTTCACATTTACAATTTAGGAAGCTATAAAGCCTAAAAACGCCATCAGAAACTGGGTGTACCAGAGATGATAATACCATGAAGAAGAATAGGCACAGGATAGAAGGCACAGGATAGAAGGTACAGTGCCTTGCGAAAATATTCGGCCCCCTTGAACTTTTCAACCTTTTGCCACATTTCAGGCTTCAAACAAGGATATAAAATTTTAATCTTTTGGTGAAGAAACAACAAGTGGGAAACAATCGTGAAGTGGAACAAAATGTATTGGATATTTTAAACTTTTGTAAAAAATTAAAAAAACTGTGCTAAATTATTCAGCCCCCTTAAGTTAATACTTTGTAGCGCCACCTTTTGCTGCGATGACAGCTACAAGTGGCTTGGGGTATGTCTCTATCAGTTTTGCACATCGAGAGACTGAAATTCTTGCCCATTCTTCCTTGGAAAACAGCTGGAGCTCAGTGAGGTTGGATGGAGAGCGTTTGTGAACAGCAGTTTTCAGCTCTTTCCACAGATTCTCGATTGGATTCAGGTCTGGACTTTGACTTGGCCATTCTAACACCTGGATACGTTTATTTGTGAACCATTCCATTGTAGATTTTGCTTTATGTTTGGGATCATTGTCTTGTTGGAAGATAAATCTCCGTCCCAGTCTCAGGTCTTTTGCAGACTCCAACAGGTTTTCTTCCAGAATGGTCCTGTATTTGGCTCCATCCATCTTCCCATCAATTTTAACCATCTTCCCTGTCCCTGCTGAAGTAAAGCAGGCCCAAACCATGATGCTGCCACCACCATGTTTGACAGTGGGGATGGTGTGTTCAGGGTGATGAGCTGTGTTGCTTTTATGCTAAACATATCGTTTTGCATTGTGGCCAAAAAGTTCGATTTTGGTTTCATCTGACCAGAGCACCTTCTTCCACGTTTGGTGTGTCTCCCAGGAGGCTTGTGGCAAACTTTAAAGGAGACTTTTTATGGATATCTTTGAGAAATGGCTTTCTTCTTGCTACTCTTCCATAAAGGCCAGATTTGTGCAGTGTACGACTGATTGTTGTCCTATGGACAGACTCTCCCACCTCAGCTGTAGATCTCTGCAGTTCATCCAGAGTGATCATGGGCCTCTTGGCTACATCTCTGATCAGTCTTCTCCTTGTTTGAGATGAAAGTTTAGAGTGACGGCTTGGTCTTGGTAAATTTGCAGTGGTCTGATACTCCTTCCATTTCAATATGATCGCTTGCACAGTGCTCCTTGGAATGTTTGAAGTTTGGGAAATCTTTTTGTATCCAAATCCGGCTTTAAACTTCTCCACAACAGTATCACGGACCTGCCTGGTGTGTTCCTTGGTCTTCATGATGCTCTCTGCGCTTTAAACAGAACCCTGAGACTATCACAGAGCAGGTGCATTTATACGGAGACTTGATTACACACAGGTGGATTATATTTATCATCATCAGTCATTTAGGACAACATTGGATCATTCAGAGATCCTCACTGAACTTCTGGAGTGAGTTTGCTGCACTGAAAGTAAAGGGGCAGAATAATATTGCACGCCTCACTTTTCAGTTTTTGATTTTTTACAAAAGTTTAAAATAACCAATAAATAGTGGGGGCGTGGCTAGCCGGCGACGTTAATGGACGCATTTCTGTGAGTTCCTGCCAGCAGCTCCGTGATCCAAAGGATTGTACCAGCATCCTAGCATCAATATCGGGCCCCTGCCTCCGGGCTTTCCCCTACACCTTGGGGTACACTCCGGTGGCAGTTTGGAGGACACCTTCACGGGGAGAAAGTAGCACGGGGACTTGAGGCCTACCTTACCGCCGGGCTCCTGACACAGCATCTGCTCCACACCTCGACTGACATACCGGCCGGCCCGGACACCGCGCTCTTCCCTGCTTCTTCTGCCGCTGCCGACGTTGCGTCTCTGCAGGATCGGAGAGCAGCGGCGGCGATACCTCCGTGTGGTGCGGGCCGCCGCGCGGAGCGGTGACTCGCGTGGAGCGGGGGACACCGCGCTGAGGCCTGAAGCAGGAAGCATCAGACCC